>OU612021.1:21510000-22246250 GCA_914767945.1 Eilema depressum
TTCACGCCCCGCTTAAAGGACCAGGGACTGTAGGAACTGGGAAACCCGTGTACCTACTGGTAAGAAATTCCAGGTCTTAATGTTGCGGCAAAAGAAGGAGTCGCTGAACCGCTTGGTTCTTGATATAATATTCTGCACCGTATGCGGGCGACATGATCATATTGGTTATCATCCATTTTTTTTTTTTTTTTTTTTTTTATACCACTAAGTTGGCAGACAAGCACACGGCCCACCTGATGGGAAGCGGTCACCGTGGCCTATGGACGCATGCAACACCAGGGGCGTCACACTCGTGCTGCCGACCCTGAAGAAACCTTCTAATGCCCTTCTTGAAGAACCCCATATTGTAGTCGCTTGGAAAAACCACCGCAGGGAGTTCATTCCACAGCCTGAGTGTGCGTGGGATGAAATGCCTTTCAAACCGCACAGTGCGTACCGTTTCCGGACGCAATGTGTGAGGATGAATTCCCTGCCTGTGGCGAGAGGTGCGATGATAGAATGTAGCTGTTGGCATCATGTCAAACAGTTCTTCTGAGCACAAACCATTGTATAGACGGTAAAACACACACAGTGAGGCAAAGTCTCTTCTGAGACTGAGAGGTTCCACATTGCCTGCGAGTATGGGATTGCCGACGAGCCTCAACGCCCGTCTTTGTACCGAGTCAAAGGGCTCAAGCTGGCATGCAGGTGCCCCAGCAAAAAGGTGACAGCAGTACTCCATGTGGGGCCGAACCTGCGCCTTATAAAGCATGAGTCGTTGCCCTGCAGTGAAGTACTGCTTCGCCCTGTTGAGCACCCCAAGCTTCTTTGATGCCAGCTTCACCTTGTCTTCTAAATGACTACGGTATTGGACGTCGCTGGAGATATCGATACCAAGAATCCCGATACTCGAGGAAATGGTAAGCGGTGTGCCCAGGAATTGCGGTGCTACAATGAATGGAGTTTTCTTAGCGGTGAATACACATACTTGTGTCTTAGAGGGGTTGAATTGGACTAAATTTAGTCTGCCCCAATCGGATACTCTAGATAACGTAGTCTCGATTTCAGACACAAGTTGTTCGCGACTTTCCTCTACTTCGTGCTGAGGGATATTTGCACGGCCCGAGTAACAAGCGTCTCCAGTACTGTCGTCCGCATAGCAATGAATGGAGTCATCCGACAGCATGTCATTGATATGCAGCAGAAACAGGGTTGGAGACAACACGGAGCCTTGTGGGACACCAGCGTTTATGTCCATGCGATCCGAGCAGCTGCCGTCAACGACGGCTTGGATACTTCTGTTGGACAAAAAGCTGGCAATCCATACGCATAATCCCTCGGGGAGTCCATAAGATGGTAGTTTTGCAAGAAGACCTCTGTGCCAGACCCGATCAAAGGCCTTTGCTATATCGAGGCTAACCGCCAGTGCCTCACCTCGAGTCTCGATGGCTTGCGCCCAACGGTTTGTGAGATACACAAGAAGGTCACCGGTTGAGCGACGGTGGCGAAAGTTCGGGTCACATCAGAGCATTAGCTTAACCCACTGAATGTTTACCAAACAGTGAGTGCAACGAACGTTTCGTACCTCTCAACAAAATATAATCTACAATATGATTACAAACATTGGCTGTTGCTAGGAAGTATTCTCATGTTCCCCACGGCCCCTACGGGCAGAGGTGGGGCGGTTTCGGATCGAGAAGCAATTTCCGTGCCCGGGGCGATTGTTTCAGAATCACTGTAGTAACGATAGGGCGGACTGTCTGTCGCTTTCATCGGTAATGTGATTTTACTATATTGCGTTCACGATGATGTATTGAATGGTTGTGATGTATGTAATTTTGGTTTCTTATATGGAATAATGAATGTTTGTTTTATCAGTGAATAGTATCTTGTTGTAAATTGTTGTTTCAAAAGGTATTGGGTGTTTGGATTGAGGGTCTTTTTATGACAATTTGATAAATACAACTTATTAAATTATCACTCAACTTTGGACACAAACAAAATTCTATTCAATCAAGAACCAAGCGGTTGGGCGACTCCTTCTTTTACCGCAGCATTAAGACCTGGAATTCCTTTCCAGCTCACGTGTTTCCCTCTTCGTAGGTACAGTCCCGGGTCCTTTAAACGGAGAGTGAAAAAGCATCTGACGAGGCCGTCAAGCTAAGTGCCACCATTGTTACATGGTACGTGTTTATAATGGTAATCCTCTCTTCTGAGACTTTGCCTTCAGCATAAGCAGCTAGCAGCCAGTGTCAATACTCGCACATTGTGCAGATGTGTACCTTGGTTAAAGGTTTCTTTCAATTGTGTGAATAGAATTTTAGAAATGTCCTTCAAATAAGATCTTGCAAAGAGGCATTTTTTTTCTACTGTTGTGTCATCCAAATGCGAACAGTAGTTGTTCGCAATATAATGCCTATGTCATCAACCCTAAACTTCATTATGGGACATAAACGGCCCATAAATTTAAATATAAGTCCGTTGAGGTCTCTTTAACAATAATAAACGTGACTTATAGAACCGATAAAACCTTTTACGGTTTGGAAGTATTCATAGGCTTTATGTTATTGATACTTGTAATTATTGTTAACAGGAATATTAAACCATGAATCAAGCAAGATCTAATAAGTAAGAAGATTTGAAAGGTGACCTTTAGGAAGGATAATAATTGTCTCCAGTACTATGAAGTAAAAAATTGTGAAATGACGCTGCCTTTACACACGTACTCATCTCTCAGGGGTAGGCAGGGACATTATCAGCCCTTGGCTTATATCTTTTTTTTATGTCCAGTACTACAGCAGCTGACTTTGGAGACTTTGCAAACTTGTTTAAAAACCCCTAATGAAGTAGCATTATGTTTAAGATTTATTCTAGGCTTCAACTTAAATACAATAATGTGTACTAATAAACAAGAATGTCCTCTAAATCAAGTAATTCGTTGTGTTTCCAAACCTGCTAACAAATGGTAGTTACGCTACAGCAAACCCGTTTAGTTAAAAAAACCAGTTCAATGATGTTTATTTGAGTTACAAATTCATAAATTGTATACTTAATCGTTTCAGTAGCATTTAAACTCACCATTGTGTACGTACATGTCCAATTTGAATAAAAAACATATCTATTGTAACCCAAATGAGTATTATCGTGAACCGGTATCGAGTAGCGTCGAAAAACATACATGTTAGTCGTTCACGAAATTCAAAGTTAACCCTCGTAAGACGGGCGGGACTAACGCGTACGTTCCCATTGTAAGCGGTCGCCACGACCCCAGTAATGATCTCACGTCCCGCGTGCGTGTCCCGATAAAGGGTTAAGTACACACTAACAACCTGACGTGAGTCACAAATCCACCATTATTATGTTATTGTGGGAGCCTTGTCGCACCGGCTCGCCATTTACATACAATTTAACATGAAATGTGGGCAATAATTCACGGCGGCTGTTGCGTTATTATTTCTATTATAAAGTGTTCAACTTGACGTTTTTCGTGTTGCCGTCTGGCGTGTAACCTTTTTTTCCACTGTAAATGTTTTTCGTTTATATGTTAACGGCCCACCATTAAAGTCCAGTTTCGCTATCTCGCAAGCTTGAATAATGATCGCTGTTTTGCATGAAATTCATAATGTGCCTATTATTTCTATTATATCAAGTCGTACAGTTGAAATAGCCCGTATAATTAATTCCAAACGAGTGACTTTAACGACATACAAACGACATTAAGACGCTTAAAAGAATTTATCACGAATAATTGTCGATTAATTTGTGCCATGTCGCGAGGTAAAATGCACGCTTGTTTGTGTTGTTAAACGAGAGCCGAACAAAAATAAACCCTTTCAATAGGTCACCCGTCGACAAATCGACGTACAGCATTATCTACGCGCCGCTTAATTCGAATTCAAATGAAGGCATTCAGTGTTTAAAATATTAATCGATGCGAGAAGCTTATTGAATATTTTTACGACGATTTATGCCCAATTAGCAGCCGGTGCGTGAATTGAATTGTTTGTGCCCGAAATCTGAATAAATACCACAATATTTACGATAATGTCCAGTCGTTTGAATAGGCGGCTCGGCGGGCGCGCCGCGGGAGAGGACCGACCCGAGTAGTTTATTATGCGGCGGCGAAGGGTTACCTCTTTGTATGACGTTTTGATGTTAATTTACGCGCTAGCTGACAAGGTGGTCTGTTCGAACCGCGGTGAGGATTACTACATTGGATTTAAAAAGCGTATTTTAGTGTTAAACCTGTCGTTGAATATGATTTTCGTGTATTATTTAGTAGACACAAAGTGAAAGCGAATCTTAGGACCTTTGGTTGTGAAATGTGTATTCCCGTGTTCAGTCACTGGTTATTTCCGAGCGGTTGCACTTTCCATAATACCTCATTATTGCCGTTAATTAATTAGAAGTAACGTTTGTTCAGCTCAGTCGGTTTAATTAGTACTGTGAGTGAGCAGGCCGTGATCAAAGCTTTGTGAACGCAATCGCTCGAATTCAAATCATTCTGTAGATGATGCAACACTGTTACTGAATGGCTTAGCTATAGCGCAAACAAAATGATTTTGAATTGAGAATACAGTCAGAATCAAATCGATCTTGACTGGTAAAAAGATCTTAATATCAAGGTATTATGATCTTTTTGAGTACTTTGCTGTTTAAGATCAATCTGATGCTGACTGTACCCAAACCATTGAGTCAAATAAAATACTTATAATCATGTTATAAAGGAATCATCTCAACCGTCGTCTTAGCAATGATTCCAGGAGTTTACCAAGCTTTCATCTCGGATCTAGTGGTCTGCTGTCCATTTTGTAGATTGCTTTAGCTATTTATGGAAGCGTCTGTCGTCTGACTTTCCAATCCCGAGAGAAAAACCAACGCCCAAAAAAAGTCCCGTCCGCCAGTAACAATAGCAGGGGACCTAGCTTTAGGCCTTGAAGATGTTAATAAGTCCATAGTAATACTTAAGTTTCTTATAGGTGAAAAATCTTCAGAAATTGCAATTCCTTATACTTCATACACTCTCTAACGGTACATGATGTCGTAAGCACACACGATAACCCTGAAAATTGTGTCCCTAATACGGTAGACCCAATACATTCCGCTCCGGTTCACGCTACCCGGGTCCACCCCCGCACGATTGCCCTGCCTCACCTCGTCTAGACGCTTCGCTAAAGTTTGTACGGAGTTGGTATACTTTGATATAATTTGAGAGGTTAACTTTACACGTTTGCATGACTCCGCCATAGCACCAATGGTCTTCTGAGCCTATTTTAAAGATAGGTGGGACTCACCCTTGTTGGGTCGCTGGGTGAAGTTACACGCATCATGCAAATTATTATAAATTACTAACACTAGCATATAAGTTTTATCTGTAACTAAATATATTGACTAACGTCTGCAATCAAATTATTTGAATTTGAATTTACGTACTGTCCAAATATCGGATCAAAAAGGTGTTTTAAAAAATGTTTTAGGACATGTTATAGCCAGTTATATTAAACAGGGTTTGTTATATGAATTTCTAGAAAGAGGATAAAAAATAACTACCTAGATATTTTTTTAAGTCCATAATAATATAGGCAATAGAAAGAATATCCGAACCAGTTCAAATGGACTTTACACATACAAATATTAACACAGAGCAAGGATTAACTTCTGACATAGCAATTGAAGAAATGAAAAAAAAATTGTGCCGATTGTCTTACAGATTTCACAAAAACCCAACTGTACAGTAGTCTCTGAATGTGTAGGGGATTTTTTTGTTATTTCCTAAATGATATTTTCTGAAGTTTACCCAAATATCACTAATTGAAATAAAAGAATCCGTTAAAAAGTGATTTTATATCAATAATTTCCTAAAGTTATACCTAATAAGTAGTCTGCCATGACAGAGCGCCCGCTCGACGAAAATAAGTTCGCCCCTTAGGAACCAACAACAACTCATAGTTTCGAAATGTGGGTGTTATTACACCTCTGCCTACCTCTTCGGAGGTTTACAGGCGCGAGTATATGTATAGTCTGTTTATCGTTGCAAACCGCAGTAGGCACAACTATGATAATCCCCAGATTTACTCCAATCCAGTGAACTGGTAAGAACGATTCTGAGCGAGTTGGTTAGCTTTGTGCGTGTTCAGGATTTATTCAAGTAAACATGTCATCGCACTTTGATATAGATGCATTAATGAGCGCCCGGGTGAGTTGTATCATGGTGAGTGAGTAGAGATGCGTACATAATACTACATATGAACCATATTATCGATAGATTTTCTGGAATTATCGTCTTAATTTTATGTTTCATAATGTAAATCCTATACATTAGAATCAGAATTAGAAATAGATTTTTTGAAATGAGTTTCGTGTTTAAATCAGTCCAGCTAATTTCATGTGATTGGTTTCAAAAGGCCTTGTTTCTAGTTAATTTTGTAACCTACCTATACGTATATAAATTTGCCAATTTCAAAGCTCATTTATTGTTTTAAATTATCTCTAGCAAGGTTTTATTAGAAATACGACATTTCATTTTATTTGGCATCGAATGAACTTTTGAATTTAAAAAAAATAAATTTTGATGCACTTAGTTGATGTTATTTTTTTTTGCGTTTTTTGTCTAGTCTAGTCTAGTCTAGACTATAACCGAATTGGCACTAATAACGTGTAGTCACAAAATAAAATTATTAATTCAAAATTATATGTCATAACATAATTCTAGCAAACAAATTTTTGTTTCTGAACTTTACTTCTATCGACATCTGTGATGTCCCATCACTATCCCGCACCTGTTTCCCATAAAGCATTAGTATATAAATACAAAACAAATCTCGCCTTTTATCTCCCTATAATAAATAACTGCTGAGGTCTTATCCAACAATTTTGTGCTTTAGATAGGTTTCTAACAGGATGGTGGCATTTATTTACGGTTAATTGAGTTATATCGGTAGATACTGGCGTGTGGAAAATGAATCATGAGCGTAAATTTTCTTCAGTAGAAATGTGTTGAATTGTGAATAGCTATTGTAAATCGATTGTTTTATGACCGATTTGCAAATTTACCGGTGAATATTTGTATATTAGTATGTTTTACTATAATTTTTTTTCTGGAAATTCTATCTGAACTTTTTGATTTCTATTATTAAATTGTGTGAAGTCAAAATTCATAATTGTTGTTTAACTCATAAAATCTATTTATTCGTTAGAATATTACATTTCAGTTTACATATTTCTTCAAATTAGGTAATCATAAATAGCACTGGCACCACCAATTTATTATAATTTTAATCCTAATGTTAGATTAGCAAGTACTGACGATTGAAGTTGATTTTGAACATATTTCCACCCCACTTTTTGCCAAATGACCACTAAGTTCACCATCTACAATTAGCCATGCGCATTGTATTTTACCCCGCCTGTATATTTCTTTAGTATCTACTTATAAATAAGCCAATAAAAAACGTATTACCATAAAAACTTCATTAGTTTCAATGACAGAACACAAACGCGATGGAGAAATTGTTTCATAAAAGCAAATTATACGTTTCCGATAATAACTGCCATTGAATGATTTAGTCGGTAATCATTGGTTAGGGTTACCAGGTAGTCGATTGGTAATGCAGCTTAGAGACATGAAAGTATTGTCCTTAGTTCGTTGAATTTGCATGTGTGGATGACATAGATTGTTAGAAAGGGCATAATAAAAAGACACGAGGACTGAAAAAACTTTGTTGCAGATTTGGATTGATTTTATTTTTTTACAGTCTAGTATTGACTGTTGTTAACTAAGTAAATTTAGAATTAACTAATAGCGAAGATCTTCTAAAGCGTTCAGAAGTTCATTGTGACAAGATAAGACAAAAGGAAGTTTTTATAATCTGTTTAATTTGTCCGGTAACTGAAACTTCAGTTTTCTTCACCGGCTCGAAGGACCAAAATCGTGATTGGTTAACACACATTTTTTATTTACTGTCATGCAGATGCATAAACTGAATTAGTAATAAGATATTGGGCAGAATGATAGTGACGAGAACAAATCGATGACTAGAGTACACACATTTATGGATGAAATATTATAAACTACCTAAATATATTCAATTTTAATAATTAGTATAAAAAAGTTTCAAAATTTATTCATAGCACTTACTAAGCTAAGTTTTTATCGATTCGGGAAAATTCTAGTAGATTGTTGTAAGTCTGAATCCCACGTTGAGTGTTAGATAGATTCACTAAAATTCATAATACAATTTTTTCAGACAAATTGTATACAAAGATAGATAAATTAAATGCAAATTACACAAATAAATATTAATTGGCCAAAGTAGGGTTCGAACCCATAACGCGATGCCTGTAATTGACGAGATGGCGACTTGAAGCATAGCACCATTCTTGCAACCATTACCTATTAAAAATTAATAGGCATGAGTTTGCGTGCGTTTGATTCCTAGTTTAGTGAAAGCTTTGTTCGATTTTTCTGCAATAAGGGGAGTCTAATTTCTTTGAAACAGACTTGACTATTATTACATGGCGCCAAAATGTAGTTGTAATTACACTACTGTCTGCCTTCTGGTAGACAGCCTAACATGCATTCCGAAAGTCTTCCGACATATCAAGTAACTGGAAAAAAGCTCCGAAAAGAGAGCTTTTTTTCATTCTCAAAAAAGCGACGAAGACACGTACAAACTTGGTTACCCGACGTAACGGCCTTCCAAAAATCCTAGTCAATAAATTTGAGGACCCAGAAGCTTAGCGTATAATGAAGAAATTTGAAGAGGCAAATAAAGAGTGAAAGAGAGATCTAGTAGTAGGAGAGTATGCCAAGAAAGGGGATTAATAAAACAAATTAAATTAACAAACTTTGACCAACATCATTTACTTATTGTCACCTAATATTTTGTTTCGTACATACGAAGCGTCATCTTCTATCAAATTAACGGGGTTGTTATAAAATATAACCGGGCACATGGCAAAAATAGATATTCAACATGCGATATGTGCATTGAAAACTTTTGCAGTAATTGGGCTAAGTAGGTTCCGAACCTATTCTACGAGTACGAGATGCCTGTAATCGACTAGGTGGGCACCTTAAGCATAGTACCATTGTCGCAATCATTAATTACGGTAAAACGAATCCATATAGAATTAATTAATTAATAGATAAAAATGAGATAGAGAGAGAGACAGATAGGGAGAGAGAGGAGGAGAGGGTATGCCAAGAAAGGGGATAAATAAAACAAATAAAATTAACAAACTTTTTCCATTATCATTTATTGGCACCCAATATTTTGTTTCGCTTATACATACGAAGCTTCATCTTCTATCAAATTAACGGGGCTGTTATAAAATATAACCGGGTACATGACACAAATAGATGTTCAACATGCGATATGTGCATTGAAAACTTTTGCATAAATAGATTTATATCGGCTCATCCATTAGAACTGAACAGATGATTTATGTTATGTGAACACGCTCATCATAAAATGTTTGTGCGATTTTATTGGAATGGCGGTTTTAAAGCTAGTTTTATGTTCTTGTGCTTGTTGATTGTATTTGGATAAAAAGTAATGGCTACTAAAAATATATTTGTGCTACACGATAATGTCCATGGCTGCAGAAAAGTAGCCGAAACGTCCGGCCGGTAGAATTCATTCAAAGATGGTTTTATTTCAACAAATTGGTTACCAGATCACAAGTACCTACATGTAGAATTATTACATAAGTAACCATGTAATGATAATTACACAAATATTCAGTACCATTAGTGAAGATACTCCTAACTTCTACATTTATTTGATCTTGCATCTAGCTTTCACCCGCGGCTCCGCTCGCGTGGATGTCGGTTATCGCGCCCAAACATAGCCTATGTCCTTTCTCAAGGTCTTATCTACCTCTATACCAAACTTCATCAAAATCGGTTCAGTGGTTTGGGCGTGAAAGCGTAACAGACAGACAGAGTTACTTTCGCATTTATAATATTAGTATGGATACAACGACCTGACCTGTCAGGCGTGATCACTTAAACATTACACCCTATTTCTTCATATTATCATGAATAAAATACAAATTCACCTCACACTCATTTCAATTCAGATCAGATGACCTATTGTTGTCTGGTCAAATTTCGGTCTCGATCTAATTACAATCGGCCAAATATTAAAAAACGATCACGATGTAATGCCGTTTTGACATTTGGGAGAGAATTTTGAACAGACCTAGATTACAATAATTGGGATTCAGATGTAACTAGTTCTAAAAAAGGTACAATTTAGACTAATAAGTAATATCGATTAATAAATAGTTACTACGACAATAATGCAGAGGCAAGTAGTAAGTAATACAGAACGGCAACAATCTTCAAATCTCGGTTCATCTGGCAATTACATTAACGCGTTAAAAGACGACAAATGACTATTTATTTGGCAGATAAAAGCATCGCTTGTAGTACAAAAGCAGAGATGACGCGCCAGGAAAACATCTGTTAAAATTAATGTAGCGTACTTGCCTACAATGTTGGCATAATTATCACATTAATAGAACTATTAAACACAGGTATGAGTATACTGTTGTAATATAAAATGGTGGATGGCCTGGTTCTCACACGCAGCAAACTAGTTGCGATTCAAGATAATATAATCATTTGACAGCACATTTTAATTTTTCCATCATTTCCATGTTCACGGGAAGTTGACACGCTTTATGACTTCCTTCCTTTCCTTTAAAACGATAATTTAGTATATAAAATTTTATAACTTCGTCGCAATTTATTAAAATTACGACTTGTATAAATATCAATTATATCGCAACCATAAATTTTATGGTTTGGACATCGCGTGCAAGGCATGTCATCTCCGTGTCGCCGGGCCGTCATTATGGTGTCGACCGACGATGTCACACCGCCTATGGTAATGATACCCCTGTACACTATATTGACGTCGAAAGTCATAACTATAATATGCATGTATGTCAGCTAATGACATGCATGATGCAAATGTGGAATTTTGAGAAATTCTATGGACAAGTAAAGATTATTATACTGTTGAGTAAATTATACTTAGCGAAATACCGTGCTATTAGTTTCAAGCAACCGCAAACTAAGGTAATGTTAAACGAAACAATGGATAGCTAACTTATACACAGAGTAAACAAAGCGAATATCGTTAAGAAACAATAGATTTTAACTAAGGCAAGCGACGTTTGCCGCCATTCGCCGAAATCAAACATTGCTAGCGTATCAGCCGAACAGACACGATCCAATCAACCTTTACTTCACAGAGGCATGCCGCAGACGTCCCTCGATTCAATCGAAACTGCAACTGCATTTCCAGTTGGCAGTCCTTTGATACGTCCATCGCTTGTCTGTCCAAACGATTGTATGACACGTCCAAACTAACTAGAAACTTAGTTTCGTTACCGTCGAGCCCTCCCACTACGACGCGCAAAGCTTTCCAGGCGACGTGGCAGCTCAATATACACTGGACGAATGTCAGCCTCCTTTGAATACAGAATACACCATCATTTCAATTGTCAAGCCGTAACTCGTAAACAGGGGAGGCGATAAATTAATGTACTAGTACATTAGACGCCCGTGATAATAAAACACACATTAAAATGTAATTGCTGACAAGCGTCTCCACCCTAATTGCAACATTGCAAGAAACATAATCCATTGCCGTTTCTCTTCCGACAACGTATCTTCAAGTTACTAAAACACAGCGATGTTATCGTCTGCTAACGATACAGTGGTATGTAGTGTAGGGTAAATGTTCACATTGCAAGGCTCCTAACAGCAGAACCCACTCTGGTGGGTAATCGCGCACGAAAGCGTCTTGTAATAAAAGTGATCGTAAAACTGTAAGGTTACGAGGCGTGAGAGAGGAGAGTGCACTCGGATGGCACACTGATACGTTTTTCGGGTTCAGTTGTTACCACTTGAACTATACGATGTAATTTATATGATTTACGACGATATGTTATTGACATCTTATATTGTCGGATTTGGTTTTATCGAGAATGTTATATAACTTATTTAAATGTAAGCTTCGTATGAAATATCGGTAGCATTGCAGTTATTTCTATGTTTGTTAGTTCTTATGATAACTATTTTGTTGTTATTGTTTATTTTATATTATACATTTATGAGTACGTATGATGTTATATAGTACACCGTTTCTGTAACTATTATCGCTTTATTGGGTTCGGGCCAGACTGCATAAATTTTCGGGAACGATTTAGAGTTATCTCAAGGTTTTCTCATACTGTTTTCATTGTAGTCTCGGCCTTCGCCAATACACTTTCATATTAGGGTAGGCAGAAACCTCTTAGACATGGCTGTAAGTGTTTGTAATAACAAATCTATTTTTGAGAGGAAGGGAAGTAATATTGCATACCAGTGATGTGAGTTTGGCACAAAGTGTTCCAGAAATGTATATGTATATGTATGATGACTGATGACTATGGTTAGAATATTCTTTTACAGAAAAATAAATATTACATGAATTAATATTTAAAACCGTACTTATCACATTCGCATATAGAATTATTTTCAATTTTTGGTTTGCGAACTAAATTATATTTCATTGTTTGTTCTCCACAAACGCATGAACGAAATATTATGTACTTTTTTGTAACTTTAAAGTACAATTCCAGCCAAAAATAAAAGTTGTTAAAAAAAATTATCATACCAAAAAATCTTAGTCTTAATTCATAAATGTGAATTCCATAAATATATACCACAAAAATATCTCCTCTTAAGCGGGCTTTTAATAGAATCCAAAACTCTGAAGTAAATTACGCTATAAATTGTATTAAGCTTAACAAAGGCCAAGGGCACAAATTACAGCAAATAGCTTCGATATTTTACACCAAACTAAGAAAAATTTGCTCTTACCAATAGACTGCGAGATTAACTCCGTAACACCAGACAGCATTACGGTTTTATCTCGCACAGTAATTGGTCGTAAGGTTTCGGTTTTACAATCCACGGTGGCGTCTCGTAGCGCTTTTGTGCTCGGTTGTACGTGATTGCCACCGAAATGATTATTGAATGCCCCGATAAGGCTCGTTTCAGATTTATCGTTTCAACTTTTGATCGTTTGCGGTGATTTAGATTTATTAGTGTATTAGAATATAGTTAGAGAATTTGAAATACATTTTATTTAATGAATGGAGTAACTCTAGCAACCTTTATCATTTTAGCATGGTTTTTAGTAACGTCTGAAGCCTTTCACCCCGGATCCCGGGGTCCGCTTTACAACAAACTAATCAATGTAATACGTATATAAATACGTTTGACAGTATATTCCTTATTCCCTTAGTCACCTCAACTGGACAACGATTTCACTGATTTCAAATATCTTTTTGTTCTAAGTGTTAAAATTAGGAAATTTACGGAAATAAGAAATTTTCAGAAAATTTTACGACTATTCCAATATTCCCCACGAGACAAACTGCGGGGAAAAACTTGTCATATAGGTATATTTATGACTTAACACAAGCTTGCAATAACTACTATTACGAATGTGTTCTAGTTTAATTCATTATAACTAGCCTTCGCGATATGATAAATAAGTCAACCTGTTCCATTTATCACTTACAAATGTCAGGAAAATGAAAAATTATTCAGAATATAATTTGCTTAAATTGCACTAACACCAACTTTCTGTTTTAATAAATAACATTCTCACACTGAACGCTAGTTTGCCTTTTACTTAAGAATTTAAAATGTTAAAAGCGAAAATTATGAAAATGGTTCTTCTTAACTTTGATAAGAATGGTAATGAGGCAACCGGTCCACTTGACCCCTTTGCACCCTTTCATCACTCCCGTTTTGTTCCATCTAACAAAACAGTTTAGAGGGGTGGATGGGTCAGCAGAAGTGGTCGTTGTTGGTAATGTTTTTAATTTATTACACCACAGCGTATTTTTCGGTCATCTCTTGTGAAATATTGTCCATGAAGCTTTTGTGTGTTGAATATGTTTTTATCTAGCAGAAAATGGCGGGCAGGTATACCTGAATTCTGAAAAATTACAGTGATTCCATAAATAAAAATTAGGTTTGAGACGACTATTTACCTCTTTCTTTATCGACTTACACGAAAACCGAAGAAATTGTATGAATACAATTTCTTATATTATACTCAACTTTCAAGATCTCTTTCGCATTATACCTAATATATATAATGTACTCGTGCCCGGGATTACGCTGAACTGGTTCCTTTCTTGGTAGAACATAGATGTGTCCAATTTTATTATTATATTGTAGGTTACGTATAATAGTACTGTAGTCTTGTAATGTATGTATGTCTTGCACTAAAATATTATTATATCTTTTCTTTCTTTCTTTCTTTCAAAGGTGGGTATGCTAGGATTGTATTTGGTGAAAAGATGTTTTCACTGCGTATCCAAATCTGTGAGTAGGTATCAGCATTTTTAAAATATACTGCGTGCGATTTGTTACAGTTAGTATGTAACTACTACGACGCACCCATGTTGGGGTAAAAATGAATTCAAAAAAATATCTAAGGATGCCATACCAATTGCGTATCAATTGATCTCCATGAATTAAAAAAAAATCTACAGAATACTACAGCAGAAAATATGTCGAAACATTTTGTACTTGCACATTATACAATAGGACACATACAAAGGCACGTGTCCTACTGTATAAAACGGCGTTGACCATTACAAAGAACAAACATTAAACATTAAGAATCTCTTTTATACATATCTTTTCACGTAAAACGCCTTTCGAAGCTTAACGCGACATCGGTAATGACGTGTGAAAGATTGATCGAGCTAACCTTGAAGCGGCGGGCACAATTATTCTTTTATAATATATTTTAACTAGACACGCCGTGGGCGGAGGATTTATGACTGTTATTTTATGACATTAAATTATACGATGATGGCAGTTGACAATGTAGGTAGATTTGATCTGTTATTTATGATTATTTGCAACATTAAGATTTAAGAGCGTATTAATGTTGGTGATAAAGAAATCTTGCGAGTATTGCGTGCATAATGTCCCGTTTAATAAGTAGTGATTGAGTGACTCGGGTCGAATTTAGGGTTATTTTGTTTGGACGTTATTGTGAGATATGAATATTATGTGTTTGGACGTTTTTAGTATTCATTTATGAAATTGAGAGTAATAAGTTTCTCAGGTCTAATTTAAAATGTAAGGCGAAGACATTATAAAATAGTAGCATAAAAGATTTATAAATTATACTGATCGTATCGTAAGTTTTCTTTCCTTAAATATGTTAATTCCTTATTGAGATGGCTTTACAAAATCCTATTTATAGCATCACGAAGGCAAACAAGCTTGCCGCAAACGTCTGCAGACTAAAAAAATATTTCTTTAACGTATTTCCTTTCTTAAATGATACAAAGAGTAATACTTTAAAGGTAGCTACTTAATACAAATTGAGTTTACAGCTGGTACAGTACAACAATGTGTAGGTTTTAAAGCTTGCAAATAAAAGTCAGAGTAGCACGAAGTCACAAACAAAGCGAACATAATTTCTTCAACTTGTGCAGTAAGATAAGCAGCTGATGACCTTTTGAATCGTTTGTCGACTTCAAACTCCAAACTTTTTCTTTTCAATCGTACTTGATAGGATTGTTTTGAATTTTCGATTGACGTTGGTTTATGAAATTTATTGTCTAACTTCACCATGATATCAAGTTTTATGGACTAATAAAATTGAAAAAATATTTAAGTTTTTTGTTTTAGTTGACATAAAATACTACGATTTTGTAATTTGTTAAGCATTCAATTAATAAATGTCAAGTAAAACATATTTTACAACACACCTGCTCATAACAGTGATATTATTTTACCGCAATTAAGCACGGAATGACACCTATTATAAAACTGTGACTTTTTCATTGCTATTATTCACAAAAGTGAGTTATAGATTCTTTTTTAAATTTTATAGGAAGTGTCTATAATTGTCTATGTTCTTAAAAAAGTTTTGATACAAAAAATAACGTGTTTAATAGTACGAATAAATTAATACGCCTATTGTATGGTCATTTGATGCATTTTCGTATTTAAATAAATAATTTCAACTTGTAATACTTGTGTAATAAACAAAATTTTCACTCAAATTTAACTTTTTTTTTTCTCTAAGTACAGAAAAAAAACAGAGTAAAAAAAAGTTAAGTTCAAACCTCTTTTTTTTTTTTAAATATGGTCGACCGCCATTGTTAAATGCGCGCGCATAGGAAAACGAATTAATTTGTAGTATTGTTTATTTAGTATTTGTAGTATTATTTTATTCGCAAGTGTGTTGTAAAACGTCGTATGGCACGTGTGAGCATGATGATTACCGTCCTCGGCTGTCTTAAGACCCTCGCCTGGCGGCTCGGGTCTCAGTGGCGCCTCGGCGGTAATCACCAACGTTGCTCACTTGTACCATAATGTACTATAATTGTAAATAGTCTTATTTATGATATTTATTTCACTACGCATTCCATAAAAAATGGCTAGAAACAGCGACAAAAATTGAAACACATAAAGAGAAGTCTTTAAAAAGAACTGGCTTCGGGCCTTAACCTGTACCTACATAATATTGTGGACATTAATAAAACCAACACCCTGCTCTTTTCATTTTTCAATGTCAAAGTAATATAATATGCCAATTAGCATTCATGCGACACATTTAGAACATTTTTCGTTAATCACTTTTCAAATGTCAGTCACGAGAAAAGCTGTCACTATTACATCAAGCATTGACATTCAGACGTCACAAATGTCAATGTCACACTAATGCGACGTCGCGCCAAAGTTGAGTGGGACAATATTGCGCGCGAAATTGTTCTGACAGCTGATATTTGTACAAATATTTTGGAACTGTGACATTGGTGATATGTTGCGTCAATGACATTTTATCAACCTTTAATTGAAGGAAATTAATTGTATCAAAAAAGGTCTTTCCGTTCAATAACATGCCCTATGTTGGCAACAAGAAGTATTTTATGTTTGTGAATATTTGTTACATACACATGAACGGCCTGCCCCAAGCAGTGCGAAATGTAGTGACGCCAATTAATATTAAACACAAGTTAAAGTCATTCTACCTAAGTAATAATTGTAATTAGTAACTAATTTTATGGCGATCTAGATTTAAAGACTAACCTGCGGCAACCACCATAAACCTTCGTGGCTTAGAGCGGAAACACACGATGCGTTGCGGCGACGCACCGCAGAAATTTCGCCGCAGTAGCGGGCACACGAGCGGTGCGACGCCGCTGCGTTGTTATGACGCAGCGGCGCCGCGTGCGCCCCAGCTGCGTTGTACAGTCTGTTAATAAATCATAAGGGGCTGTCCATTAATCACGTGAAGCTCAACAAATCGGAAAAATCACGAAATATCACCAGGGGGGAGGTAGGGGTATATTGAGATATCACGTGTATTTATTTTTGATCATGTAACATGTTGTATAACTTGTGTTATATAACACGTTCACATTATTTAACATTGTTTTATAACTTTGCAACATTGTACTAACTTCAGTGTCTACAGTACTGAAACATGTCATATAACATTGTTATATACAATTGTTATATACAATTGTTATATACCATTGTTATATACAATTGTTATATACCATTGTTATATACCATTGTTATATAACATTATTACGTAACAAAACAATTGTTATATTGTTATATAACATGGTTACATAACAATTGTTATATAACAATGTTATATAACATGTTATGCTATATCATTTGTACGCACCTTTATAACTCGTGATTTTTGTCACGATTCTTAGTTTTCTAGCATTCAATAATAAATAAAAAAATACACGTGATTTTGGCTAGAGGGGGGGGGGTGTCTAAAACCTTACCACGTATCACCATGGGGGAGGGGGGTTAGAAAATTGCTAAATAACATCACGTGATTAATGGACAGCCCCTAAACAACTACGCGGCGGCGGCGGTGCGGCGCGCGCCGGAGCGGCGCCGCTCCGGCGTCGCAACGCATTCACCCCTCCCCGCCTCGTCTCGGTGGTTCCAAGTCCGGTGCGGCGACGCAGCGCATCGTGTGACATGCTACAGATATTTCTATGTAAAACGACGCAGCGACACCGCTCCGGCGTCGCGCCGCCGCCGCAACGCATCGTGTGTTTCCGCTCTTAAGGATTGCTGTAATACTATGTAATTATGTACCTAATCTTTAATCATGAAATAAAAAATTAAAAAAAATGTGTTTGACTTTATTTATTTTGTTAGTACTTATTTATATGGAAATACTAGTTTATACGAATTTGAATGGTGTGTATGTGTTCTATTGTGAGTATTTCAGAGTGTTAGGTATGGGTTCAAATCCCTTTTGGGGCAATTATTTGGCTAAAGACACACATAATAGTTCTGAGTATGGGTGTATAAGATAGACCCTTAGAAATCAAGTTCATGTAAGATAAAAATAATAAGAAAACAAACTAATATCATTATAAGTTTTCTTCAAATTTTTTTCTTCAACTTTCTTATGCGTGATTGTCCTGTGAGTACGCTGCTTGTGCTGCTTCAGTACATTATTCTTCATTCTGCATACAAACCCCCGGGGTCATTAAAATATGATTTATTTTGACTTTTATATAGTGAGCACCGTCTGACGTCACAACCTTGAAAAGGAAAGCCTGCATCACAGCTTCATCCAATTAATCAGTTGGTCTAGATACTATTATTTTTATTTTCTTCAATATTAGTAATAGATGATTCCATTACTCATAAATAACTAGACTTGCAATACAAATTATTTCAATTGCAATAAATAGATAGCAATTTTAAATCACATTGAACGTGATTTATCAGTTACTTGAGTCATAGAGCATGTACAAAGCAAATACATTAATTGAATAGCAACATAATTCGAACTTACTTGTCAGTAAATTATGGTTCAGCCTCAGCCACCGGGGTTAAACTACGCACCACAAACCACCTAATATGATTTAGTAATTAAGGCACAGACACCATTAGTTTAAGCCATAGGAGCTCATAGGCATGATGAGCCGAAGCTCCTCGAAAAGAAAATAAATATTGATTGTTTTTAAATGGTTTCCAAAAAGTGGACAAACATACATAAAGGAACTTTTCCTCTAATAAAAAGAATCTCTATCTATCCGAATGAATGGAAATATATAAAAATATATAAAAAGAATGTCTATTTTACTTCTGAAGTGAAAAAAACCTGCTACATTGAATCGAACTTGATAAGGTTGAAAAAATCCACACGCACAAATAAATTATCGGACTACTTTTGCAATATTTTTTATTGAGCGAAACTGCAGTACGCTAAATTATATGTCATATCACATCAATCTAAACCTTCAGTATTATTGAATTAAAATTATATGAAGTCGGAAGAACTTGCCCTTTACATTCTGTGTGAGTTAAATTATTGACAGAAAATATATATTTACCGTATGAGGGGTTATATTTGCGTTCAATTAGTTTCTGTTTACATTGGTAATGTAAGCAGTTGTAATACAATCGGGCAAAATAATTAATGTGAAAATGATTCTCTTCAAGGTTCAGTTTATTGATCATTGCGTGCATAATTCTATAACCTGTCATTAAATTATAAACAAAATATTAAATACATTAAAGTCAATTACTATTAAGATCGCTGTTAGTGCTGCCGCAAAAAGCCGCGGTAGCCTAGTGGTATGGGTAATGGACTGCTGAGACGAGGACTCGGGTTCGATCCCAGGTTTTACCATGGCACACACCAATGACTTTTCGATGCTTTTCGAAGTTATGTGTGTATTTATCGCAGGTTTATAAGTGCCCGGTTAATGGCAATAGGCTCGCCACCTATTACATTGGGACCTAAACATAAACGGCGAAATGTGGGTGTTAGCACCTCTGCCTACCCCTTCGGGGATATAGGCGTGAGTTTATGTTATGTTAGTGTTCAACATTTTTTGATTCCTGAGGTCGACAACTTTCAGTAGTGGGGAAAATAGGGACTCTGGCTCCGGTTCGATATGACTTTTACTGTAAGATTTGATATGAAAAATTCACAAAACTCATCTTCATGGATACATATTTTCTTGATTGCATCTGAGAGCAAGGTTATATCGGAGCTCAGGGTCCACCTACCAGCTCTTCCTCCTCTACTTCATACGATCTTGGGCGTCATGGTAGTGAGACCATTGACACGTATGTCACCCTCCACGACGTCAAGCCAAGACTGAGATTCACAAAATTATGTTCTCTTAAAACTTGTATCATACAATTCAATTGGTTTAACTAAATAGGAATTTTAGAAGCCGCCTTCAAGACTCCATAAATTCAAACCAAACATATTCTGGCACTGTATCTCTAATTCAGCCTCTCAGCGTAGCTTTACATCAAAGTATTTCCAGCTTCTATGCCAAAAAAACTTTGAAACACTCGTATAAATTCGATACGAACATATTGCTTCATAAATCCTAATAAATAATGATATTTGGCACCGATACAGTGTGCGCAACGTTATAAATTTAAGGATTTACAAACAATTTATTGGCATGTTTAAAGTGTAAAGCTATTGTATTATTTTGGTTCAATATGGAGGAGTGATTGGAGAATGCTGCAATGAATTGTATCAAAAGAAGCATAGTAATATCTTTAAACAAAGTAAATTATCTAGTTTAGTTTCTTGGCGAGAATATGAGAAATAGATATTCTAACTCTCATATTTTTAGCAACTTATCTTCCACAGTACCTACGAGTTTGTAAGTTATGTAAATGGTGTATTTTTTCCGGTTTTAGCTCACAGAAGAATCATCATTCAGTGTATTAACTGAAGGACGCTTCTTGTATGATACGGCTCTTGTTTCTTTTATAATATTGTCATGTTAGTTTGATACATACAAAATGTTTTCTTTAACCTGTCACAGTAAAAGGTGTTTATTATAAGAGCCGCCACTGAAGGACATAACTTTTCAAATTGTAGTTATTCATTTCCATTGACCTCAGAGTTCATTCAGTTTGTTTGTTAGCTAACATGTAGGACGACATCATGGTCATTATCAACTCAAAATATGGCCATGGAACATTTGCTATTGAATATAGGCCTATAGTGATCGGCAAATTGATGAACTACGTAGGTACTCAGGCTGTCCATTGTATGTTTTTCGATCTCTTTGGTGGTAAGCGCGGGGTGCGACAAGGGGAGATGTGCCAATCAACCTATCATAGATTATATTATACTGATCACGGGCTCTCGTGATTGGTTTATCAGGCCTTTTATTAGCTTTTTGGTTGATCAGTTCGTACACATGCGAGCGAAGAGTTATTTCAAATTAACACTAGAACGTTAACATTAATATTTCTAAGATTTACAATCAGGATTGCGAGCAATAATGAAGCTTGTGAGATAATACCTAGTAATTAAAACTCAATTATCTCTTTTGTTATGAGTAAACAGTTATGGTAGTTACTATAGATTACTAGTAATTACAATGACTGTTTATTAAATTTATTGAAGATTGTTTCCGCAGTGATAGATGTCAGTTATATGGATTATATATGTAACTTGCCCAAGGTTACTTTATTATAATATTCTCAGGCTCAAAAATAAAATACTGGCGATTGATTTTAGCAGACGTTATGCAAAAAGTACTTTCGCTTTCAAAGTCCAAATCGCTTCTTTGTTTTCTTTTCCTTCTGAATTTCTATTTTTTTAATCCTCATACAGAACCATGGATTGATATTTCAGAGGGTTTTTAACACTTTGTTTATCTTATTTAAATAGTACCGAGATCATAAATTACAATTTGACAATAAGTAGTTACCGTCAAATGTTTTTGTTGCTGCATAATCCTCATTACTATGGCAATAGGAATTGTACTCGTTTAAAGAATAATAGCTTTATAGCTAGTGCAAATAAAGTTGAGTTTGAACTACACAAATAAGTCTAAAGAATTGCAATATTTTTTGTTGCAATGATGATTTCGTTGTTACTTTAATCTATTCATTTTAAGGATCAAAGTCACTTGGCAAATAGTTTTGATCAGGTTCGACAGGTCCAATGTTGATTCAGTTGCGTTGACAGATAGTTATGTCAATCGTGGATAAGTAGACGGTAGCTAATATTGATTTTGTGTCTAAATACCTGCCATGGTCGATCACTTATGGTTTGAATAAATATACCACTGAATTTCCTCTTATGTTGAATATAAGTTGTGTGTTGATCTTACAATCTTTAAAAGTCATAAGCGATTAATAAATTTACAATGACCTTGGTGGTACTGCAGAGCAAGTGCGACTGCTGTACATGAAGTCCGAAGTTTGATTACTGATTCAGGCAAAAGGTTTTTGGCAGCACAGAGTCTGAAAAACGTGCGAAGTAGCCGACTAATTCTAAAAAATACATATATTGTTTCTCTTCAACCTGTCGGCATTTTGAGATGAAAAAAATTACAAGTGAAAGAAAATATAAGGTATTCGATATTACTCATAATTTCTATTAAGTATATTGATAGTATTTAAGTATAATTACAATTATAACTGCAGTAAAGTAGTCATTAATTCACCGTGAGCATATGCGGACCAAGAACCCTTATTTCATTTTCTAAATTCCTACAAAGTCTTACCCACCTGCCCTTAGCACTTTGAAATTCTAATTACTTCAGATGTACTTTTGATAGCCAATTACTTGCTGTAATTACATCTTGGCCAATTATATAGTAATAAAGTTGTACATACATTAAAATGCTACGTATTTCGAAGTATTTTTTTATTATAATTTGTTTTTAACATAGTAAGACAGGATATAAGTTAGTAGTTGCTTGGAAATTTATTTGAGTGCTTATATTATAATAGACAGTATTTTTCAAATTACTCTAACCGTGATACGAGTATTGTCTGAGACTTTAACGTTTTTATAACAAATTGCCCGACCGATTGTTTGAGCCCGATTTGAAACTAAATTTAGTTAAACGAATGAAAACCTGTACAGACTTCTGGTATTATTTTTAAAATAGAATGCCACCCGCGTAGAAATTTGAATTTTTAGCCTATTTTGGAGATAAAAAGTGTTAATCTATCCACAAGTAGGTATAGATTATAGTCTGGAATAACACAGAATACAGACCAAATTTTTGCCACAGCGTATCAGTGTGTGATTGAATAACAAACATTCAAATAACTTCATAAACTTTCACATTTGAAATATAAGTGCCTAGCTAAAATTAAACATAAGTATCTATATTATGTCACATATTTCAGAACAAAAGAGTGGAAGGATGCAAAAACCTATATGCACTCTTTTCTGAAGCAGATAATGGATTCGAGTGACGTATTTCTTCCACATACACATCCATTCCACCCCATTCACTCTGCGCTAATGGGTTTGAAGTATTGCCATTGTATCCCATCCCTCGCCTTTGTGCCTTGTTATTTATGCCGCAAACCTATTAATACTCATTATTATAACAGCTGTGAATCCCCTCTGAACATTCACTCGCCGGTAACTGGGACACTCACCTTGACACAGAACAATTTATTTGCCATTCCATTTTTGATATACTGTTGGATTTGATGCGAATTTGAAGGGGAATTTTCTAGGCTGTGTGAGACTGGAGGGTATAAAGGGCTGTTGTGTGACATGAGCTGTTTTGTAAGGAGCGGAGAGATCGGTTTTGTTGCACAAAGTGCCGTCGAGGTGGCGTGAGTGATGTTTCATCTTTTGTGTCGCGGCACACATTTCTCATGTTAATGTTTTCTCAGAGCTCTAAATTATTTATTTAATGGTGGTCATAATTTTATTTGTTGTGAGATATTTTGAGGAGATGAAATGTCATTGAAAATATCAAATGAACATATCAGGCGTTATATTTATTTGCATAAGAGATGGCTGTCTTATTATTTATTAACCATGTGCGACGATGTAAAATTAAAAAGAAAATTGTTGAAATGGAAAATGATTTTTAATCATTTAGGTACTTATTTATGCCCGTGAGACAAGTCACTAGACAATAAAATGAATCTAGAATTTCACAATCCCACGCAAACATAAAAATGCAAACTTATGTACGGGAACCTTGGTGAGATTAGCATAATGGTGATTCAATAGCATACTATTTGTTCTAAGATGGTTCCTATCAGTACAATTATAGAATACTAGCTTAAATCCGGACAGATCGGGTTCCAATGCCGACTATTCCCATTCTAGTATTATAACCTTACGCACACTTTTTGCCATATTTTCATGATTGAGGAATAAAGATGTTCAATTTCGGATCTAAAATTTAGTTTACTGCATTTACATTCGTTAAATATAACAGGAGTTATTCCGCTCATTACCCTATGACAAATAATTGAGCGTTCAATAAAGCAGTATACCATAACATCCCTTCATCATAGCTGTCTGCCCACGCAACCCGTGAAGATATTCATCCCAATATCGCGGGCAATAAGCGGCTGCGCTCGTCACACGTAATCGCTCGTATAAATCAACCATTATCTCGCCTCTAGAAGGCAACAGTACAAAACGGTGACGCCAACAAATGAGTGCCATTTTTCCCCAACATCCGTAGGACTCTGTCAATATATCTGTGAGGTGCGGCCCAGTGAACGCGGATAGCGGGTGAGTGGCGATTTTGTAAATCACAAAGTAATTTCCTGCTAAGCGTAAGATTACAGCTTGATGGATTCAAATCCATCGAGTTGTAATTATCACATCTCCTTTAAGTGTATCACAGATTTCCGAATATTAGCAGCATTAATTTCAATATCACTTCATGTTTTTTTTTATTATCAGGGCAAGGTTTATATCGCAGTCAATACCAGCACCCAGGTAGCACCAAGAACAAACATCTTCTATCTCATAAATATAGTTTCAGATTTATAAAACCTATAACCTAAATACCTTATTTCGTATCTAATAGCACTTGCAAAGTTACGCTTAAGCTGAGGTGGATTGAGATATCGTTTGTTTTAAAGATTTCGAAACTGTTGTAAGTTGAAGAACCCTCCTGCGGTTTACCATTTACAATAACGAAATTTTACATGTTCAATCACCAATACCAGAAATTCAAGTGCCTGTTCACAGTTTCACAAGATAAATGTTATATTTGAACAAGCGAAAAAGTATCTTGCAAATATTGCAAGTGCTCTCGTCACATAACGCTGAAGTAGGTAAGTAAGTACATACTTAGTTGTTTTGAAATATAGTAATGATTTATGGGACTATCCTTTTAGAACTTGTAAGTTAAGTAATTTACATTTTCTTGATATTTAGTTATATACCTATGCCATATCGGTCATAATGTATTTTTTATTCTCATATTTACTTTTGAGTAAGACCCAAATAGTTCTATTCCCATAGTGGCTTAAATTTTATAATTCACTACACATCCTCAATCAGAATTATTGCATCTATAATATATGTATCACAGATTTTATGTATGATAAAGGTCTACGATACATATTCTGTATTTTAGCAGCATTCATTTCAATGTCGCTCGCCGCCAGCAGTGCGCCCACACCTCACTCGCCCCATCTGCCACCCCTAACCACTGTTATATTTTATTTGCGCGATAAATTACATTTTATTACACATATTTTGTCGTGTTATAATAACTAATGTACTCTCTCAATTCCCGTGAAATGCTGCGTGGCGATATTTTTTTTATTTATTTTTCTTTTTATTGCTGTTCAGAGCATTCAGTCGCCCGCCCTTCGGAGGGTGATCGACGGTCATGGTGATAGAGCGGATTTCACAACGTTTGTTTGTTTGTTTAAAAATATTGCGTGGATAATGTTATTATGTTGATGGTAATAAAACTTTTGTATTAGATTTATAAACGTAGTTAGATTTTGGTTCCACATTTTTAGTGGAGGTACTTGAAATTCACTACTTCCAAAGTAGTGAATTTCAAGTACCTCCAATTATATTAATGTAATGACTAAAGAGAGACTGCAGCCACGGATTTTATATGTATTGATAACTATTATAAAAGTTCTGTAACACCTGCGACTGTAGGTACAGTCAACATCAGCACGATCTTGACTAGCAAAGTCCTCAAAATGATTTTAATACCTATGTATTCCCCCTTTTCTATTGACTGATTGCTCTAATATTCGGTACACACCTTTATGATAATACATTTTAAATCAATAAAATGGTTTGACTTTGCTCAGAAATATCAATATTAAGATCATTTTGAGTACTTAGCTAGTCAAGTCGTCTTATATAACATTTGCTTAGTAATTAAGTGCCCAATCATTTTTGGAATTTCACAAAAAAAAAATCTTGTCATTATAATTTTTGTTGTTCACAACTGACGAAACGTAGGCGTAATAAGCCCCTCTGTCTACCCCTTCGGGAATAAAGACGTGATGTGTGTGTACAACGTTTTAATACCCTAATACCCCTAAAGTGACAAGCAGACACACAATTCACTAGATAAAAAGCGGTGGCTTTAAGATCAAAGCTATCATTCAAACAGACCTTTTCAAAGAACCACACCACAATGCCATTTTTGAATATAATATATAATACCTCTCATTTTTCTTAGGTGTCCATGGCATACGTGATATTATTACACCTATTAATCACTATTGTAAACATATGTTTTTAATATATTGTATCTCACGATTAACACGCACCACATCAACGATATTATAATTACCATAACTGTACATTAATCATAACATAAGTGCTGTCATAAATCTTCCGTGTCGTTGTGCGTATTATGAAATATTTCATTTTTAATGTAACCAGTTTTGGTTGTGTACAGGGAGCGAGATAAATCGAATAGGGGTTCAGTTCTATCGATCTGATTCTATAATGATACTAACAGAGACAGACAATACTAACAGAAACAGAAAGAGAAGAAACAGAATAAAACAGAAATAATCTAGAAGTTTGAAACGGTGGTGATATAATTTTCCGCGCCATCTAGCGGTATTAACCAGAACTACTACGAAACAACGGAATCTGAATCGCGCAATGGATATTCTCTTGCTATATCCCAATATAAAACGTTGGAACCTAGTCTAGTCGCAGTTTCACTACTCTTTTGTCTATTTTTTTTTGTTTTTAGTTTCATCATCATCATCATTTCAGTCATAGGAAGTCCACTGCTGGACATAAACCTCCCCTACAGATCTCCAATTTTTAGTTTAGTTTAGTTTTATCAATATAAATATTTTTGAACATGATTCTAAACATTTTTTAAATTTTTCAAAAATGAATATGGATGAATTTTTAATCTAGGTTCGTGAACACTAATTTATTATCTTTTATTTAGTAAAAAAATAATCATGTCAATCAAAAACCCAACAGCAATAAGGCTTAGTACTGTCGGGTTTTATTGGCCTCATTACGTCACGATTAGGGTTAGTATATTCGCGATTTCTGACACAGAACTTCAAAATCATGTATCACCTAAAAACTATTCTTATCACCACACG
The DNA here is from genome assembly GCA_914767945.1 of Eilema depressum. Lineage (NCBI taxonomy): Eukaryota > Metazoa > Arthropoda > Insecta > Lepidoptera > Erebidae > Eilema > Eilema depressum. The sequence continues at coordinate 21,537,392 of OU612021.1, forward strand.
AATCCCAACGAATCCCAAAGCACACGTTATCAGCCTTCAAACCGGTGTACGTAAATAAATTGAAATGATGCGGAGCAGCGCGTCCGACAGGATGATGTGTGTGGCGTGCCACATTAATGGCTGCCATACATCTACTCTCAACTTCGAGGGACCAGAGCGATTTTTCATCGGGACACTCAGTTACTTCGAAGTTTTCAAACATGCTGTATACTGAGACGAAGGACTTGACGTACACTTGAATAAATTTAATCCGAAGCTATGTGAAAAGTGGTATGTAGAATTGCATTAGCGGTAAAGACTAGTTTTTTTATTATTACAACTACAACTTTATGTTGTGTTATGTACTCGGGTCGTAAAAAATTTTACTCACAAAGTGCTTCAATTTGGATTGGAATGGAACAGTGCACTGCAATAGGCAAATTGTTGGCAATTTGCCTATTGCAGTGCACTGTTGGGCAAAAGCTTCTTCCATTGTGAACCACAGCACTTTATCCTCCGCCTTGGTTATATATACTTTTTATTACACTTCACCTTAAATATAACCTAACATAGATGAACTTAATACCACAGGCATTCTTTACCAGTCAACCAAAGGTGGTGCAGAGAAAAACTCAGTACCTAGGTGCATTATTGAGAGTATAAAAAATACAGCTCATAAATACGTATATTTAACCATACAATATTCAAATCATAAATACTATAGACATACTCATATATGTATACATAATGTTACACAGGTATAAAATCCAAAACCATACAGTTTAGTAGGTACAAAACACATTCAATTGGGCATACTAAGAATTTCTTAAATGACCATAAATATCGCACTAAGCACTCCAAACATATCAATATTCAATACCGTCGCAGTAATTTCACCAACTTTCTAACATAAACCATACATCTAAGGCACAAATCAAACGAAATTACTCACAAATCGTTTGCGAACGGTAGGGACATGTGCACGCAGATAAATCGCCGCGATTTATTTGTCGCACAATTTATTAGTCGTATCGTACTGTGGCACAATCCGAGAGCGATATAAATAATGATAATAACGGATAGAAAAATATTAGCAGACATTTGAAAAAACCATTTAGAATGTCGCTTTTTATTTATTTGTTTTTATACTGCTAGGGCAGCAATATAGGTGATAAATGTAGAGTTTAATACGAAGATTGCCAATCTCATCATCATCTTAGAGATCTGAGATCATCAGTGTTTAGTTCCATTTGAATCCGAGATCTTGACCTCGGCGTTCGGGGTCCACTTTCCAAATTTTACTCCTCTACGGCTACGTGGTTAAACTCTACGCCGTAGAAGTAAGACCAAGGGGAATTTCAGCTAAATCCCTGTACAACTTACTAAAAGACCTCGGATTGCCAAGAGCTTCAGTAAGCTCTTTACTAAATCGAATATCAAAAGCGGCATTGATAGGATCTTACCAAATTTGAATAGGTAGGGGGGGGGGGGGGGGGACACAAATAACGGTGGAGGTGAGCGCTGATGCATCACAAGGTGGCCACCCTAAACCTACATCTGGGTCGCAAGTCCCAGTCGCCGTCACGGTGTTCCTATCTGTATCACGCTATGGACCCGGCGACCACACGGTGAATCCATGGAGTGCTGAGAATCGGATCTCTAATCTTCAGCAACCCTGGGAGTAAGATCATTGATACGCACGTCTTCTTTTACTATGTCAAGCCATATTTTGGTCTGCCACTCGTACTAAGATGCGTCATACTCATTATCCTTCTCCTATTAATGTGTTTTATCTCGGCCTTCAAGGAAGCGATTACTGCTTAACCTTCCAACAACATTAGGAACGGGGGTTAGTGCAGTCTGACCTCCCGTCCCTGAGGAGAAAGCCTGCACCAGGGTCTCATACATCAACCAGATGGTGTGCCGAATCGCTGTTGATGTTGAATTTGCATTCGAAGGTTTTGGTGGGTCCCATACATCCATATAAAATTATCCTTTCAGTTTATTTCACTAAACACCTACGAAATATTTGCAATCAAAACCCATTCACCGTTATAATAAACTGTAATGATCAATTTGAATAATCTGAAGCTGAATGCGGCCCTAATTTGCTAAACAATATTCTTAGAAAAAACGATTGCTACATCAATCAATATTCATTATAATAGTTGGACCTGTCAGCTCGCCATCAAAATAATTGGTTTAATTACTGTAACCTCTGAATACGTAAGTTGTTTGACCTTAGTTCTGAACCTGGACCTTGCTCTCGAATTACCTGACGTGGCTGATGGCTGTATCAGGTGGTAAAGACTAAATATGGAGTTGTTTAACATAATTGACTTAGAGAGTTTGTGAAAAATTATAGTCTGTTACATTATACTATATCTTCTTCTTCTATTGATAGCGTTTCGACTACCAAATTTCGTTTTCCTGGCTTGCTGTTACCTGGACTACGTTCTCGAAGGCACTCATGAGTTGCTCCAGCGTGCCTACATGTGTACGGGCATGTAGCACACGTTAGCAGGTGGACAATAGCCTGTGGAGTAACTCCGTATTCACATCGCATTACCCGAGAAACCCCACCTAGTCCGGTTTTGTTTGCCTTGGCTTCGGCCGACCTTTGTCTGAAGTCTATTTAAGGACTTCTACCTGATCCAGGGAAGGCCATATCTAAGAGGATACTCATGGACTGTTTTTTTTAATTACATAAGGGTGTGACATTGGACCCTTAACCTGACCGAGGATGCTTGCAACACAAACTCTTTGCTATCAAAGAGGCTGGGGTAGATATTCCTGAAACTGCTTGGATATCATAGTGGTCCCCGGTTTGACTCGGGAACTGCCTGAGTGTATAATTTTGATTGTGATGCCTTAAATCTTTATAGGAAACGATGTTTTCGATAATTTCATAATACAAGACAAAATATAAATATAATAAATCCTATTCTTCCGTCTAAAGTGTAAATTGTAGTACTCAAAAATACAAATGAACACACCCGTATAATACTAACATTCATCCAAATGTCCATCAATAAAATTTTACAGCGACATAAAAATATCAAACGGTAGGGTGTCATGATGAATGGTGCGGACATAATTGGCCGTCCCCCACATGTTAATGAATCGTGTGTAATGAAAAATGATTGTGCAACCGTGTCGGGACATGTCCGGTCGCGGCGTGATGTATGGTTACACTATTATGTGTTGCGAATGCTATTGCAAAGCAAATGGCCGTTGTACTGACGTTTGAAGTGTCTTGTGGTGGTAGTCTTAATGTTGCTGGAATAAAACTAGCAAATAACATGTACTTACGAATGTATTTTTTGCAATTTTCGTTAGTTAAGTTTGTTATATTAATGAAATTTAGTATGTGGATAATTTAAGTTCTGGAAAATAGTGAGCTAATTTGCAAATATCATTTCTTTTCCATTCAATCTTGGTTCAAATAAACTTTAAAATAAAGATAGTTAAAACCCCTGAAAAAGAACGGTCGATGACGAAAAGACGTAGTCATCGATATGCATTTCTGCCTGTCACTGCAGTGATATTCAGGCGTGAATATATGTAAACTCCATAATAATATACCCTACAAATTCTATACCCCATTACAATAATATAGTACGACAAATCTAGTCCATTAAAAATTCACACACAATTTGCAATTTACTCTCATAAATTCTATCCACTAAATTTAAAACTAGTCGTAAATTTTGCATGACCCCCTTACTAGTAGCTAGAGATAGCCCGTAGATGACCATGGGGTAATCCTATAGGGCTATAAAACCGTTCGATGACAAACGGCAGCCATAACGAGAGGACCCTTTCATATTTTTACGTGCCGTCGCATTTTACGCCTCTTATGTTAGGTGTGGTATCAGTGATGAGATTAAAGCGAATTTTCGTCAGCTTAGACAGAAAGAGAAAGATTTTTTCATCGAAAACTGCAATACGAGAGCAACCCATGCTATAACACATTTATTGCATTAAGGTCCAACCCCACCAAACGGACGGCATCGGAACGGATTTTACAATCTTTACACAAAACAAATCTTATATCACAGCATTTAAAGTTTATATTACCAAGTCACGCATGACAGCTTGACGTGCGTCATGCCGCCGCACGTCGCTGTCAAGCTGTTGTGTGTGACTTGGTAATATAAACTTCAAACACTGTGATAATAAGATTTAATTTTGTTTAAAGATTGTAAAATCCGGGCCGATGCCGTCCGTTTGGTGGGGTTGGACCTTTAAGGTACGATTCCGAAGCCGACTGCATACGGCAACGACATACGTATGCAGTAGATACAGCGTACCCATTACTGGTTAAACACCGATGGACCATTGAGAAGCCACAATATTCTCATATGCGTTCGGCTTGGAATGGAATCATACCTTTAATATAAAAAATAAATAATCGTATTTCCTCCTTTCTACAGTCCCGGGTCCCATAAGCGGGCGTGAAGAAGCATCTGATGAGGCCGTCAACCTGAGTGCCACCATTGTGACATGGTACGTATCTGTAATGGTGACCCTCTTTCCTGAGACATTGCCTTTAGCTTACCATCAGACGAGGTATCATACATAAAAAAATACTTTAAAAAGTGACTTGACGAATAGACATTTCATTGACTACTTGAAGGGATTAAAATATTGTTAGTAAAAACAAAAAATGGTATTCAAGAGTCTTTTCAATTCTTTATAAGAACAAAAACATAAAAAAACCTATACTTATAGTGGATAAGAAGTATGAACCTTATTGTTAACGAAGAATAATCTTACTTAACATTTTCACACACAATGAAGTGACAATTGTATTGTTTCTGTTACTGAGATAACATGAGGTTAACATAAAAAAAAGTCACTATGTCAATCAGGATTAGACGGTTCGATTTGTAAACCAGGAGATGATGAAAAGTACCTAAGCATTACTGTCATTCTCTTCAGTGGTATAGTCGTGACCTAAAAGGTATGCGTGCTAAAAGGTCCAGCCGTATTTGCATGATTGAGCAACAAAGAAACAAATTAGAATAGTTAATTAGTTTGAAGAAATATAAAATGATTTCAAGCTCAAGCACAATTCTGATACATGCGATTTCCAAGTTTTTATTGGTTCAATGCCATATTCAAAAGTATTGTCTTACAGAATATTTTTTGCGTGTCGATTAGAAATAATTAGGTATGTAAATTATAATATTATGATTACCAAGAAATACAAGGTAAGCCAACCTTAGGTGCGAGCCGGTACACCTGTTAATTAACAGACGAAGCCGCAGTGCAGGATTTGCTATCAAGGTTAGGGGTTCAGAAGGCAGTTGTCCAAAGTTAAGATAAGTCACATTATAAGGAAAAAGTGTATGACAGAGGATCTCGGGCTCCAAAGTGGACTACCGGAAAAAGTATGGAAATAATACAATTCCCGCTTCAACTTAGAAACTTGGACCCAACATATCCTGTCAAATTTGGCAATAAAAATTGCTTTTATTTATAATGGTCATTCATAACGCCATTCAAATATACTGGTGGGCACATTTGAATTTATGGATCATCCGCAACTATTTATTGCCGGATTGTAATTGCCGATAGTGAAAATGATATGCGGGTATTCAAAAGAAAATGTGTTGAAGATCATACCAGCATTCATCCTCCATCCAGCATCCAAATCTATGTTGATAATATATCTGACAATGGGTGTTAGGGCCTACCAATTCACTCAAAATGACCCCACCTGCAAACTAAAATATCTGCAGATAGACTGATGAGGCTCTAGCACAGGCCTTCCTCTTGAGGTTGCGAGAGGGGGGAGGTCAGACGTAGTCACTCCCATAGAAGCCAACTAAACCTTTATAATTGTTAAAGGAGGAGTAAGAGCTGACCCCGGACTCCAAAATGCAACGGTTTAGCACTAAGGAGGAAAACGATTTACGTAGATGACTGTCTCAGTCCAGATAAAGAATAAGTTATAGCTGAAACATTTATTATAATCAATCAATATAAATTAACTTAATGAAAATACGAACTAGCCAAAGTCCAGTGAACTAGTTTAAATAATGGATATAATGAAAAGGAAGTTGTTATAAACTTTTTACCGGCAGCTGTCAATGCTAATATCATTTTATCAATATTAATTAATTATTATTGTCAAATGATTTTCGTAATCATGTAGCTTCGTTCATAAATACGTCACCACATCTGGTCTAAAAGTGATCAAATAAATTTATAAAGGTGATTATCAGTAATATGCTGTCTAATGTTACATGTGTAGGAAGTAGTAAGTGCTTCCTGTGATTACCAATCCCTATAACTCGCATTAGAGATACATTTTATATTGAATTTTAATCTTTACGTTGTAATAAGCGTCTACTTTCCTATATAACAACTGATACAGTATCTATAGACACTATTATAAAATTTGAAAGTGATCGTATCTGTACATTGGAGATATTTAAAAAATACTTGGGTTATGTTACAATTCTGAAAACAAAAATATTTTGTTTAGAAATCTTGTCTGTGGGTGAATTTCCCAAATGGCTTTTTTTTTTGTCTTCGGTGAAATTAGTATTTGAAAAAAGGAATATTGTTCTGAATTATTTTTTTTAGTATTCAATAGGTTGTTAATGAGTTGTGGCAAAAATATTTTTAGGCTAGGACTATATATAAAGGTAGAAATAAATACATAAACCTCTATTTTCTTCAAATCGGTGCTGTCCCTCTACTTTTTTTACAAACAAAAAAGCTTATACACTAATAAAAATAAGTAAATTAAGTATAATAAATTATTCTATTTCATAGAATATTAGTTTTATTATTAATTTAAGTCATATTTTATTATATAATTAACGAATATTATTACTGAGAGGCACAAACGTACTTGTCCTGCGAAATGTTCTCAAATCGGTGACCAAAAGTAATTTACACATAACTTTATATCGACGAGTCCGACAGTGTCCCCACCTCAATTTTATTTCTCTCGTTAGTGCCTGCTAGTGCGCAGTCAGGACGGACGGATGTTAAATCACTGCATATTCCCGCCAATAATATAAGTACGCCATTTTAGTTGCTCCCGGACAATTATTTTATACTATCGGTGGTGGCATCTTTCTAGTGTAGTAAGCAGTTTTATTATTGTTTTTTGGTTCTAATAGAGGTAGAAAGTGAATTAGCTTCATTGATTGTTATTGAATTTAACCTAGATATTATGCATTTTTTCTAATATTCTAAAAAGTGTGAAATTTCTCACGTCGGTGTTCGCAAATCGGTATAATCGGTGGTCTTTATTACCACGGATATGATAATTTACACCGAAAATGATAAGAAAAGACGAATCGGTGTCTTACACTTAATATCGGTGTTTTGATTCATGATCAATGCACAGTTTTGTCACATCGGTGGATTGGTTTATCATATCGGTAGATATTTTTTCATCTCGGTGAGTCGTTTTATCATATCGGTTGATCCCGTGCGATTTCGTTAAGTATACAAAGGAAAAATGGAACATACAAGAACATACATATAAACACATACATACATAGGGGGGACTTCAATGCCAAAGTGGGAATACAAGAACGCGACGAGAAGAAAATCGGATCATAAGGAGTGGTATGCAGAAATCGCAGTGGGCAAATGCTAGTCAGCTTCCTCGAGTCACAGGCATCTCTTCTTAATGAATAGTTTCTTTAAGAAAATACCCCACAAGCAGTGGACTATAATAAGGAACGATATAGACTTTTTTCATAATGGTACCTAAGCACATATTCAGAGATCAACAAGTGTGATCAACAAGTTTAATACTGGAAGCGATTACCGACTTATCTGAGGCTCTCTAAATATCAAGATTCCGAATGATAAGGTCAGCCCTCCCACCTACGCCGCTCCAAGTAGCTCTAGGGTCGCAATACTGGAAACCTCTAGGGAGGCATTGACGGGAAGGCCGACTAGTGGTCAAACCATTGCATTGTGGGGCTCCAATCCTGAAAGAGCTAGCAAGCCTCTTTAATTCCGTCATCCCGCAAGGGCTAACACCTAGGGCATGGAGCGGGAGTGAGGTGGTACTGTTCTTCAAAAAAGGTGACAAGACCTTGCTGAAGAACGCAGGCCATCTCACTCCTGAGTCATGTCTACAAGTTGTTCTCGAGAGTCGTCACAAATCGCCTCGCAGGTAAGCTCGACGAGTTCCAGCCACCTGAGCAAGTCAGGTTTTGAAAAGACCATAGTACCGTGGACCACATCCATATACTGTTTGGCAGATTGTAGAAAAGACTCAACAACAACACCACAACAACAGTACAACCAGCCGCTGTGTATGGCGTTTGTGGACTACGGAAAAGCCTTCGACTCTATCGAAATCTGGGCAGTGCTGGATGCGCTGCAGCGGTGCCGCCTCGATTGCACATCGAGGTGCTGAGATGCTTGTATTACACTGTCGAAGAAGAAGACAAAACCCATTAGCCTCCAACGTGGAGTGAGACTGGGAGATGTTATATCTCCCAAACTATTTACCAACGCATTGGAGGACGTCTTTAAGACTCTGGGCTGGACTGGGCGGGATATCAACATCAACGGTGAGTACATCTCGCACCCTTGGTTCGCCGACGACATCATAATAGTTGCGGAGTCGCTGGAACAACTGGGCAAAATGATGCACAGCTTGAATGGAGCTTCTCGACAAGTCGGCCTCAGTGTAAACTTGGATAAAACCAAGATACATAATCTTGGTTTTATCCAAAACGAACATGTTGTACCGAGAGCAATTGCCATCGAAGGAACGACACTCGAAGTTGTTCAAAAATAGGTATATCTATCTGGGGCAGGTTATTCAGCTCGGTAAAAACAACTTCGAGAAAGAAGAAGCCAGAACAATCCATCTGGGGTGGGCAACATTTGGCAAATTATGTCGGGTCTTCTCCTCCCCCTTGTCGCAATGCCTTAAAACAAAGGTTTTCCGACCAGTGCGTTCTGCCTGTTATGACTTACGGTGCCGAAACGTGGCCACTGAAGGTGGGGTTAGTCCGTGACCTAAAAATCGCACAGCGGGCTACGGGAGCAAGCTATGCTTGGAGTTTCTTTGATGGATAGAATTAGAAACGAGGTCATCCGACATTACAACCAAAGTTACCGACATAGCTCGCAGAATAAGCAAGCTGAAGTGGCAGTGGGCTGGCCACATCTGCCGATGGACTGATTGCCGTTGGAACAGACGAGTCCTAGAGTGGAGACTGCGAGGAGTAAAACGGAAGGTGGGACACCCCCTGGCCAGGTGGACTGACGACCTACGAAAGGTGGCTGGGAAGGACTGGATGCGGAAGGCGGAGGATCAGCAAACGTGGCGCATATTGGGAGAGGCCTATGACCAGCAGTGGACTGCAATAGGCTAATTGATTGATTTGTGTTACCAGCTTATAAACGTTCTCTTTTAAATTAATAATATATTATAAAAAAAGAATAGAAGAAAGTAAATATAATAAAATAGGTACCTATATAATTTCAAAAAATATAATATTTTCATTGGATCTTCAAGAACTCTATTCTCGTCGGATATGATTTTCTTCAGGTCAGGCATTCAGTTTTAAGTCACTCTTGTAAAAATAAGGCACCTACTATTTCCTTTTTGATGTTCAAAGGTGGATAGATTATCATTTCGGTGAATATTTTATCATAATGGTGGATATGTATATAATTTCGGTGGATAAACTTATCAAATCGGTGTACAGAAAAAATAATCGGTGCGGGTTTGTCATGTCGGTGGAAACCAAAATTAAAACTGAATTTTCTCCATAATCTTAAATGATACGTTGATGATATTAAATTTGGGGATACATGATTATCACAAAGATTACATAAAACCTTAAAAATATACAAAAAACATATAAATGAAAAAGTTCACCGATATGATAAAAAAAATGGCATTTGTTGAAATTCACCCCTGTATTTATTTGCGATGGACATACAGGTTTTTTCTTGAGATTAGTAGGTCGCAAAGCTATGATAGTCCATATAATATGTCAAAATTGAAGAAAAGGAAAAAAAGAATAAGATCTCTACCGCACCATAAAAAAGGCTCTGAGATTGCTTTGTTTCAAGGTGCTCCTTCAAATGCAACCTGAATGCAATGATAAGACGATGACTCAAGAATCAAAACAATGATTATAATTCTAAATAAATTAAACCATTATTTAACACTATCAAACATTTTATTAAATCAGAAAAGCTCTTTTGATTACGACCAACAAATAACTTTTCATTTTACGGAACAAAAGTGAAGCTGCGATTTAATTCGCCCCAAATGAAATCGAGAATGCCATCATAGAGTTGGAATATATCAGAACAATTTAATCGAGCCATACTTAACAATCGTTAACACATAACTCATACATTTCTGTTAAGCTTTCGACAATTTTATCGATGCGCCCCGGGATAAAGTTAATTTATATATCGAATAATATCGATGTTGTCGGCGCTTTGTGTTTAATGATGCTTGATTAATTTTATCGATACAGCTTTGAATTGATTATAAAATGTGAAAGCGCATCTGTCGAGGTTCGTGTGAGGAGTGTGATTGTTATTAGTATTTATGATAATGGTTTTATTTATGTACAACTGTAACTCGAACTTTTTAATTTTTATTTACGGATGTTTCTTTTTAAATTGCTGCTCAACATGACAGGCAATGATAATATAATTTAACCTATTTTATTTATCACTATGTTACTTAAACATGCTTGATGTAAACGCTGGTTTAAGATATTTTTCAGCTACAGAGTAGATAACTGGAGTAGGGTGAAGTCTCCTAGTATCGGCCACGTCCTAATATCGGCCTTTTCGAAAAACTGGATCATAACTATGAAAATAACCCTAAAATTATGATCGTTTTTATGCAAAAAGCGACTCTATATCCATACGAATAACATGCCATATTTTGGTGCGGGTACCTCCACATTTGAACGTTCAGGTGGCAATAGAGCACGCGCAGGTACCGACTTGTGTCGTTTGTTGGCATTTCCGAGTCAAATCCCGGAGTCGGCGCACTCCATTGATAAGTATTTGAATGGAATTAAACATACCTATGGTATTTTATATTATTTTATACTAAAGTAAAACAGTCGAAGTACCGTTTAGGTAGTGTGTTTTTAAATTTATTTGTACTTTTTATGAAATAATCGGGGGGTCGAGATTAGGGATCTTTATTTTGGATAAATCTCAATATCGGCCACCCGGTCGATATTGGGGAAATGCATGAAAACACAAAACTATAGGTTTAGCTATTTTATATATTAGCAGTAACATTATTAAGGTTAAAAATGAAATAACAGCTCTGTTTGATGACTAGATCCTAACATCGGCCGCCTAAAAACTATTTTTGCCAGCTACGGCCGATATCTAGAGAATCGATGCGTAATAACGGCCACTTTATTTTGTATAGGGTACTTACTTTCCTACAACCTTCGAACTTGTTGTGTTTATTGTAAAACAGGGACGTGGTGAAAAATGAACAAATACTTAGGTATTTTAATTTTAGTCAACAGGTAGGTATGCCATAATAATGTCCCAACAAAAAGAGAAAGGTTTCAAACCTATGGTTATATGACCATAGGTTCTATGACCCGTACAGGTTCTATGACCCCTATATATTCTATGACCTCTATAGGTTCTATGACCCCTATAGGTTCTATGACCCCTATAGGTTCTATGAACCCTATAGGTTCTATGACCCCTATAGGTTCTATGACCCTTATAGGTTCTATGACCTCTATAGGTTCTATGACCCCTATAGGTTCTATGACCCCTATAGGTTCTATGACCTCTATAGGTTCTCTGACCCCTATAGGTTCTATGACCCCTATAGGTTCTATGATCCCTATAGTTTCTATGACCGTAGTAGAATAAGAGATGGAGTAAATGCCGTTCAAAGAAGCAGGCAGTAATACAATGCTTCGATGTTACCATTGGGCTTGTGGAGGATAGATGGAAGACGTTTCGCGGAAAATATCGATGTCTAGCCATATCCGCAGTTAAGACTGGCAAAGCGGACCCCAGAATCCGAGGTGTAAGCTTCGATTGCGACTGGGAATTAATGATAGGATGAAGTAGAAGAAGAGTAGCATTTCGACAATACGAAATTTTCAGGATCACTTTACAAGACAGACTTCCTAGAAGAATAGAAGAAGAGTATTAAAATAGAAGAGAATATTAACGGACAGCGTAACTGACCTCATGATTTACCTTTTTAAGAAGAAAAGATGAAAATTCTTTATGGTGGCTGTGAAGTAGAACTAATTAGTGATGTCGATGAAGATGAAGCCAAAAATATTAAATGTGACTTATGTATACAAATGGTTCCACTTAAAGTGTAGAGTTCATCGTGGGCGAAATTATATTGATGTGGCTAAAGAAGATTTTACTTGCCGTCACTGTTTGGTGCATTTAAATTGAAAAAACCTTTAAAGAAAGTCAAGTTTTCTGTTGACTTGATTAAATAATATTTTTTCTTATAATAATATATTTTGGAAATCTTCATTTGTCTTAATTTTTTTTTTAATCATTGTGATCATTAGTTTATAATAACAGCAATTACTGTAATTTTCAAGGCTGAGATATAAAGAAAAGACAAATTAATGATAGATAAGCGTTAAAAAAAATAATTTGAACCTGAATTGGAATATAAAACGTTATATTTTTTTACTTTACTTAGTTTTATTGACCTAAATTCACGTTGGAAAAGGTATGACGATATTAGGGTCACAAGCGGCAGAAATTAGGGTGTTAGAGGCCGATATTAAGGGAAATCGACATACCCGGAAAAAAACATCTATATTTTCAAAAATAACAAAGAATTGGTAATTTTACGAATGTAGTAATGGAGTTTCAGTATCCCTCTACCCGAAAAAGGCATCGCAGGAAAGCAAATGCTATAAACCAAAAAATTACAATCAATCAAAGGTCAAAAAATGTTGACATGGCCGATAAATGGTGCCACCACCCTATATCGCTACAAGAAAATCGAATCGAATATTATAAAATACCCACCATTTTGGGGGTCAACGTTTAGAACTGATTCTCTGCTCATTCTCCTTTTTTTTAAATATTAATACAAATCTTAATATTAGATCCGGAGGATCACGTCAAACTACTTCCCCCTGCCCAAACGTGCCCATCAGACTGGCGGCGTTTCCCCTTTGAATAGCTAGGGAGATGTTCTGTTGCAGGTATTGGCCCGAGCGCGGATCCCGCCCCTCCCTCCGCAGTCGGTACCCCAAATCGGCCACAAACCTCTTGGCCTCGAGGCCCCATGGACCGGCCGTCTCCACCGCAAAGGGGACGAAGTCGTACCCCGCGGCCTCCAGGTCGGCGTATTTGCCGTGTTTCACCAAGGCCGCCGACTCAGCCCCTGCCCCAGCCGCCCTCTTTTATTTTTATTTTTATTCTTTACTTTTTTTTTTTACATTTTTTTTTTTACACTTTACAATTTAAAGTCGAAATTATGCGGTTCGAGGTAATTAAGTTCTTTTCGTAATTTATTATTAGGTAGGTAATCAATATCAATGTTATATCTTTTATTTTACTGAACTCATTACTTCTCGGAGGTGTAGAATAGGGCCACCCCATCTCTTCCTATGGGTGTCGTAAAACGCGACTAAGGGATAGGGCTATTCGCCATCTGACAGGAAACATATAGCCCAAGACATAGTGCCCGCTAGACGGCAGTAGGCTCGCGTAGTACATGGGACTGAAAATCATAGCTGGTGAAATGTAGGTGTTAACCCTCCTACCCCTTCGGAGATTTATAGGCGCGAGTCTATGTATGTATGTATTATTACATTTCTATTTGTAAACACTAAAATGCGATATAGCATCCCTCCAAATCAATGTGTAAGGAATAACCTGGTTACACGTCATCTGTCAGATCGTAACAGCATTAGATCCCCCTTATTTTCGTATCCAATTCGTACACATCAAACGGGCCGACAAAAAGCTAATTTTAACGACTGTTTGACATAACACAATCTGAAAGGAGAAAATTCAAATTGGATCACGAGGTTCGCCAATGTATTGTGAAACGTACATCTGTCTCGCTCTGACAGCAACAATGAATACTTGTGAATGAACGCTTGCGTCCATGTAACGACCAAAGAACATTTGCTACTTTTAGCAAAGGATAAAAGCGATTCTGCGACTGCTTTGACACTGCATTGCTTTTTGGCGGTTTTCTGAATTATGACGGTATAATGCGAATGTTCAGTCGTTATTATCAAGCGAATGCTGTACTAGGCAATTTATCATCACCTCGACTAGAATTTACATCTATCAGTGTCCGATTAACTTTCTGTACAGCGCAATCAGTCATTGAAAGTATAACGTGTTTTTTGATCCTAAGATAGGCAAAAATATTAGATTAATTTATCTATTGCAGTTAATAGCATAGTTTGGATAAGCGATACTTACATCATGTGTCCAGTGCACAGAAAAATATGTTGCTGTCACTTTCATCATTCAATGTGAAAATGAATATCATCAAATCAATGATTTTCTTAATAATTTCATCACAGTTTCACTAAAGGGATAAAGAAAAATAACTTTATCAAATTAGTTTCTATACCTATATACAAAATTGCTGCTGATATGTTATGAGATGGATAAACTCCAAAGTTGTTATAAGTTGGTAAGTTTGAAGAATAACACATCAAAACGGAAAGAGCATACACTGCTCTTCCTTGAGCTCTAATATTTATTTTATTTAATTTTATTTAAAAACTACGGGTAAAACACAGCTAGTGTTTAATATCGATCTTGCCTCAGTTTCCAAACCTAAAAGTAGAAATGTAAAATTAAAATCAAAATTCCCACTCCCTTTTAACTTAATAATCGATCTTTGTGTTCGCACCCTAAGGCAATAAGATTATTATATTTGACAGGCTAATTCTACGACACTGGCGGTGTCAGGGTGATCTTATTAGCCATGTAAATGAATATAGAATGAATCCATTATATCACAAACAAGCGTCTGGATGGGGGCGATCATATTTTAGAGAGGTAGACGGAATTGTATAGAGTAGATACAACGGAGCACTTATATTTGGTTACAATAAAAATGTTACTATAAAAGTAATTAATGTTCATGTTCAACTCTTTTTTTAGAGCACCTGTATCTGCTGATGTAACCAATGAATATGCCATCAATACTGCTAATAAATATGTACATAATGTTATAGTAGAAATCCTCCATAAATAACGATAGTACAGATGAATCTGTTGCAAACATTAAGAACTAGAAAAGATCATGTTGATTATTGTTATGTAATTAATCCAAGGCAATATTACTTATTATCATAGGTACTTTAGAAAAACTTAATAACTCATTTGTGTTCACTGATCAAAGCCTACTCGCACTGTTTCATTCTTACCAACAAGAGTGTTCATTACATAATAAGAGACTATGTTAACATACTCTTTAAACGTTAATTAAAACGCGTTACCTAATCTGTTACTAGGAGCCATTGTTTGAGAATAATATTAAAGTATAATCCATACTGGAATAAAAACAATGTCTTCAATGTCAAATATAAAACTGCTTAAACATTTAAGAACCTTGTGAACTTTTACGATATCATAGTTGTCGTCAAAAAGATTAACGGCAGTTTTAAAAAACACTGTGGCATTGGGAACTCGTCCAAAAACATTAACGACATCGTCGTTTAACAAAGAAGTTATTTATTTAAGGACTTTATTCTTTTGACAAGTAATGGCGCTTGTTACAATAATATTTTAATAAAATCTTCTAACACTGGTGCAAATCAGAATGTTTTGCTTGATTATAGAAGCTACAGTATTTTCATCATAACAATTTTATATAATAGAAGATTCAAATGTTTGCTTTGAAATATTTTGGATTATATTTAATTTCAGTGTAAATGATGAACTTGACATAACGATAACTTTCTTTATATTATCTATCCTCTGTATTTACATAAATTATGAACTAACTTAATCTGTTAAGAATAATATAATGAACGATTCATTAACGTTATTAGTTGAATATAATAAAAAAATAATAACAATAAATTGACTATCATATTTGTCTAAAAATAATAGTCTAATTATAAATTTCACAAAATTTCAATCTGTTTCATAAACAGTGTCGTTTCATAATTAAGTATTATAATTCTGATTCCCTTGACATACAGCAAGCACTATTATATACATATATTGATATACATACATATTATCACATAATCTCTTTAAGTTTACTATTATTACTTAAGTTTATTGTTTCTCAAAACATCACTAATTCCTTTATTAAGTAATTTATACTATTCTAAAAACTCTAATTAGGTCACAATAATAAATGTGTACAGTAATAATTTGAAATCCCAAAAATACAGCATACTTAGTAATTCTAAAACATATTCATTTCATTTAATATGAAACAGTAGAAGCCCCACATAAAACACAATTAAATTCATCTAACGAACATTCTAATTTTATCTGTCATTAATTAAGAAATTACCACCGAGATTTTAGTAATATCAGCTCTTTACCTCTGAAGCCAATAAACCCTGCGTATAATAAATGTGTTACCATATTTTCGGGTGTATTACTGGTGTTATTTATTGGCTTAAAATTGTAGTCGTCGCGTATATTATGTATGCTAGTAATTACCCTCACGCCCTCCTTGGAGTGTTCAGATTAAGGGACTTGGTTGTAGAATGAAATTAGCTGTAGGTTAATATTTTTATTTATCATACATTGAATTTTCATTAAAATTTTGTAAACCTATTACAATAAAAATTACTGTAATAGGTTTTGGTTTTTTGGTTTCAAAATTTTAATAGCTAAACATGGATTTTGATATCAACTTAACTTGAATTGCAAAAATTAAAGTTTAACAGAAACTTTAATATTTGGCATCAAGATGTTGAAGATCACTCAAACTTGGAGTAAAAATCATCAATACCATCAGATTCAAAATTCTATAGTGTAAATTCCAAATTAAATGATTTAATAACTTAGATTACAAATTAAATAAACGTTAAGATCAATATTAGAAACATTGAATACGTACCTGTACATATAAGGCAATAAGAAATAAACAATTAAGTAGTAGAACAGTTCAGATTATAAAACTACAATCTTAAAATATTGAATGCAAAAACATCGTTCATACATGTATAGCACGCGCCAGTTAGTGTGGCAATACGAGTCATTTACATTCCCCCATACAGTAGTTATACGAAATTTGCAAAAACGACAGTTTCAATGTTAAAAGATAATGTAATAATTCTTATTTCTTAATAATTTTTGATTTACCTTTCTTGTTACTTCGTATTCGTAAAACTTTGTTCCACTCGTATTGACACACTAACTGGCGCGTACTATAACTATACTACCTTTAACACGTCAATACCTAAGTTTGAACATATCTCAGCGCCCTCTTTTGAGCTCGATGACACTTCACTTTGTTGACAGCCCGGTGATTAATTCATATTTGGAGGGTAGACGAAAATTTTATACGCCGCCATATTTATAGTGCTTCTTTATGACTACTAAAAAGGAATATGATTAAATTTTAATACAATTTGGGGCGGTCTGATGTTGTCAGTTGGTAGGTCATAAATATGCTGTTAAATATAACTTTGGTATTGATGGTTTGCCTTCGATACTGAGATACTAAACTGAATAATGTATCGTGTTGGAAATCAAAGGAACCCCTTATTTTACGTTTTACGAACTTTTCTTTGTCGTATGATTTTGTCGAACATGTTTTAGTATCATCAATTTTTGTTTACTAAACCCTTTAGATATACTTACTAATATTGTAAATAGAGGGTATAAAGAGATATGTGAGTTTATATGTAATTGGAAATTTAGTTGCGGGACCACTGCACATGAACGAATAACGGCCACCATTTGAAAAACCACCACCAAACCACCATTTGTAGGTTATAATATATCATGCACATCCAATGTTGAAAAGTAGCAATCGAGGTTATTGACCGAAAATTGGCGGTTCACTAAGGGAAAGGCTTCTTCTTTGTTAAGGGAGGCTTTGTAGGAAGCATAATTATAAGAAAATAATAAAATGAAATAAATATTATAACCTATCCTAGTCCGGAATTAAAAGAAAGTTCCTTCTTGGGAATCGTTTATCAAGGGGCGCGGGAGGTTTTTATCCATCAGAAGGTGGTGGATGGTGAGTAGCAATCCTATTCACATCTACTGGACTACTATTTGCTCAAAGATATACATAATGACACTGTTACCGATACGGTGATTAAACTTAGAACTACACAATCGAATGCATTGAATTACTTTATCCTCTTGCACATAATATTGAACTGTATTCTATAACTGAACCAAATCCCCTCTATAAGGTACGGTCTCAAATTTGCTCAAAGTACTTGCGTCAAACTTCAGGTTTCAATATCATCCTCGACAAGCACCTTACGACCCTAAAGCCCTTACAACCAAACAATCTACCGCAACACATGTATACTATACACTAAAGTCTACAAGGCAAGCTCTGTACCACGATTACGCTCCCTATTAACCCATAGTTCGCCGCCCGCCGTTTAATTCAATTAACACGAAACCGTTTTCCATCCCTCTCTAACACCCTGTCAAAAGAATATTTGTCTTGCTCTCACAGTAATCTGCACACAGCCTTGTGGTCACCCGAGGCAGTTAACATGTTGGCCATTGTTTCGGAGATTTCAGTGGGCCGCAAGGATAAACTTGGAGGATTAGTACATTTGTCGTTGTGCATGGTGGATATGATGTGGAAGGTTGTTGAGATATGTCCCGTTGTAATAAGATAGTTTTAGCTACATTTTAGGTTAGAGAGTCACTAAATTAAGCTCTAGTACTAGAGATAAGACAGCTAAACTGCATAATATTTGGCAATTTATTATTGAAATCAAAATAAAAACTCTATTCCTTAAAATTAGATCACTTGACAAAGATAATAATGTAATGCATTTAGATTTACAATTCATGTCTCAACATCTTTACTGAGAAGTGGTTATTTTTTTTTGCTTGTATATCAAGGGAAAAAACATTAAATGATTTATGATCAACTAGGTTTTCAGTTGTCTGCTTTTTTAAATGAAAATATCTCTATGACCTCTAAATTATAGACAGATACACTAACAAAGTAAAATTGAATGAAGAAACCTTTTCAGTCGATGACTATATAGCCATGGGTTCTTAAAGAATAAAGTCTACATTAAAAAGATATTTATCTATTATAAACGATGCAATCTGATTCGATTAATTCATAAGACTTAATAATTTTGCCGTTACTAAAGGTAATCAAATAAAAGCCAACCCATAAACTACATGAAACATCCTTCCTGTCCATAAATTCATGGGTCACCTACTGTGTGAAAGACTATGCGGTTGGACCCTTAATGTGGGCCGTATTAAATTCTGTGTGTAACAGTTGTGGTCCCGCCATGTTAATTTGAGACTCCGTATTACCTACTAATATTGTTTAGTTAGTTTACGAGTCTTAAGATGTTTGGGACGTTTATTGGATTTTAGGGGTTGATAACATGGTATTATTTTGTAACAATGTAGTTATTTGCATTATTTTTAATTATTTTGTTAAACATAACAGTAGAATATTAAGTGGTAGTAGACTAGAACAAAAGAGTATAATGTAGATGGAAGATGTAAGTGTTGTTGATGAAGATGTATGTATGTAAGTAGTGCAGGAAAAAAGGCAGAATGTTAGATATTAAAAAAGAAATTGTCTTTGACAAAATGTGCAGTTTCAGAACTAAATGGATCCATATTTAATTAGTCAAAAATAGTGGAGAATGAAGCAATAGTTAGGATCTTAAATATTAATTATTTTACAATAATGACTGACCGTTTAATGCTAAAGGCTATGCCTAGATCTAGACTAAAGACAATCAGGGAGAGAACATCCATTGCGCGATGCAGGTTCAATGGTTTTTGGAGTACTTCGTATGGACTTCGCTAGATGGCATTGAGTATATATGATGATGCCGCACAGAAAAGAAAACTATTTTTTTTTATCACTTAGTTGGCAGACAAGCACACGGCCCACCTGATGGGAAGCAGTCACCGTGGCCTATGGACGTATGCAACACCAGGGGCGTCACACTCGCGCTGCCGACCCTGAAGAAACCTTCTAATGCCCTTCTTGAAGAACCCCATATTGTAGTCGCTTGGGAAAACCACCGCAGGGAGTTCATTCCACAGCTTGAGTGTGCGTGGGATGAAGTGCCTTACAACCGCACAGTGCACACCACTTCCGGACGCAATGTGTGAGGATGTGCAATGTGCTTTAAAGATACTTATATTACTTATGCTAACCTCCAATTTGCTTCTTATACCTTCATTCAATGACATAATCAAATCATAGTATTCCTGTAAATTTGCGTCCAGTCATTCAGCCATTAATTTTGAGGTAGAAGCTATTCGACCGAACCACAGATTCACGAACTTAACCAAAACTAGCAAATCAACCGTTAAATAAACCCGAGCTATCCCTTTAATTTCCCTCCGAAGCCCGTAGTGCTGACCAAAAGATTTATAGATTTAATAGTAGGCCAATATAAGCGGGCAATTTATCAGCTCTGAGGACTGAATTAAAGGGATTTGCAGCCCTTAACGGGTTTTAAAATTGACCAGTATTACGTGGGTTTGGCGTGGAAAAGCAGAGATTTGGTGCTTAATTTATGAGAGATGAAATGTCGATTTTTTGCATTGTCATGACATGTATTATCTTTGGTTAAGGAATCAAATAACATAACATGTATCGTTGGTAGTTGACCAATATTCATATTATACAGAGTTTGGGGTCTGCCTACTCATTCTCTTCCTTTTGGTTTGGTTAATACGCCTTTTATAGGGGTAACTACAGTCTGACCTCATAACCCGGTGTGGTAAACCTGCTCCTCATTCCTCTTTAAGCATACTTATCGGCATGCAAGTGTCTCCAGCTTGGATCCCATTTATTTAGTAGGATCCCTAAAAGCACCCATTTGAATTCCAACAATAGGTACTATTAAGAAGCAAATATCTGCAATGTCTGCGTAAAAAATACAGGAATTTAATTCTACACTAACTCCCTTATATAAATAAAAAAGTTTATGCGCACTAGCTTAAAAGTGCTATCTTGAAAAGATAAGCTTAAGTCAGACAGAACAATATGCAAGCACACTACTAACATTAACAAAACTACCGAATTATCAGATAAGCACCAAATCTTTTCGGGAATCTAAAGGACAGGGTTGCCTCGAACACTTATTTTTTCAGGTTCCCATTATGTAACCTGGTCATGTACTCTATTGATCCTGTACGGAGAAGTCTAATAGTCTGCTTCTTTCTATTGGCTGGCTCCTGGACTAAGACGTAGCAACTTCTGCCTCTCTAGATAAGTGACATTTCCTAGGTATTGTAGAACTTTGCGCTAGCGAGTAGACGCGTCCTCTATAAGTATTTTAATAAAATTTATTCTAAATTAAACGATATAATAATATATTTTTCACTTTAAATAATACACAAAACTATCATAAATTACCAGGCTAGCATAAGTGACAACATAGTGTACGCGGAGTGCAAGAAAAAGTGAGACAGCAACAACAAGGACGAAGCTAATAAGTCAGTCCCGCTGCAACCACGCGCGTCGTGTCATCCACTCAGGCGCTTGCCACAATATACGAGCGACAGCGATTAGCGGGTAACACTTGAATATCCTGAAACTATTATTATTTTTTATTCTTTTTTATTTTGAACACTCCGATTTACATAGCACAATGTCTGAAAAACTACTTAAGACACCACCTAAGCAAAGAATATCTTCAAAATCGGAGTCTGACATAAAAAAGTTGTCTACAGTTGACACCTCCAATGCTAACCAACGAGCTAAACGTAAGTGTGTATCGCCGGTGACTCCTACAGAAGAGTCTGATAGTTTCAAAAATGAGATCAGGCAGATGATCAAAGATCTTACCACTACCCAGAACACTCGACTCGATAAATTGGAAAATCATTTTATGGAAATAAAAAGTCATTATGTTGAAATCAAAACAACAAGTAGTGAGCTGGAAAAGTCAATCTCATATGTATCGGACCAACTGACTACTCTGGAGACCAAGATAACTGGCTTAGACAAAGAACGGCAAACAATGGCTATGCAGCTGTCAATGTTGGAAGAAAAACTGGAAGTTCACGACCGTAATCTAATTAAAACTTCAGTTGAACTGCGCAATGTACCAAAGAGAGTAACTGAAACCAAGTCTATGTTATATGATACGATTACTTATTTATCGAGACAGATAAATATTGACATCGCCACCACACATATTCGGGATATAATTAGACAACCCTCAAAAAAGGACAAGTCAACTTCAAGCGTTACACTGGAGTTCTCGAACACCCTATTGAAGACCAAGTTTCTAAATAGCATCAAACAGTACAACAAACAAAACCCAAATAACAAGGTCAACTCTTCTCACTTGGATATACAAACAACCGAAGAACTACCAATTTATATAACAGAGCAATTAACCCCTCAAGCCAAAAAAATATTTTATGTTACAAGATTATATGCCAAAACACACCAATTCAGCTACTGTTGGACTTCAAACGGACAAGTCATGCTAAAGAAGGATTCTAATAGTCAGATCATTATTATTAAAAATGAACAACAGCTGCAGCAACTGCCCCAACGAAGCAGTGTATGACTAGCTGTACTATTCTACTTTATTACTTATGTACTAGTTTTCTTAAACATAATTTTCAACCCTATTGTTAAATTACTAAATATAAGTACACATACTCTAACCACACACAAATACTACTTACCTACACAAACAAAATCTTATTATAAAAAAACACACAGCAAAATCTATAAATATGTTAATTGCGCTCCTCATTCAAACAACACTTTAATCAATTCAACAGATCCGAAACCAAGTAATCATTATATTAAGCTATTTGCTTGTATTTTAAAACTATATTGTGTAATAACACTATACTGCGATAGAAACATACTAAAGATTGTAATTCAACGATTGCATATGTCAACAATATATTGCTATATTCCTATGAATACCGCACAGCGTACAGATTGTTCTATTTGTACTTCCACTTCATACGTTAAGACATATAATCTACAATAATGGTTAACAATACTAACGATTTATTTGACACTATTGACAAACATTCCGTGTCAGAAGTTCACATATGCAATCCTGATCAAACTGCTACTTATGTAAAACATCCGAATAATTTCTTAAAAATCTTCACACAAAACATTAGGTCCATAAATCACAACTTTCTGAGCTTGCAAACTGTCTTACACGATATATCTCTTGACCCTGACTTACTAATCCTAACCGAATGTTGGTCATCATGTTCTACCAATAGCAATGTACCACTTCTTCAAAATTATACGATTTTCAAAACCACTATACACAATAATAAAAATGATGGTGTTGTTGCCTATGTGAAGTCTGAACTACCGGCTATATGTGAAGAACCAGACCTAAATCAAACTGCATCTGGAATCTTAATTAAAATTAATTCTAATGTAGCCATATTGTGCATCTACCGCTCACCCTCGAACCATAATATCGGAAATTTTTTAACAGCCCTCAATACCCTGTTACCAACACTCGCCAGTTTCAAATCAGTGATCATAACGGGTGACCTAAACGTAGACATAAAAACTACTAGCGCTGATGAGCGTATAGAGGAATATTTAAATTTCTTCGCTTTTCATGGCTACCTTCCGGCTCACACCCACCCGACTAGAGATAAAAACTGTTTAGATCACATTATACTAAGATCAAAGTCCCCAACACTCACACTTTTATATGAATCAACAGTTACCGACCACTATTCTTCTTTGCTTTGTGTGCAGTACGTGTTTAGGACAAACATTACCCGTACAATGATCAAAACTGACTACGAAGCCCTAGACAAAACAGTATCTGAAATGGACTTTCACCCTCTTTTTTCATTAAGAAATCCTAACACAATTACAGATAAGCTAATCGAACTGCTCAAATCAGCCATTACGAAACATTCAGTGCAACAAAAAGTTTCATCTAAAAAAAGACTACTGAAACCGTGGATTACTCCCGGCCTATTAAAGTGCATAAAACACAGGGACGCCCTTCATAAAAAGGTAAAACAGTCGCCAACCAATGAAGTGTTACGGATTAGCTATAAACGTTATAGAAATTATTGCATAAGTATTCTTAAAAGAACTAAGAGACTTTATGATGCACAACAAATTAACAAGGTTAAACACAATCCAAAATTATTATGGGATACTATAAAACAAGTAACAAATACAACCAAACCCAAGAATTCCTCCTCTTTATTACTAGGGACTGCAACTACGCATTCTACCCAATCATGTAACGACGTCAATTCTTTCTTCGTTAACATTGCTAAAAACCTAGCAGATAATATTTTAAAAAACCAGCCCCCAGATCGCATTTCTACTTCAAAACACATACATAAGCCCACATCATGCTCATCTTTTGCTTTGAGTCACACAGACTCCGCAGAAGTCATTTCAATCATCAACTCATTGCGTGCTGACGCGTCAACAGGATGGGATGGCATCTCACCCTTTATTCTGAAGAGATATTCAGTCACTCTGGCACCCATCCTAAGCCACATATTTAATCTTTGTTTCGACACTGCTGTCTTTCCGGATGCTTTTAAAAAGGCGATAATTCATCCTATTTTCAAGGGGGGTGACGGGAGCCAGCCGAACAACTACCGTCCTATCGCAGTCTTAAGTGCATTATCTAAAATACTCGAACGCCTTATTAATAATAGACTAGTTTACTACTTGGATCATTATAATTTAATTTCATCCCAACAATTTGGATTCCGTCAAAAAATATCCACTTGTGACGCTATCCTGGACTTAACTAATTTTATTGTTCAAAGCCTAAATGAAGATAAAAAGGTCTTAACTATATTCCTTGACCTAGCCAAAGCCTTCGACACGGTTCCCGCAGCCTCACTTCTACTCAAACTTGAACGTATGGGTGTCAGAGGAGAACAGTTGGACTTGTTTCGTAGCTATCTCACAAATCGATCTCAAATGGTTAAAATTGATAACCACACCAGCGAGGAACTACCTATTCACTATGGCGTACCACAAGGCAGCATACTTGGACCTACTCTGTTCCTCGTATTTATAAACGACCTCTGTGATCTGAAAATCCCGAATTCAAAAACTGTTTGTTACGCAGATGACACCGCGTTAGCATTTATAGGAGACACATGGTCGGAGCTGGAACAACGGGCCCAGTCTGGTTTCAACTTGGCATTAGACTGGCTCACATCACATACACTGACACTTAATACACAGAAAACCAAATATATTACCTTCTCAGTTAGTTCGCTATCACAACCACGACTTCCACTAACCTTACAAGCACACTCCTGCTCCACTTTGATGAAACCCCCGTGTAACTGTCCAACCTTATCTTCCACTGATAATATTAAATACCTAGGCGTGGTCTTGGATAAGAATTTGAACTATAAACTCCATATAAACGCTCTTGTAATCAGAGTACGTAAATTAATGTACGTTTTTAAAACCCTGCGCCATATTGCAAACAAGACCATTGTACGTAATGTATATCATGCCCTATGCTTGTCTATTGTTACATATTGCATTTCCTGCTGGGGAGGTGCACAAAAAACAATACTCATGCCACTGGAAGTGGCACACAGAGCCATTTTGAAAATATCAGCGTTTAAGCCCATTATGTTCCCGACCGACTTACTATACGACATCTATGATACATTGAATGTCCGACAACTATTTATATACCACACAATTCTACTTCAACACAGACACACCCCATACAAAAGTATAACAAAGCGTCGAAAAGATAGAATTTGCGTTGTACCAAAACCTAGGAAATCGTTCACTAAGCGTTTCGCCTATTACTTGGGCCCGTACCTTTACAATAAAATTAACTCAACATGTCCGATATATGATTCGACACAGTTTGCTTGTAAAAATATAGTCAGATCCTTTTTACGGGATAAAAACTATAATCAAACAGAAGATTACTTGGAGCAAATTATATAACGGGTAAATATATTATATTGTTGACAATGGTGTTATAATACCTATTATATTATTTTTTACATCTACCCACTTTCGTAATTATGTTGTGTAATATGTTGTTGAAAACAATGTCGTGGCTTTGTTATGTATTTGCACATCATATCTACAATCAGGAACACACACACACATACACATACACATACACACACACACACACACACACACACACACACACACACACAGACAGGCACTCATGATTAATCACTGCATGAATTTAAGTAAAATGTATTTTCATTTGTAGTTATATAATTGTACTCGGCAGTATTACAAGTTTTGTACTAGCATATATTTCATTATATTTTGGATAAAACCATAGGGAAGGGGACTGTTACTCCTTACTACAGGTTATAACAAACCTATCAAGGAAACAGAACTTCACCCACAAGATTGAAAGTGTAAATAGATTTAAGACCTACCGTGAACTACCTACCTGTACATACATAACTACAATCACCTTTTTTACAAATAAAGCATTTATTATTATTTATTTATTATTATAAAGAATAACGAATGTATGGTATTTGAAGTTTATGACATATAGGCTGACAGCTGTCATATACGTCAAATCTCATACATTTGTCATTCTATTCTATTAATTGCCACTTGACTAGAGGGGCTGAAATACAATTGATTATTTTTAGTATAAACTTTCATGATTAACGTCTATGACTAAAAAATGGAAGAAAATCAACAGTCTTAAAGGTTATTTTGCTGTACAAGTACATTTATACATACATACATATGATGATACAATTTAATCAATACGAGAGCAACAATAACAAGCGAGGGATTATGAAAATGGATTGTACATCCATTAATTTTATCTTCACTTTTCAACAAAGAATGAAAACTTGATCGCTATTCATGTATTGTGGAAACAACGTTTTGCTTTTACTAAGGACTATTGAAATTCAATATTACAAGAGAGACTAGTCAAGGCTTTTCTTCACAGTTTAATTGGAAATTACTGCAGCAATTTCCTTGTTTCTCACACAGTAAAGTTTTCTTTTTTTGAGTTTGCGAAGATTTTTTAAATTCAAATTCACGCTCTAATTGAAGGCTGAACGACTGAAATTTTAAGAAGAGATAGAATATAGTTTGAAATAACATGTAGGCTACTTCTTATCTCGGGAATAGGTTATCCGTTATAGGGTGGCGAAAACGGGATCAAAATTCCACGTTGCTGCAGTAAGTTCAAATTGAGTTTCATCATTATAATCAAAACGCCAAAACAATATGCCCTCGAAAATATTAACCTAAACACATTAACTAATGTGGCTCCCAAAAATAATACCCGAATACCCATCAGAGTTTTAGTTAACACAGTTTATTAACTTGGTAGCATCCCTAATCCAGTTTAAACCGAATACACGCTCGTTTGGAGCGGGGGAAAGCGTAGGATTAAGGATGCCCCCAATAACATTTACATAGAAATGGACCTTTACACGAATACATTTTTACTGGTCTTATTCATTTGGGAGTAAATTTTTCACTGTTAAACTACACCCTTTATGCACGTTTTGAATTTTTATTGACACGTTATTTACTTTTAGCTAATGGATTATAATTTAGATTTGAATGTTATTATCGTATGTTTATTCATGCGGATGCCTTTATCTTTTATTAGATAGTTTGTATGTTTATTAGAGTATAACTCCGGACACATATCTTGGACCTAAAATGTGCTCAAAATGTGCCCTATACGCGCAGTACACATTTCTTGGGTGTCTTTTGAGGATAGCACGGGGTGCTACTACGGTGGACGAACTCAAATTCACCAAGCATAGACTATTAAAAAGCTATCCGCGGGTGCCAGAGCCACAGAATAAGTAATAGTACTACGGCAGCGCCTCGTTTGTCTTGCGATTTAGGTCTAAGATACGTGTCCGGCGTTATATTTGTAATTAGCCTTCCGCCCGCGTGCATCTCGGTTAACGCGACCTTTGCTCATATCTTCGGTTCTACTCAACCGATTGCGATCAAACAAACGTAAGTCTGAGCAAGCTCTTTCTAAAAAAAAAACCGCATCAAAATCCGTCCAGTAGTTTTTGCGTCCATCGCGGACAAACAGACAAACAGACAGGAAATTAAAAAAAAATATTTTCGTGTTCAGTATCGTTAACATAACATAACCCAAGTATTTTTTTTAAATATCTCCAATGTACAGACACGACCATTTTACAATTGGCGAGTGTGTCGAGTGTCTGTGCCGTTAGTGCAGAAGACAATGCAGGACAAACCTTTGATCTTACCACTGATAGCACAAAACCTCTCCAGTGAGCTCTGGCTACGCTACTTACCGCCGGGAACACAACACGATGTTGTTATGGCCGCGGTATTCTGTAGTCATCTGATGAAAAGTGGATAACGTGGCCTATGGACATGGGTCACATCACTTCTGTAATCCTCTGATGTTAAACATATCGGATAAAAACTCAAATCTTTGAACTGAATACTCATTTTTATAAGTTTCGAATTTATTATAAATTTTAAAGGGTTGTATTTAACGCGGCCACAAATTAATCCGAAAAGCAGGTAGTAAAAATAATAGGTTGGCAGCTATAGTGAAGAATCATTTTATTCAATTTATGGGTGTCAAAATTACTGGCGTACAAAAATACTAAGTGGGCCACTAAAAATACTAAGTGGGCCACTATTTATGGATGGTTATAAAAAAATAACCACGAAGGCTAAAGCGGGAGCTCCGCTCCGCTCCCTCGTTAGCCTTCTAACCTAACCTATCCAAGTTGGGGTGCGCTATACTCGAATCCTCATAACTTCACAATTTAGCAGCACACTTTCTGTATCACGGGTCACTCAGTATTTTAGTCGCCCACTCAGTATTTAAAGTAACTCATTATCAGTCGTCCATTTATTATTTTTGTCGCACGGTTTATTATATCCCAATTTTAAATAACACAAAAAACTCCAAACTCTAATTAAAATCACCAGTAATTAACAAAACCGTTGGCTAGAGTAATAGCCAGCAATATTTTAAGCTAAACAAACTGTGTAAGCCTTTCAAACCCTGACCGTGCCACGTATAAATTATCCGTGAGTTAAAAACCACGTAATTTGTATGCTAATCATATTAGATAGTTGGTATAATCCTACCAAACTGGATGTTGTAGGAAAGCCTTAGATTATGACGTTGTAAAATAGCTCCGTAATTTTGTTTATTACCTGTTTTGACGGGAAATTGTGTTTCGGTCTCAGGGCTTGACTTTTTGTATCGTAAATATTGTATTTTAGTTAAATAGTCCACCTGTAAACGTAATTGGTACTATTCATATGCAACGGTAGGATAGCATACTTTATTGTAACTTATTTTTATTAATAATATAAAGAGATAAAGTTTGTATGTGACGTTGTAGAGGATAATCACTGACGGAACCGATTTTGAAAATAGTTTTACCAATACAAAACCAAATCGTTTGTGAGTGTCATACATAATATTATGCGAAAGTAACTGTCTTTCTGTCTGTCTGTTACGCTTACACGCCTAAACCACTGAACCCATTTTGATGAAATTTGGTACAGAGATAGAGAAAGACATAGGCTATCTTTGCCGCGGCCAGCAGCTAGTAGACTAAAAATGGCAAAAGATTCACATAGGTAAGGTGCAAACCTAGCAACCCCTTAATTCGACGTTAAAACACCTCAGCCATTCACCACATTATATCAAAGATAAAAGGAAAACTATAATCAAATACAGACCAATGCTCAATAACCGATAAGATTAGTTTTAAAATTGCGATCAAAACAGAACTCTAAAACCATGAAGATAAGATACCAATAAAACTTTGCAGAAGGAAACTAGACACTCTAATACAATCATTGCCGTTAAAGCTGCAACATCTTGGTTACCGTGTCTCATAAAAACGTGACACAATACTTCACTATAAACATAAATAGATACGGCCGGACATCCACGGCACTGATACAACTTAATAGAACCCCTAATAACCCACCTTCACAGGTTTATCTTTATCGATAATGGCGATTGCACTACACCAGTCCCTTTTGAAACATACGGCCCCTGAATTAAAACTGGGAAGAGCGTTTCGCGGTTTTTTGTCGCTATTGTGTTCTCATTGCTGCTAATATAAGCGTAGTATAATGACAAAGTCCCCGCTAGAAGGCAATAGGCTCGCCCCTATTACGTGGAATCGAAAATTATAGTTGGCGAAATGTGGGTGTTAATACGCCTCAGCTCACCCCTTCAGGGATTTACAGGTGTGAGTGTTTGTTTTTGTAAGGCTTCTTCATCTATACGATTAATGGCTTCTCTGATCATTATCCTATTGATATTCTCTCATCCTAGCGTTAATTCCCAGTCGCATCCGAAGCTTTTCAGCTCGGAGTCTGGGGTCCGCTTTACCAGTCTTAACTACAGATTTGGCTAGACTTCGATATTTTTTCGTGAAGCGATTGCCATCTGACCTCCACAGCCCAAAGATAACATTTAGGTGATATCGAAGCTTTGTAGCTAGACCGTTGTTTTTGGATTTTTTAGGGCTCCAACTACCCGTAACGAATGCTCAAATACCTACCATGTAATTTGTAATATATAATCATGAAAAAAAAAAAAAAAAAAAAAAGATGTTCTTATGGCAACAGGGACCGACGGCTTAACGTGCTCTCCGAAGCACGACACGATCAATACAAATACCCATATTCATGAATACAAATATTTGCAATAAGCGGGGATCGAACCCGCGCCTCCTGCGTAGCGACTGCGTTTACTACCGCTACGCCACGGAGGCTATCTATGTCTGTTTCATTGCTGCTAATATAAGCGTAATATAATGACAAAATGTTTGCTAGAAGGCAGTAGTTGCGAATCTGTCCACTTGCTACGGAGGGCTGAGGAATTTAGAGGTTTGGAGCTTGTTCATCTGTACGGTTGATGGCTTCTCTGATCATTATTCTATTGATATATTACCTATCAATGTGAAAGTTTGTGAAGTTTTTTGCGTGTTGTTACTCAATCACACACGCTGAACGGATCTCGCTGAAATTTGGTACAGTGATAAATTATAGCCGGAAATAGCCCATAGGCTAATAAAAATAGGCTAGTAAATTTATGAACCTAAAGTTATTAAGACGTATAACGTCGTCAATGTAAAGTGTTCAATTTTTTTTTTTTAGTTTAATATACCTCTGTCTACCCCTTGGGGATTCGCAGGCGTAAGTATATGCATGGATTTAATTTTTACAAACTTATTTCACATCTTGCATATTGAGAACAAAACAAACAACAGACACGGTTTTAAAATCACGCTGTATATTTTTAAGTAACATCTTACATCCTGAGTATTGTAGACTTTGTAGACTTTTCAGTAACCACTCCAATTTGAACCCTATCTCCTCTCTGATGAAGTTCAATATCGAATGCTAAGTTGTATAATGTATATGAATAGTCCACACTCTGATAGGGTTGTATCCTTTTAACTATAGTCGCAAATTGGAACTGTGTGGCTCTCAACAGTATTAGCTTTGCATTCACTGAGCGTAGCTATCTGCTCACCATAGGATTCAGGTATTAGATAGGCTGGCATCAAGATAAAATTGAAAACAAATAAAGTATTGATTTTCAGCTTAGAAGCGTGTACAGATAATTTCATAATAATATTGTATCACCCTCAAAGCGATGGAAATTAGGTTTAAAATTGCTGAAAAACTTGGAAAAATACTGAATATTTTCTTTACAAAATGAGCAAAAAATAAACGAATACCTACTGATTTCAAGTTTTTTTTATACCAATTAGATAGTAGACAAGCACACTGCCCACCTGATGGAAACAGTGGCCTATGAAGTTGTTACTTTCAAAGAAGAACTTAGATGTTTGAGGCCTGCCGCTAAAATGCTGCTAAACTTCAGAGCGTTTGATTGACTGACGAAGTTATAGCGCAGGTTTTTCTCTCGGTGTTGGGTGGTGAGATGGAAGTCGCTCCCATATAAGCTGTATAAGCCAAACCAAGAGTGTATATTATGCCTCCTGACTTGAGTTACCTCTTGGGTAAGCCTCGGGTGCTACTGGGAATAACGCTAAGATGATGATTGTAACTATAAACTATGGAACGAGCAGTACATTTTCTCTTAGTATTAAATTCGTATGTGGTATAGACAGTCAGTATTAGGTCGATCTTGACTAGCAAAGTACTCAAAATTATCTTCCCCCCTTTCTAGTTCCTAGTTCTATGTTACGATATCAGTAACAAATCTGCGTCATCCATCTATTAACTTTAAGCTACATTATAAGGGTTCGAGCAAACTAAAATAGATGTTAATAAGTGGCTGCGATAGTACAGTAACGTTGCACGTAAATCGTAAGCAACCTAGTTAGGACTGACAGAGGTGTTTCAAGCGGTAACAAGGCATGAGAATTGAGCGATTATGATACCTTTTTATTCAACTGCGCCAGCGATGGTAACGTGTTTCGCGCGTATGTATTTATGTTGTTTTCTTTTCTGGAAAGGTTTTTAACTGAGAAATATTTCTTAATGAGGATGAATCACATAATGGAATATTGTATTTTTAATCAGTATACCAGGTGCGCTATACCTTTCTGAGTATCCTATTTTTTAAATAATCAAAATCCGTCAAGAAATGACGAAGCTATTAGGGATTGCTTAACGAGTACTTAAAAACGCCCGCTTACGCTGCGATTTAGACGATGACGTCATCTGTTATGAACGCGTCCCGACTAGCGCAGTCGCCAGTCAGTCAGTACAAATTCTTTCGTGGATCGACTATAGTCGGATTTTTAATTAGACGAACCTATCTGACGTTTACTGTGTTGCAAGTTTTTGATGAAATAAAAATAGTGTTGTGACTGAGTGAACTATAAAATATCATGATGAATGTATGAAATAGCATGGATAGCAAAATGAATGGTTAGAGCGAACTTCCGATATTGAGTACCGTTATCGAATTCTAGTCGTGCTATGGACGTAGCAGAGTTAATTTATATTTATATCTATAGTATATTATAAATATATATATATATATATATATATAGTTGTATTACGTGGGACCTAATAGAAAGACTGGTGAAATGTGGGTGTTAATTCACCTTTGCCTAACTCTCCCGGGATAAACGCGTGATTGTATGTATGTATGTATACTTATAGTATCTGCCTATACTGAATACCAAATGCTCTAAAGATGAAGGAAAACATCGTGAATTCGTGAGAAAATCTGCAAGTCTGTCCTATATCCAATAGGACAGTCCTTGGTATGGTATGACAGCTGTAGTCCATAAGACAATCCTTACATGTAGTGGAAGGAATATAATAGATTATGTATACGACATAGCAATTATAAAGAAAATGAAAAACAAAGCTTATTTTAAATTAATTTACTCATCATCAGAACTCATCATAGAATCAGAACTATCGCTGTCGTTCACATTTATTATAAATCTGTCGGATACAGTGTCGATCAGGTGGTCGAGACCACACATTTTATTTTCCTCTTTAATGACATGAGCCACGCAGCTACTCCATTTTTCAGCGTTTATTTTTTGAAGTCCTTCTTCAAACAATTTTTTGACTTCAGCCATTTTGAAGGTTTTGTTGTTCCTAGCAACAAACCCTTTCGCTTGCGCCCATACCAGCTCAATGGGATTGAGCTCGCAGTGGTATGGGGGCAGACGTAAAATTATAATACCATGCTCCGCCGCCATCTCGTCGACAGCATACTTGTCACTATATTAATCTTTGTGCTGCCTTACAATGTCTATAAGTACAGCTTTTATCATCGTTGCTTCGAATGGAATATTTTTGGTCATTAACCACTCTAATATTTTTGCTTTAGTCCATGCCATATTAGGCAGCGATTCCAGTTTCCGGGAGTGGTAGGGGGCATTGTCGATCACCACTACGGAATTTGGTTTCAGTTTTGGCAAGACCCCCCGGTTTCTCGGGAGACTTAAATTGCTCGTTTTCTTTGTGTTCTTTTAAAACACTGTAAACTGAGGTCATACCAATTCCCAAAATGTCAGCTGTTTTGGAAATACATTCTTTTTTTTTCGGTGCTTCAATAGGTAACAGTGAAGCAGCTTTCTCTTCAAATACGTATTTGTATACGTTGTTAACCATACTTTTTTCGGTAACGCTTAAAGCAACTCGTGGTCTCTTCTTTCTTGGAGACAAACAGCTTTGACCTGAAGTGCTTGGCTGAGGATCCATATCGTTTATACGAAACAATATAACAATAAACTAAACACAACAACTAACACAACAACGTAACCACAAACTTAACAAGAATAAAAACTTAACAAGAACAAAAACTTAACAAGAACAACAATTAAAAACTGATTTAAAACACCGTGCACAGAGAAATTATTCGAGCGGTTCGAGCCGTCAGACCAGAAGTTAGAAGCCGAATGACACAAACAAGATGGCGACTGTTTTTTTTTTTTTTGCTATAGCTACTGGCGGCGTTGACTGGTGTTGCCGCCGCGCTTTGACATAGACCGGTAAAAAAACTGATTGTAATTTTCATACTAGTAAATATCAAAGCACTTTGATACAATTTTATTGTAAAATATAAATATGTAGTTATTTTTATCATTCATTTCATATGATTGAACGGGAACTGAATGAATCAGTTGCATCACTAATACTGAATATAGCAACATTATTTTACGAAGTGACATTAGCTAATGTCAGATAGGTTCGTCTAATTAAAAATCCGACTATAGTAGTGCTTGCGTTTTATTGGTTTTTCTTAGTACTTTATTTATGTTTTAAGTTCTTTGGTGATTATTCAAATACAGTTTGTTTTTAAAATACTTTATATTTTATAATATACGTAGGTCGTCCTAACGCTTGTACTTATTTACCTACCTTATGATGTTCTGTCGAAAGTTGTACCTACTGTGTTGTCAAGCGAGTAATAAACCACGTTAGAAATGACTTGAAATAACTGAAGCTAGTATAATACAGGTTCAGAAAAGGAAAAGGTATTAAGTTTTATAATAAAATGAAGTAGGTACTTAAGTAGGTATTGTAGTCATGACCACTTCAAAAGTATTTAGGAGACTTATTCGTAGTGGTGCAAGTCTGTAACTTTTAAAAATGATAGAATAGGTAGGTATATAGGTAGTATACGCCTGCAGGATAATCTCTAGACTGAATTTTGTTATCATGTATAGACATAGGTAGGTACGCAATATAGGTATTTAAACTTTCATGGCCTTTCACATTACTATTAAGGTCCAACCCCACCAAACGGACGACATCGGAACGGATTTTACAATCTTTAAACAAAATAAATCTTATATCACAGCATTTAAAGTTTATATTACCCAGTCACGCATGACAGCTTGACGTGCGTCATGCCGCCGCACGTCGCTGTCAAGCTGTTGTGTTGTGCGTGACTTGGTAATATAAACGTCAAACACTGTGATAATAAGATTTAATTTTGTTTAAAGATTGTAAAATCCGGGCCGATGCCGTCCGTTTGGTGGGGTTGGACCTTTATTGGAAGCTCCAAACAATACAACATGGTAAATATCTCGATAGTTCTAATAGTAATAGGTACACAATACCTACTTACGTCAAAATGATTTTCGCAACAATGTAAAACACTTTGGCTTGAAAGAGGAGTTTTATCATCTCTTCTCATTATTTTAACCCATCTTTTTCTTATCTTTGCATCTCTCGGAACATAAAAAAACAGTTTATTAGGCGTAGTAACACTTGTATTCTTGCATTTTGGCACAATACAATATTTTGTATGGGGGCATTATTACCACCGAAACAATAACAAACGTTCCAGTCTATACACTACAGTGGACTGCGTTGCGTCAGGCCTCCGTCACTCGCTCAAGGCCGCGCGCTATACACCTACCGCTCGGTGAGTCGTCGACGACACAAACTGGCAGAGGGCTGCCGAACGCCCGCCGCTCGCATCACACCGCACCGCACGTTTCCCGCTCTTACGCTTACCTAACGCTGAAGTTCTTCATTGTAATCAAATAGTTTGAATAGCAATTTTAATCTACATTAAATGCACAATATATTGAACGTATTTAATTGGATAAGGAATGATACTGTATTGTTAAAAATAGCTTCGATAATGACACATTATTATTTTGTAATTTTTAAAAGATAAAAATGATTGCTGTGGGTTTTTCTTAGAAGATAGATATATGCTATCGCGGACTTTTATGTAGACCTTTTGAAGTTATATATTTCCGCAGTACATTATCTTATTCTATCATCAATAGTTTTCGCAGCGCACACGATGTAAGAAATATTTTAAGTAATTTTTTTACATCTTGGAATTCATTATTGAAGTTTTAGTAAGGATTCCTAATTTGTTTGAAAATAAAATAAAGTCTATGTTAGTCAGTGATAATGCAGCTTTCTAATGATAAAAGAATTTTCGAAATCGGTCTAGTAGTTTTTGAGTTTAATCGAATACAAAAATACAAATCTTCCCTCTTTATTACTATGTTAACATAGATGTATGGAAGTCTGCCGGATTTGTTGACATTTATGAACACTGCTCCGCTCCCTTTTGTAGTAGCGTGATGTTATATAGCCTATAACCTTCATCGATAAATGAACTATTCAACAGAAAAAGAGCTTTTCAATTCGAACCGGTGGTTCCTGAGATTAGCGCGTTCAAACAAACAAACTCTTCAGTTTCATAATATTAGAAGTAGGTATAGATATAGTAATTTTTATTAAAAAAAATATTGAAGTAAATAGCACAAAAACTATATTATTAGAAGCTTTGTAAATTACTTAAAATCCGTACAAAATTTCAAAAGTATACGTTACGAAATAAAACAGCTATGGAGACTTAACCCAAAAGAGCCCTAAGTCTTCATACTCTCCATAGCGGCGGCGCGCGCTGTCATAACAGATGACGTCACACAGTATTTTGGCGCGGCGGCGAGCGTTTTTGAGATTACTGCATTAAAATTGCTGTATCTTCGTCATTTTTGATCGGATTGAAATAATTTTTTCACAGTGTTTATTGTTTTTTTAATCATTATAAATCTGCATACTCAGCTAAAAACGTGAATGATCCTCATTGGTAGTTTAGGATCCTCGGTCAAGCCTGCAAGTTCACCTTAGGACAGATCTAGATGGTTTGACTGTGAATAGCTTTTGTGAGTTAAGTGTATATTTAAAAATATGATAATTTGACTAAAAATTTTGTTACTATAATACATGCACACTTCAGATATTTTGCAACTTTTGATCGCATATATTTTTTTTATTTTACGTAGACCAAAATATGAGCAGACCAAAATATAACATTCAACGTAACAATTTTTGCAACAGTTGGTATATCATAGGTACAATTAGCTGCAGCCCACCTACCCCTCTATACAGTTACACGTAATCAAGATCGGATAGTGATTATATAAATTTAGGCCCTTATTACTAATAAAAAAAATACACAAGGATACAGCTTTTATGTTAAAATTTGATATAACAGCAAAAAATGCAAAGGGTATATTATTATACCCTTTGTATTCTTTTGTGCATGTAAGGGCCATAATTTGCAAACATTGATGATGGGACGATTTTACTTAACGGGTGTGGCTTCATATAAGATTTCTAATTGCTAAGAGACAGTATATCGCTCATCAGTCATCAGTTACACCATACATAAGCATACATCACGCGAAACTTCGAGTAAGCGAGTGTAAGTAAGCGCTAACTAACGCAAGGAAGACTTAGACGCGAAATATTTGCACCGCGAGCACTTAACGCTTATCTCGCAAATAAATCGCTTCAAGCGCTTATTTGTTGAAACAGCCCCCGATTCCGTATGCTTAAAGTTGATTGAGCGGATAACTTTAGCTTTTACGGGTGAAGGTACCTAATTAACGTAAACTGCATCAAAAAGACGTTACACGAAATGGAAAATGGGGTAATTGATTTAAGGCTAAGAACATTTATGACTGCAATGCTTCCGGGTATCAATTAAGAAACTTTGTTTAGATGATGTCGATTGTTTAATTTTGGGAAAAGTATATTTTTAATTTAAATAGATGTAGTTATTTAAATTTATTCATTTCCACTTTAGATGGAATTCTTCTTTTATTAGGGTTCTGCCAAAATTATATTTATATTTCAACAATTATAATGTGATGAAATCTACATTTAGGTATTATCCTAAAACGCTGATTCTGAAAAACACAATACATGATGCTAAAGATTCACATCACGAAACACTGTTTCATCATTGTATGTAGTCCACTCTCCTTGTACATTTTTCTCCTTTGGCATTACAATTTTAGGGGAAGGTGAGGTATAATGATCCCCTTAAGGGAAAAACTTAACTGTGGCTAAAGTTAGAGGCAAAATCGAAAGATTTCTATTGTTGGAGGTAGTGAATTTACTGAACTTTGTAACTGCATACTTATTTTCTATTATATGGATGCAGTTTTTTTGTATTAGTGGTTTTTGTAAAAGTTTAGAAAAGGATCATTTTATACACACCCATGTATAAAATGATCCCTGGGGTAGCGGTAAAATAATCCCAGGGATCATTTTATACCATAAGTTAATAAACATCAGTGAAATAAAACATTCAGCTGTTTATTTTAATCATATGTATTGTTCATAATAATTTAAGTATGTAAGCAAGTTAGACAAAACTTTTGCAGTGTTCTAGTTTCATTAGAAATCTTTTTTTGTAATTATCTACTACTCAATCAACAAAACTAAGCATTTAACATTGCAACAAACTTTTAAAAGGTTTGTAAAATTATCAAGATACCTATTCAAGCAATGGACAAATAACCAGTAAGTAAACAAATAAACTCTAAAAAAGTAGAACAGGTCGTCTGACTCAAGGGTTGTCGTGTCCTCACCCTCTCTTCGTACCTCTGACATTCCCAATATCTGCCAGTTTATGCGACCAAGTTCCACCTCGAGTTCGGTGAGGTGCTCGTCTAGCCGTAGTGTACCGCAGTTTTAAGCTGCCAGCAGTAGTTGGAATAGCTGTAGAATGAACTCCCTGCGGTGGTTTTCCCAAGCGACTACAATATGGGGTTCTTCAAGAAGGGCATTAGAAGGTTTCTTCAAGGTCGGCAGCGCGAGTGTGACGCCCCTAGTGTTGCATACGTCCATAGGCCACGGTGACCGCTTCCCATCAGGTGGGCCGTGTGCTTGTCTGCCAACTAAGTGGTATAAAAAAAAAGTTGGTTTCGGTAGCCTCCGAAAAGCCCGAACCGGGGATTGGCATTAGCGGGACCACCGAGAACTGGGGGCCTTTTATTTTCGCGTCTGTGCATTGTTAGCCTACCATCTCCACGCTGACCAGAAGGGTTGGCGAAGGGTTTTTCTCGAGTTTTCCTTCTGTCAGGTCGCTTCGACCTCGGCAGAATATCGGCCAGAAGCCGCAACTCCTCCCTAAGTTTTTTTAAGCGTAGTGTAGTGTGTAGACGGCATCTAATGCCTTTTGCATTGGTTCTTCAAGCCAATTTTGGCGATTTGTTTGGCGTTTATATATATTGTCGGCATGATCTGTAAAAATAAAAATACTAATGGGGTAAAACGATTCCAGGGATCATTTTAAACACAAGAAAGGGATCATTTCGCCCCAAACACAAAATTCCAAAATATCGATCAAAACATAACTTTCAAATACCTTGTGCGGTGATCGAACACTGCTTAAGTATTAGCTAACTGCTATTCATACCCGCAAGTAAAACAATATTTCAATAAATACGAACACGTAAAAAGCAATGAGAGTCCAAAAACATGCTTACCTTAGATCAGAGCCACACTTTTTGATTATTTTTTAATAAAATCACGCCAAGCGCTCGCACCGTCATGCCATTTGGAGAAGCAACTGGCAGGGGTGTGGAGAACATGTTTCATGCGCATTTGGATAGATGACACTAGTTGTCTCTGATTTACTGAGGGGGATCATTTGACTCTCAGGGATCGTATTACCTCACCTTCCCCTACATAAGTTACGTTAAAAAAATATCTTTTCTGTGGTTTAGTCAATAAAAACAGATTATTGTCGCAAAAATCAGTAAAAATCTAAATCAATAATTTAGATATCTTAATGAAAAATGGGAAAAAGATCGAAAAAAGCCATATTGATTGGAATTTGAAACATTAAAAAAAAATACTCAATAGGTATGAAACTATACCAATAATATGCAGTTTTTTTTAACTTGCAAAGTGTTTATAGTTTTACTCTTAGGTCACTGAACAGATCAGGTCAACGAACTTACCTCTCGGTCACCAAACCGTAACACCAATGTAATGGCCCCACCGGATTATGAGTTGCCTGAAATTATGGTGCTTACAGCTTAAGGCCGCTTCTCACTGGATTTATGGCCTAGGCTTGGTGAAAAAGTTATAGGCCACTGGATATGTTGCGGCCTTTTATTGTCCGGAACTG
Organism: Eilema depressum; assembly: GCA_914767945.1. NCBI lineage: Eukaryota > Metazoa > Arthropoda > Insecta > Lepidoptera > Erebidae > Eilema > Eilema depressum. The sequence continues at coordinate 21,577,900 of OU612021.1, forward strand.
TAGATAAAAGTTATAATGGAATACTAATGTTCTTTTTTTTAATTAGGATGATATATAATACGTACTGGCCACGAAGTGTGTTTTTGAGGATCACCAAGATTGGGGACACTGTAATTAGCCTCGGATGGCTCTGGGTCTATGCCAGAGGTTACCTTACCCCCGGCAACTGATAGTCTGGGCGGTTTTGGTCGATTCAAATCCGACATAACCACCTCCACTGGTTCCGGCGAACCAGCAGAGGTATCAGAATGTGATGCTAGGACAAGCATTTCGCATAGGAGAAGGAACTGTACATGGTTTATTGCTGAATATGACCTGAATACTATATTCATATAATAACCTAGCTTATTTCCATGCCAAAATTATTGAAAACAATTTTTTTAGTGATTGGAAATCAAATAAATTCTGGATAAGGTAGAATAACTGGTTGAACTTGTCTAGGATTTATTACATTTTTAGTAGCGCCTATTTTTATTTAATGGCCGACATACACGCTAGGTTTTGCATGATGGTTATGCATGCACATGCATAACCGACAGGCATAACCGAGTTTCATAGTATCGATAACTGTACAGTTGACCGCCATACACATGCGGCTATAATACATGAAGCCAAAATATATGGCTTCTGTCATCTAATCTTATATGAAACAATAATAGTTGTTTATTATAAGAAAAGCACATAAATTCTATAAAATCTAATAACGCTTCAGCACCAGCTCCTGCAATTTTTCAAGGGCTATATTTTCAGGTCACATTAGCGGGGTAATTGCCAACACAGGTGGTCGTAAATAACGCCTCTCTTGCCCGCAGTGTCTGTTGCTGGACACATGGAATGCAACTGCATTAGATCCTTCTCTGTTTTATTACAAGTAATGGTTGTAATGTATCATTTTGTTACAGCTTCCAATGAAATTTATGGCAGCGTTATACACTTTTGGATTAATTTAAGGATAGACCAACTATCAATTTATCTTAATAGATTAGATACATGATACAGTTCTGTTTATCATAGAAGAAAGTGTACAGCTAGGATTAGTCGCAGTGTTACAAAGTGGTCTTTGCAATACTGGGACTAATCCTAGCTTTCAGAAAACAAAACACTGTCGAGTGGTACCAATGCTGCAATAGATATGTTATTCTGGTTTCCATATTAACCTCATGGTCAAGCAGTGCATATAAAAATAATCTAAACTATATTAGAAACCACAATTTTAGAAAATTTATAACATCGGAACAAAGAAAATTACCAATAAGTGTTTTCTACCCCAGACATTATAAACAAGCTCACAAAATTCGATCTCTCTCTTTTTAATAATTGTTATAGATTAGTTCACCTATCAGTTCATTTATTTGACAGAATAAGATATAAAAGTTACTACCAAATAGAAATATCCAAATATTTTGCTTTTTTATATCACTCTTTTATTTATTTCGCAATCAAATATTAAAAACATTTTTAGCATAGCAGCATTAACAGCATACCCTAAAGCTGAAAAGTAAAACAAAGGTTTATAGTGGACGCCGTAGGTTAATACTAAACTATATATATTGTAATCTCTTGGAAAATCATAGCAGCTGTAGCAGCAGCTCATAGCTGCAGTTTGTGTCTCAACACTCTCAACTGTAAATCTATTGCTGTACAATAATGAATTATTTTCTATCTAACTACGTTTACATTGCTTCCAAACTCCGTTTTTTTTTTCACCGCCCTTCTGGTGGTAAGAGGTTACCGTAGCCTATGGGCGAGTGCAACACCAGGGGAGTCACACTCGTGCTGTCGACCTTGCAAGAACAGAGAGATTCTGTGCCGTCAGCGCAAAAGATAAGTAGGACAAAGCCTTTGGTTTTCCCACTGACAGCACAAAATCTCTCCATGAGCTCTAGCTACCCTACTCACCGTCGGAAACGCAACACAAGGTTATTAAGCCGCGGTATTCTGTAGGGCGGAAATAAGTTAATAATAAATAATATGCAAGTACCGATCCAATCAAGCCTCGAATCATAATCACCTTGAATCTAAGGAGTCCAGATTAAAATCAAGAAAATAATTTGCGCTATTATTCAATCATAGTAACTAGTGTGAACGGTAGCTTACTATAACAAATGGTGATAGTCACCTAGACGAATGACCATCCGAGCAACATATGACATTAATTGATACACATACGCTCACAGTACTATTACACAATATATTTTGTGCTGGTATACTGTCGCTTAAGAAGATTTTCTAAGATTAATATCCATAATAATTGGTTTAATTAGCGTCATAACTGCAGGGGATTTAATTAAAATAAATAAATAGGCAGTTAAGTAATAATTAACCGACCGTGATGAGTTATTATGAGTGTTATAAAAACGGTTAGTTTATTATTTTACTCTCCTTTAATATACGGGTGATCTTATAGGTAGTCGTTTCGGGTAAAAGGATTTTGGACGCAGTTTCGATAGTAATATTGTCTGGAAGTATTAAAAACTCCCATGCATTATTCCTTTCACCTGTACATTATTCCCATACATTAAAAAAAAAATATTCTTTTGAAAAATCACCGGCCCCGGCGGAGGAGGCATCCGTCGGGTTTTTTCACAAGATAAAATAAAGTTTTTTTTTATATCAAAAATATTTTACCAATATTGGTTTTCCTTAGGGACAGCGTTCATAGACTTCGCTGAAATGGCACTCTTGATCAGTTTCCTACCACTGCTTGCTATTTTATCATCATCATGTTTAAAATTCAACAATATTTTAAAATATCAGAATATTTATAGTTCCATAGTAAACTTACAAGAAGTTAATTGAAAATATAAATTTATTGTCATCGCATGCACTAAATAATACATTTTATAAGATTCTCTCTGGATAACTGGCACGAACAAAAAACGTAACGATAATATTCACAGTAAACAAATACTCGACCCCAAAGCAAAAATAAACGAAGTAATGGCCAATGTGAAAAAGAGAAAACAATATAAAACCCCAGATCGTACATAAATAAGGTTTATTGCTACAATCAATAATATTTTATAGCGACATTCAATAACATGTAGAACACGAGTTACTCAAGCGAATAAAGCAATAATTACGGGGCCAGGACATAAACAAGATTTACGCCTAAACGGTGAGCTGAAACTCCCCTCACTATAAAATTTGCTACACGCGTTTATCTCGAACTCAGAGCTTTCTCAATAAACAAACCGGAGAAACGTACGGATAAAGCCGAAAGACTAGCATATATCTCGCCGAGCAATAAAATAAATCCGACTCGCCTCCATAATAACATTCAGAGTGGTGAATTATTTTCTAATCCGAACGTCGGGAAGCTAATAGTTCGCACGTGTCGGTCTTTATGCTGAGTTACTGGTGAAAACATCCTAAGAAAAACATGAATTTCCACGCGGAGCGGGCCAGTAATGCTCCTTTAATGCGGACACCTTAATAATTGTCAAATAAATTTGGTAGTAAAGCCACGCTGGAAAAAGCAGCAGCGTTCAGCGCTCCGTAATGACGTCATAACTCGTGTGATCGTGATCCAACAGCGCTTCAAGCGCCTTTTTTTTAGAAGTGGGTACAAGACTGCGCTGTAACTTGACAGTTCGTCTACCTGCTGGTTCTAAAATGGACTGCTGGTTTAATTTATAAACAGCTACCTTGAAATCCTCGCTGTTTGACCAGCCTTAACTAAAAGTCTACGAGTATGCCACGGATAGGGCATAACAATAACTTGCGATAAAGGCTTTACTCAGAGAAACGGAGCCCTTCAGGGGTCCTAGACAAAGTGACATTCTATTGATGGAATCGCGCTGAAGCGAACCATTTTTAAGGTTTTAACAATGGATTTCGGGACATTGCGGTGGATATAGTAATAATTATAAGTTAAATAATGTTTTTCGAGTTACAAAGAATCAAATTTCATAACAAAAATATAGCGATATTAATGATTTATGTCAATTTCATACTACAATTGGCGTTTTCGCCAATTGAATGTCACTTTGTCTAAGGCCTCTGAATTTACAAAACGTTGAAATTGGATCTTTGTACCATCATCATCACATTTGACCATCATTTGAATCTGTTTTGATTTGGTACTGTAAATTTACGTGGTAGCTTCGTGTTCTATCTAAATGTTAAAAGGAATTGATTGTAGAAATACGAATCATTATGGAAATCTTGTATTGATTTTTATAAAGCATTAAATAAAGAGGTACAAAACCTAAGGCTCGTCTAAACAGTCGTTCGGATTGTAGACTATTACTTTCAGAGTCAGACAGAGTAAGCCTGTCTTACACGAGACAGCTGCAAATACATAAGGTAAAATGGAAATATCGACTTACATGACCTTTAATTGTGTTGGTAAACCAGTCATTCAGTCAGTCATGAAAGGTTGGTAGGTATGTGGTGCAAATTGTCACTAGTCTGTATGCAAACATGTCTTTAATTCTGTTCGTTAATGTAATGAAGTACATTAGGGATATGAAATAATGTCATTTATACGGTTTGTGTTACTAAGTTAAAACTTGTGCCATTGTCTTGTGATCATACAGTTCCCGTGCATATGCATATATCTCATGGTATATTTGAAGTATTTGATATACAGAAATAAGATGCAATTTCTTAAATGACACGATATCAGATTAGTAAAGACAAAAATACATTTATTGAAACTCCCACTCAGATAAAAATCGGTAAGTACAAAACGGAGCGTGTACAGACATAAATAACGAGTCATATTTTCACGCCATTTCAACTCTGCCCCTACAAAGAAGCGCGTCTGTTTGGATTAATGTACCTTCATACATTTATACCCCGGCTCTGGCGCTCAACAAGCCGTAAGTTCATGAAACATCACCTTTATACGCAATATCTTTAATCAAAAATCAACTCTATACTAAAGTCAAAAGGTTTATTTTACACTGAAGCCTGTTGTATTTTGCGTCGTTTATCAGCCGTGACTGTGATGAATTTCCCACAAACTTCCTCTGGTGTCTATCCAAGCACTTTGTAAGATAAAAATGTGGAGGAGGAAGAGCATAGATCTAGTGTAGTGGCGTTTGCAGACAACCGACAAAAAGTGGTTTCGCTCTAGTGTTTAGGGTGGAAACACACTCCTGTTTTATGACATGTGAGCTTTTTGATTGTTTTGTGAGTTATGTTTGTGGCATAACTTTATTGTTATGAACATTAAACCATTATCATTTTGGCAATGTTCCCAACTGCACCGCTATAATTTTAGATGACCTTGGTGCCCAAGGTTCGTTACTTTTTTCCTTCTTTTGATTTAGCTAATACGACTTTTAAAGGATCAAAACCCGTCTGACCTCACAACCCGGAGAGGGAAGCTTCCGTACGAACCTCATCTATCAATAAGCAGATGCAACGACTTTCAGATGAGGTTATCTTGGCCTCGAATATCTTGGTCGGGTTCCTCTTGTGAACAATCTACTCTCTAGCTGATAAAGATGCATTTTGAATGACGTTACATTTGCACTTGATCAAGACCTAAATTTAGCAGGCAAATAATATGTGCCAAATTCAGAAATACAGCAATGTTTGCACATTGCAGTAGCGTTGTGTCTGTGAGGTGATCTGCTGTTACAGTAATCTGTTTAGTCAAAGTGGAATATACTAAACTTGGGCTGTGAACCACATCATCAGAAGACAAATCCTGCCAATGTTGTCAACTATGAACGTGTAAGTGATTAATGTTATAACAATTGTCTCTACAAAAGAATTTATAAAATATAGAAACTCCTATTGCTTCATATAATTTGTTTTTCCTATTGTATATCTCATAATTAATGTAAAAACTTAATTTTGATCTCAATTTCTGGTGGCTATAAACAAATTTATCTTTGTTAAGCACCTAAGCAAAGAATGACTGAACATTCTATTCGCGCACACATTGTAAATCTATAACAGTTTAAAAGTAAAAGCAATGACATTTCAATCACGGCTGCTTCAATAAACATTTTGATTGCTCTATAACTAAAAAAGCTATTTGATATTATACAACCAAACAATTATATTAATCAAACCGATGCCTGAAGCTGAAATATCAAAACCAGTAACAATCAAAATCAAAGCACTCAAACAGAGCTTATTACGAATCATAAAAAACCTAACAGTTAAGTAGGTACTAATAAAAAAAGACGGACGGACAGAGGTACCTTGCGGCGATGGTAACGTATAATTTCATATGAAAACCACTGCGGCCATTACCAAGGGAGCTTTGTGATTATATTAAGGTTGTTATTAGAGTAAATTGGACTGTCTGTGTGTACACACTAATCGCGGTTATGAATCAAATTGCGTCGACATTGGCTAAAAGGAGTTATTGATTTGCCATTGTAGGCTTTGTTAGTAAACTAGCTGACCCGGCGAACTTCGTACCGCCATATTTGCACCGAGTGAGAGGATCGCAACCCGCGCCTCTTGCGTAGCGTCAGGCTTCCGTCACTCGCTCAAGGCCACGCGATAAACACCTACAGCTTGGCGTACAGTCGACTGTACAAACTGGCAGAGGGCTGCCGAACGCGCGCCTGAGCGCTCGCATCACACTGCACCGCACGTTTCCCGCGCTTACGCTTCGAAATGCCGAAACCACGTAATTAATGTGCAGTGGGTGGGTATATACCTAAGTCTATTTCTTTGAACATAAGTACCTAAGTAATAAGTATGTAAATCGTAAATTAAGACGTTTTTTGAGTCAGGTATTTTATAAGTGTTGTTTTATAGGTAATTCTAATACTAACTGAAGTTACCTAGTACTTACGTAATAGAATAGTAGGTAATGTCCGTTATTTTTAGGGTAGGAATAAGCGTCTATAAGCTATACCTACTGTAAATTATTTCGTAATTTTATACCAATGGTTGACCAAACTGATTTGAACAAAATGATTAATCTAAATGCATTAAAATTGGAAAAAATCTTATGAGAAAACTATAAATACAGTACTGTATACCTTACTGTATACCTACCTATAGGTACACTAAGGCCTATAAAGTAGCACCGTATTACAAATGTTATAAACCGTTGATTATATTATTTATTAAAATTATTTACGCGATTAAAGATATTTTCGACTAGGTATAAAATGTAATAAATTCCGAGAAGAGAAAAAAAATATAAATCATATTAAACTAAAACATATTGGATTGACTAATAAAAAATGTGGTTAATTCGTTTTATTACAATAATCATCATAGATATTATAACCCTAGCGCATTCTTACGATGACGTCACCCGCACGGCGGGCAACACAGTCTCGACTCTATGAGTGCGGGCTTAAGGTACAATTCTTCTCGTTCTGAGCAGCAGGTATTATTATTAAAATTTTGTAGGTGAATATAGCGTAGATATTTTCACTTTTGTATGGGAGTGATGTATCTGTTACGTAGTAACTATTTATTAATCTGTGGTAGCGTTCACAATTACAGTCACAGAGGTTGTCTATTTCCATTCTGTTTACTAATATTAAATCAAAATATACAAAGTAAACTTTATTATAACCATTGTTAGTTACATTGGGCTCATTGTCAGTCTGCTATCAGGTGGGCCATGTGCTTGTCTACGACCTAAGTGGCATAAAACAAAGCACTAGTCACAATAAAATATCTTTTGTATGTAATTATCTTCACTCTCTCTCACATCTCTTTACAGGCATCAATTTAAGGATATAACATCTTAAACGAAATTTCACATGCTTTTAACATTGAAAATGTCGACATACTGTCACCATCACACACCGTTACCCAATTACGCAGACAAAATAATCGATCCACAGACAAAGCGATGCGTCGATTTCTTTTATCTGTCAATCAAAATCGATTGTAACGACCGATCGAACCCTTTACAAATTTAACTTTACATCGATTGAGTCTTAATTTCACCGTTAAAATCATAATGATAAGGACCACTTCACAATGTGTGGGGTGTAAAAATAAATTGGATTTTACAGGAGTGACGTGATGTAGATTGATTGGCGGTAGATCCAGATAACTCAAGCTTTAGATATGCGGCTACCGGCCAGATAGGGGGGCAAATAAAAGAAATACATTTGTAGACAATGGTGATATTAATTCTGGATACGACAATCATATACCAGTAATAAATACAGTGGAGTTATGGTCTGCTGACGAAGCTTGGTGACTTGCGTGAAATGGTATGACCGAGACAATGGGTTATATGTCATGATCAGTTTTTGTATAAAAATAACTTGTTTTATATCCATTTTAATGTATAAGTTTCTTTTGCTTTCATAACAAAATATAGTCGTTTAATAATACAATTTAGATTACACTTAAATCAACCACACAATCATAAGAATAGAATTATAGTCATAATTGAATATTACGATCCATATCAATTTATCTATACCTATATGATTGATCACGAAATTTCAGAAACTATAACACCTACATACTTGAAATTTGGCAAGTAGGATCCTCATAGGGTGACATCAGCTAAGAACGGATTTTACGAACCCCCTAAGGGGGTAACACGGGGTTTAGATGTTGTATGACAGTTCTATGTTTTTGAAGTAACTAACTCCACGCGGGTTATACCCAGTTGCCACCACTGTCGACGCCACTACTGGTGACAAATGGGATTTTCATCCCACCATCTCGGAAAGACTATTTTTGCTCTTCGATAACTGAGCGTAAAAGTCGTTTTTATCCTCTAGAGAGGTAAAGTAAATTTGAATTTAGAACATCGTGTGTACTAGGTTTGTGGACTCAAAACATCATTAAACCTATTTACTTCTACCTCTATGGTGCCGAATTTATCATACAACTTTTTTTTAATTCATGAAAAACTCAGACTCGTAACCTCCTTGGTGTACTTTTTTTTTATTTGCTTTGCGCGCATCAATTTTTTTCACGTCATATTGTTGACATTGTTGTTGAATTTTTATTTTGTTGTATTTTATTACTAGTATTAATACACATATTATACAGCCTCCATGGCGTAGTGGTATTGAACGCGGCCGCTACGCAGGAGGCACGGGTTCGATCCCCGCTCAGTGCAAATATTTTTTATGCATGAAAATGGGTATTTGCATTGGTCTGGTCGTGCCTTGGAGAGCACGTTAAGCCGTCGGTCACGGATGCCATACGAACATCTATGGCAGTCGTTACGGGTAGTTGGAGCCCTAAAAAGTTCAACAACAACGGTCTGGCTGCAATGCTTCGATATCGCCTAATGTCATCATTGGGTTGTGGAGGTCAGATGGCAGTCGCTTCACGGCAAATATCGAGGTCCAGCCAAATCCGCAGTTAAGACTGGTAAAGCGGACCCCGGACTCCGAGGTGAAAGCTTCGGATGCTGACTGGGAATTAACGCTAGGAAGTAGAAGCATTTCATTATTTCCTCGCTGAGGTGGGATGAAAAGTTACGTGTTGCACTCGAGTGCAAAGATTTTTCACCTTGTGCTCTTTTGATTCCCTCGCTAACGCTCAAGATTCTAATTTGTGAATCACTCGCTACGCTCGTGATTCAAATTTAGAATCTTTCGCTTGCTCGGTCATCAAAAATGAGCACGCGGTTAAAAAGCAACTTTGCACTCTTGTATAACAAATAACTATTGTTTCCAAAAAATGTCCCACTTGCCACCACTGGTGGTGTCGCCAGTGCGTACGACTTCGTAGTTGTTATATAAATAACTGGCTGTTGCCCGCGGCTCCGCCCGCATTGATGGTGGTTATCGCGACCAAACATAGCCTGTGTCCTTTCCCAAGGTCTAATCTATCTATAAGTTCATTAAAACGGGTCAGTGATTTAGGCGTGCAAGCGTAACAGATAGAGTTACTTTCGCATTTATAATATTGGATATCACTTCACTATCACTACACATTATAAAACAAAGTCGCTATCGCTGTCTGTCCGTCCCTATGTATGCTTAAATCTTTAAAACTACGCAACGGATTTTGAAGCGGTTTTTTTAATAGATAGAGTGATTCAAGAGGAAGGTTTATATGTATCATACATGCATAATATAGAAGAGAAACACTGATAAATCCGAATCAGAATACCACACGGGCGGAAAATATAGCGGTACGAAGTTCGCCGGGTCAGCTAGTTTATAATAAAGGAAGTCATAATCTAAGTCATATAATAAAAGTGATTATGTTTATTTATTCTATAGCACACCTACCTAAATCGATTAGGTACATGAAGCAATTGTTAAGACAAAAAAAGTTGATGCGACAGAAGCCGCGAGCGATAAAACTCGCTCGTATATTACATTCATTACGATAGCATTAAAATGATGGCGGGTGATTCGTTAAATTTTATCCGGTAGCCCATTGTAACACCCGTCGTTTGTACGGTCAGCAAAAACAATTGCAAAAAAATGTAATAAACTAGCTGTTGCTCACGGCTTCGCCCGTGTGGATGTCGGTTATCGCGACCAAACATAGCATAATATGTCCTTTCCCAAGGTCTAATCTATCTTTGTACCAAATTACATTAAAATAGGCGTGAAAGCGTAAAAGACAGACGGACAGAGTTACTTTCGCACTAATAATATTAGTATGAAAATATGAATTGGCCTTGCTGTGGCGGGTAAGTATAAGTATCAATCCAATAGTTTGACTGGGCAATTATTTTAATCGAGAAATTGACTATGGTTGAGTGATAATGATCGTTTGTTTAACTGTTTATCTTTGTTTAAAATTTGCGTATTATAATTATGATGGTAATTATTGTTCAGACTGATGATTGCAAAATAAGTAGATTCATTTTCCTTTTTATTGCATACAAAATTGTATAATTTTTATTCAGAACGGAATCGCATTACGAATCGCAAGAAAATCTAATTTTCCTTCTTTATGATTTGTAATGACATTGATAAGGTTTATCCACACTTTATAAATACTTGCATACATCTATAAATCCCTTTTTTTTTTCAAGTACAACTATTTTATGATGCTATACCCCAAGTATCACAATTATTATGCATTGTCCTTGGAATTGTCATCATTCTTTGACCCTATTCCCAACTCACTTGGGATCGGCTTTTCAGTCTAACTGTGATGCTACTGCACTTCGAATTTACTATTAAGCGCCTTCAGGTTCTCGGACCTCAACAAACGATTGGCGATAGTTAGACTAGTCGAATTTTTGATGCCTCCAATTTCCCTTCATCATCATCATCATCATTTCAGCCATAGGAAGTCCACTGCTGGACATTTCCCCTTGCAAATACCGCAAATATTTTTTATTAAAAATATTTACTTTTAAAATCAAATAAATTAACATGCTGACCGTACTTCAAGCATCGTAACAGAATCAGTCCATCGACATCTCCCGCAACCGGTTGCCGACTGTCTAAATGATATACTTTTGACAGCGCTGATACAGCCGTGATAACAATGACAGCACCAATCCACTCACAATGCTGGCCGATAAAAACTAATGTATTGTCGCTTAATGAAAGTAGCCAGATGAAGTAGATGTGTACCGATAGTGTTAGCCGTGGCCGATTGTAGCGGACAGATTTGTTGTTTGTAGTTTAATTGATTTTGATTTGTACGGGAAAGTGTACGGGTTTAGAATCACAGAAATCCATACTTCTATATCCATACTAATATTATTAATGCGAAAGTAACTCTGTCTGTTTGTTACGCTTTCACGCTTAAGCTACTGAACCGATTTTGATGAAATTTGGCTATGTTTGTTCGCGATAATCGACATCCACGCGGGCGGAGCCGCCGGCAAAAGCTATCTATAGCTAAGTCTATCTATCTATCTATAATATTATATAATTGTAAAGTGGTCGTGTCTGTACATTGGAGATATTTAAAAAAAAATACTTGGGCTATGTTAAGTTAACGATACTGAACACGAAAATATTTCTTTGAATTTCCTGTCTGTTTGTCTGTTTGTCCGCGATGGACGCAAAAACTACTGGACGGATTTTGATGCGGTTTTTTTTGTTAGAAAGGGCTTACTCAGACTTAAAATCTTACGTTTGTTTGATCGCAATCGGTTGAGTAGAACCGAAGATATGAGCAAAGGTCGCGTTAACCGAGATGCACGCGGGCGGAAGGCTAGTATTTAATAAAGCTACTGTCACGCAGTGAGCGAAGGGTCTGACTGGCTTTTAAAGAATATTACATACATACTATAATCATACCTTTATGCCCGGAGGGTTAGGCAGAGGTGAATTAACACCAACATTTCAACAATCATTTTTTTCGGTCCCACGTAATAGGTGAGTCTATTGCCGTATTCCGGCTGACTAATTTGTTGTTGATAAAGAATATTAGTAACCGAAATTATTAATATTTCCTTTAACCCCTCCAGCTAAGCTAATTTTTTTGCTAAGAATGCGTTCCGGTCGGTAGTACCTATAATGACCAGAAACCCCGTAAGTATCTTTCAATTGTAGGGGCGAATGTAACAAAAACATTTTTATCAGTTCGGACGGTAGTTCCTGAGATTAAAGTGTTCAAACAAACTAACTCTTCAGCTTTATAATATTAATATAGATATATTAATATAATATAGATATATTAATATTAATAGAGAATAATATAATAGAGATATTAATACTAATATAGATATATTAATATAATAAACCAACCTTAAAGTCTAAAATACCAAATAATATCTAGGTACTTTAAGCCCATTGACACACGGAAATGTCATTGCTTAATAATAGTATAATAACCTTACAATGGTATCACAATCATTTACAACTTAACATATCATTGAAATGCTGTCAAATTAAAATACAGCTGTACTCTACATACAAATAAATTACCACAATATATTCGATATTGTTGAAGTATATATAGTATCTTTTAATACTTTGGTATAAGCACTATTTTTGCATCACCACAAGTTTGTTAACAGCAAAAGTTATAATGGTTAAAATTATTTGCAGTCAATATTAAGAATTAATTGATCGTGTAATATATCAAATTGATACAGGAAGTGCTCAATAACTACGACAGCTTGGAATAAATCGTATAAGACGACATTTTTCGTATCAATATGAATAAATTATGTGAGGGAAATGAATGAGTGTAAATATGAATGGCTGATGGAAACTTAACTAACCTCCCTGCCCCTTTAGACAAGTGGCTGTTCGCTGGCCAGCGTATTGTAGAGTAGAATGCCAAATGTATGGGATTTGACGTTTGTGACATATTACGTCGAAGACTGTCGTCGTGATCAATTTACTATGAACTAAATCATCTAACTCCAAGTGGAAACTTTAAACTAAATCCACGTGCTAAGTCGTTGGCAGAAACTGCGGAATCGCCAGAAAGGAGAAAAAAAAACTAAACCACCATAATATATCTTTGTATGTGTAATTAGGTATTTATTATTATTATCAAGTAGAAACTAGATACAAATATTAAGTACCTAGCAATGATTTGGTGTACACCGCAAACTACCTGTACTGGCAATATAGTCCTTACTCTGGTTGTCTGGAAGAGATCGCAGATCTGCGATAAGACCGCCCATTGTACAACTCTCTAACATGTTAAATCACTGTATGTATCCTATGTTTGGTGTGCAATAAAGCGTATTTATCTTTACTTTACTTATCTCATCTCATCTCATCTCATCTCATCTCATCTCATCTCATCTCATCTCATCTCATCTTATCTCATCTCATCTTCCTTTGCTATTCAAATTTTATACTACAAACCGAGACAAAAAGTCCTATATATACAGGGTGGAAGATTTTAACCTTACCTGGAGGGAAAGTACTTTAAATACTGGAGATAGCTAATTTCACACAAAGGAAACATTCCTTTATTTTTAAAAAGACACAAAACTGCATTCATAGTTTTTTGAAAATTCCCTTGCCATGCCCGGTAATCGAACCGACTAAAATCCAAAAAAATAACATCCTGTATTTTTATAGCCTCAATCGATAGTGTCAATCATGAGGATCGAAACTCTTTAATAAACTTGGTAAATTAAATGAAAGGAAGTCAATAAAATCTTAACTTATAAATTCCATTCCAACAGATACAGTACTTTTGCTCAACGTGCCATCACATACCTTATCAACAATAACACCATTTATTTAGTAAAATGAGTACTAAATGACTAAACTTTGATTCCGATTTAGAATGTAACGTTATTGTGTGACTGCATGAGGTAGTCAAGTCTCCCGATTTTTTTTTATCCCTACTTCCCTACTAATATTATAAATGCGAAAGTAACTCTGTCTGTCTGTCTTTCTGTCTGTCTGTCTGTCTGTCTCGCTTTTACGACTAAACCGCTGAACCGATTTTGATGAAATTTGGTATAGGGGTAGATTAGACCTTGAGAAAGGACATAGGCTATGTTTGGTCGCGATAACCGACATTCACGCGGGCGGAGTCGCGGGCAAAAGCTAGTTACTAATATTCCTGTTAACCCCCCAAGTAAGCTAAATTGCTTGTACTAGGAGTGGGTTCACGTCTGTAGTGTAATGGTCAGGATTCGAACCCGGGACCTCTCGATCGTAAGGCCGACTCCTTAACCACTAAGCTACCGACGGCGACGCTAGTATTATGTCGATTTAGGTCCAAGATACGTGTCTCGAGGTATACTTGGTTAGGCTTGGAAAGCACTTCGTGGTACACCGCATAGCACCCTGGGCAACGGAGATGGCGAGAGAATTGCCTTATTGGTTCGTCTTTATAATACTTTAATTGAGACTTTTGAATTAACCTGAGACGGCATGCGGTTTTAGTCGGTTTGAGTCGAGAGAGTAAATACCCCTGCTGGCCAGTGAGGGCCAGCAATGAAAAACAGGGACAAGTAATTTAAATATGGAATTTTATTCTTAATATGATAGGTGATAGATCCTTGAGGTAAGTTCTCAATTTTGTTAAATCGAATTTGAAAATTGATTTTTCAGGGATTTTCTTTCATTTAATTAACCATGTTTGTTAGACAGATTTGATCCTTATGATTTATACTATTGATTGATGTCATAAAAATACAGGATGTTATTTTTTCGGATTTTAGTTGGTTCGATTACCGGGTGTGGCAAGCGAATTTTCAAAAATCTATGAATGCAGTTTTATTTCTTTTTAAAAATAAAGGAATGTTTTCTTGGATTGAAATTCGGTATCTCCAGTATTTAGAGAACTTTCCCTCCAGGTAAGGTTAAAATCTTCCACCCTGTATAAGAATTGACTTGGCCATCGCATGGAAACAATCTATCGCACATTAAATAAGATTGTTTAGTGCGATTGCCAAGACAATTCATTATATTTAAAACATAAAAGCTTATTACGTAATAACTTAGGACAGAAGGTCCTTGAAGTAGGGACTGAATAATTTAACCGACTTGGTATTACATGGATCTCACAACTTTTTGCGGTAGAAAAAACGAGAGCGGCGAGGCTTGGTACCTTTTTACAAGTATTGTTTTTGATGGTTTGGTTATTCTCGATTCCCCCCGAAAAATATAGGCCAAGAGTGTTTAAAATACCGTTCACCTGATTGTGATAAATCTTTGTCAACTTATTGCTTGCACTTGCACAAAATATTTTGAACCGAGAGCGTTTAAAATATTATGAACAAACATTAATTTCTATAATGTACGAGTAAGTATATGTCAGGTTATGATATACTAATTGTGACTTAACCCTAATTTATAAGAGCGTGCGAGTTATTTATTATTGTATGACAAAAGTATATCAAAATACTCATGTGAATTATTTCCTAATACACTCACATGTTGCAAACATAAATTATGGTCAAGGATACCAAACTGCTCAATAACATAAAGCCTAGGATATTTACAAAAAGTAGTAGGGATGTCAAACAGTACTTAATATTAACTTACACAAAGTTAAAAAGAACATTAAATAGCTAACGAAATACGAGTATGTGGTTAGAACTTGAAAAATATAAAACTTAAAAAATATATTTCTGAATGAATAAAAATATGAACAAATAATTATTGTATAAAAAACAAAGAGATTACTTTTCAAAGCATTTACACATTTATTTTAGGTTCTCTATTTTTATTCCTACAATTTTATGTCATAATTTAACATTGCATAATGTTACTTGTCCTAACATTATTTACGCATAATACTCATTTGCCATAACTTTTTAATCATAATTTTTTTAATCCTATTTACTATAAGCATAATATTTCATAAGCATACTGTCCTAAAGCATAAGTTTACTTAAGCATAACGACGCGTAACCATAACTATTTTAAGCATACAAATTATATTGACTAAATAAAGTTCTACATGGTTATAAAAAAAAATAACCACGAAGGCCTAATGCGGGAGCTTCGCTCCGCTCCGCTCCCGCATTAGCCTTCTAACCTAATCTATCCAAGTCGGATTCAGGGGCTTTCTCAATAAATCTATCACTGTCTGTTATGAAATTATTATTTCTTTTTGATCATTATGCCAAATAACTATTAGACAAATAAACAATATGCTTTACAACTTTATGCATTTCAAAGTTATGAATAAAAACATTAGGATATACAATATTTATGCTTAATAACATAGTATGCTAAAAACCAATTATGACACACTATTATTATGACAAAGAAAATTATGCCTAACTTGTTATGACAATTTAAATTAGGACAAAAACCATTATGAGAAAAAATGGGATCCCTTTATTTTATCGTAGTTAGTTTTATATTTCCACCCTGTTTACAATGTTTTTCCTAAATATAACAGTACATCCCTTTCAGTGATGTCATCCTTTGTCGTTTTACAAGGTTAATTACAGTCAATAAAATTTGCTCTATACTTGATCATCTCCCTAAGCTCTAATGTAGCATTAACCCAATTAATAAAAAAACATTCACACTTCGAAGTCTCCAGTTGTAAATGTGATACTGCAGTGGAAAGACGCTGCTCAGAAGAAGAATATTTTTTGCAAAATGGAGTAAGTATTATTTAAAAAGTAATTATAGTAAGTAAGTAAAATTTAAAAGCTTTTCAGATTTTCGAGTAGGTACGAAACTCGAAAATCTGAAAAACTTTACCACCTTTTTCATCTCAGCCTCTGTCACCTGTTGAACTCAATTCGTTAATCTGTCTTGGGGCACAATTCCTTTAAATAGTACTCATAAAGCATAAGCCAGGTGTTGTTAGCCAGAGTTTGCAACTGTGAACAGAACACCCCTTGCTAGCAATAAGCAGCGGTCTTAGCCTGAACAATTTTTTTTACAAGAAGATGATGGATCGAAAACACTTGTACTCACACGGAACGACACTGAACACAACGGAGATTCTGCAAGAGCAGTAAACAGAACAACCTGTCAACATCTTCTCAAGGTTTCGTCATCGAATTTTGGTTGAATTTAAATTTAATTGGATATCAACTAAAACATTAAATTGTAACCTCTAATGTAAACAATGTCAATGTTTCGACAAAAACAAGGTAATAAGTGTTTTAACAAAAACCTTCCTAATTTACAGTGAATATTACGAGGAAGGCCCAGTTGTTGTTACTAATGTGTTTGGAGATATTTGCATTCGTAAAGCAAGGCGAAAGCGACAGAAAGTGCTGGTGAAGGAAATGATGTACGACTACGCAAACAATACAACTCTTCACGGACTTGGATACACTACTAAAAGAGGTCTCACTCTCATCGAAAAGTAAGATATTAATTACATACTTAGAAATCTTCTTGTACTAGAACTTGGTCTGCCAATTCATTTATTCTAAAAGAATTCAAAATCACAGCATATATGGTGTCTCAATCAATTCAACTCCGACACTCTTATATCCAGAAGGCAAATAAAATTCAAGTTACACATTGTGTAATAAAAGTTCATTAGTTTTAAAAATCTTGACAGATACAGCGTAAAATAATGCATGACTGTCTCTTTGTAAAAACTGAAAGTTTAACTCAAGGAAAATAACTTTGTCTCTTTAATTTATTATATTTCCTTTAATTCTTTTAGGATCTTCTGGCTGATTACCTTTATAGCCAGTGTATGCATGTGTGGCTACTTGATTCACAATGTTTGGGTGAAGTGGAGAACTAGTCCAGTCATAGTAACTGTTAGTGAAAAGCTAGTGCCAGTGAGGACGGTAATGTTTCTTCAATAAATTAATATGGTTTATTTAGTGATATTATGCGATGCATTAATTGTAATTATGTCTATGCCACAGGTGCCTTTTCCATCGGTATTGATTTGTCCACAGTCAAAAGTTAACGCAAAAATATACAACTATACGGCCGAAAATATGAAACTTGAATCAATAATTAAACATAATGTATCACAAATTATATCGTATGTACCTTTTTCATGACATTTAAAAGATATTTTCCTTTTGATTTATGGTTTAATATCCATTTCAATATTTTGATCTTTTCTATACTTATTGCCATCTTAAACTAAGAGCACTATAATACCGTCACCTTATGCTGTTATTAATTAATCTTTTGTAATCTATAACAAATTAGTAACAATAATAAAAACTGTGAAATTTCAGTTGACGATACTTTTATAGTCTTCTGGCATTTACTATAGACCATCGTTTTTGAAATGCATTATTTTGAGTGATTGTAAATAGACTATTTTTGTAATTTTCTTTACTTCGATTTACTATAATTCACGTTGTGCTATCATCATGTCATATAATCTAATTTGCTACTTTTGTATAATCTAATCGCTTAGCTTGTTACCTAGTTATCTATATCTTCATACTGTTTTACTACATTTTCTTCAATTGAAAATTTATATCCTCAGATACCAAAGGGATTTTGAAAAATTTCAAGACATTACGAATGTATGTGGACGTTTTAATATGTACTCTGCATGTTTAGATTACTTTCAACGCAATAATTCAAATGCTTCAATTGTGCAAAATATATATGATGTAAGTATTGCGACTAAAATTGAATATCATCAATGATTGCCGTATTCAAGCCGTATGAAACAGCTTGAAGAATTTTAACGTTATCTATCGTGGGGGGTGGACACACGGAAACAAAGTTACAGCCGTGGCTAACGTGACTCTGGTAAAAAATATATTGAAAAACTTGACATTGGCATTTCGCCATTAATAATTTTATGAACATTTATAATTTACTTGACCTTGGCAAATTGCGGCGATTTGCTGCAGAAACCATTAAGAAGAAGAAGAACCTTATGCCTGAGGAGCTTAACCGTAAACAGCGTGACATGATATTTTATATATTACTTTATTTACAATCATATTATCATCACATAGGTCATACTGAAAAAATACATTCTAATGCAAGCTTGCAAGCTGCATTGAACCTTGTTTTATGATACTTAAATAGTAGTTTGCCCCATTAAACCAATCACATATTGGGATATAAGACAATTGATACTGAGTAGTGGTTTTAATTTCAAGGAAAAGTAGGAAATTACATCCACATAACATAACATAACATAAACTCACGCCTATATTCCCCGAAGGGGTAGGCAGAGGTGCTAGCACCCACATTTCGCCGTTTATGTTTAGGTCCCAATGTAATAGGTGGCGAGCCTATTGCCATTAACCGGGCACTTATAAACCTGCGATAAATACACACATAACTTCGAAAAGCATCGAAAAGTCATTGGTGTGTGCCATGGTAATACCTGGGATCGAACCCGAGACCTCGTCTCAGCAGTCCATTACCCATACCACTAGGCTACCGCGGTTGTTACATCCACACCTACTTTATAGCACTTGTAAAGATAGAATTTTGTTAGCTATGTTTCTCAATTTGCTGTTCGAAATCCCTGTCATCCCAAATAATTACAGTGTAGTGGACGAAATAGGACATTGAAAATTAAGATTTAAATTCAAATTTGATTTTCAGGTGGCTCTTAAAAAATTTGACATTTTCGATTACTGTTTAGTCGGAAATGATTATGGTTGTAAACGCCCCGTTACCGAAATACTCACTAGCGAAGGATTATGTTACAGCATCAATTCATTAGCAGCTGATGACATATTACGAACAGATAAGTTGGTATTTATAAACTTATGCGAATCTGCCTACTCTTATTCTAGTTATTTAAGGGCAGCCTAAAATGTCATTTTCTTCTTTATTCTCTTACCAAACGTCATAACATTGATTACTCCCTTCCTTGTGTGGTTGGTTTCTCTTGATTTCACAGTCATAGTCTATTTGTTCCAAAGAACTCTATACCTTGTATGCAAGTAAATAAAATTCAAAAAATAGTAACAAAATAATAGATTAAAATGAAAATGTAATGAATCTCAGTAGCAATTTATGGTATTTTCAGCATTCACAACGATTTTCCATACCTGACTGCCAACAGACCTATCAGTAATTGGTCCATGGCTGACGGTTATACTGATTATGGCCCGACGGCGTACCCAGTACCCGGAAAGGTGAGAGTTATTACTAACAAGTATATAATATGAACATAACCATCCATTTTTCAGCTAGTAGGTACTCCGTCAGATTTTTCGTCCTTTTTATTACCTGTGAACAAAGTTATGTTAAACTTGACTTGATCATTATTAATATTTGATTGTTTATAGGAGAATGGTGCCCAACCTGATCTAGAGATAGAAATGCAGGATATTTTTTCAAAACGTGATCCAACGTGTAATATCGTTAATTCTGGATACAAAGTAAGTACATTCTTTTGTAATTCTCTATAAGACGAATCCCGGGGATGAGAAAAGGAGATGTTACATAAGAATTAAATCGTGTTGCAGATATATGCGCAGCTGCTATTCTTTTGCTAGATATATTTTCATAGTACGCAGATACTTTACTTCAAAGTATATCTTAATCTCTGCCTTATCTAGGCAATCGTTTGTTAAAAACATTCATGAACACTAATACCATAAGTGTACACTGGTGATTAGCTAGTACCATGATAAACGAAATGAAACTATTTAATCATGTGGCTCACAATATGATACTAATGATCACCAGAGTTTACATTTATTTAGAATACCTAGTTGACAATGTATTGAAGACCTGTGAGAAAAGATCCAATAAATTAAACAGGCAAAAGTAAGGAGCAACAACTAAGAGTGAACTGCTTCTAACATTTCTATAATTTGCTAAGATATCTTTATACATACATTTTAAAGCGTAATGATGTGATTTTTTTCAGGTCTATATTCAACACCCTGCAGATCTACCGCAGTCCACTCTATATTATTTTGCTATACTGAACAAACAGGTCTCATCGATGGCTTTAAGTTTCAGCATACTTGACACGTCTGAAAAATTAAGAAAGTACGATGCAGAAATGTAAGTTAATTTTACGATATTGCACATTTTTTTTGGAAATTGGTGGTTCTATACACTATATAATATTAATAATTATAATGATTTAAGGACCGGTTTAGCTCGATGCATTTTAAATTCGGTTTAATACTAAATGTGCTTTTTTCTCTCTCTTATCTCTTCTCTTACATTCTTCGTCTTGTGTTTTTCTCTTGTCGTCTTTTCGTCCTTTTGTATAATGAGACATATTAAAATTTTGATTAAAATGTTTATTACAGACGACAATGTTACTTTCCAAATGAACGTTACTTGAAATATTTTAAGATATACACTGCGAACAATTGCAAAATGGAGTGTCTTACAAATTTCACGTACAAGCAATGTAAATGTGTTGGATTTTATATGCCTTGTAAGTATGATTTTTGAATCTCATTGCTTATTTCACTCTTAATTTGTTTATGATTGACGAAAGAGTTTTCTCTAATAATTTTTGTAGTTGAATCCAGTGAAAAAATTTGTACAGTTCAACAATTTGGATGTATGGCCGAAGCACGAGGTAATGTAGCAAATATAATAATATGTAAGAAAGTTATATAATTGATACATGTGCCTAATGGTAATGTTTCTATAATAATTATCTTGAATTCTGCATTGGAGATTTTCGATTTATTTATAAATATCATTATTTTTAGAGCACCGTGTAGTTATTTCAATTAAATAATTTATATCATAATAACCAAATATATACAGGTATAATATATATTATTGAACTAATTTTTCTAATAATACTTATACAAGTCAAACAAAAAACAAATAGATTTTTGATTCGGAATGAAATAAAACATCTTTCTTTACAATTGAAGATGAATTAGTAACCGTGGAAGCAAACAAATCATTGAGTGAATGTAAGTGTCTTCCTGCGTGTAACTCTGTCGACTATGACGCTGAAGTACTAAAAACAGACTTTAACTTGAAGGGTCTGATTAAAGCTTCTGACAAAATGTACAATACAACAACAACAACTCATGGGTAAGTTTTATAGGGATTAATTTTTTTAATATATGAGATAAATATTTAATACCATGTAGCATTACAAAGCATTATAAAGTAATGATAGGAAACCATAGGAAAACATTAACCTACCTAACCTAACACAATTTGTTTTAGTTTGTGTTGTTAGGGGCATTAATAGTATAAAAGTAATAATATCTAAATATATATATAAATCAAAGGTGACTGACTGACTGACTGACATAGTGATCTATCAACGCACAGCCCAAACCACTGCACGGATCGGGCTGAAATTTGGCATGCAGGTAGATGTTATGACGTAGGCATCCGCTAAGAAAGGATTATTATTAATTCTACCCCCAAGGGGATAAAATAGGGGATAAACAACATTCCGAACTTATGCGGACGAAGTCGCGGGCAACAGCTAGTTCTTAAATAAAATGATATCCTGCCTTTTAAATACTAAATAAATTCAATTTAGGTGTAGTTTGCTAGATACGACAGCAGATTTGGGAAACTGTGCTTCTTGCATGCAGGTAGGTTCATGCTATTGTTGATTCTGTTCTTATTTTATATATTTGTCGTATATTTCAGCAAGCGATTTGCGAAACTGGAGATGTACTTCAAGAGATCACGGTTTATGTCGATGCATCGTTCAGAACTATTTGGCCCAACCGACTTCCTTGCTAACATCGGTGGACTTCTTGGTCTATTTTTAGGATTTTCCTTTTTAAGTCTAGTCGAACTTTTTTACTTCCTTACCCTAAGGTAACGACTTTTTAGTATTCATTTTTATAAAATAAGGTTGTGTAATGCACTGAGAACTAAACATAATCGTTTTGTAAAGCAATTCTCTTTGAAATAGTCGTAGTATAGTGGTGGGAAATGTTTTTTTATATTTATTTATTCTTACAAATTGCAACTACAACTAGGTACCAGGGTGAAAATATTTCATGTCTCGTTTTTTTAAGTAAAAAATTAAAGTAAAAAAATGCACTTTACATTTACATAGGTATATCATTTAAATTCTAAAAAAATGAAGAAGGTGAGTAGCAAATGGTTCAGTTTTGGACTACTTATTTCAAACTAGCTGACCCGGCGAACTTCGTAGCGCCATATTTTCCGCCCGTGTGGTTCTAAATTTATCAGTGTTTCTCTACAATATTATGCATGTATTATACACATAAACCTTTCTCTTGAAGCACTCTATCTAAAAAAAAAACCGCTTCAAATCCGTTGCGTAGTTTTGAAGATTTAAGCATACATAGGGACGGGCAGACAGCGACAGCGACTTTGTTTTATAATATGTAGTGATGATGATAAGCATATCTAAGGACCTGGCTTTTTTATTTCTGGGGTTTTAGTACAACATTATTGTGCACTAATGATGGTGCTGATGGAATTCTTATTAATTTCAAACAGTTGTCAATATTATTGAAATAAAATTTGTTTTTCAGACTTTGGTTTACTCTGAAGAAGGATCTCAAGGAAGAAAAATTACAAAGGCAAAATACTATAACTAAGAAATACTAATAGAGGGCATAAAATCTTCATAATTTTTATATCCTACTATGACTATGTTATTAAATAAATAAACCTACTTTAAACACACGGAAATGTCATTGCTTAATAATACTATAATATTGCTATAATTAATATAACCTTACAATGGTATCACAATCATTTACAACTTAACATTTTTAAGCTATTGCATAGCTTCTATCGCGGGCCTTGAGCGTGGAGACCGAATCCAGAAATTCCGTAACGAAAAACCTAAGCTGACACACCGAGCTCGGCTCGATTCGTGCGAGCTCGGAGTGGGGGGATAATTGCATAAGTTAATAAAAAATGCTATGCAATAGCTTTACCGCGGCAGTCCCTGAATGCCACACGTCTTTTTTTTATACCACTTAGGTGGCAGACAAGCACACGGCCCACCTGATGGAAAGTGGTTACCGTGGCCTATGGACGTATGCAACACCAGGGGCGTCACACTCGTGCTGCCGACCCTGAAGAAACCTTCTAATGCCCTTCTTGAAGAACCTCATATTGTAGTCGCTTGGGAAACCAACGCGGGGAGTTCATTCCACAGCTTGAGTGTGCGAGGGATGAAGGATCATTGAAATGCTGTCAAATTAAAATACAGCTGTACCCTACATACAAATAGATTACCACAATAGGTATATAGGTACGATATCGTTGAAATATATAGCATTCTTGATATAAGCACTATTTTTACATCAACACAAGTATTTTAACATCAAAAGTTATAACAGTAAGTATTTGCAGTCAATATTATGAATTGATCATGTAATAAATTCAATTGATACAGGTAGTGCTCAATAACTATGACAGCTTGAAATAAATCGTATAAGACGACATTTTTAGTATCAATATAAATAAATTAAGTGAGGGAAATTAATGAGTGTTTTATGAATGGTTTATACCTATCTTTTCTGCTGACAGTTCAAAATCAAAATCATTTATTGCTGACCAACGGTACTACAATGGTTTTTAGTACAGTAATACAGTACTTTGATATTCGTTTGGAATAGATTATAATAATTATTATTTAATAAATAATTTCAAAAATGATATTCGTTCGGAGTTCGTCGAAATAGGATATAAATGCGATAAAAAAGAAATACCACGTATTAGAAAAGTGGTACTGAATCGGAAAAGATCATGACATCAATAATTTCTTTCATGGTAAGATAACAGTCTAAAATACAACCAAATATATCAATTTACTATGGACCAAACCATCGTATCTTCCTTTGCCATATAAATTATGAAGTACAAAGACAAAAAGTTCTATAACCTATTGCATACTGGGTGTAACTAATTATACAATGCTGAGGTAAGTATACGCCGAGGGTATTTAAAATACCATTCATCAGATTCCGATAAAACTTTGTCAACTTATTGCTTGCACTTGCCCAAAATATTTTAAACTGAGAGCGTTTAAAATGAACAAATATGAATTTCTATATTATGTATATGTTAGGATATAATATACTAATTGTGTTCAACCCCAACTTGTAAAAGCGTGCCAGTAATTACTGTTAAACCACAAAACTATGTCAAAATACTCATGTAAATTATTTCCTAATACACCCATATGTAGCAAACATAGTATGTTCAAGGATACCAAACTGCTCAATTACATCAACTCCAGGAAATTTACAGACAGTAGTAGGGATGTGAAACACTACTTCACATTAAATAACTTATCGTTAAAAAGCATTAAATAGCTAACGAATATACATGAATATATAATTAGAACATAACAAATATACAACATAAAAAATATTTTTGTAGATGAGTCAAAACATTTACGTAGATACGTTTCAGAGCATTTTCACAAAATGTTTATTCTTTTAATTTTTGCCCTTTATAGTTTACTATTTTGTTCTAAATACAACAGCACATCCCTTTCAGTGATGTCATCCTTCGTCGTTTTACAATGGTAATTACATTTGATAAAATTTGCTGATTACTTGAAAATTTCCCTAAGCTCCAATATAGCATTAACCCAATTAATAAAAAACATTCACACCTTCAAAGTCTTCAGTTGTAAATGTGATACTCCAGTGGAAGGACGCTACTCTAGAAGAAGCATATTTTTGCAAAATGGAGTAAGTACTATTTTTATAGATAATACAGCCAATACAGGCAAATCTGAAAAATTTCACGACCAATCATGGTTTTTCATTTCAATCTCTGCACCTGGCAAACACAAATTGTTAATCTCAAGGCAGATGCTATTACCCAACTGTGAAAACCCCTTGCAAGCAATAAGCAGCAATCTTAGCCTGAACAATTATTTCTACAAGAAGATCATGGATCGGAAATACATGTACACACTCGGAACGACACCGAACACACCGGAGAACCTGCAAGGGCAGTAAACAGAACAACCTGTTAACATCTTCCCAGAGTTTTCGTCTTCGAATTTTGGTTGAATTTAAATTGAACTGGATATCAACTAAAAACATCAACTAGTAACAGCTTGTCGATCTGTAATAGTAGTTTATGAAACTGTTGCTTAATTAGGGGTTCTTCACTACGGCTCATGTTTATCACTCGTGTGATACTATTGCACACTCGTGTTTTAAGACCAAATTATGTGCAGTTTCATAAACTAATTAATCTAATCTCATGAAATAATTAAAATAATTTGTGTAAAATGACAGAATTGTTGGGTGGCAAATAAAATAAATAAATTTACTCATAGCGCATCCACTTAATCTAGCTGAAATTGTATCGTACTAGAAAAAAATATAGGTATTATGATACAGGTGGCCATAGAAGAGCTGTATTATAATGTAATTTTGACGATCATTGAAGCTTTGTTTTTGATTTTTGAATGTATACATTTCGAGATGAGATTAGATAAACAATATATCAATGTTTATGACAGAAACAAGGTATTAACAAAAACCTTTCTAATTTACAGTGAACCTTTCGAGGAAGGCGAAGTTGTTGTTACAAATGTGTTTGGAGATGTTTGCATTCGTAAAGCAAGGCGAAAGCGACAGAAAGCGCTGGTGAAGGAAATGCTTCACGACTACGCAAACAATACAACTCTTCACGGACTTGGGTACACTACTAAACGAGGCCTCACTCTCATCGAAAAGTAAGATAATAATCAATACTTAGAAATCAACTAGTCTAGTCTAACCTAGTCTACCAATTTTATTGATTCTAAAAGAATTCAAAACCACAGCGTATAATATGGTGGCTCAATCAATTCAACTCCGACACTCTTAGGTATATTAAGTAAGACATTATGTAATAAAATTTCTTTAGGTATTAAAATCTCGACAGATACTGCACAAAAAGTTTAATTAAGAAAAATAACTTTGTCTCTTTAATTTATTTGATTCTTTTTCAATTTTTTAGGATCTTCTGGCTGATTACTTTTATTGCAAGCGTATGCATGTGTGGCTACTTAATTAATAATGTTTGGGTAAAATGGAAAACTAGTCCAGTCATAGTAACTGTTAGTGAAAAGCTAGTTCCAGTGAGGACGGTAATGTTTATTCAATAACTTATTATAATTTCACAAGTCATATTATGCAATGCATTAATCGTAATAATGTCTATGCCACAGGTGCCTTTTCCATCTGTACTAATATGTCCGCAGTCAAAAGTTAACGCAGAAATATACAACTATACGGCTGAAAATATGAAACTTGATTCAATAATTAAACATAATGCATCAAAAATTATATCGTATGTATCTTTTTTATGACATTTGAAATATAATTTCCTTTTAATTTATAGTTTAATATATATTTTCATATTTTGATCTTTTTTATAATTATTGCCATCTTAAACTAAGAGCATAATAGTGAGACTGTCGGCTTATGCTGCTATTAATGATATTAATGTATACTAGCCTTCCGCCCGCGGCTCGGCCCGCGTGCATCTCGGTTAACGCGACCTTTGCTCATATCTTCGGTTCTACTCAA
The DNA here is from genome assembly GCA_914767945.1 of Eilema depressum. Lineage (NCBI taxonomy): Eukaryota > Metazoa > Arthropoda > Insecta > Lepidoptera > Erebidae > Eilema > Eilema depressum. Next base: position 21,605,564 of record OU612021.1, read on the forward strand.
CCGATTGCGATCAAACAAACGTATGATTTTAAGTCTGAGCAAGCCCTTTCTAACAAAAAAAACTGCATCAAAATCCGTCCAGTAGTTTTTGCGTCCATCGCGGACAAACAGACAAACAGACAAACAGACAGGAAATTCAAAAGAAATATTTTCGTGTTCAGTATCGTTAACATAACATAATACAAGTATTTTTTTTTAAATATCTCCAATGTACAGACACGACCACTTTACATTACAAAGAATAACATTTATGGAAGTTTATTGTTAAAAAGGTTTTTAACAATAAACTAAAAAGGTTTTTTATAATTATATAATAGTATAGATATAATAACACGTTGGTAATTATAATAAAAGCTGTAAAATCGCAATTCACGATACTTTTATAGTGTTCCGGCATTCACTGTATAGACCATCGTTTTTGAATAGATACGTCCACTGTTTTTATAATTTTCTATTATTTCAATATATTCTATTTACTATAATTCGTGTTGTACTCACGTCATGTCATATAATCTAATTTACTTCTTTTGCTAACATTTCTTTATTTCTTTCTATTCGCTCTTAACTTAGCTTGTTACCTAGTAACCTATTTTATCTTCATACTGTTTTACTACTTTTTCATCAATTGAAAATTTATACCCTCAGATACCAAAGCGATTTTGAAAAATTTCAAGACGTTACGAATGTATGTGGACTTTTTAATATGTACTCTAAATGTTTAGATTACTTTCAACGAAATCATTCAAATGCTTCAATTGTACAAAATATATATGACGTAAGTATTGCGACTAAAATTTAATTTATCAATGACTGCCTAAAAAGTGTGAATAGGTCAAAATTATTCAAGCCATTTTGTAGGAGTGCAACAGTAAACATCGTGAAATGATATTTTATACATGAGTTTAATTACAATACAAGCTTGCAAGCAAGCCTGCAAGCAAACAAGGTTCAAAGCAGCCACATTGAACGTTGATTTCTGATACAGAATAGTGGTTTGATTTTCAAGGAAAAATTTGAGATTATGTATAATAATATAAGCACTTGTAAAGATGGCATTTATGTGATCCAATATTAAAGTTGGAAATTTCGTCATCCCAAATCGTTAAATTGTAGTGGACGGAATAGGACATTGAAACTTCAGATTTCAATATAAATTTGATTTTCAGGTGGCTCCTAAAAAACATGAGATTTTTATTTACTGTTTAGTGGGAAGTGATTATGATTATCATTGTGAACGCACCATTACCGAAACACTCACCAGCGAAGGATTATGTTACAGCATCAATTCATTAGCAGCTGATGACATATTGCGAACAGAGAGGTAGGTGTTTATAAAATTGTGCGAATCTGCCTACTCTTGTTTTAGTTGTTTAAGGTCAGCCTAACATGTCATTCCCTCTTCTATTCTCCTATCAGATGTCATTACATGATTACTCTCTTACTTACTATGTATTATAATGATACTAACCCATCTTTCCTTGGGATTATCACCTTTCTTAAATCTTTAAATCATCATCATCTTTAATCTTTAAGTGAAAAACTGGATCCTAAGCTGATGGTACTCTAGAACTTCTCCATTCTAGAATATTTTCCATTGCAATTGATGTAACTTATTTTATTTCAATAGTCTAGCAGAGTATGCTTAGCGAGTATACTATCTGTAGTTTATTAAGTCTCAAGTAATGGTTAGTTTCTCTTGATTTGACTAATGACATGTTTAAGAACACCACAGTCATAGTCTATTTAGTCCAAAAATCTCTTGTCTTGTATGTCATTTAATGAAATTCTAAAGAGAGTTGCCAAACAAAATAATAGATTAAAATGTAAATGTAGTATATCTAAATATGTAACGATTATGATATTTTCAGTATTCACAACGATTTTCCATACCTGACTGCCAACAGACTTATCAGTAATTGGTCCATGGCTGACGGTTATACTGATTATGGTCCAACAACGTACCCAGTTCCCGGAAAGGTGAGAGTGATTACTAACTAGTATGGAACATCCATTTTTCAGCTAGTAGATGCACCGTCAAGTTTTCGTCCTTATTATTATCAAAATGATGTTATAGTAGCCCATATTTGATTGTTTATAGGAGAATGGTGCGCAACCTGATCTAGAAATAGTAATGCAGGATGTTTTGTTACAACGTGATCCAACGTGTAATATCGTAAATTCTGGATACAAAGTGAGTACATTCTTTTGGATTGTTTTTATTAAACATTTTAATAATGTGGGTCTTATTCATCATCTGCATATAGACGTATTCTCCTAATTGCATCCGTGGCCAAGATGACCTCGAAGCTCCTGAGCTTCGGCCCTGGCTCTTCCTCCTCCACTTCACACGATCTTGGGCGTCCATGGTAGTGAGACCATTTGCACGTATGTCACCCTCCACGACGTCAAGCCAGGACTTCTTTGGCCTACCCCTTTTACCTGGACCCGGCGGGGGCGCCATTGCCAGGCATTTGTTCCCCACGTAGCCTGGCGGTTGCTGCAAGACGTGGCCGCACCAGCGAAGGCGGCTCTCTTGCATTTTATTCGCGATGTCACGGACATAGAGGCTGCCGCGGATGCGAGAGTTCCTCACGCGATCTTTACGCGTGACGCCGCACATCATCCGCCGCAGCTCTGGCTTGTGTCGCTCCAGCAGCAGCCACGCCTCACAACCGTACAAGAGGACAAGCCTAATGATCGTCTTATAGACCTGCCCCTTCAACCTGACTGGCATTTTGGGATCACATGTGACGCCAGTCATTTCTCGCCACTTGGCCCACGCGGCAGCAATGCGTGTCTTGACGTCGCGGTCGGTTTCACCGGTCACATGAAGTACAGATCCCAGGTAGTTAACCTGGTCCGTGCGCTCGACCAAATCATCGCCTATGCGGACGGGTGTGGGATCTGCTGTGGAGTTTAACCCTAAGTATTTTGTCTTCACATTTAGCTTCAGACCGCCGTTCTCAAGCGCTTCCACCTTCCACCCTTTTACGCGTCGCACCAATCTACTCCTGTCTGCGTCCATCAGCGCAATATCATCAGCATACATGAGCAACCACGGAGGCTGCTCATGCGAGTTTTTGATGCTGTCCGACAAAACGTCTAATACCACGCTGAACAGGTAAGGACTAAGGACGGATCCTTGGTGAACCCCGACGGTGATGGGGAAGGCTTTCGAGTCGCCAACAGCAGTCCCAACCACAGAACCGGAATCGTAGTACATGTCTCGGATGGTGTCAATGTAAGGTCTGGAACTCCCTTGGACCGCAGTGCCCACCAGATCACCGCGCGAGGAACACTTTCGAAGGCCTTCTGCATATCTAATCTATGTGGGTCTTATTATGATATGATAATAATGATGGCCAGAATTCATATTTATTGTGAATTTAAAAAAAGAAAAGAAAGAAAGGAAATATTTTTATGAGCTTATACATAAATATAGACAGTTCAGCAACCTACAATTACAACATACATTTAAGTAATAGTAAATGCCTCACAATAGCCAAGTAGAATAATGGCCGCCTCTCTGCTTAATGCTGTCCGCCAAATACCTGGTTAGAATTGAAATAAAAAGAGCTGATGTTAATGTTTAGTTTTACAAAACAGGCCAACGTAAGGAGTGATACCTTTTCTAACATTTCTATATTTTAAAAGATATTTTAATATATTTTAAGGTTTAGTGATTATTTTTTCCAGGTCTATATTCAACATCCTGCAGATCTACCGCAGTCCACTCTATATTATTTTGCTATACTGAACCAACAGGTCTCATCGATGGCTTTGAGTTTCAGTATACTCGACACGTCTGAAAAATTAGAAATATATGATGCAGAAATGTAAGGACTTTAAATGACAGCTGTTATCAATTTTTTTCTATATTACCTACATTTTAAGTAATTTTGAATATTAATGAATCATTTGATTTTAGATCATAGATTTTGAATTCGGCTTAAAACTAAAAGTATTTATTTATTTCTCTCGTGTCTTATACTTTTACCTTCTCTGACTTTCTTCTATTTTTTTCTTCTTCTTTTGATTTTCTCTTTTGTCTTTTAATATTTTTGGTCACCTCTTCGTCGTCTTGTATAATGAGAAATATTAAATTTTGAGTAAAATGTTTATTACAGACGACAATGTTACTTTTCACATGAACGTTACTTGAAATATTTTAAGATATACACTGCGAACAATTGTAAAATGGAGTGTCTTACAAATTTCACGTACAAGCAATGTAACTGTGTTGGATTTTATATGCCTTGTAAGTATTGCTCTCATTTCACTATTAACTGCCTGAGCTTTATTATTTTGTTAATGATTGACTAAAGAGTTTTCTTCCAATCATTTTTGTAGATGAAACCACTGACAAAATTTGTACGGTTCAAAAATATAAATGTATGGCCAAAGCACGAGGTAATGTAGCAAATAAAATACTTATGTGAAAAAATTATAACACTTTTTCAGTTTTGTTTCACTTTCTTTCTTTACAATTTAAGATGACTTAGTAATTAAGGAAGCAAACAAATCATTGAGTGAATGTAAGTGTCTTCCTACGTGTAACTCTGTCGACTACGAAGCTGAAATACTAAAAACAGACTTTAACTTAAAGAGTCTGATTAAAGCTTCTGACAAAATGCACAATAGAACAACACCAATAAATGGGTAAGTTTTTTTTAACAAATATTTGAAATTTATTGCATAATACGTGATAAGTATTTAGTACCATGAGTACATTATTAAGTAATTATGTAATACAAATTCTGGTTGGTTTGTTGGAGATGTTAGGAGCATTACTAGTATAAAAGCAATAGTGTTGTTAAATAAAATTATAACCTGCCTTATAAATATTAAGTATATTTAATTGGGGTGTGGTTTGCTAGGTATTTGCATGCAAGTTCCTGCTGTGATTTATTCTGTTTTTTTTTATATATTTGTCGTATATTTCAGCAAGCAATTCTCGAAACTGGAGATGTACTTCAAGAGATCACGGTTTGTGTCCATGCATCGTTCAGAACTATTTGGCCTAACCGACTTCCTTGCTAACATCGGTGGACTTCTTGGTCTATTTTTGGGATTCTCTTTCTTAAGTCTAGTCGAACTTTTTTACTTCCTTACTCTAAGGTAACTATTTTTTATTACTAACTATTTTTATAATTGTTTTGTGTAATGCACTGAGAACTCAGGGTGTGCGTTGTTTTATAGCCAATTGTTTTATAGAATTTCGTTTCACATAAAATTTTTCTCATATTTTCGTTTCATAGAATAAAATCAATACACAGAATACTTACTTTGAAGATTTTAAAATCATTGATTTTTGTTTCACATAAAGTTTAATGTTAGACTGATCATATCATAGAATAACAAATCAAATATTCTTTATTATCATAACATACATTAAATATGTATAAAATAGTTTGACATACCACTCAAAAGATACAAAACTTATTTGCGCTAAGATAATTTGACGGAGCCCCGTTCCGCGGGGCTCCTATTTCTGGGTGGTTTTAAAAAAAAATAACCACGAAGGCTAAGGCGGGAGCTTCGCTCCGCTTCACTCCCGCCTTAGCCTTCTAACCCTATCCAAGTCGGGGTACTCTGAGTCGGGGTGAAACTATAATGACGTGTTCTAAATTATTAAACGTTAGACCAAATTATTTTCGATTATAGTGGTGGTTTAATATTCTTTAAAAAATAATTCTACTGTTTGATAAGTTTATTAAAAAAAAAATGTAAATAAAAATTCATTAAATTGTTTTTCTGTGAAATATGTTTCATTCTGGTAATTTGTCTTTGAAACAATAATATTCGAAATAAAAATATAAGTACCAAATATTATGTGAAACATTTTCTGGGAAACGAAATTCTATAAAATTTCTGTCTGCGAAACAAGGGGCTCCCGAGAACTCAACATATAACTTTGTAAATTACTTTCTATGGTTTAACATTGAAATAGGCATAGATACTATGAAAATATGTCGTTTGTTCGCACTTAGCCTCTTTTTTTTTGGGCCATTGGGCGTGAAGCAGTGTAAGCATAGATAGTGTAGTGGTTGAAAGTAATATAGTAAGAAAGTGAGCTTGAAAAAATAAATCAGAACTCTAGGTACAAGGTTTTTCATACCACTTAGGTGGCAGACAAGTACTCGGTCTACCTGATGGGAAGTGGCTACCGTGGACTATAGACGTGTTAAGATTTTCATTACTTTAGTTTTAGCACAACGTTATTTTAATACAAAATAATTTATTTAAGTATCTTTTCATTTACTTTTCTTATTTTCCTTTCAAACAGTTGTCCAGGTTATTAAATAAAATATAATTTATTTTTTAGGCTTTGGTTTACACTGAAGAAGGATCTGAAGGAAGAAAAATTACAAAGGCAAAATACTATACGTAAAAAATACTAATAGGGGGCGTGCGCGTGAGGCATGGAATCCTTATAATATATCTTACTATTATTATAATAATAATATAATAAGTGTAAATGTTTAGATAATATTGAAAATTAAATAGGGTATTTTTTTATGTATCCAACAATAGTTCTTTATCTTGTTGTTGAATTTTAATATTTCTTAGGGAGTAGGATACTACAGGATGATCATATAGTTAAATTTTGTGATATTCTAATTTATAAGACACATGAGACAATTTTTGGAAAATCTGGTTCTTCAATGACTACACCCTACCTGAAGGTAAGCTTGAATGAAGCTCAAAAAGTTTAAACACCAATTGAACAACAGTTTTTTAGACTAACGAGGTTTATCACACTCTGCTTGGAAAATTAATATGAAGAGCTGATGAACTAATGAGCTAACGAATAGAGAAAATTGCTAATGCATTTTCACATGGCTATGTTTCACATTATTAAGGTTATTTTTTCTCTGAAGATTTATTAGATCCAAAATGTAAATATTTGTATATCTTAAATTTGAAAATCAGATATATCTAGCAGGCCACCAGAGGGGAAAGGCCATGAGTATATTCATCTCTTTTAATATAATCAAATTCAATGCAGACTATTAATGAGTTAAGTGTAAATACTAAATAAATATATAAAAACTTTATTGATCCCTTACACAATTATTAATTAAAAATATTTCACTACTGAAATTAATTGTTAGTTGTGTTAGTTTTAATTTTATATAATGATTAATGTTTGTTAGTATGTATTTTGTTATATGTAAGGGCCGCCTTTTGCGGTAAAGCCTTCTCTCTAAGTCACTCCAGTGAACTCTATCTCGTGCCAGTCTTATCCATAGTGTTCCAGCTACTTCATCTATATCATCACTCTATCTCTTATGGGGTTAGCCACGTCTTTTTTTTTTTATATCGGAGTACCAATTAGTTACTCTCTGCGACCATCTATTATCAGTTACTCGTTGAACATGACCAGCATTATTTGTTTGACATCTTTTGCCTTCGTTTTTTCTCTTAACACTGAACTGACTGAGTGTAAATACTAGTCTAGGTATATTACATTCATAACACTTCAGTGCGCCAGTAAACCTCGGATTTAATACGGCTACAGTAATATTAGTACAAACAGGACGTTAGCGAAACTCCTGCGCAAGGCATCAAAGGGGCGATTTATGCGCCGTCAGATTGCGGCGATTTATAGCGTGCTAACGAATGCACGTGGTTCAACATATCGACAGACAACACTATATAGATAGACGAGAATATATATTTTCTTTAATTTATAAGTTACTTATGGTCAGTAAATTGTACGTAAGAACCGAGTAAAAGTGTGAATGGAGAACATGACTATGTAACTATTAGAACTATCGGGATATTTACCATGTATTGTTTGGAGTTTCCGATATTTCAGCGCTGTTGCACTGCGACTATGTAGTTGATAACCTGTGCGATGTGTGTAATGTGCTGTATTTTTATATGTAAAGTTGATATGAAATAGTTCACTTTTGATTCAGTTTCGTGTTTTATTTTTCGCTGTAACTTTGATTTTACTCTGTGTTGTGTTAAAACAACACAGAGTTAAAAAAACATATTTCGTTCTTTTCTTTTTTCACGACACCTCGACCTCCTTCGACGACAAATTGAAAGAAAAGAAAAATTAATGTAGAATTTCAACCCATCTAAGCTCTGTGAACATACATTGAAAGAAAAATTAAGCAATTACCCGAATCAACATCATACGAGTGAACCGTCTGATATCTCACTTGTATTACCTTCACCTTTCCAATAAAGTTACTATTTAATTATCTGTAATAGTATGATATTTTGTCGTTTGATTTGAGCGAGGCACATTGTCAAACGCTTTTATTAAATAAATTATTTATTTTTTCTACTTATTTATTTATTATTATCTTGGATACAAGTTTAGCGACCATATAGTACGCACACGATAACTGAAACTAAACAGTGTTAATGTTATACATCTACATTATAATGTAAAACAGAAACACTTGTGTAAGATCAAAGGGCGCACGCGCAGGATACGTTCAACTTCGCCATCAGTGATACAGAGCCGCTTTTCAGAGCCACTTGAGTCGTGAGTGGAACTGTGACGTCACAAATTCTGTGTTGTATCATTATCTATGTATAATAAATCTAGCTGTCGAGTTGTATTGATTTATTTTTTAACAAGCAGCTTTGGGCGGCGTCTATTAAAGAGACGGATACACAGACGGTCGTTGAAAACATTTACAGCAGTTATTTTATTAGATGACTGTCTTAAAAACGGGCTAAGTGCGAGTGGGACTCACGCAAGAGGGTTCCGTACTATTCTGTTTTTAATCGTTGTTGTTATATAATAGTAGTAACAAAAATATGTATAACTAGCCTTCCGCCCGCGTGCGATCAAACAAACGTAAGATTTTAAATCTGAGTAAGCCCTTTCTAACAAAAAAAGCCGCATCAAAATCCGTCCAGTAGTTTTTGCGTCCATCGCGGACAAACAGACAAAAAATTCAAAAAAAATATTTTCGTGTTCAGTATCGTTAACATAACATAACCCAAGTATTTTTTTTTTAAATATCTCCAATGTACAGAAACGATCACTTTACAATTATATAATAGTATAGATGAAATTTTAAAGCAATTAGTAGATATGTTATGTGAAGTTAATACGGGACTCGGTAGCTCAGCTGTGGTCAGGGCATGCCCCAGTAAAAAAAATATATTTTCTGTGAAAATTTCAAGTGCCTATGTTAATTGGTTGATGGTTCATGGGATACAGCCTGGTTACAGACAGACAAACAGCGAAGTCCTAAGATTAGGGTTGTGTTTTTAACCCTTTAAGTAGGTACATATAGAACAATCCACTTTCGATATCGAAAATTCATAGTTAGATCAGTTATCGGACATTTTAGGGACCGACACGAGGACATCTCAATGTGTTTAAAATGGTCACCTATCCTTAAACTGATATGGCTAGTATTCCTTAATTTTGCAATTTGTATAGTCACCACTTAGCCTCGAGACCAATCTTTGCGTAGGTTATGATCATGAAATCACCGATCATAAATGCCTCCGTAACAAAACACCGTCACAAATCCGCCGACTATATAATTAGCGAATCCACTACCGTGCCTCGGGCCAAAGGATAATATGGCTACAATTTAGCCCGGGCCATTACGTCGTTTGCAGGGTTAATGGGTAATCAAAAAACTACCTGTAAGTGGGCACTTCTTTGTTCTTGTATTGTGACTGTTTGAAGTAAGTTTACATGGTGCAGAATTGTGACTTAGAAAGAAACGTTAGTTTGACCATAATTATTGGATTTTTTTTATACAGGACACGCCAGATTGACTTCGCCTCGCCTGATGGTAAGCTGAAGGCAAAGTCTTGGAAAAAGAGGGTCACCAGTCACCAATATAAACACTTTTTTGGTTAAACCGTTATCCCCTATCATCTCATCAATTTATGCTTACGATTGCGTGTGATTCTAAGAGGGGTGGAGCTCTACTCCTCATATTATAGCTGCATCCTTCTTCCTAATCTGGAATACCAATGATTTACCAATTTTACCGTGTCGTCGTCATGTTAAGCCGATTCGAAGCATTTTTTGCGAAGCAGGTTTGGGTTTTTTACAGTCTTGGTTCTTGAGTCAAAATCTTTACAATTTAAACGGGTTACCCATAGTCTTATAGGTTTACAGAAACAAGATCGGTATTCCATGGCGAGCTGTAAGTCAGCAAAAGCGTGTAAGCAAAATCTTTAAGAATTTACTTATATAACGTTTCCCTACAGTATTAAGATTAATATTATGTTCTTTCGAATTAGATTGGAAAAGTAGATCCAAAATAGGACTTGAACTTGCGAACTGGTTGCAGGTTCAAGTGCCGATTCCTTCCGATCTACCCAATAAATAAATAAATAAATATATCGATGGGAAATATTATAATTGCTTTAAAATTTCATTAGTAAGATAATGTTCACTCATATACTATGTAAACCTAGACTTATTGCGTTCTTACTTACCATATGATTAATTTTTGTCCGCCGTTTTTGCTCCAATCCTTCTGTAATCATTGTGGATTTGGCTATACATCACAGTGTGATTGATTACCTACGGTATAATGACTCCACTCAACACTTCGTCTTTAAAAGAAAAATAAGTATTCAAGGACATGTGTAGAATATACAGCAGCGCTATCTAAAGTCAAATTAAGCAGATAAACTACCTTGTGTTATGGGTTCTTGAATGTACATAATCATACATAAATATATTCACGCCTGTATCTCCCTGAAAGGGTAGGCAGAGCTGTATTAACACCCACATTTTGCCAACTATGATTTTTGGTCCCACGTAATAGGGGGTGTCCCTATTACATTCATAAATACATTTTTCGTTTTTAAACATAGAAACATTCATATTCATACACACAAAATATTTGCACTGAGCGGAAATCGATCCCACGACCTCTGACAAACGTTCAACCGCTACGTTACAGAGATCGACAATATTTACTACATTTCTATTAAATCCAATGCAATAGAATAATATACTTCCACAGATTATTACATCCACGAATGTTGAATTGTCAAACGTTGTGTAGTGTTGACACTGCGACGAGCACTTGAGCGAGTCACTCGACCGCGGGACGGTAGCGAGTGTTTTGTTTGCTCTGCTGTGCCAACAATTTTGAGAGCAAGTGAATAATGTGTGCTTTATTTTGATAGGGTGTAGGGATGGGAATGTGGCATTATCCTACATAGTTAAGATATATGGATAGATGGTCTGCTAAGGGTTAATTGAAAGAGTAAGTAATTTATCGAAGAAATATCTTATAGCTGCATACAATAAAAGTTTAGAAGTAAAAACAATACATTCAAATTATAAAGTTTTAAATTGACGACCAAACGCTTATTGATGTCATAAATATTGTGTTTTGTAGTCTCATATTATTGCAATAATTTGTTGAGATAATTTTAAAGCATTTAGTATGCTAAAATTCCAATTAAAACAATAATTTGATATCAATAGTGTCTTGCATATAAATATGCACTTGATTCCTGTTTTTATATCTAACAAAAATAAGTTTGCAAGTCATAATAAGATTCGTTGATTTATATAACTGTAGAATTTAAAGTTATATACCTAAACACAAAGATATAGTTTTATTTTTCAGTACGTAAAGTTATACAAAAAATGTCGATAATTCTAACACCGGAACTGGTACAACACTAAATCACAACTACCAGAACCACTCCATAGCAGTGAACACCGTTTTGTATGATCGATGATCGGGACGAGACTCGCGTCCAGTTAATCGTGTTTACACACTCAACACTCGATATTGACGTTTTAAAAATCTGCGGGTGGCCAGCTACTGTTTGCTTTTTACCTATGATTTGAATGCTCCTTCTGAATTAAAGACATTTTATTTTTGAGAAACAACCGACTTGCAACTGTACGCTAAGACAATAAAGTTGATTTTAGATTGCAAAATATTGAACAAAGAATTTTCACGTCACGTGTGGGTTTATTTGATGAAACAATAACTTTAGTAAATACTAAGAAATGTTGAGTCTTGTCGGTAAGTATAATTAAATAACCACAAAAAGCTTTTAAGTTATACAGTAAACAAATACTTTACAGTGCAACATTATACTTCTTGTCGTAAATTAAGTAAATTTACGATGTTTTAAAGTGTATTTTAACGTGAAACAACTTAATTACTGCTCGAAAAATAAGCCTAAAACATCCGTATGGTATTAAAGCCCGTTCGCCGGAGTAGGGTGACTAATTACACGACGCTTTTAGAAAATGTCCCATTAATCCTGCGCGTGAGTTTGATGGCGATGATAAACATGTTTTATGGCTCTAATGTAGATAAGTTATCCTTGATTGCTATAATTAACTAATTTTAATAGTATCGATAACGGTATTAAATACGCTGACAGAAATTATAGTCATTTGAAGTAAAATGGAGGTTAATTATATGACAAATAAGGACAAACCGTTGGAAATAATGAAACCATGTTGTGTTCCGCTTTAATTGGCCCGTCGTTATTGGAAGTGACCAAATATAAAGTTACGAGGCTACAAAACTCACTAAATAAACTTGTAATTATAGTTATGCACGCAATGCTATTTTAATCAATTTCAATAGTAACTAAAATTCTGTTGACAGCTGTTATAATACGTGACATTGCTATGCTACGAAAGAAGGAATATATAAATGCATGTAGGAAAGAACTAAATTAATGAAAGAACGAATGAGTGAAGACACGAACTGATAGAAATAAATAAATAAAATTAATGAATTATAAGGTTTTGCACTAGTGAAACGGCAGATATTATAGTAGTGCAAGAGAACATAGCACAGAAGTATTAAAGTGTCATGTGTTTTAACGGAGGAAGGACACGACGGTATTCCTGTCCCAATTGAGTAGTCCAACTGGGGAAGTAGGCACTGCAGCCATAATCAACTCGTGTTGTGTTCCTGGCGGTGAATAGAGTAGCCAGAGCTCACTGGAAATTTTTGTGTTATTAGTGGGAAAACCAAAGGCTTGTCCTGTTTCATCTTCTGCACTGACGGCACTGAAACTCCCTGTCCTTACAGCTGGTTGCTGGAGGAAGATTTGTTGTACTGACTACAAATAATTAGGACAATGGCAGGCAGACGATGACTTTCAAAAAACCGAAAGAGTTTATTTACTCGTGATTAATGAACAGGATATTAATAGTACGACCGTAATTATCGAAATATACATCATTATTGTTTAATATGTTCGATAAAAGTTGACATTTTACGTGTTTGTCAGCTATATATTAGTTTGTTTAATATTCATAAGGTTGTAAATTAAAACTACAAAAGGCAATAATGTAAATGGAATTACAATTAATTAAACCGACCTTCGTCGTAGAAAAGTGGTACTTATTGACTTGGACATATGTATGTAAATTTGTTCATTAGTATTTTGTTAACAATTTGGGTGAAGCATGAATAAATAAATATTAACATTTTATTAACAGAAGTGTGGTTTGCGAAATGTTAATTTGATTACGCCTTCGGAGATTTATAAGCTTTGAAATAATAATATTTTGTTGCTAAAAACGACAGCGCCTTTCTCTTTGAATGGTTGGAATAACTTTGCAAACCGTGATTTAAAAATGTTGATAAAATGTTTAGGTTTGTTACAATTGTTTCAATATTTCATAATCTTAAATTCATAGTATTGCGTAGGCGTACCTTTTAATGATTAAAGGACCTTTTTTTCTCATCAATCCTCCTATTACTTACCTTATTATCTATCTATATATATAAAAATCAATTACTGTTCGTTAGTCACGCTAAACCTCGAGAACGGCTGAACGGATTTATCTTATCTTGGTCTTGAAATGTTCATGGATGTCCAGGGAAGGCTTAAACAGTGAGAAGTTAGGATAGGACAGCTAGTTTAAAAATAAATGTTACATTTCGACGATAAATATGTAATAATAATTATTAGTCAGACGTTTTATTTTAATATATTATTATTTTCTTCAATATAAAAAATAGTAATTTAAAGATAGAATTTTTTAAATATTATGATGTTAGTAGGTATTAGTTATACAAAGTTCGCCGGACCATTACCAAAAAATAAAAATCAACGGATATTTAAGTGGTATTTATTGTTAAACATTTTTAGAGTAGGTAATTAATTTAAAAAAAAAAACGTACGTAATATGTACGTAAAGGTCGTTGTATTTTAAATGTAATTATCAATTAATTAAAAGCCTTTTGGACGCTCGATAATTTATAAGTATTATGTTTTTTTACCATAAAACAGACATTAAGTGCAAGTGAATGCTCAAGATCATTTAAAAATATCAACAGACTGTACCAATGACATTTCATAACATAGACATGTCATATGCTTACAAATCAACGTAGAAAAATGTGCCGAACTCACACACACACATTTTTAATTCATCTACACTTTTGGTGTATTAACTTTAGAGTAATAGTTCGTGCAGTGTCTATAAACATACGATGGCATTTTCGTTATTTTTTTAAGTCACTGATGCTTCCGCTCAACGTCCGACCGACGACGGCGCCGCTCGGCACGCGGTACTAGAGGCAACCGTTCCAATTGACTCGTTTTCGGATCTTCACGATTTTCGCGCAATAACATATCTACTTCTTTTTATATAATATCTTTGGACTGTACTCTCTTGAGAGCTCAAGAGATAACTAAAGTCTCATAATTAAGAAAGCTCTCAAAAAGCCGGCATTTATCTCAAATTTCTAAATTTTTGTTACCGTTTTATCGACGTGCCGACACATGCTTCATCGGCGGCACTTTGTCGACCGATAAGGGAACGATAAAAAATATACCAGCCACATTTTGTGAGAATTAATTGTGAGTGTTTGAAATTTATGTAGAACGGATTTTTTTATTGCTTAGCAAACGAGGCACGGCTACCAGAAAATAAGGTTAGGTACTTATAAATACACGCTAGCTAGTAGACCTCGGGCGGGCCACGTATCTTGGACCTAAATCGCCAGACAAAAGGCCCTGGCGTGTAGCAGTGTAGCACCCCGTACTATCCTCAAAAGACTACTAGTACATTGCGTGTAGAGAGCACATTTTGAGCACATTTTAGGTCTAAGATATATGACCCGAACAATACTGCCCATCTAAACAAGTGTTTATTCTACAAACAAAGAATTGATTGATCAATGTATGGAATTGACAACTGTTATAAACGTCAAAATGCGTGTCAATCCCATAGGTTCATCAGTCTATTCTATTATACGCCGGCTAACAAATTGTCACTGGTCTATCACTCTTTGGGAAAAAGGGACTAAAAATAGCAGGTTAGACAAAAGCGAAGGGAGGGATAATTTCCCTTTGGTTTTGTTACAAGTGATTACATTGATATTATGCTGCATACAAAACTGTCATGATACTAAGGAATAAGAGGTCGAACGAGACATAATTTTTCATAGGATGGGTGACAAAATACTAATTTAAAGGTCCAAACCCTGCTAGGAGAACGAAACGTTCATATTCATAAATGAGGTCCAAACGTACAAACCTAACTCAATAAACCTGCAAACATTACACTCCATTTCTCACAGTCGTGTTAATACGTATAATAATGTTATTAGAGAGTTACAATGCACCTGCATGTACCCCGAAGCCCTGAAACTAAAGGATAAAGAGCACTCAGCTGCTCACCTCAGGCAGTTGTCAGTTCAAACTGAAGGAAGTGACTGAGTTAATGCTCGCGAGTTAGCTGTTGTGCGAGGAAATATGGCCGCTAATAGTTCCTACGGGGTTTGTTGCACCTGTGGCGGAAGGTGCAATATCACGGCTAATAAAAAGATGTTATATTTATTTCATTTCATGTTATAAGTTACGTGTTATATTTTAATAGGTATGTAGATTTTAGGGTTATGTAATTGGTAAGCGTCGATGACAAAGTGGTGGACTTACGAGCGAGGGGTCCTGGGTACGAATCCTGGTCACACCACAAATGTAGGTAAGGAATACTAGTAAAAAAAAATTATAAATAGGCGAATTTCCTAGTAATAAATACAATAAGACTTTACCCAATTTTTTTTATATAGGACTCGTCAATTTGACTTCGTCTCGCTTGATGGAAAGCTGAAGGCAAAGTAAAAAGGCGAAGACAAAAATTTACAAATGAACCCTATACTACTTTGCCTAGATTTACAAAATTTTCGTCAGCACTTTGCTGTCAAGGCAGATAATGTACTAATAGCTTGGTGCCTTTATTATCATGCGAAAAATCGGATACCTCCCCCGCTGGAGCCGGTGGGGGTGGTTATGTCTGACTCGAACGACGGACTAAAACGCACGCCGTCTGTGGACCGTCGTCGGTTGCCGAAGGTGAGATTATCGTAGACATATCCCTAATAGCTAACTATAATTTCGTTTATTTTTACTCAAGAACATTCCCAATCAGTTTTAGTAATTGGCTGGCAATGTTGTACCCTCTGTGGCGTAGCGGTAGTGAACGCGGCTGCTACGCAGGAGGCGCGGATACGATCCCCGCTCAGTGCCAATATTTGTATGCATGAATATAAATATTTGCATTGGTCTGGGTGTTTCTATGTATGATATGTAGGTATGTATTTACAAAAAAAAAAAAAAGTATCTAAGTATGTATATCCGCATTCTAGATTCCATAACACGAGCTAATTAAGCTTACCATGGGTCTAGAAAGCGTTGTGTAGAATGTTGTGGAATATTTATTTATTTATAATATCTATACTTTTTATCCTCAACTTTCGTTCATAAATCTTCCACATATTCCATAACCATGCATTCATTGAAGCAGGTCTCTTTATTACAAAAACCATCCATATTAACACCGGTACAAGCGCCTCCACAACATACTGTCCGTCATCGTCTCCGATGATTGATGTCACTTTTTCAGTCAACATCGTATCGACGGCATTGATATATGTTGAGCTTCTCATTATAAGAAATTTATACAAAACACAATTGCAACTTTATTTTTAGGAGCACTGAGTTCAAATTCAACTGAAACTGTTTGGGTGTGTATATTTTTGATTGTCAAAGTAAACTGAACTTTGAGATGATTTTCTTTAAGTTTATTATTAGTTTTTTGGTATAGTTTTATAGGGTCGTTTGCTGAACACTTAGCACACAATAGAAAGAAGACTTAAATGTTTTTGCTACATTGATGGATAACAGTCTACTACAAATATCATATTGATAATATAGACCAAATTGCATCCAGATCCGTTCTGTAGTTTTTATGTTAAATAGGAACAAACAACCAACCATCCACACATCCAAACAAACTTTCACATTTTATTAGTGGTATAAGGATTCAGTCATCATCATCATTGCGATCTCCCAGTTGCATTTAAAGCTTGCACTTTGTAGCCCGAGGTCGCTTATTGCTTTTGATTGATTTGTTGGCTTTTCGGGGAGAGACGGTGGTTTGACCTCCCGACCCCGAGAGGAAAACCTGCGCTAAGGTCTCGGCCGTCGCTTAGCAGGGGTACTGAATTGTAGGTGAGGTTGGTTTGGGCCTCAAAGATGTTAGTAGGTATATCTACACTCTCATTATCTATTCATACAACTATATGAGGCGGGACCGGCCCTGTTGAGGGCTGCTCGGAACTTAGAGTATACGTTGCTATAGAGTGCGCCTTACAAGTATGAACTGCTATCACGGGTATGAACAGTACCGAGGCTCCTGGCTCAACCTCAATCAGTAGCAAAACAATACCCGTCAAAAAGACTTCGCAAATAATATTTAATTCGATATGTTAAATCAAAATTTTATACAACATCGTATATTTGTAGTAATAATGACGCAAAAATAACGCAAAATGACGCCATTTTGTTGTATTTCAGCTTTAATTTTATCCATGCATATCAAATCGAACAAAAAACTTCATAACAACAAACTACATTAATAAGTGCATCTATTGATATTTTCGGTAATGCATGAAACGTCACTATATGTACGCTATACCATCGCAAAGTATCTGCTAACACTCGGCGCCAAAGACCTGAGTGATAGACGCGCTCTATATTTATAATGTATACTCTAAGGCTCGGAAGCTCTCCACGTGCCCCTCCGAAGCCTCCCTAAACGAGGATCCAGTAGAGACCAGGCAAGAAGTGGACTGGTTCTCAATGTGCAAGGTGTCACCCCAGCAGAAGCAGGTTTGCACAAAAAGCTTGCGGTGTTAGTCTGTTCCAGTTTAAGAGGATCGACATAACCATTCCCGGTAGCTGGCAGGGGTGGTATCGTATATTGCGGGAATTTCCACACAAAAATGAAATCCATTTTATTTATTGAGTGAGGATTCAATTGCCTCACGCCTGCAACCCTCGTTTTAATCACAATGTCACTTACAGCTTCGATATCATAATTACAGGGCTTACTGAAATTTGATTAATGTTTCAGTCTCGACTTGTGCAAAACACAAACTTCAAATTAAGCATAGGTTCTCTTGAGTCTATTGA
The DNA here is from genome assembly GCA_914767945.1 of Eilema depressum. Lineage (NCBI taxonomy): Eukaryota > Metazoa > Arthropoda > Insecta > Lepidoptera > Erebidae > Eilema > Eilema depressum. Next base: position 21,623,990 of record OU612021.1, read on the forward strand.
AGTGTAAAACAAGTTCGGTAATTTCCAGAGACTTTTAAATTTGTTAGCATTATATCAATCAATCAATAATTAGTCTATTGCAGTCCACTGTTGGACATAGACCCTCTTCAAATGCGCCACGTTTGCCAATCCATTTCGCATCCAGTCTGTCCCAGCCACCTTTATCAGGTCGTCAGTCCATCTGCCTAAGGGGCGTCCCACCTTTCGTTTTCCTTCTCGCGGTCTCCACTCTAGGACTCGTCTGCTCCAACGGCCATTAGTCCTTCGACTGTTTAGTAGCATTATTTATTATTCGAGTGTTTGCATTAATAAAAACTAAATAAACTAGTGTGCAGGCGCTGTCCTGTCACTGAAGAGCATTCCAGCTTTTTTTCTGGATGAAATACAGGTTCATTCCCGCGATACAAGAATTGATTTACGGGATAACATTTGTTGTTCCATTCAGAGGTGTTTGTCTTTCATATTTTACAGTATCTATTAGTAGAAATAGTTACGAAAATGATAATTTTTGTTCTCAGTCATTGATTGTTAAGAAAACCGCTACCAACAGTTAGTATAAGGATGTATTTTAATGAATATAATAAGTCACTGACTTAGCGTAAACGTATTTGGTGCCTATGAAACGTTTATTACTCATTTGGTCAATGATTTTGTGAGTCACCAGTTCACCACAGATCGCAAAGAAAGTGAATAATATATTGTAGACGGCAAAATGAGGGACTGTGATTCATTTAAATACAAAGCAATATTTTCAAAGTTCTTTGACAGAGACCGTTACTGGCATACCAATACCTAATTTGGCATTTATATTTAACTTAAATCCGAAATAAGACAATAGAATTGTGCACCACATAAATCTTTCACTTTCCCAACACACAATAACGGATGATTAAGATTGACAAAAGAAACAGCTTCTGCTAGAGAAATTCACGAATTCCACCATCTATGGCCGCTGGATTCCCGGGAATCGATTTAGCGGTAAAAGAAGTGCCGCCGGAATAAATAATAGGACAAAACATGTCGGAAGCATGCGCCGATACCGCCGACAGGCTTGCCGCCACGTCCAAAAATGTCAACTTCGCATACCGAATCCTCACGGGTGGGTAGATATAAAAACTAAGAATACCTAAGTCCGCTACAGCGCTGGACGAGTAATTTCGCATGCTGCAAGCGATTCTATCTCGAGACCTCTATTATTATTTCAATCAACGATAATTGGACACTTGTCACCGTAAAAAGCGATGGAGTTGCTGATTGGTAACCGCGAGTCACGAACGCGCGGTGCTTTTGATTTTAGAATCGTTTGAAATTCAAATCGTTGAAAGACGTTCGGTTAGTCAGACGCGTTCAGCCGCATGAATTGAAGTCGAGCGTGCGTTTGAAAGTTCAATAAGGGAACAGGAGCGATAGTCACTCTCGTCGCTATTGGAATTTAATTAATTTCATTGTTCGTGTCCACCGCTGTACAAGATGTGACTAGACTGAATAGTGCTAAGAGACTTAACACTCTTAGAATATTATGTGCCAATATAAAACTACGCACAACAGATTAGAACATTTTAAACAGTTCTGTAGGATTATTCATTGTTTAAATGACATCACAAAGTTTAGCATTTGAATATTATTGCCATAACCTTAAGGTGCCATTGACGCAAATTATTAGTTCCTTCAAACATTTGTGAGCCATGCCATGGCTCTTTGTCTCCGTGTTACTCATACTTAATGGGTATTAATTGCGTCACTTTACTCGTAAAAGTAAAAATTGGTTACTTTTTATCTTTTATAACCACAATTAACTTTCCAAAAAAAAAACTCATTATTCCATTTATAATTACACAGTGAAAAAAGGAGTTTATCTTGAATGGTGTTAACTACGGTTCTAGTGCCACCCATAAAAGAAACAATAGCACATAAAAACTAGCTTCATTCATACTTCCTTGCCACCCAAGACGTTACCAAAATTACGCTTTGAAATCACAAAAAATCACAGGTAGTAATTAGTACCTTCTTCCGGCGCCAACATCCAAGTTGGCGCCAAAGACCAACACTCTAATTGTTTACCAAACCATTCGTCAAACGTTTGACACAAAAATTTGCCAAATTCTCGCCTTAATAACTGATGATTAATGGGTTGGGCCAACATCACGCGAGTACTGATTAAACGAACCATTTCAGTTGTACATCTGTAATTTAGAGATGGCCGCAAAGAATTAGCTTTTCTAATTGGCATCGTGAAATGGCAGCGTGATTGTGTCTGTGGTTTGGTTAAATTATATGTTATTTGGCTGGGGCCAAAAGCCGAAAGCCGAATGTTGGCGCCTCGTTGGACGGGTCATTATGTTATTGAAGGGGATGCCGAATCATGACTTGATAGACAGGGACGTATTTGGAGCGGAAACTTTTGATTTATTACGGCCTCCTTGCAGATATTTTGCGGTGCGTATGTAAATGATAGGTTTGTCAAAAATTATACTAATGACTGGGTCTTGTAAAGTAATAGGCGGCTTTAATAGTCTGATAGTGGTATGACGTACCTACTATGATAGACGTAATAGAGTAGGTAGAAAAGTAAACCTAAAAAGTTAGACCTGATATTGAGTAGACAAAATATTCGATGTAGGTACCTACTGTAATACGAGTACCTGTACTTGTTTACTTGTAGGTTTAAATTATGTTCGAAAATAAAGTATAGTATAGAATATTATGTACTTAAACGGAAAATTGAGCAGACAGAAGGAAAAGCCATCGGTCCAACCTAAATTCAAAATTAAGATGTTTTATGTAGGTATAATTATGTCGCTACCAACTAGCTTAATCAGCTGTTTTTTTTTACTTACAACTTTGCTGGCATTTATTTATGTAATCCAGCATCTAATAAGCTAATAAGCAACATTATAAAACAACAATTTATAATTGACACGTTATGAAGAAAGAAGGAAGAAATATCAAAAAACAAAGATACCTCAAATGGTAGAAATTATTTGTAATGGTTTTTCTTTAGCTCTCTCGGAGTATTTACATATAGGGTCAATCAGCGGCAAAAGTAGCTGACTTACAACATAACAGAATGTCAAAATTCATGAATGATATTGTGGCACTAGTGATACAACGTTCCCAATAGTGATTAAATAAATGACCGATATATTCACTGACTGTACTAGAACCTGTGCCATCAAAATAACATGGACTAAAAGATATCGTAGACACCTAATTGTTTATTTACTGTACCTATTACCTATTTATCAACATTATACAGAGTAATAAAATTAAAACATAAAGTTAACATTTATAAATATAATCATCTAAATGCGCACCTGTATTCAATCGGTGACCATAATAATAAAGAATTACATGATTAAAGCCTATGCGGTTGGCTTTAGTATTTTTACTTACAGATAATGATGCACCTCGGCCGCCATTGGGGCTAAGTATACCCTGGATAAGTAGCCTGTGCCCCAGGTGTAATCTTCAGGTCTTTAAACATACATAGTTATACAGCAATACCAGCGAAACAAATGTGAAAGACCAGTATTTTTTTTTTCTTTATTTATGGAGCTTAGTCACAATGCTGACTACGTCGCTCCGTCGTTGCCACTTACATATCAAACTTAACTTAGGTACCTATATCAATTATGTTTAAGTACATTGTATACAGTGTTTTTGCAGCATCTGATATTGGATTCGCTAAAACACTGTTTAACTGCCCCAAATTACACGTGTTTAATGCAAATACCAGTATTTTTATTTTCACAAAATGTAAAGTTTATTTAAATAACGTTACAATTTTGTTTACGTAATTGTATAAATAAGAATAAATATTACATAATATTATACCTATACAAATCTGCAGGTTCAAAGAATTCCTTCCCATCGACGTCAACTGGGAGGGTGGCCAGAAGGCTGACGGCATTGCCACGTTGAATGGCAATAACCAATCGTTTATGAAAGGATACACCAATTATGTTTGACCTTGGACCTTACATTATAAAAAATGCATGAGGAAGTCCAATCGATGGGGACCTTTGATATTACTTTTGTAATGTTGTATTTAAGACCCCCAGCACTTAAGTGAATTTATGCAAGCTCAAATGTCTATTTTGTCTAGATTACCACGTACCAAAAGAAAACTGAAAAATAATAATAATGCATGTTCATAAAGGTGCTTCTAAACGGGCGATGGTTTACTGCAATTAGTGGCTGCAACACTGTGGCCCGGCAACATTGCAACTATATTGCAGTAATGTCCCGGCCATAATATATAGCCAAACAGGTTTTGTGTTGCCACATAATTATTGCCGATGTTGCCGCGATGGATTGCCGGACGATCACTAGGCGGTCGATTTTACTGCAATATTGCTCGGCCAATTCTATTGCTGTTTCAGTCGCTCTCTTTGTTATAGCACAGTCTATCCTTTTCTACGCGAATTGTTAATTAATTTACTTATTATAGGCTTATTTCTAGAATTAAATTATCTAAAGTTTCACGCCTATTTAAGTAAGGTCGAATCCACAATCTCTTCTTTTTCTGTTTATTTTTTAATTAAACAATATAAGCTGCTGCAACATTAGTGTGATTTCGTCAGCCATTGTTGCCGGTTTGTGTAGCCCGTTTATGAATCTGCATCAAGAGCCATACTATTGCAGACATAATTATTTGCAACACATTGCCCAGCCATTGATTGTTCGGCCATCAGTTGCAATGAAATATTTTTGAGATTGCCGGGCAATCAGTTGCCAATAGTGCAGCCACATATTGCAGAAAAACATGGCCCATTTAGAAGAGCACTAAAATTCTACTCGATTTCAACGTATAAATGAATAGCTAAGAATTTGGTATGAAAAACGAAAGTAGGGACCACCATTTTGAATTGTCAGCATCTGGACATCATCCTTCACACCTGAACTTTATTTTCAGCTTCTCATCAAGCAGGAAATCAATTGACGGGCTCAATATAAGAAAATGAGGCAAACTGGGTGGGAATATAATTTAACTGATGGTAAGCGACAACGATGATCTATGAACCAGTGATCGATGTTAGTAAACGTAAATAGGATATAGTCAACATTTAGGGATGACCCCACGACAGTCACACTCCAAAACTCTATCAACTGAGCTATCTGTAGATGGTTGCTACGTTGCTCTTGAAACAAGTGAAAATGTCAGCTATCCAAGGTAGGTCAAAATAGTTCCATTTGCAGAGTATTTTCTTTTGGTTCTCGTGCTAAGTCAGACGATATTACGTCGAGAGAAGGAAACCTCGAAATAAAACCTTGTACAGTAAGCTTCAGAGAAAAGGGACCCCCCTTGTTAATGATATGAAAGCATGAGGGGGTCTGTTTTCTCTGACGCTGACTGTACCAACCCGTCTGGCCAGTGTGGAAACAGTAGGCCAAAGCCTCGCAACATTGGGAAAGGTATATGTCCAGCAGTGGACTGCGATAGGCTAAGTGGTCCCTGCGTGCATCAAAGGGCACGATGCCGATACCAACATTTCAGCAAAGGCTGGCTGGATGATAAAAGGGACACTCTTCGACAGGGGCCCGAATGCCCCTGCTGAAGAAAAGTAGAACTAAAGCAATTTGTGGTTTCATAATCACTAAAAAGTAATGTAACAGTATACCCCTTAACACATTAACAAGTTCACGGATGTAACGGAGGTTGTCGTGCAGTTAGTTGCAATTGCAAGCGGCCATGTTGTTGCGTGACGTCACTGGGCGGGGCGCCGCCGACCCCGCCTCCGACGCCCGCCTCGCTGTTTTTATCGCGAGCAGCACGACTGTTCTAAAGTTTCAATGTTTTGAAATTTGAATATGAATGTGAATTAAATTTAGTTTCAATTATAGTTTTATGTTTGTGTTTTTATTGAGGTTTATTGTGTTTTATTAGATTTAGAGATGTTAAAAGTGAACGTAATTATACTTCATGTATTCTAGTGGTTATTTTATCAGTTTTTAGCACGAAGGGTATTCAAGCAAGTAAAAGCTTAGGTGTTACAACATTTGTGTTATGTGCTTGTTTGCTACCTCATTTATACAATGGTGTCTTCCCACGCACACTCAAGCTGTGGATTGAACTCCCTGCGGTGGTTTTGCCAAGCAACTGCAATATGGGGTTCTTCAAGAAGAGGATTAGAAGGTTTCACTTAGGTGGCAGGCAAGCACACGGCCCATCTGATAGGAAGTGGTTACTGTGGCCTATGGACATTATGCAACACCGGGGGCGTTACACTCGTGCTGCCAACCCTGTAAGAACAGAGAGATTCTGTGCCGTCAGCGCAGAAGACAAACCTCTCCAGTAAGCGCGGGGGCACACGATGTGTTGCGTCGCCGCACCGCAGAAATTTCGGCCAATCGGCGGCCACAGAAGCGGTGCGGGGCCGCTCGTATGGCCGCCGATTTGCCGAAAATTCTGCGGTGCGGCGACGCAACGCAACGTGTGCCCCCGCACTAAGCCCTGGCTACTCTACTCACCACCGGGTATACGACACGAGGTTATTATAGCAGTGTTAGGAACTTTGTACTAGTGCCCATCGAATAGTATAACTTCCTTTTAGTAGTCTCCTCTATTCTTCCCATCTTTCCTTCTACAGATGGCAACGTGTAGAAATTACGAGCTTTCAAAACCCTTGGTTCATAATCACTGCCTATCAGGTAGGCCATGTTTACTAGTAACAATATGTAAGTTTGTGTAACTGCCTTTATTTAATGAACGATGTCACATAAATAAGAGAGAGGTTCAAATGCAGATGGCGCTGAGCCACCTCACTAAATATGTGTAATTGAAGGTAAACATAAAGAAAAACAACACACAGCTGTACAGAGTGTCGCTACTACAAGACAATATTATTTTAGCCGTCAAATGACACTCAGATGACAGACATTTAAAACGACCGCACCCTACAGCCAAAAACTTTCTCGACAAAAATAGAAACCCTCGAATGCAGTTCCTCCACAAATCACCAACTCATTAACGAAGTAAAAACGCGAGTCACGACGCAGACAGTTACCGAAAACGCTAGCGTAACCCGCCATCCCTGACGCATCAAACATGTCGGCAATAAGTCAAGGGGCAAAAACTCCGCGGCAAGATCAAAGAGGCGGCGAGCTCAGACGCCCGACGAAATGACTTGTTTCTCAGTTAGGTTAGTGTAAACACGGCGTAACATCAAACGTGCCCGCCGGGGTTAGCCTGTGCGATAGCGATTTTCGAAAGTGACGATTTTTTTATGTTAGTATCAGAATTTTAGGAAGCTCAGAAAACTATTTGCGCGAATAAATTCTGTGAAATTATGATAAGATTATGTTACCTTGAACATAACATTTCTAAGAATGTTATTAATAGATAAAAACTAGGAATTTTTGTTTACCAGGTTACAGCGTAATTCTAAATATATTTGGCCTAGATCTAGTGATAAAATTCCTTACCAACTCAGCAAAATTTAAATTGTGACGAATAGGTGAGGTGACGTAGTCTTTCGTAACAATTGCTTATTGAAATCAACGTATGGTATGCATTTTAAAATATGTATTTATTACAATTGTAATAAAACACTTACATAGGTAGGTATAGTAAATTGTCTTCTTTATTTTGAAATTAATATGCACAGCGCAGAAAATACCTACACATAAATTACATTTAAGCTCCTTTCAGAAGTTGCAGTTGCAAGAAAAAAGCATACAATTGTATTGAAATAAATAAATAAATACACGTAAACCTCTTTCGCAAGTTCGCCGACGATAATCGCTTTCTACTCGAACGCACCTTTCTCCCTCACGTCCTATTCACAATTGGACGGGCCTTAATTTTTTTTACAGCTTCTTCCGTCAATTTGCTTATAATACAATATTTATTCAACGCCGGAGGCCCGTTATTATTTTAATGAGACGCCTAAAACTATCAATTACGTGGCGCCTGGCGGTACCTTCAAGGGATGGACTTGAGTAAGGCCTTTGATATGGTCGGCCAAGTATACGCTTTAATACGGGTAATGATATAGGCTAGGATTAGTGACGGGTGAGTGATGAACATCTGCAACACGAGCAGATATCGATAACTTGATATTTTAATTCTTTATTGGGTCAGTACTAAACTTATTACTGGTATAGAACAGGTATGTTTAATAAAACTGTTAATAGAGAAGCAAATAAGCCCACTGTTAGCTGAATGATAAACGGAGTTAAGTATTTTATAAATATTTTAAACTAACTTTTAAACTCTCGTCAGTTAGTTTGTGACCATGGTTGGTGGAACCTGGTCGAGCAAATCAAAGGTATATAGTATGTCCTAGACTATGATCACGTTAATTACCGTTAATATTATTGCATTTAATATAATCTGTTTGTAAACCAATTTACAAGTAAAAGCTGTGCACGTAGTACGTACTATGTAATATCTGCGGTGTCCTTGTCGCGTTCCCACGGCCTTAGGAAAAACAAGAGATTGAAAAAAAAAATAGAAAATGAGCTCAATTCAGTACACAACACATTAAGTTTGTATTTTTCAACGATGCCTTCTAAAAAAACTACTAACTAATTTGCAAGTCAAAAATTTAAGCCTTTTACCGAATACCATTTACATTTTCCAGAGAAAAACTCTTATCGACATGCTCATCATCGATATACAACACTAGCACATCACTATATAGTACACATTCATAATTTTTATTTAATTTTACACCATTTTATGGTCAGTTTCAAGTGGTTGAAACGACCATATCCGGTCTTTAATGACCCTCGATGAATGACGATCCCTTTTTATGATGATCGATATTAGATTGTGGCGTTGCGGTTGCAAAATTATTTAATTATATACAAGAAAAATGGTTTCGACCCAATCGCGGTTCCTTTAAGGATTTTATTTTGTTTAGATTATTATAGAGAAAATCTTTTCGTCTTTATTTATTTAACGATCGCTTGATTCTACAGTTCGTAAATCATTACATAAACCTGATGCAAATAATATTCTTGAAATGAGAATTCAGTTTTCTCCTTTCAATGGCTATCATATTATTTATCCCTGCTTATTGATGGACAAAGCTCTGGCGTAGATAACAGTGTCTGGCTCCCGTAAAAGTCATAAAAACTAAACTAAGAGGTGAAAAAAGAGTAACTGGACTTCGGGCTCCAAATTGTGAATCTTAGATGCAACCGGAAACAAGGCTAAGAAGATGATGGTAACTTTACCCAATCTGGTATTCGAATCCAGGACTCCACTTCTTCAGGCTACCGCTATACAAACTAATCATGCTAGTCTAAACATTAGCATGCCTAATTCACATAAAACACTAGTTCAGTTGTTCGTGTTACACGCCCATGTCGTACACATGCCCTTGATAACTTTGATGAATGGCCAGCTGAAATGCTATGTGCTTGTAACATTATTTATTAATTGAATAAATTAAGTTGCCTCTTTGGTAAAGCGATTTGAACCTTATTTACAACTTTTTTTGTAGAACAGAAAAAGTGTAGTTAAGGCTCATTTAGATGACGCTAGTTTCTCGCGCGTTCCGAGAAATCGTACGCTACTGTCACTAGCAATAATCGCCATACTATTTATCGTATCAATATGTTCACACATAGGCAAGCACTAAATTCCCACCTACGATTATATTTATTTATTTAAAACTTCATGCACACATGTACACAGGCGGTCTTAATGCCATAGGCATTCTCTACCAGTCAACCTTATATCATACGAGATTTGCAAGTGACATAATATATCGCCTTATGTCAGAATACGATTATTGCTTTAAAATTCTGATAAGACGGACACTATCAATATCAATATTTGAAGCGATTCTCGTCAGACGTGGAGAAGCAATTGTATATTGTTGCTGTGAATTTTTAGACGAAGCAATTTTTTTCTATCCTTTCGATAATCGTATCTTGAACTTGAACTCTCCTCGTCTAAATGAGCCTTTAAGTTGGGTATTCACACTATTGATTGATGGTTTTTTTTAAAGAATATTTCACATTATCCGATCCGATATTGGTGTCGGACGACGATAGCCGACAGTCGATAGCTGATAACACAGCGGTGTCGGCTTCGATATACGATATCGGACCGGACAAAGTTAAAGAATGGGAAAACGCTCTTCCACTCGTACATGGGTGAATTTCCCAAATGGCTTTTTTTTTTGTCTTCGGTGAAATTAGTATTTGAAAAAAGGAATATTGTTCTGAATTATTTTTTTTAGTATTCAATAGGTTGTTAATGACTTGTGGCAAAAATATATTTAGGCTAGGACTATATATAAAGGTAGAAATAAATACATAAACCTCTATTTTCTTCAAATCGGTGCTGTCCCTCTACTTTTTTTACAAACAAAAAAGCTTATACACTAATAAAAATAAGTAAATTAAGTATAATAAATTATTCTATTTCATAGAATATTAGTTTTATTATTAATTTAAGTCATATTTTATTATATAATTAACGAATATTATTACTGAGAGGCACAAACGTACTTGTCCTGCGAAATGTTCTCAAATCGGTGACCAAAAGTAATTTACACATAACTTTACATCGACGAGTCCGACAGTGTCCCCACCTCAATTTTATTTCTCTCGTTAGTGCCTGCTAGTGCGCAGTCAGGACGGACGTATGTTAAATCACTGCATATTCCCGCCAATAATATAAGTACGCCATTTTAGTTGCTCCCGGACAATTATTTTATACTATCGGTGGTGGCATCTTTCTAGTGTAGTAAGCAGTTTTATTATTGTTTTTTGGTTCTAATAGAGGTAGAAAGTGAATTAGCTTCATTGATTGTTATTGAATTTAACCCAGATATTATGCATTTTTCCTAATATTCTAAAAAGTGTGAAATTTCTCACGTCGGTGTTCGCATATCGGTGTAATCGGTGGTCTTTATCACCACGGATATGATAATTTACACCGAAAATGATAAGAAAAGACGAATCGGTGTCTTACACCTAATATCGGTGTTTTGATTCATGATCAATGCACAGTTTTGTCACATCGGTGGATTGCTTTATCATATCGGTAGATATTTTTTCATCTCGGTGAGTCGTTTTATCATATCGGTTGATCCCGTGCGATTTCGTTAAGTATACAAAGGAAAAATGGAACATTCATATAATAACACAATAATGGAACATACATATAAACACATACATACATAGGGGGGACTTCAATGCCAAAGTGGGAATACAAGAACGCGACGAGAAGAAAATCGGATCATAAGGAGTGGTATGCAGAAATCGCAGGGGGCAAATGCTAGTCAGCTTCCTCGAGTCACAGGCATCTCTTCTTAATGAATAGTTTCTTTAAGAAAATACTCCACAAGCAGTGGACTATAATAAGGAACGATACAGACTTTTTTCATAATGGTACCTAAGCACATATTCAGAGATCAACAAGTGTGATCAACAAGTTTAATACCTACTGGAAGCGATTACCGACTTATCTGAGGCTCTCTAAATATCAAGATTCCGAATGATAAGATCAGCTCTCCCACCTACGCCACTCCAAGTAGCTCTAGGGTCGCAATACTGGAAACCTCTAGGGAGGCATTGACGGGAAGGCCGACTAGTGGTCAAGCCATTGCATTGTGGAGCTCCAATCCTGAAAGAGCTAGCAAGCCTCTTTAATTCCGTCATCCCGCAAGGGCTAACACCTAGGGCATGGAGCGGGAGTGCGGTGGTACTGTTCTTCAAAAAAGGTGACAAGACCTTGCTGAAGAACGCAGGCCATCTCACTCCTGAGTCATGTCTACAAGTTGTTCTCGAGAGTCGTCACAAATCGCCTCGCAGGAAAGCTCGACGAGTTCCAGCCACCTGAGCAAGTCAGGTTTTGAAAAGACCATATTATACTGTTTGGCAGATTGTAGAAAAGACTCAGGAGTACAACCAGCCGCTGTGTATGGCGTTTGTGGACTACGGAAAAGCCTTCGACTCTATCGAAATCTGGGCAGTGCTGGATGCGCTGCAGCGGTGCCGCCTCGATTGCACATCGAAGTGCTGAGATGCTTGTATTACACTGTCGAAGAAGAAGACAAAACCCATTAGCCTCCAACGTGGAGTGAGACTGGGAGATGTTATATCTCCCAAACTATTTACCAACGCATTGGAGGACTCTGGGCTGGACTGGGCGGGGTATCAACATCAACGGTGAGTACATCTCGCACCCTTGGTTCGAAGACGACATCATAATAGTTGCGGAGTCGCTGGAACAACTGGGCAAAATGATGCACAGCTTGAATGGAGCTTCTCGACAAGTCGGCCTCAGTGTAAACTTGGATAAAACCAAGATACATAATCTTGGTTTTATCCAAAACGAACATGTTGTACCGAGAGCAATTGCCATCGAAGGAACGACACTCGAAGTTGTTCAAAAATAGGTATATCTATCTGGGGCAGGTTATTCAGCTCGGTAAAAACAACTTCGAGAAAGAAGAAGCCAGAACAATCCAACTGGGGTGGGCAGCATTTGGCAAATTACGTCGGGTCTTCTCCTCCCCCTTGCCGCAATGCCTTAAAACAAAGGTTTTCCGACCAGTGCGTTCTGCCTGTTATGACTTACGGTGCCGAAACGTGGCCACTGAAGGTGGGGTTAGTCCGTGACCTAAAAATCGCACAGCGGGCTATGGGAGCAAGCTATGCTTGGAGTTTCTTTGATGGATAGAATTAGAAACGAGGTCATCCGACATTACAACCAAAGTTACCGACATAGCTCGCAGAATAAGCAAGCTGAAGTGGCAGTGGGCTGGCCACATCTGCCGATGGACTGATTGCCGTTGGAACAGACGAGTCCTAGAGTGGAGACTGCGAGGAGTAAAACGGAAGGTGGGACACCCCCTGGCCAGGTGGACTGACGACCTACGAAAGGTGACTGGGAAGGACTGGATGCGGAAGGCGGAGGATCAGCAAACGTGGTGCATATTGGGAGAGGCCTATGACCAGCAGTGGACTGCAATAGGCTAATTGATTGATTTGTGTTACCAGCTTATAAACGTTCTTTTTTAAATTAATTATATATTATAAAAAAAGAATAGAAGAAAGTAAATATAATAAAATAGGTACCTATATAATTTCAAAAAATATAATATTTTCATTGGATCTTCAAGAACTCTATTCTCGTCGGATATGATCTTCTTCAGGTCAGGCATTCAGTTTTAAGTCACTCTTGTAAAAATAAGGCACCTACTATTTCCTTTTTGATGTTCAAAGGTGGATAGATTATCATTTCGGTGAATATTTTATCATAATGGTGGATATGTATATAATTTCGGTGGATAAACTTATCAAATCGGTGTACAGAAAAAATAATCGGTGCGGGTTTGTCATGTCGGTGGAAACCAAAATTAAAACTGAATTTTCTCCATAATCTTAAATGATACGTTGATGATATTAAATTTGGGGATACATGATTATCACAAAGATTACATAAAACCTTAAAAATATACAAAAAACATATAAATGAAAAAGTTCACCGATATGATAAAAAAAATGGCATTTGTTGAAATTCACCCACATATTGTATGACACTAGGGACACAGTATGGTCATCTCGACCGTAAGAGTACTATAGTGCAACTTTAATTTTGCAGGCTTTTCCTAGAGATTGGGGGATCAGATGGCACTCGTTCCGTAAGATAAGATGAGATAAAAGGGAAGTACGAACGATGAGATTCAACCGGAACTAACACTAAGATGCTGATGATGAAGAAAAAATATTATTAAAATATAAACATAAAACTAATCAGTAGTTAACCCCAAAATGCTCATGGTACCAAAAAAACATGTTACAAAAATACCCGCGGAGATCAAAGTCGTGTACAATGAGGCTGCAACTTGATATGTCTTCAAACGGAGCGGCGTTACTACTAATTTCTTTGGTCCGACGTATCGTGTCAAACCCTTTTAACGGTAAGAGCATGCGTCAACCACCCGCGACGTTAGGGTTGACAGTTGATCTTGTCAGTGCTGTCAAGATTTGATTGGCAAAGTCAGTTTTCATTACAATATTTAATTTAATTTTGTTTAATGGAAACGTATTTCGGTTTGCTGAGCAATTTTTAGTAGGTTATACTGTTAACTGTAATATATGGAGTAGCTATGAAGAGTATGGCATGTTACAATTGGCAGCAATGATAGCGTATGTGTTTACACTTTAACTTTCCATTCCATTACTGCCTATTTTGTTTTAATATACAGCTCTACGGTGTTAAAAATGTAAGTTATAACTATTTTTTTAATACAATAATGTGTGATTATATGCTTTCGAAAACACAGCAAGGTTATAGAAGAAGTCATTCTTATGAATCTGTGAAAATACAAGAAAACCATCGATAAATCATAGATAATCCGAGAATACCTTTCGATGTTGTTCACCAGAGGGCGCTTACACGAGTGTTCGCGCCATATCCGCGTCTAAACGTCATTGCATTCTTGTGATTCTTACGAGAAACGTTAACATTTTCAAATTTTTTTCGTATTACAAGTTCTAAGTGTTCTAAACACAGATTTTAGCGCTTGTTAGCATACTTGACTGTGTCTAACCCTAGTTTAGTGTATTATTAACATTAAATTCAGTGGTGTGAACACAGTGAACACAGCATTGTAAGATTTGTAAGTACCTACAACTATTATTTTATGATGGAGGACAAAGGCAAAAAAGCCGATGCTGTTGCTTCGGAAGGAGAACAGTCATCGGCTAAGAGCTCCAGCTCATCGGGAAGCGACCTTTCCTCATCCTCGGAGTTTGAGGAAGGAACAGCATCCCCGTTGCCTAACAAGCGTCCTCGCTTGTCGCGGTCACGTAGGAACAGGATCGAACCAGTTCACGTTCACGATCCTCGGGTAGACACCTTGATGTCCCAAGTTTCGTATATAGCTAGCTATCTAGGTCAATACCCTATGCATGGCAGTTCAAACCTGCAAGCTAAAGAGGGTCCGAGTTTTAATACTCACACTGGGGAGGGTAGCTCTCAATTTTTATCGTTACCCACTCAGCCAGAGCCTTTATCTCTAGATTGGGGTCCCATCAATACGGAATTGGATGATAGGAAGATTTTGCCCCCTAGCGACAAGGACAGGTTGTTAGAATTAGATAGACTTCAACAATTCAATTCACAGGCCTGGAAAGGCATAAGATACAAAAGAACCCTTCAAGGCTGTTTAGCTACCCCAGGCTTTTCAGGCTTGCTAGTGAATGACGAGCTATGTCATTTTAATAAGACAAAAGATTATTTAGCTTCAACAGAAACACTACTAGCGGGATTGTCGAATAAAGTTTTAGAACAAAAGCAATTATTGAAGACAGGCTTACAGTCTCTAGTGACTTGGGCCAGTGCTAACCCTAGTGACCTGAACCCAAAATCCTTATTTGATAAGATTTCTGAGAATTTTGGTCCAAATTCTTTGTGCCACAAAAATTCCGAAACCACAATGCAGGTTATCTGTGGGAAGCGCTCGGAGTGCATTGAGGTTAGGCGAGACCGTATTATTAAGGAGATTTCTAATGAGAATCTAAGGAACACATTAAGAAATGTTCCGCCAAGCTCGGAACACTTATTTAGTAGAGAAGCCTTGCTGCCTATAATACAATCCCTCGGAGGGTCTCAGGTCTGGTTAAATACTCCAACTTATATTAAGGAAAAGAAAGTTATAGATAGGACCGAGAGAGCTGGACTAAATAGGAAAAATTATAATAATAATAATTTTAAAGCTAGAAGGTCCGAAAAGGACAAAAGAATTAAAAATACTTTTAAGAAGAACCGGCCCTTTCGTCAAAATCATTCCAATGGAGAAAGAGCCAATCCTAAATCCAAAGATAATTGACTCGCAGCGGGTTTTCAAAGGGGGTTGTCTGAGATCAGCTACAGACAAATGGACCCAGTTAGGGGCCAACAATTTTATTTTAAATTCAATAGCGGGCTACCGCTTGCCATTCATAAAGAAACCTCCTTTGAAGTACCCAACCCCAAGTTTTTTAAAATGTTTAACAACCAAAGTTTCCCCAGAAATGACACAGATGATAGAGGAGCTAAAGAACCAAGGGATTTTAGAGGTTCCACCCAATCAAAACCCGGGATTCTTTTCCAAAATGTTTTTGGTAAAAAAGTCAGGGGGGGGGTTGCGACCGATATTCGACCTCAAAGCCCTCAATACTTATGTGTCAACGAAACATTTTTATCTGATATCTCAAATGGATGTTTTAGACTTCCTCCAAGCAGGGGACTGGTTGGTGAAAATAGACCTTCACCAGGCCTATTTCCATGTGAGTATCGCGGAGACTCACAGAAGGTTTCTACGGGTTGTTTACAAGGGAGAGGTCCTCCAATTAACAGCCCTACCTTTCGGCCTGTCCTCAGCTCCCCGAGCTTTCGCTGGGATTTCAAATTGGGTAGCCGAGTTGCTCCGACAGCGGGGTATACGCCTCTTAGTATACCTAGACGACTATCTCCTAGCTTGTCAGGACAAATCCAAGCTTGTGGTGCAGGTTGCGGAAACCTTAACCATCTTGGAGTCTTTGGGTTGGCACGTGAACTATCAGAAGTCCGTCACCGAGCCGACACACAGGTTGGAGTACCTGGGGCTAGTCTGGGACACCCACGGCGGGACAATATCATTGCCGTCCCAGAAGGTGCACTGCCTAAAAAACTCTTTGACAAAAATGTTGAGTCGAAACAACTGCTCGTTAAGAGAGTTGCAGAGTTTGTTGGGCAGACTGAACTTTGCCAACCAAGCCGTCCCTCAGGGACGCCTGCACTGTCGCAGGGCACAACTCTTTTTAAAAAAGTTTCCTCGGAGAAACACAAAAAGAGAACTGTGTCCCGGAGTGCGAGAGGACTTAGAGTGGTGGTTGGAGGCAGTAGAAGGCAGTCCAACCCCACTTCGGAGGAAAGAGGTCACTCATTTCCTAACCACAGACGCAGCGGATGCGGGCTGGGGTGCCGTACTAAACAACCAATGCCTGTCAGGCAATTGGGCTCAAAACCAAAGAGCTTGGCATTCCAATATGAAGGAAATGTTTGCGGTGTTTGCTGTGATCAGGTCTCAAGGTGCCCTGTTACAAAATGCTCACATTTTGGTTCAAACCGACAACAGGACTCTGGTAGCTTATATCCGGAACCAGGGAGGCACCCGCTCTCGGAATCTTCTAGGACTAACTACCAGGCTACTGGAGTTAACTCACAGATACAGCATAACAATGACAGCCTACCATTTGCCAGGGAACCTCAATGGTATTGCAGATTGCCTGTCAAGGGGAAAGCCAGTGCCAGAGTGGCATCTGCTACCTGCAGCCACGGAGGTTGTGTTCAAGCAGTGGGGCATTCCCGAAGTCGACCTCTTCGCCACAAGAGAAACCGCAGTAGTCTCAAGGTATGTGACTTTAAACTCAAAAGATGGCTCGGCGCTTTTTTACGACGCCTTCAGCCAGACTTGGGACTTCCAGAGAGCTTGGGTATTCCCTCCCCCAAGCCTATTACCCAGAGTTCTAGCACATCTAAACAGTGCGATGGGAGGGACATATTACATAGTAGCCCCGAGATGGACCCAATGCTTCTGGTTCCCGGACCTTCAGGCTCGCGCACTAGCGCCCCCTCTTCCAGTAACCAACCTGAGAGAGGTTCTGGTGGATTGGACAACGGGACTGAGTCCCCCTCAGGTGGACAAAATAAACCTTCAAGTGTGGAATGTTGGGGGTGGGAAGATCACATTACCAACTGGGATAAAGAGGAGCAGCTACTGTTAAAGCAGAGTTGGCGTCCTTCCACTTTAAATACATATAGGGCCCCTATAAGAAGGTGACGGCAATGGTGTAAACTGCATAAGGTGGAAGATAAGAGCCCAGAGGGCAAAGACGTAGCTAGATTTTTGGCCAGCCTATACCTACAGAATAAGTTCACTTATAACACTATTTTATTACATAAGTCAGCAGTTTCCACATATTGCGCAGCAACAGTAGTAAACCTATCTAACAACTTTTTTATCCATCAAGTATTGAAAGCCATTTCCTATTCTAAACCAACACCAACCAAACTACCCATATGGGACATAAGCACATTATTTGATTGGCTGAAATCATCTATCTGTTCAGGTTCCCTTTTTGATCAAAGTAGACGTACTGCCCTGATTCTGCTACTTGCGTCTGGTCGAAGGCTGCACGACCTCACCCTTTTAGAAGTCAGTAACCAAGGATTTACGGAGTCTGCTGACTCCGTAACATTCTGGCCCAAGTTCGGGTCAAAGACGGATACAGCTTCGCATAGACAGTCAGGTTGGCTCCTATTACGACATCAGGACCCTAGGATCTGTCCAGTAGCACATGTTAAAGAGTTACTCAGATTATCAGAAACCAGGCGTCAGGAAGGCCAGGTTAAATCCCTGTTTATCTCCGTCACAGGAGTAGTTAGGCCAGCGTCCAAGACGATGATTGCAGGTTGGGTGCGGTCAGCATTTAAATTAGCAGAGATTGATGCCTCCCCTGGTAGCATAAGATCAGCTGTGGCTTCTCGAGGGTGGTTAGACAATAGGCCAGTACAGGAAATTTTAGAAAGAGGAAATTGGAAACGTGTGGAGACGTTCACTAAATTCTATTGCAAAGAGGTAAATAGACCTTTAAACGAGGGGGTAGTAAGTAACTCCCTATATGACAATTTCCAGGCAGTATAGGGCAATATGGTGCAGGCTATTGTTGAATTTAATCCTTGATTGAATTATTGAATTCTCTACCCCTCTGATAAGGAGAGTCTTGCGATTACTGGTACATAGAAGATCCAGAAGAGCTAAATTCGGATATAAGAAAATACCCAAAGGTTTTTATTTTATCCATTATTATTGATACTTATTCACATTGCATTCTTGTGTGTTAAGTGCTTTTTCTCTGTTCACCAGCAGATATCAAACAGGTCTTCTATAACCTTGCTGTGTTTTCGAAAGCATATAATATGACTGTTTTGCATTAAGACAAAACAGGTATTATATGTTGGAGAAAACACAGCAAGGAGCCCAGGTGCTTGCTGATGAAGACTGCAATGACGTTTAGACGCGGATATGGCGCGAACACTCGTGTAAGCGCCCTCTGGTGAACAACATCGAAAGGTATTCTCGGATTATCTATGATTTATCGATGGTTTTCTTGTATTTTCACAGATTCATAAGAATGACTTCTTCTATAACCTTGCTGTGTTTTCTCCAACATATAATACCTGTTTTGTCTTAATGCAAAACAGTCATATTATACTAAACAAAACAACAAATCATAACGTCAGGGCATTTAATTTACAAAAATTTTTAATCACGTCCCGTCCCATAATGTTTTTACGATGCAAATAATCATCAATAAC
The DNA here is from genome assembly GCA_914767945.1 of Eilema depressum. Lineage (NCBI taxonomy): Eukaryota > Metazoa > Arthropoda > Insecta > Lepidoptera > Erebidae > Eilema > Eilema depressum. The sequence continues at coordinate 21,643,305 of OU612021.1, forward strand.
AGTTTTTACAGTTCGAAGGACCATCAAAATTAATTTTGCCAATAGAACACGAAATTAACTTTCACCAGACTTCAGAAAAAGCCCATACTTAAAAGTCATTTACACACCAAAATTAATATTTCCTCAGCAACCCTGTCGGCGCGACAAAGGTTGGCGCTCACTGCGTCACTACGCCTCCCGTGAAACGCGCCTAATTGAAAAACGCTCCGCGATCACGACCACAATGCCACCGCTTCATGGCGACGATGAGAATTTTAATTGCTCTCTCCTTTTTGTACAGTGAGTAGTCAAACTTCACTGGCGTAAGTAAAATGGCTAGTTGACGCTAGGAACCCTAGACAAGTGAAAATTTGTTGGCTGGTGTATTATACTCGTATAATAGAATGACGAATGTATGGGATTTGATTTGTGTATCATAAACGTTAAATCCCATACATTCGTCATTATATTTTATACACCAGCCAACAAATTTTCACTAGTCTAAGGGGGCTGACGATAATACGTAAGGATTGAAAGACAGACACAAAAATAGTTATTTTACTTATCTAAACATAACAAGAGTCAGTTGAGTTCATTTAGGATTGTATGTAAAAATCAGCAACTATTGTAACTTTCATGGAAAAGTCTCACGTCTAACCTCCCAACACTGAGAAGCCTCCACTAGCAGCCTGTCCGTCAATGAGTAATTGTAGTGACTTGCAGGTGTGACCGACCATGAAGGTATTAGTCCTCATCGTTATCCAGACTAATTATTTCAATTGCAAAATTAATTTTGCAATATTTGTAACTCTCTCAGTTATACCAAAAGGGTGAAACTGTTACTGTCATTGGCCGATTGTTGTGGGTTTCCACTAATCTGCGTTTCATTTGTGAAACGGCTTCAGTGGAAACTTACCTTTATTTAATACTAGCTGTTGCCCGCGGCTCTGCCCGTGTGGATGTCGGTTATCGCGACCGAACATAGCCTATGTCCTTCCGAAGGTCTAATCTAAATATTTACTCAAAAATTATAATCGTAACTCGTAATAATTTGGTTTGTTTCAGTTATAGTTTAATTTTATTACATTTTATTTTCAAACTGACATCGAAATTATTTTCATCACAATTAAAAATGCAATGAAAATTTTAAATTATTTTTAGTAGTGTATGTTGATGACGATAGTTAAAGAAATTTTTCAGCATTATAAATTTGAATTTAAAAAATATAAAAATGTTACAAATTCTTGCTTGTTCATTTAGCAAGTTCTTTCGTCGCAATTAAGTAAGATTTTAAACGAAGTACCAGTTACAAATGAATTGGCTGGCAATGCCATAATAATTGCGAACATCTCGGTGGGTGACATGCCGGGCACTACCGTTTTGGCATTCTCAGCGAGTAAGGTAAGAAACTGTAGGCCTACTATAAGACATCCGTAATTACGGACCGAAGTTTCGGGCAATCTGTTCCATGGAACACAATTATGTGACTCTTCGATTCGGGTTAATCCCTTTCGTAAGGTAACTTCAAGGTATCTACATATTCTTCTTCTTCATCCTAACGTTAATCCCAGTCAAATCCGAAGCTTTCAACTCAGAGTCTGGGGTCAACTTCACCTAACTGCGGATTTGGCTGAATTTCGATATTTTCCGTGAAACGACTGCCATCTGACCTCCACAACCCAATAGCGATATCAAAGCATTCCATTTTTGTTGGACTTTTTAGGGCTCCCAACTACCCGTAACGACTGCCATAGTTGTTAGGGACCGACTGCTTAACGTGCTCTCCGTATCCGAGGCACGACCAGACCAATGCAAATACCCATATTCATGCATACAAATCGTTGCACTGAGTGGGGATCGTGCCTCCTGCGTAGTGGCTGCATTCACTACCACCATGCCACAGAGGCTTTCCAAGACACCAGTATGTACCAACATACATGGCTAATTGATACGTCTTTCGTTCGTGTCAGGCCCGAAGTTTCGAATACTTCATGGTAGCTCCCTGACTGTGAGTAATGTCGGACCATTAAAGCACGTTTTGCCCCACACTTGTCCTTAATTATTAATTTATTTGCAAGACGTTGCCATGATGCCATTACAAGCGATATGTAATGCAGTACGGGCATGCTTATTGAATTCAGAGCAGAGGGTTTTTTCCTGTGTTAGTGTTTAATTTTACTGTATTGTTCATCTTGCAGTACTAAAGGAGGTAGTGGTGTGAGTTAAATAAGAGGAATTTAAGAAGGAGATACTAATACTAAGGATGGTATACTAGAACGATACTCAGTTATGTTATGAATCTCGGCTATAAATTAGTTTTAAGTATAGATTATGTTCTAGAACGAAACTTGACTGGAAATTTTATGAAATGTGTTATGTTAGTAAAAATTTTCGTTCTAGCCTATGATAGCTCAATAAAATAAAGTAAATGAGATAGATTCAATAGACTTAACCTGAAAAACCAGTAAAAACAGCAATGACGGTAATCAATATTTTTCTAAACAATCAACTACAAATTTATACACAATATTATAATAGTGCATAAACTATAAACCACTGGGACCACAAGCTTTTTGTCGTGATCCACTGAGGAAGAATTTCTGGAATATCACCCCTTATGGTGTAAAATACGATGTTTTCCCAAGCGAAACAGGAACGGGCCGCTTACGACACTATGAAAAAGACTACAACTCGTGTTTACCTTTTATAACCTGACACCATATTTTTATCTTTATTTCTGACTTGCATTTTCTTAAGGTTGTAAATGTTTTATACCCTTATCGTAATACAAAATTGCCTCAATATTTACATGAAATTACTTCAGCGCACCTATAAAAATTGAATTCCTTAGTAATTTTGCCAATAAAGATGTCAGTGTAGTTTTTGTTTGGCATTAAAAGGCAGTGGCAGCTTCTTGAAACAGTTTTATAACGACATCACATATTTTTTCCCCTTATAGCCGGGCAATAACGATTTTAACTGTATTATTCAACTATAACGTATGACCACATTATGTATATTTTGCACATAAATATGTCTTATAGTGTATAAAAGCTGTCTCGTTTGGGACCATGTAGCATTGAAGGGTTGACTTGATAAAAACATGAAGACCATTTTTTTCTTTCTTGATTGATAGGTCTTCTTATTGAATACACAATACATGATGGGTTAATTTTAATAAAACTGTTTATTTATGTATATTATTGTAAACAGTACGTATCACATTGCATTTTACAGGTTTCCTAGTGACAATTATTTTGTGAAATGAATTTATGGCAGCTAAACAATTTTTAAGTGCAGAATTATTACTATATTTTACGAGTATTTTATGTTAATAAACTTAATTCATCAAAATTTTACGAAGGTTTATTGTACAGATTGATTTCTTAGGTTGGTTTCGCCAAGGTAGCATATTATTCTCTTAATCGCTTCTTGACTATTTTAATTCAGTCAATCAATCAATTGGCCTATCGCAGTCGACTGCTGGACATAGGAATAGTATTAGCGTGACATAGGCCCCTCCGAATGTTGTCGGGCTCACACCTAGGATAGACTACATACCGATATATGGACAGAAATACATATTATGAGTACTAGAACATGGATAAACATGCTGAATTTTTTAAATACATATAACACAGCAGCACTCTCAGGCTATGCAAATATACCTTTCCTAGCTTACAAATAGTAGCACTGGGTGAGAACCTAACCAGTGGTGGTATGGGTAATGGACTGCTGAGACGAGGTCTCGGGTTCGATCCCAGGTTTACCATGGCACACACTAATACTTTTCGATGCTTTTCGAACTTATGTGTGTATTTATCGCAGGTTTATAAGTGCCCGGTTAATGGCAATAGGCTCGCCACCTATTACATTGGGACCTAAACATAAACGGCGAAATGTGGGTGCTAGCACATCTGCCTACCCCTTCCGGGATATAGGCGTGAGTTTATGTTATGTTATGTAAAAGCTTTACTATTGGTCATCTTGCTTTTCTCACTCTTTTCATTTTCTTTTATTTTTTTTTCATTTCCTTCCTCTATAGAGGCAAACTTTACCTCCCTCGGTCAATTTTAGCGTTAATAGACACAAGTAACCGCTTATTATCAGATAGGTCATGCCTGTCTTAAGTGCTTGTTTTTTTTTTCAATTTTAGCATAAAAAGGAACAATTCGAACAAATTAATGTTAGTTATTGTTACATTGTAAAAGCAATGTGTAAACTGTCAACTGTCGCTTTAATATAGTTGTTTTTCAAATATTTATGTATTACAATTCATGCATAGTTTAGTAGGTACATGTATAGTTTTTGTTTATTTTTCTGTTCTACATAATTGAAGGTTGAACACGCCATCAGCATGTTCAGCTGCATTCATTTGTGTTGTGTGTATTTAATATATTCACCCTCAGGTATATATCCCTGATGGTACAAAAAGTAAATAAAAAAGTGTAATTTAATTCAATTCAACTTTACACAACATACATAATTATTAAGAAGTATAATGGACATATTAATGTATTTTCTTAATTAATTATACAATACCATTTTATAACTATAAAATAATGTCAGAATGGATAGGTAAGAATACAATTACCAATTGCTGATCTAATTACTTTACTAATTATAAGATCACATGGGCTGAAATCAACTTGTTTTGTACCTTTTTTTTTTTTTTTTTTTATCGTGCGCAAAATCCCCACGGATACCTCCCCCACCGTAGCCGGAGGAGGAGGTTATGTCGGACTCGAACCGACTAAAACGCACGCCGTCTGTGGGCCGTCAGTTGCCGGAGGTGAGATTGTCGTAGCCATATCCCTCGCACCCCGGCCGACCCAGGACCATATCTCTCGATCTGGCCCTCTTCCAGTGAGGGGACCACAGAGTCCCCAACCCGCCCCCGGGTATGGGGAGGCACGCAATGCGTGCCGCCGCCGCGGCCTGCTTCTGCTAGGGTGACAGGCGGCTCTACCCGTCACCCCCAGGCCCGCGCTCATGGGGGACGGAGGTCATTCTGCGACCTCCGACGCCCGAGTTGCCGCTGCTCGTTGCGGGCCGCGCGGTTTGCGATTCTCCTTCGCTCCTCGCGCTCCCGCTCCGCCGCCTCCTTCACGAGCATTAACTTGTTTTGTACCAACGCATACTACCTCACCAGAAAGTCAATCTCTTGTCTCGATCAAATCTTAAACTCCCTAAAGATCACAATGACTGTTTTATAAAATTAATCTTCGATCTAATGTTAAAACGATCATGATGTTATGTTACTGTTCTTTAAAAAATTGTGTTACGAGAAAACCGTTTTTTACAGATCAAGTTTGGAATTTTGAACAGATTTGAATGAGCCCTTCAGAGCCAGTGAAATAGCTATGTCGGGATCGAACCAACAAAAACAACACGGTGTTCCGTCTACGTAAGCCGTTTACCAGAGACTTCATGTATACCGTAGGAAGAAACTCCCCAGGAACCTTTTTAACGAAACGATTATATTGGACTCGAACCAACTATAACCACATGTCGTCTTGGGTCTTCAGATGCCGGGATGCAAGACTGCCTAAGACATTTCCCTCGCATCTCTGGTATCAAGATGACGCCCTTGGGTGTGGGAATCGTGGTCTCCCCATGTTGCCACCACCCCTGCCTGCTTCTGCTGCTTGCCCAGGCCTTCCTTCATGGAACTTTAGTACTGTGTTGGTTGAACCTAGTCCATTCGTCCTGAGATATTCTACTACTCGAACAGGCTACTAGTTTTGTATAGTCTATTACGTACCACATAATCATCCTATTTATTATTATCATAAATCACACATGGGTGGTCAATCCTTTAGACAACGGCTAATTATATATAGGCAATTGCTTTTATAACAATGAAATAAACAATTAAACGATCCATATAGGGATATGTCCACGTACTCGCCTTAACAAGTTTGTTCATCACATTATTATTGTCATACTTGCAGTTGATATTTCTTTCTTGTGGCTGTATTAACATACTAAATATGTGTACGTAATACGTGTTGGAATCCATCTTTAATGTGAGTACTCTTTAATTGTATACCTGAATGTTTTCACGCGGTTCTTAAGGAGTGTTTCGACTAATTAAAATTGTATTATATGGTAAGACACGGCAGGTTGCAGACATGTTGTTAAGGACTGTTTACACGTTGCGATGAATTACGCTGACAATTATCTTTATTTTTTAAAGGAATGATGATGGCCACTTAGGCGATCAATCGATCGATGCTTCGGGAGTTACGACATCATGAAGATTATTATGTATTCCTTAAGAGTTATATGCAGAGATACCAGTTATCAGGGCTTGTTTCTTTGAGCGATCTAGGGTCATTTGTTTGTTTTGTAGTGAAAAATTATTTGCGCGTGTTGGGAATTTTTGACATTCAAGTGATATTGTCGATTTGAGATGGGAAAAACCATTGAACGCACGACACTGTTACCGTTACAGTGACATATAGGTATTAGAATTAGAATAATGGAACAAACCATTATATATTTCGAGGTCGTTCTCATCACCAACAAGATGTTATATCATATAAATATGATACGAAAACGAACGAAAAAAATTACGGTTTTGGTCTCAATGTAGGTATTGGGTATACCCAATACCTACATTGAGACCAAAACCGTAATTTTTTTTTTTTATAAAATCAAAAACCGCCTTAAACCAAATAGATTTTTAAAAAGTAAAAAATAACTGAATCACATTTTAATTCAAGAGATAACCAAGAGTTTCCTTCTTTTTTTGAGAACATTCCTCTTTTTTGCAGTCAGTTAATAAGATCAGAAATGCGGATAGATCATGTACCTAATAGTAACATAAAGAACATTCCAAGAATGCTCTCCGGTATGTGTGAATGGGTCTTAATGAGTTCTAAATACTGGACAGGTGGTATTTCCTTACTCTATCGCGTTGATGGTGCTAATGATTACACAGCTCTTCATGAACGTAGTATGATATTAAATTCAACTACCCACAATGTTTTCTATTGAAAAATTTCAAGTCTTTTAACCATCCTAGCTATCGCACTGTAATTTCAGTATTTTTCTATCAAATAAAATTGCGATTTTTGCTATACGTTTTACGTTTCATCAATCAAGGTGAGGTGGACTCGCCTGGAAACGTACATGTTTTTAAAAAGTAATGCACTATTATCTTCCGTGTGGTGACGGATGACCCTATCTCCTCCGAAGAGTGTCGTAAAAGACGACTAACGGAAAAACCTATGGAGAGGCCTATGTCCAGCAGTGGATTGCGATAAGTCAATAGATTGATTTATTGTAATATTACTGAAATTTACTATTGTCACATATTACACTAGGTCAGTAAACACACCTCAGAATATTAAAATATCTTGACGCATGCATGATGTTTCCCGGCAGAGTAGAAATTGGTCCACCCCATCTCCTCCCTTGCGGTGTCGTACAATGCGACTAAGGGATAGGGCTGTTTAACATCAGACAGATACATACAGCCCAGACTCAGCTTCAGATGTATGGTTCGAGTCAGCAATAGTGCCCGGAATACGGCAATAAGTTCATTCCCTATTACGTGGTGGGACTGAATATAATGATTGGTGAAATGTGGGTGTTAATTCACCTCTGCCTAACTTCTTCTTCTTATCATCTCTCAGTTTTCTATCGGGCGGGGTGAAGTCACATTCAAATTAAAGTCATATTGATTGAAATCCGGGTGAGGAGGACTCTCTTGAAAACGTACAACCGTAAATACTACGGGTACATTAACGTTTATTTAATTTGGCTAAGTTAAAGTCAATTTTATTGATACTTATGTAGGTATGTATGTACGTACGTACGTACTTATGTATTATGTACCTATACAGGTTATATTATGTATCAATAAAAATTGATTACAAAAATAAATAAACCAATTTACAAAGTCATTCTAGCAAAACAATCACACTCCGTCCTTTACGAACGAAGTAGACATTGAAGGTCCAGACTTTTTAAATTGAAAGCCATTATTGGACCAAATACTGGTATTATTGAGACCACACAACTTATAATTAAAAAATTATAGCCTCCAGCCCAATTTAGTATAATTCCTTTCTGCATTGACAATCGGCACTCAACTTGTCTGAAGTAATTAAATAAAACATTGAACGTACTCGAAAGTAGGTGCAATTACCCGACATAGTGGGGAGAATTCATGTCGTGTGGTATGGTAATTATAATTATTATAATCGACGGCTTGACACGGCCAAGTAATTACCAGTTGGTTTAAGGAACTAGCTTTACACGTAGGTAGCTCTGTATGGTGTAATTTATAGAGACCTGTTTTGGTAATTGCAGCTGTTTAAATTATTTTTAATGGCCTGTTTTAACTTTATTTATGTTGTTTTTAATCATTAACTATGACTGTTTAAGAATATTAAGTATGTAAGAGGAATATTGTATGTGTAGAAGAATTTTGAATATCCAGGATGTCTGTAGCTCACTTGATTATTCCCTCTAGAAGGAAACTGACTGCCGGTTCAAGAACTATACTGGATGTTGATATTTTAGATTTTATACAAGGGATGGACATAATTATGTTGTTTCCTTCTTCCTACAGTCCCGGGTTCTATAAGCGAGCCAGTGAAAAAGCATCTGATGAAGCTGTCAAACCGAGTGCCACCATTCACTCGTTCATTTATTCACCCATTCATTCGCTTTTTTTTTATGCCACTTAGGTGGCAGACAAGCACACGGCCCACCTGATGGAAAGTGGTTACCGTGGCCTATGGACGTATGCAACACCAGGGGCGTCACACTCGTGCTGCCGACCCTGAAGAAACCTTCTAATGCCCTTCTTGAAGAACCTCATACTGTAGTCGCTTGGGAAAACCATCGCTTTTGGGCACGTAGAACGAATGAGTGCGGAGCGAATGACACATCAAGTATGTAAGGCACAGCAATGCAATTCTGTAAGCGCACAACGACGAGCAAAACGTTGCGACAACCTTGATAGAGACAGTCATTGGTCGGACTGGGTGACGTCACTGGAGATAGACCAATGACAATCTATAACAAGGCTGTCGCAACGTTGTGCTCGTCGTTGTGCGCTTACAGAATTGCACTGCTGGTTGACCTGGCCAAATCATTAAGGTTAGAAACACTCGAAACCAGCTTGCATAAAACGTTTAATGACAATAGAGGAAGCTCGTGTATTATGTACGGATAGAAGCAGAAGAGTCTTTTGTCTCTGCCTACCCTGACCTGCCTGGCTATTTAGGTGTGAGCATATGTATGTATGTGACCTATAACTTATATGACTAGTTAGCTGTAAGTATAAGTTGGTTAAATGAATAAATAAATATGCAGATGAATGGGTTTGCAATACTTAATCAGTGCATGATAAAATTGCTTGCTGCGTGGTTCCCGGCAGAGAAGAATTTGGGCCATCCCATCTCTTCCCATGCGATGTCGTACAAAGCGACTAAGGGATAGGGCTGTTTAACTTCAGACAGATATATACAGCCCAGACTCAGCCTCAGATGCATGGCTTCAGTCAACAATAGTGTCCGGAATACGGCAATAGGCTCACCCTCTATTACAGTGATTGTTGAAATGAGGGTATTAATTCACCTCTGCCTTACCCTCCGGGGATAAAGGCGTGATTATATTATGTATGTAGGTGTATGATAAGATTGAAAAATATGAGAAAATGTGTTTTGGTATTCTGTCCACCTTTTGTTTATTACAATGTACGTACATTGACTCCTCAGCTGTACATCCGTTAATTCTCGCAACGCACAGCACTATAATTAAGTGTACATTGTACACACGTTGTCACTCATAAATCAATATTGCCACGCAATAAATCTTGCACAGTGAACGGGTAAAAACGTCTCTTGTGTAATATATGGTAGCGGGTTGTCACGAGCTTGTTGGCTGACATGCTGGTATAATCCTTATTTGGCACGATATTTTTTTATTTTTTATTATTTAATTTGAAGTTGGTTTTCAGATTAGACGACCTATGTTTTAGCAGTAAAAATGTAAAGTATCAAGAAAAATAAAGATTAAAAAAACTGGATTGAAACATAATGGTCAACAACACATAATATAAAAAATGCAAACCCTGATCGGTACCTATGTTTTCAATGGATATACATTAAAATGGTTAAAGATTTTCTATATGGGCAAAAAAATTCTGGAACATTATCGATATGTAAACTTATGATATATTTTCATACGCAGAGCTAGCCCGAGCAATTAATATCGAAAAGTGACTAATATGAAGTTTATTATTGTACTGTGAAACGTGTTGTAATGATGTTCAGTTCTGTTAATATTCTAGCATTACAGATACAACAATGTAAATACATATTTATATTGGTTTGTATTGTCAGCCATAAATCAAGTAAAACTTGCAGTAAATCATAACGATCAGTTGCACAAAAACGAATTAAGCAGTTTTGTGAACATACGGTTTAGAAAAGTGTAAAACTTGTTGGTTGAGTTGGGTGTTCTATCTCGGTGATTCATCAAATTTTGCAATAATGTCGATGAATCTTATATTGTTTTTCCTAGATTTTAGTATTATTGCTACAGTAATTTCTTGATCTAAAATTTCGTTTCTTCTATCTCCAAACATGACACCAAATTGCAGAAATATGTAAAGTAAGAACAAACTAAATTAAGTAGACTATTAAAATAAATCACATTATAAGTATAAACAATTTGTTGGTTACCTTATCCATGCGTAAAATTCACATGAAAAAAGAAAATTACCACACCAAGCCCGCTGACGCTAAAGCCATGCACACACCAGCATTCAATAGCGCGATTTATTGCGGATCGCGATAAAATTATAATCGTTATTTATCGTCGCGATTCAAGCGTGTACTTGCATTATTCATCCGATTGCTTGTTGCGATGTCTTGCAACGATTTACTATGCATTGTGAAGTGATTTTAGATGGTGTTTTCACACGCCATTTTAGTATGACGAAACATGGTTTGTGCATTGATTCTTAGTACGTATTTATGTGAAATGGCGCGATTTGGTCTTTTGAATATATAGTTGCTGTTTAAAGTGTTTGGAGAAAGCTTCTAGAATATTTAAAGTGTATGGATCAAGCGAAAGGATATTCTTTTTTGGTCACATAATGTAGAAAGTCTAGATGTCTATTGAGAAAGAAAGCAACATAAATTATATCGCTGGAGTTTTTCTTTATTAAATGCTATAAAACATGGCACTGTCGTGCTAAACAAATATCAACTAAAAGCATCAGCCGAGAGACAAATAAAAACGTAACTAGCTATTATATTTTTTTTTCTTTTGAAACATCGCCTGCAATATGCGTCACAAGATTTTCTTTTCATATAATTGAAAAAAAATTAATTGGTCATCCTCCGTCGCTGCATCGAACCATTGCTTGCATTTATAAAGATTTTTAACACCGTTTTTAAGTTTTCGATGCAACGTTTTGTTCGTAACAACTGTAAGTAGTCGACTAACACATACATCACTAGTAATCAAGCCGTCAGCAGAACAGACAACGAGGCGTTAGCCTTATCTCCTATGTAAATGTGCCAACGATTTGCACGCCTAGCCTGCAACTACAATATTTGTTTGTTAAAGACAGCAGCTGCTTAGTCGTACGCTGTGCTAGTTTGCAGGCAAACATGTTTAGCTTCGATGGATTACAATATTGTATTACGTTACGTAAGGGTAAGGTATGCTTTGAGGGTTTCTGTTCCTCAAGGGTAACTATTCAAATGCTTATACTAAGATTTACTTTATGCATCATATACCACAATTTTTTTTTTAATAATTCATAGGTCGCAGACAAGCATAAAGCCCACCTGATGGTAAATGGTTACCATGGCCACTGGGCGAGTGCAACACCAAAGGAGTCACACTCGTACTGCCGACCCTGTAAGAAAAGTGATACTATGCCTTCAGTGCAAAAAATAAGTAGCACAAGTCTTTGGTTTTCCCACTGACAGCACTAAACCTCTCTAGTGAGCTCTGGCTATTCTTCTCACCACCGGGAACAAACACGAGGTTATTCTGCCGCGGTATTCTGTAAGGTACGGAACGGATATACCGTCGTGTCCTACCTCCTCCTAAAATATGTTATTAAATAGCTGACAATTTGACAAAGTTTACATCATAAATCTTTCTTATTAACCTTTAGTCTCAACAAAAACTTTCATATGACTTGCAAACATGCATACAATCTTCGACAGTCCGCCATATTGAATTTAGGGTAATGACACTAACACCCGTATTCACAAACAACACTGTGAGGTCTCATAGTGTGCTCGAGCGCATAGGGCTGCTAAAATTAATTCACAAACATCACGGAGCAGTATCTAACGCAGTGCGTTCCCTCAACGAAGTATTACTTAAGTGTTGTCTATGAATAAAAAGGCTTGCCAAAACGAACGCACTGAGAATTTGTCGTTCTTTGCACAGTTTTGTTGGTACGCATAGCGAAGTATTGTTTGTGAATACGGGTGTTAGCTTACCATGGATATATTCAACTAAGCTTAAAAATTGATTTACATCAGACGAGCGAATGCTCATTCTATCATCTACGTCAAATTCTAGTGTAAACAGTGACAGAATATTGGTTCATTGTTCTTTATTACATAAACGCTGAAAAAAAAGGTTTCATTTACACTAGAAATATTAAGAAAGAATACTCTTGTTCTATCTCTATGTTCGTTTAGTCTAAATCCACCTTTACACGAATGCAAAATTTCAGCTCAATGGGCTTTGCGGGTAGACAGCCGTTTTAAAATTCAGATGCAAGATAGGCCCTTGCAACTACGGCAAAATGAATAAGAGCTTGTAAAAAAATATATCTGCTTTGTAAATACTTTCTTGATTTACAGAACTAAAGTAGACCAGTCTAACTGTGATGCGGCTGAGCTTCGATATTTTCGGTGAAGCAACTGCCATCAGATCTCCAGAACCGATTGGGAATACCGAAGTTCTGTTATTAAACTAGTCGGTCTTTCCAGGATCCAACTACCCGTAACGATTGCGATGGGACCGACAGCAAAATGTCCGAGGGGAAAGGCCCTGATCAATGCAATCTTACATACAAATATTTGCATTGAGCGGGAACCCAAGCCCCCTGTGTAATGGTCGTGTTCACTACCGCTACGCCATCGAGGCTATCTTTACTATGATAATATTTATTGAATGCAGGTGGGCTTTATAGAGTACTGTCATCAATACAATTTTTTGTTTCCTGTTCCTTAGTTTTGGTTATTTTTGCTAGTGCACGAATAAAATGTGTTATTTCAAATAAGGACAAGGTCAAAACACTTCAAATTTAAAGAATCCTATTTGTACCAATTTTTGCATTATGCAGTGGTGACGTGTAGTCCAGATGTTTGTTATGCACTAAAACTGCTGATTGCTGTCTGGGGCATTTATCATGGACAGTCGATGAATCCGTGATTACTGCATGTGTTGAAGCGGTTAATGGAAATGAACTAAGGCATTACTATAGTTCTTTATCACGTCTGGGTGACTTTAAGGAAAAATAAGTTAATATTGGATCGATTTTAGTTGTACAGGCAAATTTCCTGCCACCATTAGAAGAAAATGAAAAAACAGTAAAAAAAGTAATGATTAACAACATTAACCATGAAGTAGGTGAAATAATTTTAGATGAGCCAGAACTTTTTTATACAGATCGTTCTTCTACGGTGACTACTGAACTGAAGTACCCACCACCAGATATAAGACGACTGTGTTTATTGTGCGGTTTATAATATCCAGAGATTAGTGTAAGTTCAATCATGATGAGACAAGTACAAATGGTCAAATTATCATAATTTAGGTATCAGGAAAATTTGCTTTGGTGACACCCTTATAGTTTCATGAAACGTATTAAGTTAAGAATATTTAAATTATGATAAATATATGACTGTGCCGGTGCTGCTGCTGCTTCTACGATTCTCACAAATACTCCGATCTCTTCGGAGATATTGTGCCGTTTGGAGTTGAAACGTTGGGGTCATTGGGTACGAGCGCCCGCAATCTCTTCAGGGAGATTGCGAAGTGTATGGTCGACGCTTCTCGTGACCAGAAGGCTGGCCTCTTTTTAGATCAGAGAGTAACCATTGTCATACAACGTGGCAATACTGCCAGCCTTTTGGGAACGTCACCCACATGAGGCATGCGATGCGTAGGAATTATACGACGTGTTTTAATTTTAGTATACATACATAATATATATACTCACGCCTGTATCCCCGAAGGGGTAGGCAAAAAGGTATTAACACCCACATTTTGCCAACTGTGATTTTCAGTCCCACGTAATAGGGGGCGAGCCTATTGTCGTCAAGCGGGCACTTATTCATGGGCTGTATGTTTACTGTCGGATGGAGAACAGCCCAATCCCTTAGTCGCCTTCTACGACACCCACAGGAAGAGACCGCTCCACCGGGACCAACACGATTTTTAGTTTTTAATTGGTATAGTTCTTTTATTTTTAATTTTATTGTTAAATGTATATTCTATACGTTTCAAAATAAATATTTATTTTATAATATCACACTAAAATATATAGTACTTAGTTTAATGTTTATAATAATCTACATGGATTTGCTATAATACTTCTTCTTCCTCTTAGCGTTAATTCCCAGTCGCATCCGAAGCTTTCAGCTCGGAGTCTGGGGTCCGCTTTATCAGTCTTAGCTACGGATTTGGCTAGACTTCGATATTTTCCGTGAAGCGATTGTCATCTGACCTCCACAACCCAATGTTAACATTAGGCGATATCGAAGCTTTGCAGCTAGACCGTTGTTTTTGGATTTTTTAGGGCTCCAACTACCCGTAACGACTGCCATAGATGTTCTTATGGCAACCGGGACCGACGGCTTAACGTGCTCTCCGAGGCACGACCAGACCAATGCAAATACTCATATTTCATGCACACAAATATTTGCACTGAGCGGGGATCTAACCCGCGCCTCCTGCGTAGCGGCCGCGTTCACTACCGCTACGCCACGGATTTGCTATATTAACAGGTTTAAAGTTCTAGAATTCCAGACCAAGAAATAAAGAGGCAGACAGATGGAAAGATGGTCCGACGACATCAAAATGCTCGCCGGACCACTTTGGCCCAGGTTAATGAAATTAAGAGTGGATTGGAAGGAGCTGGGCCTTTGTGTCATGACGAGACGCGCTGACCCCTAATAAATTAACTAATAAATAAAACTTGTAAAGACACTGAAATGTAAAATAGGTCGGCAATAAAGAGCTTAAATTAAATTAAATTTAAAGTGAAAAAAAAAGAAAATTATTTATGAAGATACATTACAACGTGAAAGCGTAGACTACATAATTATCAGTGTCATCACACAAAAATAAATTATTTTAATATCACTTTTTTCAACTGTGTTACACTGCGTATGTTTAATGATGTGTTGGCAATTTTTTTTCTTTTTTTATACATGTAACCCAAAAATAATTCATAATAAAATTTTACATAAGACGTCAGTTCAAATAAAAAACTAACTAGTCATTGTTAACGCTAAGCCAATTACGTCAACTACTTTTTTTCGATGTTTTCCGAAACAATGTCTTTTGAGAGTCAACAAGATAACTTTGACGAAGGTTATATACAGAGACAAAAAATCATTTTGCTATGCATCGGTGACCCAAACTCCTAAATGTCCAAATTATACTCCAACTGCAGACAACTGCATCTCATCGAAAAGAATACCATCCATCTCGTATCTGTTGTCGATACATTTATTCTGATGTGTAATAAATTATCCGTCTAGTTTATTCGGCTCTTTAGTCCACTTGGTATAATATTATCATTAATAAGCCCCAAGGTTTTGCCGAAATGTGTCTTCATTTTTTTGTCAGTTTTTTTAGGAACCATCGTTTTCCCCAGTGACATAGATATTATGTTGCGTTTTTGTTTATGGATGTTTACGCATTGTTATTTTTAAAGTGTCCTTATTTTATAAACCTTAACAATAACTGTTATAAATTGAATTGTATCTATGTAATTACTATCACAATTACGTTTTGCTATTTAAGAGTAAGAGAATTTGTAAGACGAAAAATGATTACTTGTAGACTTTTACACCTGGGCAGAGGAAGACCTCCTGCTACATGGTGGTCCAATATCGATAGGGAAATGAAGGAGTAGAACCTGTTACCTAAGATAACCCAGGATAGAATGCCCGTATAAGAAGACCCAGATAATGAAAATTATATTATAATGGCGAATAAGTATTTATAAGTACCTCTTAAAAAAATAAAAATACGTTAAAACTAAAACAAATACCATAATGAATATAATACTAAAAAGAACTAAAACAACTTAATACCGCACCACAGCACAAATTAAAACTGAACCTAAAATGTTTCATGCAATTCCTTCCTTGTCTCTTGTGGTAACGTTCCCAGAAGACTGGTAGCATCAGCATTGCCAGTAAGGTAATGCTTGTTCTCTGTGCTAAAAAGAAAGCCAGCCTTTTGGTCACGAGAAGCCGAATCACCCTGAAGAGACTGCTGGCTCTCGGACCCCATGACCCTAACGTTTTTAGAACAAATAAAATGAAAATTAAGTAGTAGTTATTGCTACGTCAGAATCTAAAACACCAACTGCATACATGAATTTTATATCAATTTCTAAGCCAATAAATCTAACACCCGAATCTATTTTATACAGTTTTTTATATTCCCGTTTTCAATAATATTAACATTATCATCGGCGTCGTTGTGTATTTTCGGAGTTAAATATGTGTCTGGTTACTTAGTTTCTGTATTATACTTGACACTGACACTAAATAGTGCAGTGTCTGGACACATTTGTCAAGTGTTTGTATAAATTTTTCATTTTGGTCTGAATTTTTTGGAAATAAATGTGTTTTTTCGGCGTCTAGCAGTCTGGTTTGTAATTCAGTTGTCAAGTAGGTATACTGTCTATACATACATGTAAATGGTATTCATTCATGGTGAAACATACAGTTTCACCATGAATGAATACCATTTACATGCGTAGCTCTTATTAATAATGCATTAATAAATAAAAAAGAATGGTGAATGAAATGTTGGCTTGTCATATTTGACTTTTAAATTGCTATTCAAACATGACTGGTGGTATGCTTAAAAAGTCCGTACGCATTATTCTTATTATTATGACTGTATGCTTCTTTTTACGTAGTCCATACACTTTCTCAGCTGACTATTGATATTACATTATATTTAATTGGCCTCATACTCTTTAAGTAAATAAATATCTTCTAAATTACGTTCTTCTACATTTCAACTATCGTTTGATCTTTATTTTAGTTTTGTAACATATCTATGTTGAAATTTTGTATAGGTAATTCAGTATTTTAACGTTTATCGTACATAATATCGCTCTTTGATATAATAGTTAGATAAATGATATCATGATTTGAATAGACCGTTTTATCCGCGAGATTGTAAGAACATAATTAGATCTGTCCTTAGCATCTCGAACCACTCGAATCGTAAATTACCTCTCTCAATCTTTCATCCTCAATAACAAACTCCATTATACTGCCTTCCGAAAGGTCGTTATCACTTTCACTATTATCAATTACTTCTACTATATTTTCAGAGGAATACATTCCTTAACTATTGGTATTACAATTTATTACAATAATTATATTACCATCCACAATCAGACGTACTTCGTCTACCTTCTTTTTAATTTCTCCACGTAAACGAGTAATATCTCTGTTATATTGCTTATAGTTTAAATGTAAAACCTACGGATATTCGGGATTCCCTTTATCAGAGCCTCAGATAATGAAAAAAGTATCTCCTGGAAAGGACTATGTCCAGAAGTGGACTGCGATAGGCTAATTGATTGAATAGCATTATTAACCTAAAAATATACTTAGCTAAATTAAAAAAAAGTAATAAAATTCCTCTGGTAGATGTGTACCCTATTTCGTCGATTTATTTATGAAAAACTCGTACCGATTTACAACTAAACAAAACCATCAAAATTAATATTATCGATATACAAATGCCATTTTAATTCACCTCACGTTAGACCGGCATGCAATAAAAAGTTGTGGTACAAACATAAAATGCGTGTCCCAATAAAATAAAATATTATCGACAGCCTTATCGTAAAATATACAGTGGGTTCATTTATCTTGACAGGCTTCTAATTTTATCTCTAATAAGTCTAATAAAATAGCTGCCTCATTGGTATGAGTGCCATGAGTTTCCTACGTTCGTTTGATGGTAAAACTTTGCCTGTATCAATAGTTTGTTCAACCGGGGAATGGTTTGCTTTAGCTTTATATCCATTTTAAGTAGATGTAGGCATATACTCATTTGGCTTATGAGTGCCCTTCCTTTTCATTTTTGCAATTTTTGTCTCCTTTCCTTCCAATGTAGACTAGTACACTAACCACCGCTCCTCAGTCACAATTTTGATACACACAAACTAGGTTGTGATTTTTTATAGTATTCCTCTCCTCAAGTAGCTTAGACCTTGCTTTATAAATTGCATTCTAATTAGATTTTCTGAAAAGTTGAGGTTCTTTTTGTACGAATTTGGACAAATTCTGTGCCCACTCTCTACAAGAGACCTATCAATATTTATATTATTTTTAAAATCACAGATAAACATTTTTTGAGACCATTATACTCGCCATGGTTAAATTATAGCTGTATACTTAAACGTAGCTTATGTTGTTTACAATTGTAAAGCCATAGGTTAAGTGTCAATAAATATTTCTATACTGTCCACTTTTATTTATGTTATAAACTATGTAAGAGAAAATCTGCATTTCTTTATTGGCAAATTGAATATTTAAATACTGAATTTTATATGAACGAGTAAAATATATCAAATTACAAACACCCTATACAATCATTATTCAAATGGAAACGATAAATATCGGTTTATTGTTTTCTTGGCCTTAGATTTAATTTAATGAGTAGTTATATTATTTTATTACCTCCCACAAATGAGTCAATCATTTATATGCTGTAGCGTAACACGAATAACACGATACATTTACAAGGCATAAAGCATAAATATAAATAAACAAATGAAAGGATTGAAATATCTCAATTTGATAAATACGCAATGAGTGTTAGTTTTATGGAGCTCCTGCATCATATTGTCCAGGAGCTAATGGCCGTGTTCCACCACTATGGGGTTTGTTCTGAGGACACTGCTACCATACCATACACTGGTAGAATGTCTAGCAGCGCAAATGAAGCAGCAGTGTGACCTTAAAAGATTCGTCGGAGCAGGAAACCTCACGCTGCAGCCTTTGTGCTGGAGTCGTTCAGTTGCGAGGGTCTGTGGAATGCAATTTTCAATTTTTATTTGATTAAGTACCAATTTATCAAGCAAGTGATGACAGAAATTATGGAACTAGAAAACTTAAGTTTGTGAAACAATAGTGTGGAACTAGTGTAACTACCCATTTAGGAGTAGGATCTATACAAAGATTATAAATGCGAAAGTAACTCTGTCTGCATATTACTTTTACACCTAAACCACTAAACCGATTTCGGTTAATTTTAATACATGGACAGACTAGACCTTAGGAAAGGACATAGGTTAGGTTTCGCTGCGATATAAATCGCGGGCGGAGCCGTGGGCAGAAGCTAGTCTATATATATAAAAATCAATGCCACTTTTCGTTGTTAGTTTATAACTCAAGAACGGCTGAACCGATTTTTTCTAATTTTAGTCTTGAATTATTCGTGGATGCCCAGGAAAGGTTTATAGGGTGAGAAAATAGGTGCAGCGGGAACGGGGAAAAAAAATATGGCGGTACGAAGTTCGCTGGGACAGCTAGTACTTTATAAATGCCAATACTCGAAGCATTTGCGAATACCAATAACCAGAATACTCTAAGGTGTGTTTGCTTACAATCTTGTATCAGCTGAACAATAAAAGGCATCAATGCCCTCCGGACCTATAACATGAATGCTTTCAGAATTTTATTGGGGCTGTCTCTTTGTCGGGCTTTTGGCCTGTTGAAAGACACTTAAAATAATATGTTCAGTAGTTGTCAGTAGCTACGGTGGCAATCCAAACCATCTGTCTCTCTTGGGTATCATCACCATAAATGTCCTTTAAAAACATAGCGTAGGTATATCAAATAATTTATTTGAGAGTTTTTATGTAGAGGGTGAGTACGAAAGCAGACTTTGGGCTCCATGGTGTAATTTAGGATTTTTGGATGGGGCAAGGGTTGACGCTGATCTTCTTCTACGGGGTCAATGGGGTTTACTTTCAGATTCCCATTTTGCTACAACCTGGATGGCGTTCTCGCAGGTGCTCATGAGGGGCGGGCAATGGCATGCATGGGTATCAAAGTCCATGGAACTACTGAGAAAAAAAAATCCTCAATAGTTCCATGGAACTAATCATTAGCGGAACTAGTGAGAATGATCTTTCTGTGGAGTAACACTGATGACAATGATATTTACACTCAACATTTCAATTGGATAGTAAAAAATGAAGGTTATATCACAATAATATTTTCTCGTGGATACGAGATTAAAATACGACACATAGATAAGATTGATTAGACACTTATAAATAAAGACTCCAATAACATATTCAACTAAGCTAAGATTAAATAGATTCATATTTTAAAGTCTTTAGCGGTCTTTTCTGCTTAAGGTCAAACGTGTAAAGATCATTCATAAGGTCAAAATGACTAAGCTTAGTGATAAATTGATGAGCATGCTAATTATTATTTTATGCACAGACATTTGAATATCCCCGTTGGGGTCGGCAGCAATATATATTTTTATCCTCAAACTAGACGATGAATTTCTACTAGGTGCCAATTGTGCGTTGCAATCCGAAACCTGTTTCCCCAATAGAAATGCTCTACAACATTTTGCCTAACCTGAGTATCGAACTAGATGTAGTACTCGATTTAGTTATAAACTTGTAAAAGAGTTTTTCTCGTTTCCGTGAAATAAAAATAAAAATTCTAATAGTAATCAAAACTACTTATGAATAAAATGCAGGTAAAAACTATTCACATAAGTTCTTAATTAAACTACCAAGTTGATAACACTAAATTGAAGACGTATTGTTACAACCACCGACTCGACTGTGACAAGGAGTCTTAGAGACCACTACAGGGTTATTTTCAGTAAACTCGTCCAAGTCCCTAGGTATAGGTAATACCACAGGTAATACGATCATCCACACACGATCGCCTCATAAAAGACAAAATTTATGATCGTGGTTTAAACTTAAAACGTTATCGAAGTTTAATTTTCGCGTTTTACTGTCGCTCCGTGCTTATTTAATAAATATTCCTTTTTGTCGTAAATGGTAATTTGTTTTGTATCGAAATTGTTTACGCATTGAATATGTAATGAGGTAGTTTAAGGCTTTTATGGGAAGGACGAGTTACGGTCGACTTTGACGCAATTACGGGTGAACAGCTGTACACAATATTACTGCTTAACCTTCTTGTACCTGTGTCATATAGAGCCATATATAAACCTCACACGGTATGTGAGACCGAAAGTGCTGACGAGGGAGATACCCTAGAACACGTGGATTCTCCTATTTGAATCTAACTTAATACGAATAATTTAGTTCAACTAGCTAGAGGGTTAAACGACAAGTATTTTGGTTGCTAAGGTTATTAATATAAAATAAAAATTACTACCAGAGAACTGATTTGAAGTTAGACTATGTAGTTATTTAAGTATACAAAAAGAAATTGTATCGGTCTTTGATAAGTGTGCAAAATTTTTAATAATTTTTGCACTTTGAAAGTCACACATTCCGTTACATACAATATAATCAATAATCATACAAAAAATATAGGTACCAAGCGTGTTAAAAAACCAAACGTATATCGTGGGTCTGACAGACCAATACACCGGTACATGAAGGTTAAATATTTTATAGATCTCTCCATAAGTTGAGGCTATAAGTGCTCAATAAATTTATATTATATTTTATAACATAATATTTTTCCATTTAGACTGGCTGGTTCATTACAAGCTGTAAATATAAGTAAGAGTCGCCACGAAGATCAAATTGTGATAAGTATTCATAAAATGTGTTGGTTCGTAAAAGTCTTCTTATGCCATATTTCCCTCTTTCTCCGGATATATTTTTTAATTTAATATGTGTATAAAGCGGCTAATACCGTAGAAGATATATAATTTTATTGAATCAATAACTGTCGTCTTAAGTTCTGGATATAATGTGGTTTTGATTGAGTGGAATCGTTGTGGAGTTATCGGTTTAGGAGCAATATGCTACATTTAGTACGCTTTATTGGAGACTTAACCTTTTGCTCACATGCTCACAAGCGTCAATAGCTTAAAGTCGGCCTTACGATTAAAAGGTCCCAGGTTCGAATCCTGGCCATTACAATACCGACGTGTTATACTCTAATAAAAAAAAACCATTCATCTGCTTAATTTTCTCATAGTATATAGGTATATCCACTCATAGCAAGTGATTAGGTGTGCCTGTGCAGTATAGCTACTTGTAGATTATAATTTTAAATCAAATAGGTCTGAATGTTCCAGTTTTTTTTAAGTAGGTATTAAAAAAACACTGTCAGAATATTATGAAAATAAATGCCATTGTTTATAAAAAATACCTATCCCTACAAAAAAAATATAGAAATTTGTTTTATGACCAATATACTCTACTCGTCAAAAAATAATAAAGAACATAGCCAAAAATAAAAATTAATGACCAAATATTGAGCTTAAGTGGTTTCTAGCTTCTGTGTAAAGTTGCTAAATTGATTCAATAAAAATATCAGTAATATGATATCCTCTAATTAAGAGGACACTATTAATATTTTAGTGTCTTAATTATATTTTAGGTGTGGTTTTAATTGATCTGGTCATCAGTTAATTAGCAAAATGCTAAATTTGAAACAGTTTGCAAGAATACCGACCGATGACTTTGTATTTAATTTTAATAATAATAAGAGTCAATGAGACTGCACGTTTGTTTAAAATGAGTGTTTAGAAGTTCTCATTCGATTTTAAAAGTTAAAACTTAGTCACTCGACTGGAATCTACGGTATTATTATTTTTTGTTAAATAACAAAATGGTAAGTTCTAAAAAAATGTATGAAATAATAAGATGAGATAGGATAGGAGATAATTATGATGTCATATTTTCTTAGTAATGAAATATGACATATTACACTACACTTATTCATTATACTGAACCGTATTATGAATAAAAACGATGAGATAAAAACAGAAGTGATGTTTAACCCTGTTATACTACTGTTTTGAAAAAAAAAATTGCTATAGCTTATTGTGCCATGGACAATAATAATAATATTATGTTCAAATGAGTTACTGTATTATAGGAATAGTAGATGTCATTTACTGGAATACGAAATAATTAAATTATATTATAAAATCCGTATTAAAGTTGTAAATGTTTAAGCATTAACTATTTTTAAATTGACTAATAAAACTAAATCTTTAAAAGACAGGACAGAACACGGGACTTGACCTATGACACCCATAATATTTTTAGTAGTCAAATTAAAATACTAAAAATATCAAAATGAATAAGTAGACATCCTAGTATATTAACATAATTATTAAAAGATTTCCATATTATCTTTGTATGAGAAACATATCACCTTAATTGTTACTGACAGATAATTAATAATTGGGTGTAAAAGGTCACTAATATACATTCGGAATGAATAGTGTTGTGCCTGTCATTCGATTATCGATTGTTTATCAAATATGCTAATACCGTAATAGTGTTTTAATGGGACAACCGGTTGTTGATTTAAATATTGATAGACAATTTATTCGTGTTGTCGCCTGTAGGTGTATTTTATGACAGTAGAGGAAATGGAGAGGTATAATTTGTTATTTTTTTGTAATATAAAATGAAAAATACTGGGCCAAACTATGTTAATTTTTTATGGCAAATTATCATATTTCGCATGAAACTAAAAAGTAATCGCAACAATAAAAAAAATACCCGTCGAATAGAGAACTCAGGTTTTTTTTTCAATTTTCAAATTCCAATCAGTCTTTTCTGTTTTTACCTTTTCTATAAATTATATTAATTTGTTAGCAGGAAAAGTTCATCCTCCATCATCCATCTATGTTCCATATTTAAATCTGAAAAATAAAGCTTCAAAATTCAGGTAAAATTAATATCTACAGTGCCTCCATTGCTTGCGCTAGTCCAATACTTGTCTTTGGAGCGTGTAATTCGGTGTGTATATTAAGAATGACGCAACTTGTCGTTTTAAGTGACAAGTCTGTCTGACTGATTGCTTGTTTGTTTGTTACTCACATATTGTAGTATAAGAAACTATTCACTATAATTAATATATCTTATATATCCGGTTTATCAACATAGTTGCAATTATGTTTATAGGGGAATCTGGGATAAATTATGTATGCTCTATAACAACTTGCAACACATATAGGGTGGTGTCCTTCCGAATCAGAAGGTCCATAAGGGAAAAATGTCATTGTTTGCAGAAGGTATTACTACAGTCTACAAGAAGAAGGCTTTGTTCTTCCTAGAGGAAATATAAAATCATGGATTATAGGGTTTTTTTATACCACTTAGCTCACAGCCAAGCACACGGCCCACCTGATAGAAAGTAGTAACCGTGGCCTATGGAAGAGTGCAACACCAGGCGAGTCACACCTGTACAGCCGACCCTTTAAGGACAGAGAGATTCTGTGCCGCAAGCGAAGAAAACCAGCAGGATAAGCCTTTGGTCTTTCCACTGACATCACAAAACCTCTTCAGTTAGCTCTGGCCACTCTACTCTCTACTCGATTGCCTCTGTGGCGTAGCGGTAGTGAACGCGGCTGCTACGCAGGAGGCGCGGGTTCAATCCCCGCTCAGTGCCAATATTTGTATGCATGAATATGAATATTTGCATTGGTCTGGGTGTTTTCTATGTATAATATGTATGTATTTACAAAAAAAAAATTATCTATGTATGATTATCCACATTCTAGAACCCATAACACAAGCTAGTTAAGCTATGCTTACTTTGGGTCTAGATAGCGTTGCATAGATTGTCGTACAATATTTATATTGTCGTACAATATTTAGATTGTCGTACAATATTTAGATTGTCGTACAATATTCTACTCACCACCGGGAACATAACACGAGGTTTTTATACCCGCGGTATTCTGTAGGGTGGGGTTACTACCTCAGTTGGACTGCTCGATTGGAACAGAAATACTGTCGTGTCCTACCTAACGATTCAGCCCCAAACCGTATCTCTGTTACGCGTTCACGCCTAAACCACTAAACCGATTTTGATGAAATTTGGTACAGAGATAGATTAGACCTTGGGAAAAGACTAGTCTATGTTTGGTCGTGGTAAACGTCATCTACGCGGGTGCAGTCGCGGGTAACAGCTAGTACAAAATAAACCCACTACAGTCGATGCAACGGTAACTTCGAAGCCAGCTAAGTATAATCTTAACGTCACATCTTAATTGTACTAAAATAATAATGAAAATTCAAATGTGTTAAAAATTTACATAAAAATTTAGAGAAAGAAACTAGTTTTAGTAGATATGTAGGACAGAATACAGTAGATATCAAATAATACAATCGAAGTAAACTGTGCTTCTCACAGTACTGTGCAACTGAATAGCAATAGGCCACAGTTTTTTAAAGTACATAATATTTGCATACAATCACGCTTTTATCCCCGGAGGGTTAGGCAGAGGTGAATTAACACCCACATTTCACCAATCATTGTATTAGGTCCTATGTAATAGGGGGTGAGCCTATTGCCGTTTTCCGGGCACTATTTTTGGCATACATAATCCAACCATACATCTATCTAAACTTTCTCATTTTATTATTAGTATAATTTATGATACAAATTATCATGAAAATGTAAATGATAATTTAGTAAAACAGCCAATAAGGTTACTACCGTATATAACAAACAACAATCAAAGAAAATGATAAATGTGCTGCAACTATTAGACAAAATCACATTATTCAAGTGTCAATATTATCTAATAACATTATAATTTTAAACTGTTTGTGCGACAGGCACCTAATATGCAAAGGAAACATAAATGGTGTGTGTTATTTATGAATTCAATTAATTCTACAACAACTATAAAAATAAACTTAATTATTCTATTCTAGATTTATGACACTATAAAAAGTAGTATAAATCAGTTTTTTTTTTTAATTTTCAATATGCCTAATTTAGATTTTATACCGATCGTAAATTGACACAGTCAGAAATAATAAGGTTTGGCATCATACGTCATAATTGTCAAATAATTTTAATTTATTATTACCTAGCTGTTGCTCGCGGTTCCGCCCGCGTGGATGTCGGTTATTGCCATCAAACATAGCCTATGTCCTTTCTCAAGATCTAGTCTATCTCTGTACCAAATTTCATCAAAATTGGTTCTGTGATTCAGGCGTGAAAGCGTAACAAACAGACAAAGAAATGAAAGAGACAGTAAAATTTCGTTTGCTAATATTCTTAAAAAAAAAGGTGCCGATGTCTCGCTAAGGATATATTTTTTTATTTATTTATTTTATTTTTTTATTTATTCATACATATAATGTCATCACGGGACCCAATGCGACAGAGTAGCTACATAATTATAATAATTTCATTTACAATATAATATGTCATTTACATAATCTAACATAATCATGCTTCAAAAACTAAATAAGAATTTTCACAACATATCAATAATTAAAGTAGATATAATTAAATATTATTTCCATTTCAAATATTATTCATGAACATGTCATGTCAGAAATAATAATTATTCAGACATATGCGAGACATCGGCATGTAACAGTTAGAGCTATTATATAGCTTATGTAATTCTTTCAATTTTAGTAAGTATGAATTGTAAGCGTATCGATGTTCAACGGTTAAATTGACGGAACCATATAAATATACAAAATGTCAATGTTATAGTGACAGCACTAAACTTTCATTCATACAAATTTTATTTCTTTATGTAAATGGACCTTTTATCAACATCTTACATCTTGAATTTATTGGGCATCGCTAGCCACTGTTAATAGCAAAATATCTTAAGCTAAAGGTCAAATACAAACTAAACGCTTATCGCTGTTATTAAGTTTTATGTTCAACGAATAAGCAGACAATATGTTGGAAATGTACTCGGGAAACGGTCGTATATTTGGTAAGCTTTCATTTAAGTTGTGGTGAGAATCTTAGCGATGGCAAAATTATAGTAGACTAGCTGTTGCCCGCGGCTCCGCCCGCGTGGAATTCTGATCCCGTTCATAAGTAGCCTATATGTTAATCCAAGGTATAACCGATATACATACCAAATTTCAACCAAATCGGTCCAGCCGTTTATGCGTGAAAGAGTAACAAACATCCACACATCCACACATCCATTCTCACAAACTTTCACATTTATAATATTAGTAGGACTAGCTGTTGTATGTGGCACCGCCCACTTGGATGTCGGTTATCGCGAAGAAATATATTTCTTATATAAGCTATAGCTTATGCTCTTTCCCAAGGTCTAATCTATTCCTGTATCTAATTTCATTGAAATCGGTTCAGTGGTTTAGGCGTGAAAGCGTAACAGATAGACAGACAGACAGATAGACAGACAGACAGACGTACTTTCGCATTTTTAATATCAATATGTATAGAGGCAGAGGTTGAATTAGGCTTACGTATGTCCATCAAATTGAGGATGTTCAATGGAGAAGCTGGGTCTAGCTAGAGTAACCGGCAGCGGTTAGTACTCGTATGTACAACAATAATTATGAAAGTAAAAAAAGCGAAAACTGTATAATAAGATTTTAGCAAATGGAAAACCCAGTCTCAGCCTACTCAAATATGAAAGAGGCGTGATAAGTTAATGTTATCTTCAAATTTATTTTACACATGCTAGTTATTGATCAATTAGTACTAGTAACTTAGTTTAGCTGCATTCTTAGCAATTCATTCAAACAATTCGTATTATGTTGAAATAAATATCCGAAAATTACTCTGATCAAGAATTATCGGACAGAGTACTGAATGCGCATAAAAATATATGTGTATCAAATACCTAAAATGCATACAAATCGTGCATTTTGTCAGCCTATAGAAGTCCGTTCACTTTAAAGCTTTAAACAAAGTCTGTACACAAACTAATTACAACTTTATATTATACTGGTATTTTACTTTTTATAGGATCTTTTTTACCTACTTAGGTCTACATTGTTAGTACAAGCTAGACATAAAACCTTTTTACTAACCAACATTTCATAGCCAGAATTAAGAAAACGCGACCCTTATAGCTAATGAATATATTAAGATTATCATTGTGTCATCATCATCTCAAGAGTTCTATTTGCATTTTATTGATTGTAAAACTTTACGAGCTTGTCGTGCTAACATCGTATCGACTCTCAAATTGATATTTTATCGATATGCCTCTCGGACAGCACTAAACACGAGAGCGGCGAACTTTAAATAGCGACTGCAGTACTTATAAAGTTAGCTTATAATTTTATTTTGAATTTATTAATATGTTTTCGGATTAGCTGTGTAGGGAACGTGGTCACTATTATATGATAGAATTTATGACCCCTTTGAATGGCACCTCCTGTTAAATTGAGGATATATACGTCGTTTTAAAGTTTAAAATCTTCTTCTTCCTCTTAGCGTTAATTCCCAGTCGCATCCGAAGCTTTCAGCTCGGAGTCTGGGGTCCGCTTTTACCAGTCTTAACCATGAATTTGACTAGACCTCGATATTTTCCGTGAAGCGATTGTCATCTGACCTCCACAACCCAATGTTAACATTAGGCGATATCGAAGTTTTGCAGTTAGACCGTTGTTTTTGGATTTTTGAGGGCTCCAACTACCCGTAACGACTGCCATAGATGTTCTCATGGCAACCGGGACCGACGGCTTAACGTGCTCTCCGAGGCACGACCAGACCAATGCAAATACTCATATTTCATTCACACAAATATTTGCAATGAGCGGGGATCGAACCCGCGCCTCCTGCGTAGCGGCCGCGTTCACTACCGCTACGCCACGGAGGCTGTTTTAAAGTTTAAAATATTGCATGGAAATAAAAATTTTATAGTGGAAATAAAGGATATAAGTAGAAATTGTTGTAAATTAAGCTTAATAGACTAATTTTGAGGTTTAGTAACTCATTAGAGTTTGACATTGTTGATATTATGACTGTGCAGGGATTGTAAACATTTTATGTGACTATTTTGCAAATACGGTTTACAATGTATAATAAAATATTGTGTATTATACGTAAGTGTATAGCGAATGGTTAATTTTTTGTTATGATTTGTGAGCTCTTGAATAAGTCGAAGGCAGAAATTTGAATTTATGCAATGACTAGCTATAATTTGCAGCTCTTCGTGGATATGGGTTATTGTGACCAACCAGCTTATTTCCATGGAGTTATCTTTAAAAATTAGTAACTTTCTTAGAATGTTTCATCCCCTATTTGAACACCTTATATTCATGATAAAACGTTTACACTCTTTCCCAAGCTCTAGGTCATCTCTGTATCAAATTCCAACGAAATCGATTAAGTGGTTTAGGCATGAGAGCAAAACAGACAGACTGAGTTACTTTCATTATACCTAGTGTATATTATATGGATAGGATAGGTATTATAATGTGTAACCTAGTCTCTAATTGCTTAGAATTCGTTCAATCATTCTATCATAATTGAGTAACAAACGTTATATCTATCCATTTGAATCCATTTGAAAAGTTAACATAACAAATGCTTCATTCATTCATTCAATTTATCTATCAAACCTTTTGCATGTATAATATATCCAGTATATAAATATGTACTAAAGATTATATTAATAAACCACCATAACTGCTAACCATTAGTTACCACCTTAGTAGCAGTAAAAAAGTCTGCCTACAAGTTACACACTACTGTAATTATAACAGAAAATATAAAATGACCACCATTTTTCTTTTCATGTTTGACGTGACGTTGGCGTCGACGTGAAAAATCCATGGACATTCGTCTCGCCCGAGTTGAGTGATAGCGGCCCCGCGCGAACGCGACACCAGCATTTGTCACTAGTGGTGGCACGCTATGGCACCACTGTGGCCTGGGAATATCGGTAATAGTGACTATTTGAGGTTCGAATATGTGAGGGATTTACCTATAAATAATTTAAAAATGTAGTTAAGAGGAAACTGTGCCAAAAAGGCTATTATAAATAAAAAACGAAAATATTTAAGCGATAAACTAGCTTGGAAATGAGCTGTTCACTCAAGCATGCTACTCAAGCAAACGATTGTATTTAGACTAAGTAGACTAAGTATTTTTTTGTAAATAGACCCAAAAAAAGGTGCACACTGAGTTTCTTGCCGGAGTCTTCTCAGGCCGGGACCACATTTCAAACTGCCGGGGAGGTCCATTAATTGCTAAGCTAGTCTTTAGTGTACCTATATTTTTTTTTTGTTAATTTTGACGTTTAGTATGTGCCGTTTTGATGGTCTATATACAGAATGAATGATTTTTGACTTTGACTTTTTGACTGATTTTTAACTGATACCATCGGAAGTTCAGCTAGTCGAATATCACTACTACGGTGCACAGACTTGCAGGACGATGGTTTGGACCTCAAGGATGTTGGTAAGGCCCTGTTTAAGTACCCTCAGGAAATAAAGTCAGTGTTAAACATCAACTGTTCATAAGTATTTTATTAGCAGTTTATTAGTAGACTGTTTCATTACTGCATAGTTCGAAATAAAAAGATCTTATTGATACTTTGGTCAATCATAATATTTCGAACCTATGACTTTTATTCAGGCCACACTCTATTCAGCTACCGAAACTTATGTTGACTATGATTATTCATCTAATTCACTGTATTTTCTTCTGATAGGTATTCAATAAGATAGAAATAGCCTTTCTTTCTTCGACCGTCTATTACTAGGTGTTTACACAAAAGTATACCTACATAAATACTTTTTTTTTCTTTCAGATGGAGATATTTAGTCCCAGTTCGTCCCATCTCTAGTCGGTGGGCGTTGTTTTATCGAAGAGGTCGGTGTTCACACGTCGGATGCTCAGTGATTAAGTGTGGCTGTTTGTCGCAAAGGACGTGCTCTTTGAACGTCTAAGATAGAATGGCGTGAAAGTAATTGTGCTGGTGGCTTTCTTCTTAGTTGGATGGGTCGGTAAGTGGTGGGAGGGACAGCCCTATGCGTTCTCTATGTCTTCGAAATGTGAAAGTTGGTGAAGATGTTTGAATGTTTTTTATTCAGTTATGCTTGGATTAACGGATAGGGCTGAAATTTAGTTCAGGGATCAATTATAGTCTGGAATAACATGTGGGTTATTTAATATTTATGTAAGGAACGCACAGGTGGCGAAATATAGGTACACCTCTGCCTACCCCTTTGGGGATTTACAGGTGTAAGAATAGTGTGTATGTAGGGAAGTGAGGAATTCCCAAAAAACGTCTATGGGTTGCCAGAGAAAGTCAAAGTTTTAGGATGCATCTGGTTTTCGGTCTTTCAGGCTTAGGACGGCAAGCAGCTTCTACGCTTTTGCATTCTCTCGCTGATATCCATAATATTCAAGTTTAAAAAAAAAATTAATATTTTTAATTTGCATAGTTGGTCACAGTCACTAACAAATCAATTTTACTGGCATACGAAACAATGAAAAAAAATTGTGACACAACTCTTTAAGCAGTTCTGTAAAACAAACGCATGGTGTCCCCATATGGGTACATGACATTTATTATTGCACCAACCGCAGGAACCTATGGCGCGGTGTCATCAAAGTGTGCACAAGCCCAAGATAAACAGGCAGACCGAAAAACAAGGGCTTCAAACGATTTTAATACGGAACACGTTTATTGCGAAATGTATTAGGACAAGGTATTTGGAATTTGGACGGAATGTCCTCGCAATGTCAAAAAAAATATTGTTGCTGCAGCGAATATGAACGATTTCGCTCTTCCGATGAGAATTGGTGGTAATGTGAAGTTTTTTTTTGTATTTCTTAAAGCAAATTTTATAGAGCTCATTACTGTGAAGTGTGAATACTTTTTTTCTCTCTAATGAAAGTTTTCTAATGGAGATACCCAAAACACTTTGATCGACCCAGAAAATTTGGGACCTTATACACAGTCATAGTTCTAGCCTCCAATCTAAAATATCTCGGTAGTATTATTCAAGACAGCGCAGCTCTATGTAATAACATATTTTAATTGATACCGTAATGTCGCTAACCTTTGCTTGTGTTACGTTCACGTCGTTAGTATAATGGACGGGTTCTAGCCCGCTTTCAATCATCACTCACTTTCCACCTCAAAATCCAGTAAAATCCAGCTGTACTTATCAGATACCTGATTTTCACATTTATCCTGAAATAATCGTACCAAGATGTATTCACCGTAGCCAATGGGGGAATGTATCGCAAGGTTCATTTTGTCAGACCCTGTGCCCGGGGGCGACGCCGCCGTTTCCGCAGGCTGCCGGCAGAGGGCGCTGGCAAACACGAGCTCCATTTCCGGCGCGGAAGAGCGCCGCCGACGTCGCTTCCGGCCGCCGACTGATTGGGCCTTTATTAAAAACTGACACCTGCGGCGATTCGCTGGTTTTGTTTTGCCAATTTTCGACGTTTTTCTCCATGGCTTGGTTGTGACAAGTGCTTTTTAATATCTTAAAATGTTGTCGTTTGTTTTTTCAATTAAAATTTGGGTATTTAATTAAGGGTGGGTTTGTTCTGATTTTCTATAGAACTTATTCTCACAATTTTAAGGTAATAAATACTTGACTCGAAAGGATTTTCCTCATGCAGTACCTATTCCACACTGAAACTACGTATGAAGATATGCAGAGGAAATTAAAACTTTTCTTCATAATCGATAACGCCGTGCATAATATACGCATTGGTAATAGGTAGTTTACCATCGGATGGTCTATTAGTTGTTTGCCATCTTTGTTTTTTAAAATAAGCTTAATGAAAAAAAAAAGATATTAAGCTTCAAAGCTTTCAATTGTAATTTGTACCCTTGTGAAAAAGTATCCGCCGCGTGGTTCCCGGCAAAGTAGAATTTGGGCCACCCCATCTCCTCCCATGGCGGTGTCGTACAAGGCGACTAAGGGATTGGGCTGTTTAACATCAGATAGATATATACAATCGGCGTGATTGTATGTATGTATGTATGTATGTATGTATGTATGTATGTATGTATGTATGTATGTATGTATGTATGTATGTATGTATGTATGTATGTATGTATGTATGTATGTATGTATGTATGTATGTATGTATGTATGTATGTATGTATGTATGTATGTATGTATGTATGTATGTATGTATGTATGTATGTATGTATGTATGTATGTATGTAAAAATGAATACATAGATAAGGATAAATAAAACGATCCAGCTGAAACGTACAATAGAAAACTACACTCAAAGCGCTCCAGTTTCCTTATCCTCTCCACAATAAATCGAAAACACAAAATCTGTGCAATAAATTGCCGACAATATTTTCAGCAACATCGTTCCGCGTAAATATCGTTGAACTATAACTGAGTTCTTCCGGCGTAGGGGCGCCACGCGCTTTATGTTTGTTACTGAATTTAGTTGGGAAAATTAATTAATATTTTGGACATTTATTGTGTTATGTAAGATTTCACTAATTGAACTTTCTATGTAAAGTTTCTATTTAAGTTTTAATTTAATTGGAAATAAACAAAGGCTTATGCAATAATCTCGAGTTATGTGAACAATGTAAATTGTGAAAAAAGTGCTTATTTAATAAAACCTAATAGATATTGTATTTGTTTCTTAATATTTTTTATTTACTGGCGGCCCAGGACATTTGACATAGAATGAATTCTTCTAAAGATATTTTGTAATCAACTGTGGTGCCACCTACCGGGTTCATTCTTTTTTTTGAACGCTGGTTGCCAGCAGTATTCTACCTGGTAACCACCTGGCTATACAGGTTATGTCTTACCATGCGGCAGCTTCCAGACCCTGAAAAGGCGGGGAGGAGAACGAAGAGTAAAACGCATCTCGGGTTCCATAACAACAGTGTGAGATGCAACTGGAACAAACGGATAATAACGATGACGACATATCCATTGAGATAATTTTAAAGCAATTAGTTTGTGCACCCAAATGTACAGTCATGCCTAATTATATATTACAGTAAAGAGTAGGTAACGAAAACGCCCTGAATTATTTGCCAACCCTATTCCAAACACGAAGTCGTAAAAACGTATTTTATACGGAATGGTCAATGCAGTGGCTCCCCAGTGGCCAGTTATGTGTCGTTGGGAATGTGCTGCCCTCTGCGATCACTCGTTTTACGTGTCTCAACAAGTCACGTCTCACTGACACGTGCAAGATATATTATGGTTTAGTTGATTAAGCTCAGAACTTCTACTGACAACATTTATTTTTTTAAATTCCTTATCAACTTCTTATCTGTTTCTTTTTAATATCACTGTCCGTCACTTCTTTATAACTATATCAATCAATCAATCAATTAGCCTATCGCAATCCGCTGCTGGATATAGGCCTCTCCTAAGGTTGCTTATAACTATTTAATCAATTCAATTTATAATTTAAAACTATGAGAAACCCGCATCTAAGGCTCTGGTTTTATTAAGACAGTAAATATTACGAAGACAGCTGTCTTATTCTAAATACTATATATTTAAAAATCCGAGGCAATAAATTGTTCACAAAATTTATCACAACATGACAACTCTTAATAAACATGTTAACGTATCAATTCGTGTCACTTACAGCTATCACTTCAAAGAGTTGTACTCGTAAGAATATTCTTGATCTGCTCAAATACTATACTGCGTCAACGAAAGTAACAAAATTAACTAATGATTAGTTACTTTTATTATTTCTATAGCTGCTATTTTCAGAAATCCATTGAAAAGTCATGTCTTTTTCTTAAAAAAAAAATGTGTTTGTTAGATCAAATAGAGCTACTTTCATTTGATGGAAGGGTGATTACACGACTCTCTGTTTTTCACATATTTTTTCAGATTAGGCTGTTCATCA
Source organism: Eilema depressum (assembly GCA_914767945.1). Classification (NCBI taxonomy): domain Eukaryota; kingdom Metazoa; phylum Arthropoda; class Insecta; order Lepidoptera; family Erebidae; genus Eilema; species Eilema depressum. The sequence goes on from OU612021.1 coordinate 21,678,326, forward strand.
TTTTTCAATAGAGGTAAGATCACACCTTAATGTCTGTGTTGTGGCTTCACAGTGTGCTTTCAGAAGTTATCTCGCAGCACAAACTTGCGCTTATTTCCACTACTTACTTCACTTTTATGATGTCCATAAATGACTGTCTCCAAAACTGGCCAAGTTTAATCGATTCTGGTTTGTTATTTCTTTGCAGTTTTGGACCCTCGGCTCCTTTGTGCTTGTTTTATTACTTTTATTTTATCTTTGAAAAATATAAATTCGCGTGTAATCGTTTTACGACTGTTGTGAAATAAGTTTTATATTACCTTTATATACCTATACATTAAGGCGAGGTTGTAGTGAGACGAGTAGGTATTTTACGTCACTTCAAACCCTGCAGCACATGCGCAATCGACGCAACATGTCACGCCAATGTATAGAAAAATCAGTAGATACATTCTTAAAATAAGATTCAAAAACGTATTATAAAAATTACAAACTATGTATTTTTTTTTTCATTTTTCGTTTTCACTCAAAATTACATATCTCATTAAGTCATTATCAAAGTAACGATAAATGCCGATTGAACTACCTAACAAATGACAAGATCTAACCGTGTTGAATTGGATCGGTTCAATTTTGGCATGTGGTGTCTTTCACTCTCGCTCCCATTGAACGCGCAATGAAAGGTCTGAACACTGATTGAACATTAATTCGGGTTCGGTTATTTTGTCTCGTATGCTGCAGGCTGCAGCCCACGAATATAAAAGTATCATGTTCATAACATTGCTTTTGAATCTTGTAAAACTACTGTGTTTAATAAAGAATAATTCGGAACGGACTAAGATTCGGACTAGGCGCCATACTAGTAACTTATATTCAGCTCAAAAATACCTATCCAGCGATGTGACACACATAGCTATTGAAGGTAGGATCAGGTTTCATACAAAAACTGGCATTATCCAAACATACAAATAAATATTGTTATTCCCATGCATGTGGGAGATTTAAATTAATGAGGAGAACTTCTTTACTAAATTTAAACAAATATATGGGATATACTTTAGACAATAACAATATGTATAATTTAAATAACGGGCCTGTCCAGATCGGATGGCAAGAGGCCGGACGGCATAACTATCGTGCCGTGGAGGGGGGTAAATGCTTGGTTTGGGACGCGACCTGCGTCAGTACTGTGGCTGCGAGTCACCTGGGCCGCACGGCTCTTTCCCCTGCGGCTGCGGCCGAAGATGCAGCTAGCAAAAAGCACCAGAAGTATGCAGCCTTCGAACCGCAATATATTGTGGTACCAGTCGCGGTCGAGACCATGGGCAGTTGGGGCATAGAAGCCAAAAAAAATGTTGTAGATAAAGGCCGAAGAATTAGGGAGAAAACTGGTGACTCTCGCTCTGGCTCGTACCTGGTGCAAAGGTTGACTATTGCGATCCAGCGTGGAAACGCGGCCAGTGTTCTGGGCTCCTTTGCACCAGATACGACCCGGGCGGGTTATTAGGCTAACAATGGTTCTGTTAGCTGGTTGACAATTTTAAATTTGTGTAGTTAATATATCAATTGGCCTATTGCAGTCCACTGCTGAACATAGGCCTCTCCCAACATGCGCCACGTCTGCCGATCCTCCGCCTTCCACATCCAGTCCGTCCCAGCCACCCTTCACAGATCGTCAGTCCACCTGGCCTGGGGGTGTCCCACCTTTCGCTTTCCTTCTCCACTCCACTCTAGGACCCGTCTGCTCCAGCGGCCATCAGTCCTTCGACAGATGTGGCCAGCCTACTGCCATTTCAGCCTGCTGATTCTGCGAGCTATGTCGGTAACCTTAGTTCTATGTCGGATGATCTCGTTGCGAATTTTATCCTTCAAAGAAACTCCAAGCATAGCTCGCTCCATAGCCCGCTGCGCAACCTTCAGGTCGTGGACTAACCCCACCTTCAGTGGCTACATTTCGGCACTGTAAGTCATATAATAACAGGTAGGATGCACTGGTCGAAAACCTTGTTTTGAGGCATTGCGGTAGGGGTGCGGAGAAAACCCGACGTAGTTAATATAATATAATTTCAAATTTTATAAAACGCTAATTAAGTGTGCATAAATAGTTTGAAATCTGGAAAAGACAGTCCTGAAATACTGGCTGTAAATATCTATTATAGGTCCAAAAATAATTTAAATAATACTATTTATTTTCGGTATCTGAATATCCAAGACGCGCAGTGGCGTGCACTTTTAATCAGTTCGAGTATATAAGCGGTAGGTTTATGTCCATTCATGGGTATCCGCGAGGATTCCCGCACGATAAAGAAAGAACAGATTTATACTTTGGATGAAATATAGGCTACATTTTATCCCTGTATAGGGAACCTATCTAGTTAGTTAGTTCTCTCTAGCTAGTTTTTATAATGATTATATTATCGCATAGGGATTAAAAAGACCGATGGCAAGCTACTTTCGACCTTAATGGCATTGCTTAATAAATACGTTTTTAACATCTATAAATGACGCTGATCAACAATATGAAAAAAAAACTGGATTCTAGTTGCCGTCAATAAGGTCGAAAAGGGCTTGCACATATTTTTGGAGGCTCTGGGTTATGGTCAATGTAAAAAATAGGCGCAAGCCATTTTCGACCTTATCGACGGCAATTAGTACCCAACTTTTTTTTCATAATTGTGATCAGCGGCATCTATAGTTGTTAAAAAACATATTTTTTAAGAAATGTCGTTAAGGTCGGAAGTAGCTTGCATTCGGTTTTATTAATCTCTTTGCGATAATAATTATAAAAACTAGTAAAAGGACCCTTTTAATTGGTAGACGAGCACATGGTCCATACGATGGGAAGTGGTTACCGAGGCCTATAAATGTATGTAACGCCCTCTTAGTTTGAAATAGTACATTAATTTAGGTATCCCAAAATAGATTCTTGGGGTAGCGGGAACAGGATCTCTATTATTTCATTAAAGTAGAGCCATGGCCAATGTCTAGTTATAATATTTATTAGTTATAATATATAATATTTACATAAAAATAGAAATAATAGTAAAATCCGTTACAATTCGTTTGTCTAAGTAATTTAAGTTCAAATTGTAATTTATTTTTTATTCTTATTCACATTATGTGGTATAGCTTCATTTTCTTTTTTACATCTAGGTTTTTATTTTATCAGAAAAAGAATTAATCGTGATAGATTACGTATTTCAGATGTAATTTATTATTCATTATCGTATAGGGGAAATTGTAAAACGCCACACTGAATTTTTCTCTGAAATATTAATATTATCAAACCATTTATGTCAAACTGGGACATCATTCGTGAAACTCGCGACTAGTGTGAAACTTGTGAAAGGGATAAATATATTATTAAGTTTAAGTTTACGGGATAAATAAATTATTAGTTTAGAATTTTTACGTCCTTTCATGCTTCGTCGTCTACTCGTTGAGTCGTTTCTAAGGTTTCCAGTTTTTTTGTATCAACTATTTATGTTTTTTGATAACATTTCATACATTGTCTAGGCATTGTATAGAATACCGGCCGAAGTTAACCTACTTCTATTTTTTATACTATGATCGATATTGTATGTATACGTAATGACGTGCGGGGTGCGGCGCGAGGGGGGTTCGCCGAAAAAACCAGCACACGTCCAACCTCGAACGCGCCTCAGCGGCGACTGACTGATGGCCGCGACAGCTCGAATACAGCAATTTTGATGATTTTTGCGGTTTATAGAAAAAAATAATACCTGCTTGATAAAATATAATTTTATCATTCGCTAGATATTTTTATGCTCTATTTTTTAATACAAACTTCGGCATGATTTGATGATGGCGTCTTAGTGAGAAACGTCTTTGAAATAGAGATTTGGAGCGTTTTAGACCCATGTTTGACGCTAATTTCTATCGAGCCAATTATCATGAATCGTGTTTCTATTTTTATATGACCCTTGAGGGTTTAGTCTATTTTATGAATATGCTTTTTATTTGACGCAATTTGCTATATTACTTGATATCCAGACATTTAAAAATGTTAAAAACTACTGCAACCCGGCCTTAAGATATACAAAGATAGCATATTTGGGTCCGAATGTAATAAGGAAAAAAATGTATTGATTGAATGACTTATCACATAAGGCAATTGGAATTTTGTCCGGCTGTAGTTTTCGTACGACTACAATATGGGGTTCTTCAAGAAGAGCATCAGAAGGTTCTTACAGTGCCAAGTGGTATAAAAAAGGAATGAGAGTATTAACCATGGATAATCTCTAAAGGCGTATACAAATCAAATGGATAAAATTTAAGAAAATCAATGATTTCAAGTTGGTAAGCGCTGAATAAATTATTTAATTGTAGCCTAGTATTGAAATGGGTCTTCTTGTTGTACCAGACATTATATTATTAACAATATCTTATTTTGCATATCACATCACAATAACACGGTTTCGAACTGTTGAAGTGAAAAAAAACATTTTTATTTCGTCTGTTTGCTGATCAAATAATTTTTGCACTGGCACATTTATTGCAAATTCATTTGTCAATCTGCCGTCATTTGAAATTGAACTCTAAAATCTTAGAAATAGAATTGCAAATGAGATTGCGTCAAAGTTTGGAAATTCTCCAGTACTGGCATGTTAAACTGAAGTTTAAACAACACGTTTAGGCGTGTTAATAAATTATCGGGCGGCAAGTTTATTTGCTCACGCATTTTAGCGTGGTCATGTTAATCAGAAAAGAAACTTGGCGTTAAGTTGTCGGCAAATAGTGTGAGTGTATGTTTGCTTGTGGATAACTACTGAGAAATCACATGTATTGATTGGGATATTTATTGGTGTTGAAATATTTATGAGTCATGTATGTAATTCTTTTGATTGCCTGACCTGTTTTTAGAATTGGACAGGTGGTAATTTAAAAAAAATATTTATATTTCTTTTTTTACTTGTTTTTTTTTTAAATTTATGATGTAGTACAATAGTGGAGGGGACCAACTTTTGGTTTCCATTTTTTTTTTAAACAATATTAGTCTTCGGAATTGTTCGTACAAACCTCTTTGTGTTAGGAGTGGATACACGCCTGTAGCATAATGACCAAGTTTCGAATCTGGGACCTTTCGATGGTGAGCGTAATTTTCAATAAATTCAATTATGATAAACCAAAATGGTAAATAAATACAATTTGTCAGAAAGTTCTTATCGTAGAGTCAAAATATACGAATGTAAAAAGTTAAAGACACTATTCTTAATTAAATAATCTTCTGTAGCTTTAATCCTATTGTTATATAATCAGTAAACAGGTAATATACTATGAAACTACTGCTGCCCAACGAGTCCAATATTAATTAGATGCATATTGTGTATAAATTTTACGACAGAACATTATGCCATCAGACAAGCTATAATATATGCAAGATGATAAACACCTGTCAAGTGCACCATTTTTATGACCTGCCCACATGAGCATGAATATTGATTACTTAGCATATTGTAATGCAACGGATACACCTTAATTCATTTTATGTTCATGACAACACAATAAACTTTTTAGAGCCGTCATTATTTTCACACAAACCTCTAAACAGCCAATAGCAAATGCAGTAGGTAAACTCAGAATACTTCAAAGAATTTCGATATTTACCATGAAACCATGAACAAAAGTAACAAAAATGGTAGCCGTAAATAAGAAAAAATTAACCCTTTCCATAGAATTACAGAAGTGATTAGACCAGAGCGGCATAAATAAATAAATATTTATTTTTCTTTGCGCGTCAACCGACGGCAACCTTTAGCGTGGTCACGTTAAAATCGCGTTTACCCTTTGCTTCACACATTTTCCTCGAAGGGTTAACTGTCAACATGGCGTTCTAAAAATCGAATTTTAAAATTTGTTGAACAAACTGCTCGGCACCGGTCGGCTTGTATCGAAACGTCACGAAGCAAAAGGAGCAATACGATTGGTCAATTTAGTACTAACTCGCTAACGTGGACAGGACGACAAAGATGCCGACGAATATACATTCGTCTTATTTTTGGGTTAGTGACATGTCTGTTTGTTAAATATTTTTACTATTTGTACATATTGATTTTTCTCTGTGTGTCATCGAACACATTTTGGGTAAATAGCGGCATTAGGTCAAATAACAATCGCAAAAATATTACCTTGCTTCTGTTGATATTTACTTTTATTTAAATATTTTGCTGTTAGGAACAATAATACAAATTATTTGATAGCCTTATCTGGATTCTACTAAACTAAATGGTGAACTATGTTCTTATCGTTAGTGACATTTGTTAAGGTTAAACAATTTGGATACTAGACACGCTAAGAATAAATTACTTCAAGGTACATCTTGATAGTGTTATGTGCACATAACAAAACAGCATGAAATTAAAATTTTATTTCTCTTTTATCTATGTAAATCTAGTGCCGCACCTCATTTGAGTAGACATTTGCCGTAGTGAAATGAAATAACTTCATTACACTATATTTGTATTAGTTTGTTACTTGTTTTATTATAAAAATAAATACATTTCATATTTCTATTATACACATTATTTAGTGGTATTGTTAAGGTCGCTTCGCTATAGACAGTTTAATTTTGATTAGACGTACACCATTTCCAGTTGTTTCAATTTCGTTACCTATGAAATACTTTTTAACCGACTTCAAAAAAGGAGGTTCTCAATTCGTACGCGATTGTGAAGCCAATTCTAGACGGATTTTTTTATTTTCTGGCCATGAGCTTAACTCATTATTTGACAAGAGTATACTAGTTACTAATCTTGCATGCTGTAAAGTATTAAGAATAAGGATAACCCCAAATGAAGGGTTAGGAATAACTACGAACCCTGCCATAACTCACAACAGTCATAGCAGCTTTAATATCAAGAAACATACAACCACTTACATAACTAAAAACAAGATAATAATATAAAAAGGTCCACTTAAATCAAAAAAACAGTAGCAAAGTACCCTCGACGCTTGTTTCAAATAACACGACGTGAACTCGACCCGGTATCAGACCGGGGCTGGGCGCCGGTAAATTGGATCGGCATTCGTCGACTCGATCCAGGGGATTATCCGGGGATCGTTACGACGGGGCATTAACGCCTAGCGCCTCTGATTGTCTCTTATTCTATGTGCACAGTGTGCAATGAGACGTTACGTTGGAAATAAAATTGTTAGTTATTTTCTTTACATTTATATTTTTTTCTTTTCTTGTAGGTAATTTAGTTACTGTATCTATGAAAGAAGTAGGTATCATAAAAAGTGGAAGAATCTCCCTGTTCTTGCAGGGTCGGCAGCACGAGTGTGACTTGCCTGGTGTTGCACTCGTTCATGGACCACGTTAACCACTTTCCATCAAGTGGGCTCTATGCTTGTCTGCGACCTAAGTAGTATAAAAACAGAAGTTATGAAATTTTAGTTGAAACAGAAACTGAAAAGTACAGTACGTGAAGGGTGTAAAAGTGTATTGACACCCACATTTTGTCAACTATTTTCCTTGAATCTATATTCGATCTTTGGTAAGCACCAACTTATACCGATTCCAATTTTATAATTTATTGTTAAAAAATTACACACAATTAGGATAAGGGAATCTTTATTACAATAAAAAGGTTAATAGAACAAGTGAACCATTGACATGTAAACCGCTATTGACAGTAATATTTTATTAGAGATACCTTATGTGACAAATCATTGTGATCTATTTCGACTTCTGAAATTTTCAATTCTCACACACTCAAAATATTTTCCTCAATAATATTTGTGGTCAATCTTGTCGGTGTTGCTCACTGTGCAGGCCCGCCCACAAGTTCAGCCGGCTATCGCAGATCTCCCCTAGTTTGTAACGACGTCTTGTGTCCGAAGTAACGACTCGATCTGGCTTTTTATTTCTTTACCTACCAGGTTTTGCTGAGTGCCCTCTGTGCACAGGGTTATTTAGTTTCTAAAGGATTTCAGGTAAAACTTTTTTTATAGGAAACCCTTTAAAAGTTATTAGGAAGAAGTAGTTTTAGGTGTGTAACTAAGCTTAAGAAAATAGAGGAAAATAATGGTGTAGTGATGGTAAGTGAATCTTGGCCACTGCAGGGGTAGAAAGGTGTTTGGCTGATGCCCGCGGTTCAGCTCGCGTGAAATTTTGGTCCCGTTCCCTTCTCCCATGGCAACCTATTCCCAGGATAAAAGTAGCCTATGTTTTATTCCAGACTATAATGTATCCCTGTACTATATTTCAGTCAGATCCATTCAGCCAGTACAGCGTGATTGAAAACAAACATCCAAATGTCTTCACAACCTTTCACATTTATAATATCAGTAAGATGTTGGATAGGGTTAGTATCCTACTAACCCTGCCTATTCTACTAACCCCTTATAGGATAAATATTTAGCTAAACCACATTTCATATTTGAAAAGTAATATTGCTCAAGTATATAAAGTGCCAACTTCCTACGCAATTCATCAACACCAGCATGATTCAATAAACATTTAATAAATAACTAAATTGAGCAAAAATATCAAGTTACCTAGAAACTCGCTAATAGACAAGTAAACAGTCCATCAAACACTCTAACTGATCGGCGACCGACTTGTGGCGCTAATTAAGTGTATAACTGGCATTTTAGCAGTCTTATTAACAGGCCTGAAGGTACTGTTGGATATTTTATTCTGATTGAAGAATTATTCGAGCATTTTTTTCCCTCTGTTTAACATCAGACAGATATGTACAGTCCAGACTCAGCCTCAGATGCATGGCTCGAGTCAACCCCCTATTAAAATGTTTCACCTCCTAGGCGTGATTATGTGTGTGTGTGTGTTATTTTCCCAGAGGTCAAAATTCGACCAATTTTTCCATTTATACTAAGGATCTACGAATTTTTATTAAGATGAAAAGTTTTAGTACAATAATTTGGTTAGAAAGAAATGTGATACTGCTAAAGAGAAAACAAGTATCTTTTAAAATAAAATAGTCATGAGAATTACCTTGTTGAAGAGACTATTATTAAGATAATAGTTTCTGTCTGGTAAAATACGGAATATGTTAGATAAAATGCGTTAAATAAAAAAATTCAAACGACTACGATATGGGGTTCTTCAAGATGGGCATTAAAAGGTTCTTACAGGGTCGGCAGCGCGAGTGTGACGCCCCTGATGTTCCATAAGTCTATAGGCCACGGTAATCATTTTCCATCAGGTGGGCCGTGTGCTTGTCTGCCACCTAAGTTGTATAAAAAAATCGTTTATTATGCTATGTGGCAGTAAGCATTAGGCTATGGCAACTGCTTACTATCACCAGTTTCATACATTTCTAAGTATATAATCAAATACATCCACTTACAAAGCAAAATCAATAGGTAATCTTAATATAACCTCTATTAACACTTGGATAGAAGCTGCTTCATTTTTAATGCACACCAGAGAAACAAAAAGTCATTACTAATGCCTCAACATCGTCTCTTCTCAATTAAGATAATTCACATACATTACTTTGTCACAGTTAACTTACACACCACATCACCGCTGCAGACCACACAAGTGAAATTGTATTTTCAAAGCTTGGTTAAGACGAGCAAACAACATAACCATGCTAATACCAACAAATTGATATAACTATCGGTGGTATACGAACTCAAATATAATAAGCACGAGCGCAACTAGTCGGGTAATAGCGATAATTGATTTGGCCAATTTTCGTAACTCTTTATTTGGAGAAGCAAGAATGTAGGAGTTGTTGACACACTTATAGATTTATTCGAGTGTTCTAATCATGACTGCAATGTTAGTGCGTTAGTATTTCCTAAGTGATGGTGTTAAAAACTAATATGTGGATGTGTTGCTACTTGCTATTAGCAGTTACATTATTTAGTAAGTTTGTTCTTGAAGTTCTTGGACTTCACAAGTGTAAAGTTCTCTTTAACCAGATTCCTCTTGACATTTTTTGTAAGTAGGTACATATTTGTATTGCACGTACTGGTTGCTAGGAAAATAAAAAATGATAATTTAATAGCTACGTTTACATTTAGAATACGATTAGATGAAATTTACGCTTTTATTATGATAATTTTACTAACCGAGAAACAATCTACAAATCTGATAATAACTTATTAAATTTATTACCATTTGATAAAAAAAAAAACAAATTACAAAAATATATAAGTCCCAATAAAATGGATGAAACTTAAAACCAAATAGAATGCTTTCTAAAACTATGCATTCATTTGTAAAATAAATTGTTTATCAACAACATTTAAATTGCAATATCATTTCGCAAAGTAACATAAGTAGCTTCTGCGATAGCGTTTAAGTTACGGGTAATTTGCACAGCTACTTAGCCGTAAACAACTAAGAAACCTTTTACACTAACCGCTATCGATTTCACTATAATATGTTAAGAAAGTGCTGAAATAAATACAAACAAATCATTTACGTGAGTAATTTGTTCGTCAATCATATCGAGGCAGAAGAATCCTAAGAAAATTACACATCTGTTTTAATACCATCATCAATCATTTTATATTTATCGAATCTGTCTTCAACTAAGAGAAATTCTTTCACCGTTTACAAAACCCAACTGAAATCAAGCGATCGATCAATTAAAGTAAAACAACTTATCATTCCAACCGAAAAAGAACCACGAATCCATTATACAAGGGCATTAACAAACAAATGTTCACACTTAACCTTTCTTTCTGACTTGCGATATACATCTCTCGACGAAGCCTCATTATTACTGACCAACAAGCTTCCATATACACCTTTTGTAGTCCTAATTCCTTCGCCATAAGTATTAAAATCATCTACATTGTACGTATAGTGAATTTAGTCAGAGCTCTTAACACAAGGGGGGTATCTCAGGTGTCGTGGAAAACTTAATTTATGTTAAACTCGTCCGCGCCGCGATTATTTAACTGGCGGCGATGGAGCGATAAGAAAGATTAATTGGACTGGGCGTCGGATAAAAAATGCGAGGACAAGCAACCCGTGTGGTTTTGTCCGCCGAAACGATTCCAACAAAAGTGGTTTTGGAGGGTTTGTTTTTATAGTAACATATTTAACGAGGCGAATATTCTAATTGAACTCTTTAAAATGGATCTTGTAAAGTACTTGTTTTTTTTAAACAAGATCAATTTCAATATTTTGAGGAATTGAAGCGTCGGTAGCTTAGTGGTTAAGGAGTCGGCCTTAAGATCGAGAGGTCCCGAGTTCGAATCCTGGCCATTACACTACTGATGTGAACCCACTCCTAACACAAGCAATTTAGCTTAGTTGGAGGGGTTAACGGGAATATTAGTCATTTCGGTTGCTAATATTCTTTAAAAAAAAAAATGTCGCCACAAATTGAAATAACCGATTAAAAATGTGTTTTTAAGCCACATAGGTGGCAGACAGGTACACGGTCCACCTGATGGAAAGTGGTTACCGTGGCCAATGGATGCGTGCAACACATGTAGGTTACATTACTCGTGCTACCGACTCTGTAAGAACAGAGAGTTTCTGTGCAGTCAGTGCAGAAGACAAAGCAGGACAAGCTTTTGGTCTTCCCACTGACAGAACAAAGCTATTTAGTGAGCTCTGACTACCCTACTCACCAGCGGGAATATTAATCTGTGGTTATTATGGCCGCGGTATTGGTACTTCCCAATTCAAACTGCTCAATTAGGACGGAAATACTGTCGTGTCCTTCCTCCAACTCCTATCTATTTACACTATTTTCAAATAGAAATCGACGATAAAAAATGCATTTTCATTATATTCAAAAACTTTCATTATAAATAGTCGTTTTTCTACAAATTATCAAGTACTTACAACACACTAGAAGATATCAGGTATCATGTAGATCCAATTCCCCGATACCACAAATTAGTACAAGCCCTGCATCTTATTGCTGCTTACCAGACCAGTAACCAAGTGGATGGGAGGGACCGGGTGAAGGTTGCAAAATAGACAGTAAACTTTTTGATAACGGGGTTCGTTGAATTAGGGTATTTAGAGCGTGTAGCGCTTGTAGGGCTATTAAATTGATAATGAAAAGGTGGTTGGAGAAATGTGGTTAATATATCTCTGTCTACAGCTCTGAATACACATTTCGTTTATACTAACTATTAAAATGTATATAAATCTTAGAGATAATCCATAGATTGTTTATATTTTATAAGTATTTATCTTAATAAATGTTTGACTAAGAAGTTACCTACTCGTTTTCATCTTTTATTAAATTTGCTTAGTCACTATAATGACATGACTGTCATCCACGATCAAAACAATAAATGGTTCATTCATCTCTACTCTAATTACATCAATAATTGATATCTTTAGGAGTTATGCACATTGTTTTTATATTATTAAGTATTACTTCTAGTTACAACAATGTTGTGTGTGTTTACAAGTGAATCTGTAAAGCATTTGTTATCTTGGCTTCGTGAACAGTGTGTATTTAAATCTGTATTTATTAAAAGAGCTACAAGTGTATATTAATTTCCAAAAATAATGTATTTACGATCATTGCAATACAATGCTATTTACTAAAACTTTTTAAGATTTTTCTCTAAATTCTGAATAACTAGAATTCACATAAAATGCGAAATAATTGAAAGTGTCTTGAAAAAATCATGAAATTGTTTCCGAATTGGATAATTCTGTGAAGAGAGAGAAAGGAGGTACCATGGAAAGAGAAGTAGCTGCAAGCAGTGCTCATTTAGTAGAAAGTGAATTTAGAGATGATTATATAGTGAAATCGATTGGTGCGTTTGGTCCTTGGCAGGCTAAAGTTTGTATTATAGCAGCTATTGTAAGATCTTCAGGAGTATGGAACATGCTATCGATAGTATTTCTCACTCCAACAACTGAATTTTACTGTGTAAAATTTGTAAATAATACTTTATTTGATGTGAAAAATTCTACGTGTTACAAAAATTGTGTTGAATATGAGTTCCATGAAGATTTTATGTTTCAAAAGAACATTATTTCTGAATTTCATTTAATTTGTGAAAACGCCTGGAAAGCCAGTTTCACACAAACGATGTTCATGTTTGGATATTTAGTTGGAGTGGCATTATTTGGATGGATATCAGACAGGTTTGTTACTTATTATTTTGTACCTATACTAAACTTTTTAACAAATTACTAAATTATTACTAAACTTTTCAGGATGGTGATAATAATCAACATAAGCTCTGTTAGTATGAGTTTTAGTGCAAATATTTGATGAACCTTTGAGACTATTTGAACAACACCATCAAAGCAAGTCATAATAAGTTAATTTTCTTTACGCATATGAAACTAGATAATTATAGGTCTACAGTCGCAGATCAAAGTTAAAACGCACTGATGACGTGTTAATTTGTATGTAATATATTTTTTATTCTTTCAGATTCGGTCGACGAATAGGATTAATAATATCCTCATCAATAAACATCATACTCATGTTGGCAGTTCCATTGTCTTTGAACTACTGGTTGTTTAATTGCCTAAGATTTTTCGTTGGTGTGGCGACTGGTGGCACAATGGTAATAAGCATGGTATTAATAATAGAAATTGTTGGACCTCAATACAGAGAAGCAGCTGGAAGTCTGTCAGTAATGCCAGATGGTTTTACGCAAGCATTGTTATCAGCATTTGCTTATTTTGCGACAGACTGGAGAATGTATTTGTATGAATACAGTGCCCTTACACTGATTATTTATATATTCATCATATGCCTACCTGAAACGCCTAGATGGCTTATGGCTAAGGGTAAAGTAGATAAAGCGCTTAATGTTATGACTAAAGCAGCTAAGAGGTTAGTAAAATACAATTCTATAGTTAGACGATGACTATGATTTTTAGTTACAATTATTTATATTTTTTGTTTCAGAAATAAACTGAACCTGACAGCTAACGACATACAGTATAATATTTTAAGAGCATTTGATGCAATTATGATAAGTGATAAAAGTCTTAGGAAGTGTACTTATCTGGATCTATTTAAAACAAAAGATTTGGCATTTCGGACAGTTGCTTCTGTTCTTATTTGGATGAGTGCTGCTTTATGTTACTTTGGAATAAATCAGTATATAACTTTTCTTGGTTCAAATTTATACATTTCGGTGGTTATATTAGGATTCTTTCAGGTCAGTAATTTTTCTTCATACGTTACTTACGAAGCTGCAGCTGGCAGGCACTATTCAAAATGTTTTTCTTTTTCAGATACCAACATATCCTTTAGCCATGATATTGAACAAGTCCCTTGGAAGAAAAGTATCATTGGTGTCATCATTTTCAGTAATTGGGATGTCAATGGCAATATTGATATTTGTGCCGCCAGGACATATAGGATGTGTAATACTAGGAATTATCGGTCTTGCAGCCAGTTGTACAACGTTTGGAGTCTTATACGTTTATGCCTCAGAGTTGTTTCCTACTCCATTGCGTAATATGGCGTTTGGTTTAAGTGGTGCTGGTGCAAGTTTAGGGGCAATGATTGCTCCTTTTATTGCAATTATTCAACCACACTGGATACCTTCGTTGGTGTTTGCTGTTGTGCCATTTGTTGCATCGATATTTTGCATACTGTTACCAGAGACCAAAGGGCAACTATTATCTGATAATATCTAAGTCTAATTTCTAATAAACATAGTTTTAAAATTTGTATGACTCTTTACTATAGCATATTTTAGTTGTAAAATGACTGACTGCATGGCGAATGTAATAAGTGGTGACTTTGCTAAAATCTATTTAGTATTTTTGCTATAATTCACAGATATTTTTTTAACCTCTCACATTGTAACGTCATCAACTACAAAATAATAATGATTGTGAAGAACTTTACTGATAATTTGAAGATTCCTCTAGATAACTGTGTAAGATATCTGATAGTCTGTGTTTAAAGAATACTTTAAAATGCTACTGTATTTAAATTTACAGCTGTATGAGCCATTAAAAATTAAGAATGATTTATTTGAATCTTTAAGAAAATAAAATTATAGCAGCAAAACGCAGTGAAAGTAAGTAATAATTTAAAATTTTAGCAACATTACTAAAATAACCAAAAAAGATAATTTACACAAAATGCACATAAATTATGGCAACCCGGTTAAATAAATAAATACGTGCATGCAATATCATAAAACAGTAACAGATAAACGCTATAATAATGTTCATATTTATGATACACTCGTAGATATCAATTTGCATAATATGACACTGTATTTTCTAAATACGAAATTTGGAAATAGGTACAGAATTTTATAACAGAACGAAGCTGAAATCTAAATAAAATAAAATTATACAATTGCCTCTGTTACAGTTTCAATAGCTTATTGTTATTCAGTGCTATAATTCTTTTGAATTACAAACAGAAGTTCTAATTTTTAGGCATTAAATTTTTTGTGTATTTTAAAAAAGAGTAGGAAAACCATCTTTATTGGTTTTTCATACTTCTCTGGTAGCCAACAAGCACACGGCTGTGGATGTTGTGGCCTGATGGAAAGTGGTTACCATGGCCTATGGACGTGTGGAACTCTAGGGGAGTCACGCTCGAGGCTCGCTACCGACCATGTAAAAAAAAAATTCTATGCCGTCACTGCTGGATGATAATATAGAGTATAATTTCTGGGACTTCCATGCGTATTTTTTGCATTCCGGGGTAGGCAGAGATAACAGACGGCAATTTGTTTCCATCTTAATACACTTTACAAGCTTCCACCTTGAAACTTTCCATGTAAGCTATAACAGACTATACTTAAACAATTTAATCTTTTACTTATACCACAAACCACACCTGTTTATAGGCTAATCTGCAATCGCATCAAAGATTCTTAAAACCACTTTTAATATTAAAATATCAAGAACCCGATACATCGAGTGTTAAACATATCAATAAATTACATTTCATTAATATTCAAAAGGCGACATAAAAAGTTGAACGGCGATAAATTAATATTGTTATAAAATTGACGATGTCGTAAAAATATGTTTGGTATTAATTAGCAATCGATTTCGCCAATGTAATTTATGTTAACAATATTCAGATGGAATTGGGACGTGGACGGTGGTTATAGAAAAGCAGGTTACTGTTTTCTGGTTCGTCAATTTGTTTGCTTGAATTTAATGGGGCAAAACTAGTGTGCTCGTACCCATTTGAATATACATTTTAATTTATAGTTTATTTTTTATTGTTTCATTTGTATAATATTAATTACTATAATTTAAAAACTCACCCATAATTAATATTATTGAGTATGTATAAATAATGTTGTTGAATAATCCGTGAATAAAAACATGTACTAAATTAAAAAAAAAAAACACTTTTCTTTTTGTCGATTAAGAATAGAAAAAGCCCAGGCAGGACTCGAACCCACGACTAGTCCCTTACAGAGGGAATGGTCAAAACCACTGATCGGCGGAACCCGGTAGCTCATTTGAATATTAAGCAAACTAATAGCTTTAAAATTTCATTCACTTTTTTTTGTATTATTACGTGAGGTTATAGAAGTAAATAATAGAACTGTTAACAAAATTCACTTACGTGCTTATTCTTTAAGAAAAGGAAATGATATGCGTGGGAGGGATCGCGGCATTTAGACGTTTACCATACATAATGTTTTGAATAATAATAATGTCACCAAAGCATTAAATCAATGATAGCGGGTTATTAATGTTCCGATCATTATACAAGTAGTGTTTAATCAAAATATTTATTAATCAATATATATGCTTTGGGAATTAATGCTGTATAATTTTATTGTACACCTATATTTATGAAGAATTTATAATATTCGAATATAAAAGACTTTTTACAAGTATATAGCAGCATGTATCTACTTCTGCCAGCCAGCTGATTGATGAAGAAGAGACTCTGGCGCAGACTTGCCTCTTGGGATTGGGGGGTCAGAAGGTATTTTATTTAGGTTTAGATGCAACCAGGTAATGATTATTATGTATTTATGACTTAAAAAATCTCATATGTAGGTACTAGAAAACTAACCCAGTCTGGCAGAGAGTATAAGAAATGCACATAATATAATTTTCCATGGACATCCAATATTTAAAACATGTTTAAAATTTTGTTTGTATCAATTCAAAACCACAACACAAATACCAAAACAATTATAATAGTAGATTACCCAACAAGTGAAAAAAAGGTGAATTCTTTTCGAGGCACCAAGTTGTATCCCGAGAGGAGTGAAGGTTTCTCCGGTAGAATCCCGAGCGTAGCGAGGGGTTCTAGAGAGAAACCTGAGTGGATCGAGGGATACAAGAGCCGAGATGAATTCTTTTTTCACGTGTTAGGTACTCAAGTTTTCACCATTGACTACGAGAAAACGATTACTCTGTGATTATGAATTACATTTTGTTATGGATAGTACACAAAAGAAGCAGCAAATTATCAGTAATAGCTACCGCTTTAGCGCGAAAAGACTCAGGAGTCTTTTCGCGTTCGAGAATATGAGTTTCATTTTCATCACTAGACGAAGTCATTTTATGATTATGAGACAAACATAAACTTTTACAAGGAAAATTACACAGAAAATGGCGGCATTTTTTTTTCTTAATTTAAACTGAGCCACATTCCATCCAGCCAGTGATTACATTTAGGTGGCTTTTAGTACGTTTTTATTTTTATAGTGAGAGTGTGCAACCTCTTTGTATGTTTCACTAGAATCCGTATATTCGCGCATGTTCCAAATTCAATTTTTTTTATTCACTCGGTGAAACAAAGAGCGTTTTATTCACTGTTTTTGATGAATCACGGGCCCTTTTTCGAGTGTCAATGGTGAAAATAAATATAATCTTGAGTTACTGTGCAATAAACACAAGGCAATTTAACTCTTTTAGTACAACAACTGCCAATAAATCGTTCATCCAACCAAAAATATTTACACAGCAGAGCAAAATAACTGGACGTAACTGTGCTAGCAGTGTCGATATAAAAACGTCAAATGTCCATAAAGTACACTTGCATACGCTTACACGCGTGTCGAGATGTACAATTAATTGAACCGCAGTGTACTGGTGTGTATAGCGCGCACAATCAACAAGTGATTTGTGTTTAATGATACATCAATAAATTGATCAGCTGTGTAAATATGTTTTCTGCCAGGGGATATGTTTTGTTATTATGTTAAATGTACACAAATGTACATGTATGTATAAATAGCTTTCCACAGAAGTGCCAGTAATACATGAGATTGTTAATCATCAAAATGCGGATTAATTCGTTCAAAATCAACAAAAGGTTAGGATAATTTACTCTTATTTATATCCCTGAAAGGATTAGCAAAAGTGTTGTTGAGTATGGGACTCATTTTGTCAACTATATTATTGTAAGTCAAGGTTCTGGTGAAAAGCCTCGACTGCTACTGATATTGTCATTAAGTTGATGATAGTGCTTGCTTTGCTACTGAATCAGTGATATAAAAAACTAAACTACTTCTAACAGATAAGTACCTACATTATACTTTTCACACATCAATAGCTCAAAGCACGCTACCTGGAGATGTAGCTAGGTAATAGATGTGTATGATTCGGTATTAGTCATCAAAACATTGCCTAGTGTCTCCATCATACATTTATTAAAAAAAAAAACAGATTCTTATGATCTATAGTGTTATTAGTAGATACATTTAACTATTTTTTTTTTATTTAACTGTAATAATTATCGGTTCCAAGACTATAATGCGAATAATAAATAATCTAGTCTAGACAACATAATTCTTCATAACATTAACATACAATCACACATAATAATGCAAAATTACTTCTCAGACTTTCTCACTATGGACATAATGATAATTTTCCTGTCATCATCATCGCCATTATTAATGATGAGTTTCAGAACAAAGAATACCTTCCTTTGTTCTGAAGCAGTTATGATAGCATCATCAAAGATACCTAGGAAAAAAATTCAGAGGGTTAAGAAGCAAAAAACTGGAATTCAGTTTACCTTACCTTCAGGGTACCTACTTATACATGAATAGTTAATAATAATTCCATTTCAAACCAATAAATTTCCCGTAATGTCGTGTCTAAGAGCTATTTTCATCCTTAATTTGTGCTATTTTTGACAAATAAGTGGAAGTAGAATTCCAATGTCGAAGCATTTTAGCGATAGACTTTGCTGCATTTATAAAGATACACTTTTTGTTTATAGTCAAGTCATTGATTACCAAAAAATGGCAGAATATTTATGCTATGTACAAATCTCTATGGACTACAGTCAAACTAACATCAGAATGATCATTTAAAATTCGTTCATGGTTGGATGTTTTCATTGACAATTATCATTAGAGCAATAGCAATAATCTCTTTCATTACATTGTCCCTGTCTCATCATGATAATATATCTACATTGCCTTTAATTACACAATTTTATTTCACGATAACACTTTTTGTATCGTAAATCCTTTCTACGTATTATTCCAATTTGAGCTCAATAGAACACCTGTTTATAGTTCATTTTTATTCAGATTAGTTTGTGAGTTGAGATAAATTATTTAACATTTTGATTTGTATTACATTTTGACATGCGACGCATTGTCAACAATGACACTCATTAGCTCAAATTTGTCTTATCGTATGCAATAATGTGGGTAGTTTATATCTTTATTTGTTTCTGCTTTGTGATTCCAGTATTTATGAGTCAGTCAGCAGTTTAGAGTGATTAAATAATTGTCAATAATACATGTGCGTCATGTGATTCTATCCTCATTTGTATTTATCAGCCTATTGATCATCGACATAATAAACTTTAATTATACTTCGTGCTTCGTCCTCGAGATTAGCATAATAGACTCTGTAGTAACGCAGTTAGTAGCCGCCATCCACACTATTTTGAGATTTTTTATTTTTTATTTTGTGGGTAACCCGATGTTTCATATAGACGCAGACCCTATCCAACCTCATTCGCATTTTTAGTGTCTCGCCGTCCACATCTCGTTCGCCAAAAATAGCGAACTTTTAATACTTTAATATGCCTACACGTTAAGGCTAATAATAGTGATCGTATAGAAAGAAAAATTAGGAAATTGTTAAGAAGCTGCCGCTTGCCTTCATCGTCACCATAGTCGAAACTACGGCTGTTCCTCGGGTGAGTTATAACTTCAGATTATCGACATCGAGAGGATCTGGATAAACAAGGTATGCCTATCCTAACTTTTAAACTCTCGCGTTCCATGATATACACGATATACAATACCATGATCACGTTAATTCCCGTTAACATCATTGTATAATATAAGGTATGCCTGTGTTACAATATTTCAAATAAGGTTATAAATCAGTGACCAACTTTTTTTGCGCGTCGACCGCCTACTTATTATTTATTTTCCTAAGGGTATGAAAATAATAATTATAAATACTGATTTCAACCTATAGAGGAAATACAAGTTACAAGTTACTGAACCTATAGAGGAAAGGTGTAAATAGTGGTATAGTATAATAATCTTCCACAAACGTTACCACTAACTCAGAAAAACATTTCATGATTTTGTAGTTAAAAGGTATTACAGTGTAAAACAATACCTGGGGACCATCCCTAGCAGTATTATTTTAATCTATACTAGTATATTAAGATAAAACTGGGTCAAACAGTATCTTTTACTGAAGTGGATATATTTATTTGCTTAAATAGATTTTACATTTGCCTTACACAAATATCGACCGTCGGTTCAAATCCGATTCACACTATGAGGGTAGAGTGAAATGGAAATATACTTATAAGAGAGAATGGTACCCCAGGTCGATAGCAATACCACAAGTTATAGATTGACATTATACTTGTATGCACATCATCATCATGCTCATGGAGACTTATTTTCCTGTTTGTATCTAAGGCAAGGTGACCTTTGAGCCAAGGGTCAGCAAACAACTTGTATGCAAATAAATGAATTGAATTCATAGTAAATTTCCATATCGCTAATGCTATCTTTTTTCCTACCATAGAAAGAAAGAAGGATCAAATCACTTATAATATTACCGTTTAGAGTGTCAATAACATAGTTTGCCGGTAGTACCTACCTACGTGTTAATTTTATTAACTTGGGTTATCTTTTAATGAAATAATGGCATCCTCACCATAAGCTATTTATATCTATGGTTGTATGGGACGTTATCCTTATACACATCAAGTCCTGTAATGGAGTATGTTGTAGTTATCATAGGTTATACCATTTATGCTATTAAATTTTTATTAATAAAACCTGAATGGTGTTTGAGTAACATGGTTTACGAATAGATAATTTTATCAAATAGCGTCTGTCGGAATAATCAGAAACTTCGAACAGGTTTGCAGACAGTACGTACTATTTCTATACATACTGTCTTTTACCTACCTTACAAATATAAAAATATTCTAACTTTGCAAAAAATACAGTCTAGGACTGTCATACAGTGGTTAAATCCATGGTTTGTGGACTGTACGTGTTATTTTCATAACTAGGGACTGTCTTTTACCCACTAATTTACAAATATTCTGATTCTTCAAACACTAGTCTGCGACTGTTGTATTAGTGTTTAAATTCAAGGTTTGCGGACAGTACATGTTATTTCTATAACTAGGGACTGTCTCTTACCCACTAATTATACAAATATTCTGACTCTTCGAACACTACAGTCTGCGACTGTTGTATAGTGTTTAAATTCAAGGTTTGCGGACAGTACATGTTATTTCTATAACTAGGGACTGTCTCTTACCTACTAATATACAAATATTCTGACACTTCAAACACTACAGTTTGAGACTGTTGTATACTGCTTACATTCAGGGTTTGCGGGCAGTACATGTTATTTCTATAACTAGGGACTGTCTCTTACCTTCTAATATATAAATATTCTTACACATCGGACACTACAGCTTGGGACTGTTGTACAGTGTTTAAATGCAGGGTTTGCGGACAGTACGTGTTATTTCTATAACTAGGGACTGTCTCTTACCTACTTATATAGGAATATTCTGAAATTTCGAACACTACAGTTAACACTACAGTTTAGAACTGTTGTACAGTGTTTAATCCAGGGTCTGCGGACAGTACGTGTTATTTCTATAACTAGGGACTGTCTCTTACCTACTAATATACAAATATTCTGAAATTTCGAACACTACAGTTTAGAACTGTTGTACCGTGTTTAATCCAGGGTTTGCGGACAGTACGTGTTATTTCTATAACTAGGGACTGTCTCTTACCTACTAATATACGAATATTCTGAAATTTCGAACACTACAGTTTAGAACTGCTGTATAGTGTTTAATCCAGGGTTTGCGGACAGTACGTGTTATTTCTATAACTAGGGACTGTCTCTTACCTACTAATATACAATAATTCTGACACTTCGAACAGTACAGTTGGAGACTGTTGAACAGTGTTTAAATCCATGATTTGCGAACAGTACCTACGTGTTATTTCTATAACTAGGAACTGTCCCTGCCGACTTATATCCATCACTCGGATATTCGAATACTTCAAGTAAGACTACAAACTGTACGTGCTAAAAGTATTAATCTAAGGACTGAATGTCCTGTTTTTTGCATACCTAAGAGCTATGATCTAAGCCAGGTTAAATGTTAATCAGTTTTAAGCCGGCATTCTCAAATGTGTCAAGAAAATATACCAAAAATGGTATAAAAAATATCAGCAACGAACCGTTGATTAAAAAGAGAAGGCTTTATTCCAAGGATTTAAACTGGAAGCATCCGAGTCCGATTCGTAGGCTGCGGGGGCTATTAAGGATAAGACAGACAGCATCAAACTTCACTCAGTTGCTTATTGAAGAAGTTACACAATCCCCAGCAGCTATACGTGTAGCAGCGTGGCACTGCTATCGGCCATCACCACCGCTAATTAAAAATCTGCAACTAGATTGACAGTGGTTAAACCAGCGAGTGACGATCTAGTAATCCTCTCATAATATAGAGGGTTAAAAAACACCATTTTATAAAACCCTCTTCTAAATATGCCGCACCATGTCCAGAAGTCTTAACTTCCGGACATGCCCGTTCGGGCACAGTACTGTTACTGTTTCTTTACTGTTTCTCTTGCTAAGGCAAGTACTGTTTCTATACTGTTTCTCTTGCTAAGGCAAGTGAGCAATTCGTTTAAATTTGATGCTGTTTTAAGTGCTTACAGAGTCGAATTTTCATCAATTATGTTTTCATAATACCTACTTAAATAATATAACATTGCATGTTATATTTTTAGTATATATATATATATATATATTATATATATACAGTTGTAATAAATACCTATGCTATCGCATTAGGTATACAACATCCTATAATGATAGTGTTAAGGTTGATAGTATAAATAAATAATTTAAAAATTCAATAAGCGATAACTTCGAATTTTGAAATTGCCCATATAGCCCATGAAAAGTGCTCGATTGGTGGCGATGGGTTTCCCCCACTATCACGTGGTGGGACCGAAAATCATAGTTGACCAAATGTACCTTAGTGATAATACACCTTCGCCTACCCCTTCGGGACTTACAGGCATGAATCTATACGTATATTACTTAATATCCTTTTATAAATAATAGAAACTAATTCCTAAACATTGGAAGACATGATTTTCTTACCAATATAAGGTAGAACTAAAGAAGGATGCCTATAGTAGGTACATTCTGAACAAGCGCAACTCACTTCACGACTCAAATGTAAGATATATTATATCAATTTATTGCATGTAGGTACCTACCCTTTGCAGTACACAGCTTATGTATTAACCTGTATTAACTAAGGTTATGAAACCAGCCGTTGTGTTGCTAAGAAAGAATATGTAAATGGATTTACTTCACATCACATCAGGTGGGCCGTGTGCTTATCTGCCACCTAAGTTGTATAAAAAGATTCGATTTGACGAATACATATAAAATAACAAATTAGTTTTAATCTAAACTAATATGTGAATACATGTTGACAATATAAATATACCTATATTCAATAGTATATTGTAGAACTGAACATAGGTGCGTGCACGCGTGAGCGTGTAATGATTTTGTAACAAACAAAATACCTACTCACCGGCGAGTTCGTTCAATTCAATACACAGCCTATAGGATCCATCATCATCACTATCATACCTATAAGATTATAGATAGATGATTTTAGTGGCCTGTAACTTTAACAGACATCTCAACTACGGGGTGGTGGTACAGGTAATAGGCAGCTATCGGTGAGCTAGCGAGCTAGTTCATGCAGTGTTGATGAATTTAAAATATACCTACCTAAAATTGCTGGCAATAATGGTAGCGTTTAATGGTCTTAATGCAAATATTTGCTAAAGATTGTCTAAATTCTCAGATTTCCCGTCATCATCTTACTTCTGGTGTCGTTAAACTTTTCACGCAACCTTTCTTGTGTGAACATACCAAGATATATGCGTTTGCATGATACATCAAGTCTACAGACAATATAGTCTACAAGGGTTAAATGTCTCATAACCTTTTCTGTTTAACTTAACATTTGTCTTTTGTAAAAATACTTCTGGTTTGTAATAAGATAATATAGAAATAAAGACGCAAACGTAGTATGCATAATGTTAACTATTTCATAGATAGAGTTAAACTCTATGAATGCTTTCCTTTTACAGGATTAATTACGTAGCATAAACATTTATTCATTTCTTATAATGAAAATAAATTATACTCAAAATTCTCATAAGTACCCCCTTTCTAAGGGCTATATACAACTAGACTCCACTATGAGTTACTACTCATACCTAATAGGTATCGTTTTGTTTTAGGTATATAAAATCTTTCACATGTTGAGAGCAAAGATAATAAAATTATGAAACGGTGTTCAAATATTTCTTCCGTTGAAATATTCCTTCTATTATAATATTTCTTCTGTGGGTTAAGGATCAAATGTAATCTAATCCTTAACCCAGGTTTCTCTAGGAATAAGTTGTCTAGAAAAATGATAATATTGGACACATTTTTAACTTTGAAGGTTTAACAAATTAAGTTGAATTTGAATAACAGATACGGTTGCATACCTTGAGTTTGCCTTAAGGTACAAAAGTAATTGTTATGAGAAACCTATATCCATATAGTAAACAAACATTATTACACTTTTACTGCTTATTATCTGATCTGAGTACAAACATTGAAAAATTAAGTAACAAATAGATACCCGTCAGAAATTAATAAAACATAAGACTTAATTAAGGTATCCATATGGGAACAAATAACACAAATGCTGTTGTATATTTTTAATAACCAGAGTTACGTTACGACCCTTGCTATCTCGATATGGGTCGCGCATCGCGCATATATAGAGAAGGTACTCTGACAATCGTTTTATTAGTTTATGAGTTAACCTGTGTCTGCACAACCGATATCTAGACATTCAGAGGGATTTATTCCATTCCAATGTTTAAAACTGACTTCGCATCAACTGCTCACATAATGTCAATTATGCACATATGAGAAAAGCAAATGATTATCCTCAGCCCTCATATATTTATAGTAAGTTAACAGCGGGCCATTTGATCATGGGCCCTGATGATGTTTTAATGAACAAAAAAAAAAAAAAAAAAAATCAATTACTTATTCATTGAAAGGATAATTCGCATAAAGAATACCTATTTTTGCTTTGTCACCAAGGTTTCATTACAATACAGTAGCAATATCAACAGAACGGGTTTCAAATTTAAATACATCATATTTTACGAATGTTGGTTCTAAATATCTACAGAGTCTATTATGCTAATCTCGAGGACGAAGCACGAAGTATAATTGGGGATTAAACGAACTTACCTGTAAGTGAAGTTCTATCCTAATTATACGAGTGCTTCGTCCGAAGAGATTAGCATCCCTCCCACCCAATCGTTCGTCTAACTACGATTATACATACGATTACCCATTTTACTCGTAAAATATGCGAATAAGAACGGCTCTACACTAAACCGAATGAGGTTGGATAGGGTCTGCGTCTATATGAAACATCGGGTTACCCACAAAATAAAAAATAAAAAATCTCAAAATAGTGTGGATGGCGGCTACTAACTGCGTTACTACAGAGTCTATTATGCTAATCTCTTCGGACGAAGCACTCGTATAATTAGGATAGAACTTCACTTACAGGTAAGTTCGTTTAATCCCCAATAATATAGAGTTTACTTAGGCTAACTGCAGCGCCTTTGTTAGTGGGACCTAAGCCACAACTGTTTCTTCTATTCTAATGAGATTAAAATTGATAACATAAAATAGTAATTTGTAAAGTAATGGATAGGAGGATCGGCAAACGTGGCACATATTGGGGGAGGCCTATGTCCATTGTCCAGTAGTGGACTGCAGTAGGCTAATTGATTGATTGTAAAGTAAGTGAATTTGCGGAAAATATGAAGAAAATAAATGTCGAATAATTAATTGGCCAATCGCCAACTTATTTTGATTTCCCTAAATCATTCACGGATTTGATTGAATGACTCAATCGCTTCTTTCTATCCAGGTCAATGCAATGATTCAAATTGTGTTGGTTCAGATATTGCGGAATCTGTACAATAAATCAAGATATATTACTGCAAAAGAATGAATTTAAAACAAAATATTAAAATAAATGTACAGTAAAACTTCTATTTACTTACATATCAGTAGCCCATTTTAATCCTTAGATATTGTTAATTCGAAAAGTAAAATAATACCAACAAAAGATGCTATCATATTAATTTATCGTCACGCATGTTAATAAATAAACTTTTGTAAATTAGTAACACAATTTATATTGAGTTATCAATTTTATTTGCCTCATTTAACAAATTTAAAAAAGTATTTACCTCAAGGTGAGTTTCAAACATGTGATGCACGACGTTTGTTCTATGCATTCTTCTATTGTTTAGATTTTGTTCTTAATTCTCACGATTATCATCGACTAGAATTCGTGACTTTTGACGTGCTATCAGAGATTATGCGGGGTTACCCATCTGTTGACAAGGGAACGACGACATTGTTCAATTATTATACGTACTTTTACACTGATTGCTTAATCTGAGTAATCACGATACCATCCGTTATTTTCTACATACTACATGTTATTGGATTATACATTTCATTTATTATATATCCAGTTTCTAGACATTTTTGTTATGCCATTAAAGAAGAAATATTTGAATTTCCTTTGTGTTCTAGAATAAATTTGATTTAAATATATTATTGTACGTCGATGATATACTCGTAGATTCAACAATTTGGCAGAATACATTTAAGATAATATAATTATGATAATAAATGCAACATTGGAAATTATTAGAAGATCGTAGATCAATTTTGAATTAGGTGAAATGAATATATAAATTTCATTTTCCGATAAATAGTCTTATCTACAAAAACATCTTATTTACTGCAAAATTCAGAAATTTCACTATAGCAGGACATAAAAGCAATAAGTCATACCTCGACCCAGTGTGCAACGCGATACGGTAGAAAAATGGCCTCTGCTCGCGTAGTCATGCGATTTATTGATATGTAAATCATTTTAATTGGTGCCTATGGACATTTTTTAGTGTAATTGGCAGTTCGCTCGTTATTCATCTGTTCGATGAGATATGTTCAAGGGGTTTGTATACGGGCGACTATTTTGTCGCATACATTTGACTTTGTTAATATTATAGTCAAATGCAAATTGTTTAATGTCAAATTTACGATAGGTAATATCAAATAAAAGTATTCATTAAATCATTCTAAGTTTATTATTTTACTCCAAATTTATTTTAAATAATAGGTATATTATTGTACGTGTCTGTCTAATAAAATGTACAAAACCAGCTTGATTATTAATTTTTACTTTTTGTATGTATGTGTTTGTTTTAATTGTAGATTTTAGGACACAATTTTGGTTCATTTAAATACTTTTGAAAATAAATTATGTTTTAGTATTTGGCTAAAGAACAAGTGAAAAATAAATCCATCTCATAATATTAAAATTAGTCGCAAGTTTGCACAGGCTTCAATAAATATTTTGAAATTCAAAACCTAGAATTTATGCGCGTAACGGTATTTACAATAACGTGATGCGGCCATTTCATTTATTGTCGCGTATCGTGCAATTTTTTGTTACATTTATGATATATTTTGTCGCATATTCAAGAGAATTTGCCTTTAAGGATAGGGAATCAGGCAATCGCTACAAAAAACACGCATTAGCTAAACAAAAGGCGGTATTCCTATAGGCAATACATTCTTTGTACATTTTTATAATAATGATACATTACATACGAACATCCTACACATTGTCACAAACAACACAATATACAAACAAAAATATTGTAACAGGCTCTGCAGCCCCAACACAAAGAGCCACATCATGCATTATTCACAAAACTGCAAAATACTACAGCAAACTTAATTACACAAATTGAAGCATTTCACTAATTTTAGGAAGCAATATTTTACTGTGAAATAGTAGGGGTGTACCGATACGGCATCAGATCAACAATTAATTATTAACTGGTTGCAAACGCATCTTTACGAGTGGATTGCGTGCGGGCAGGTCATAAACCACGGGCACCGTCAGTTTATGGGGAAGGCAGCGAGCGGCTAATTGTCGCTATTATGGTTATTTCTGAATTATTTACGCCATTATTAATGAAGGTGTGCGACGGTTAATCTATGGCGTTTGTTTTAGTTTAAAACAAAATAGCCAGAAGGGTTAAAATGTGTGGTTCTTTTGATAATTAATTGTTCTTAGATTAATTTAGGGAAATTTAAAGTAGGCAGTAATGTTTTTATTACATAAACACGTTTTTAAATTTTTTTGTACGTCTGCTTTAATAAGGTCAATGACTCTTCAAATTTATTTACCCATTTAGAAAGGAAATGTGAAATTGAAAGCAAATCTAGAGAATAATAATAGTACATTATAGTACAAGTGAGCAAAGTTACCGTCTCTACCATGGTGAATGTTCTGATGAGCTCTTCCAATTAATCCCACCCTCTCCTTTCCTATATAGGACAACACGTGCAGGGCTTAGATGCCACCCGCATACGGTGCAGAATATTCCATCAGGAACCAAGCGGTTCGGCGACTCCTTCTTCTGCCGCACCATTAAGTCTTGGAATTCTTTACCAGTTCACGTGTTTCCCTCCTCCTACAGTCCCGGGTCCTTTAAGCGGGGCGTGAAAAAGCATCTGATGAGGCCGTCAAGCTGAGTGCCACCATTGTAACATGATACGTGTCTGTAATGGTGACGCTCTTTTCAGGGACTTTGCCTTCAGCTTACCATCAGGCGAGGCGAAGTCAAATTGACGTGTCCTATATAAAAAAAAAAAAAAAGTTGGTGATTACCGCCGAGGCGCCATTGAGACCCGAGCCGCAAGGCGAGGGTCTTAAGAGAGCCGAGGACGGTAATCAGCATACTCACGCGTGCCATACGACGTTTTACAACACACTTGCGAATAAAATAATACTACAAATACATACTTGTTTACGCCTACTATCATAAGGATATCAAGGATCCGTGATATGCTGCTAATCAAGTCAAAATTGTATTGTCAAATAAACAATACTACAAATTAATTCGTTTTCCTATGTGCGCGCATCTAAAAATGGCGGTCGGCCATATTTAAAAAAAAAATGAGGCTTGAATTTAACTTTTTTTACTGTTTTTTTTTCTGTACTTAGAGAAAAAAAAAGTTTAATTTGAGTGAACATTTTGTTTATTAAACAAGTATTACAAATTGAAATTATTTATTTAAATATTTCCCACTTCACTCAATCAGTTATCCTATCACAGTCCACTGCTGCACATAGACCTCTCCCAATACACGCCATTGATCCCGATCCTCCGCCTTTCACATCCAGTCCACCCAGCCATCTATTTCAGGACTACAGTCCATCTGTCTTAGGGACGTCCCACCTTTCATTTAGCTTCTCACGGTTTCCACTCTAGGACTCCTTTGTTCCAACGGCTATCGGTCCTTCGATAACAGTGGCCAGTCCACTGCCACGTCAGCTTGATTATTTAGTTGGAAATGTTGGAACAGCCCTATGCCGAAAACTTGTATGTTTACCTGAATGTGAGCACACAATCGTGTGACATAAACTATATAATGATAACTTGTTGTCCTTTGTTATCATATTATACAAATTACGAGTCAAGCATGTCATAAACAGGTTTATCTTAAATATTAATGTCAGTGCCCATTTTAGTAGGGTATTGGTTCATTGTTCGATACGAGATAACTATTAATTCTAGAGTTATTGAACCGTTTATAAATCAAATCTTTTAATAAAACCATTTTTAACATGAAATGGTAATAAAATAGAACAACGATAGAAATTATTTTACTGTCTCTACCATGGCGAATGTTCTGATGAGCTCTTCCAATTAGTCCCACCCTCCCCTTTCCTTTAGTGGACAACACGGGCAGGGTACGTTTTTAGATGTCACCCGCATACGTTGCAAAATACCCCATCAAGAACCAAGCGATTCGGCAACTTCTTCTTTAGCCGCTCCATTAAGACCTGGAATTCCTTACGAGCTCACGTGTTTCCCTCTTCCTACAGTCCCAGGTCCTTCAAGCGTGGCGTGAAAAAGCATCTGATGGGACTATCAACCTGATTGCCACCATTGTAATATGTTGCGTGTCTGTATTGGTGACCCTCTTTTCTGAGACTTTACCTTCAGCTTACTATCAGGCGAGGTGAAGTCAAATTGACGTGTCCTATATAAAAAAAAAACCATTTACTTCCAAAACTAAGAGATAGGACTCGAGCTCAAACTGTACACTACAGTAATATATTTTGACAATAAGATAAAAGCTGAAAAATAAAAGTGTAAAAAAGAAACCTTCACTTAAAAGGTGAGACGAATCCAACTCGTTTTTGTTTAACAGCTGCACAAAACGTACGTTTAATTTTAACGCATAACAAATTCGCTGTCAAAGAATAATCTCCTGGCATTTAAATCCAGACAGGCGAAGACTAAGAACAAAACAACATTGAGTATAATGCCTACAGACATGTTGACACAGCTCATATCATATTCGTCACGCTAATCCTGTGAGTCCGGCGACGAGCGTTAAATCCGCGATGTCGTTGTTGTGACACCTTAATGCCGGATCTGGACAAAGATCATGCAGATGTAGTAAGTAGTTGACCAATATGTTTATGCACAGTTTATACCTATTTTGTCAGATAAATGCAAATGTTTTTGTGTTTTTTAAGCGGGATGTGAAAAAGCACCTGATGAGGCCGTCAAGCTGAGTGCCATCATTGTAACATGGTACGTGTCTATAACGGGGTCACCATCATTTCTTCTTCTCTAGTCAGAGACTTTGCCTACAGCTTACCATCAGGCGAGGCGAAGTCGAATTGACGTGTACTATATAAGAAAAAAAACGAACGAATGTTTCATTTTCGAAATATAATAATTCTGGAATAAACTTTTTAGATTATTTTTATATGCAATCAGAATCCTTCTTTCTAGAAGAACTATTTCAATTTCATATCATCCCACCACTCCACTCAATCCATGCCATCTTTATATACTGCACATTTTACAAAAAATATTTATATTAAAATAAATATTCCAAATGCAAATAAAGATATCTTGGAAACTGTAGGGTTTTTGAATTAATTATTCATTTGCTTTTGCTTGCAAATTAGCGGCAACATAAAAGTGTCGACTGTCGAAATAATTTTGACAGGAGAAAATGTTTGCTCCATGATTTATTGT
This sequence comes from Eilema depressum, assembly GCA_914767945.1. Classification (NCBI taxonomy): domain Eukaryota; kingdom Metazoa; phylum Arthropoda; class Insecta; order Lepidoptera; family Erebidae; genus Eilema; species Eilema depressum. Next base: position 21,709,949 of record OU612021.1, read on the forward strand.
GACTTCTGTTGCAATCTTAATTACAACCTTAACTCAAAATGGCTTTGAGAGGTGTAGCAAATATGTACAAAATTAGTACTCAAAAGCGATAAGTGAAGTTTATTTTCTTTGTTCATTAAGTAAATTAAAATTAGAAATTGTGTCATCTAATGAGATCTTCAAAGTCCAATGGGACTTTGAAGATCTCCTTTTCTTGATTACCTTTCAATGTAACTGTAATTCTTACCTGGATCACAGTGCAATACTTTGGTGCAAAAATGAAAATAATTACTGAATCATTTTCTTTGAAACCTTACTATGAGCACAGTTTTGAATACATGTAGAGCTGCATGACAGTCCAATATTGTTAAGAAGGCAATGGAAATATCGTTGGACGAACGGCATGAACAAAATTTCTAAAGTAGAGATACTTCCATTAATGATCACATCTGAAGTTCTTAGGATGTTACACTCAGGTGGTAAACTTATGTTAAAATTAATGTCAATAAGTTAGAACCATGTTATATTATGTTGAGAATAAATAAATTGAATTGAGTGACAGAGACTACTTTGTAGAACAATCAAAATATGACTAGCTTCCCACATATAGCTGCAAATAAAATAAGCTAGCACAAGACTCATTGCAAATGGATATTGCGAGTACTAGATGCCTTTGGTATTTGACACCGGTGCACGGTGGGTATGCAAATAAATTACTAGCCGTTCGTGAATGGGCTTTGGCTAGTCAGAAAAACAGCACTTGCAGCATTCATCTCAAAACTTTCTCTCAACAAAATATTCCACGTGAAAAATCACCTAAACATTGAAATTAATGTATTTAATGGATTTAATCGTAATCAAATAAGCTAACACCTGTAGTTATAAATTATAATCAGAGTTGAGTTCAGCAGAAAGTGTCTCACAAAATACATTATGTATTTTAGTTAATTATAAAAACGACATCAACTAAACGTTAATTACCTAAATATCTGATTAAGATATAGATAAAGATTGATATTTGTTTACTATTTACATAATTCTGACATTTGTCTGATATTTTACCGTGAGAATGAGGTATCAGGAATTTTAGAACACTGCATAGATTAGAATGACCTCCGCATCTCTTAAGCTTCTTTTCATCCTGCATTTCGTCATGTTTTTAATCAATAACATTGCTAAACAAAAAAAAAGAAATACTTTTTCTCTGATAGAAAGTATAAACTCTTATCGTTGTGGAAGAGTGTGATTTTTTTTAAAATAAAGAATCGTCCAACAAGACTAGTTGATTTTTTAATAATATGGCGCGAACTTCCGCCATAGTTCAAGTTGAATTCACTAGATGGCGCTGAAAATATTCTGAAAGAATTTCTTTCTTTCTTTATATTATGTATTTATTACATTACATTTATGTAGTAAGTTTTGCTGCTGAAGCTGAAGTTTCGGAGACATAAAGACAGTTCCACACGTGTCCTATATACTCGTAAATAGGTGTACCAACAAAACGCGTCACCGTTTATCTTATAATCATGTTAAAATACACACGATTTAACATGATTTATAACGTTAAACTCGTCGGGATTCCCATCTAGAATTTACATACAATGTTGATCTATGTAAGTTAATGCCACAGGAAGTTAGATTAAATCTTTTAACAAATGAGTTTGACCTTTAAATATTAGGTATTAAGATATAAAGTTATATAGGTACCTACTTATAAATCTAAGGCCCGAATAATAGAACGATACTCGGTACTGAATCTCGATGTATCTGAGGACATCAATATCAGACATCGACAAAATCGAGACATCTCTTCGACCAAGGAAATCACTGACAAAAAGGTGTCATGTAACCAATACATTCATAGTGTAGACATATTTCATCAACTTCATTGGTCAGAGGGAAGCGAAGAGATTTTTGTCTACGTTACCATGCTAGGGCTGATTTGACAGATTGTATAAACAATAATCAAGATTCAAAACTGAGTATTATTCTAGAATACGGGTCTAAAATTTTAAGGGATGCATTACATATTCTATGTTATGTCAAAAGGAACGTATTTTTGTTTTTCCAAGAACGTAATATTTCAAACTTACTTTTATATTGATTTAGCGTTCCTATTTGGCTCTTTTATATGCGACTGCCGTCTGACCTTACAAACACGAGACGAAAGTCAGAGTGCCTGAGCCTCTTACATCAATCAGCAGGTCAGCAGGTGTGTTCTATTGAAGGCCAGTTCAAGCCTCGAAAATACGTGGTTGAGCCCCAAAACACCCTGGCGAGTTTTACCAGGAATTTAATCTTTCCATAGTAGGCGTGTTTTAAACCATTGAAGAAACAGTGAAAGCAAAAGTTGACCCTGTACTATAGTTATCATAAAACCCTAGAACAACAGTCGTAAGAAATGTCCAAATCCATTTAATACCGTGACAACCAATAAACAGCTGAACAATGTCACTGACCAGTGCACAATAAATCCCTTCATACAATATAACGCGTATATTACAGCGCTAATTGACATTTACAATCTCGTTCGGTATCAATATATCTGGGCCTTGTATCGAACTGAGCTGAACAACTGTTGCTTTACGGTAGCAATGGATAAGCGACAGCGGGAGCGGTGCTCATAAAGCACAATTGCAACATTAAATGTGAGGCTAGGCGGTTTTGAACGATAGAGGTGGAAATCTACTTACTGTGGATCGTAAAGGTTTAGGTAAGGCGCATCTCATCATTATTTTGAAAATATTATAGGATCATGTTCGTAATTAATTTGATTCCTTCAATAATTTTTAATTTTTTTATTATTTTGTAGAGAATAAAGTTGTAGTAATTCAAATGAACTATTGCATTTTTAATAATAAGTTGCCTTTATGATGTGAGTGTCTTTTAACCTAATCCTCATTCCAAATACTCTAACTCCTATAGGATCAACAGTAGCGACACCCTATAGGCGATGTGCCTCAATCAAAATGGTAAAAGCCTAAAAATGGAAGTTTTTTCTCTGATACGCTGAATTTTATAACTTAGACCAAGCAACCCTTCAACACCAAAATGACAACAGTAAATATTCATAATTCATTTGCAATTAACTCGTGGTTCAGCTGCCCACAAAGTGGCGTGAATGAAGCTGCTTAACGAGCACTATCCTGCTGCCGGAACTACTTTATTTACTATTCATTGTAGTGTCCGTGCATTTTGTGTATTATTACGGTCATATCAAATGTACCAAAAGTCAACATAATGTCTATAGTATAACTAATATTATAGAGCTGAAGATTTTGTTTGCTTGCTTGAATTCGCAAATCTGAGGACGTACAGGTTCGCATTGGACTCCGACTTGAAGGCTGGATTCGACCGGTACTAAGGCAAAGATGATATTAATTAAGTACAGGCTTAGTCCCGGCTACTCCTAAACCTTGCACTTTAGAGCTTGAGGTCTTGAGTCCGGACCTCAAGCTCTGAAGTCTGCCTCTAAGTCTTCTCAGAATTTGGCTTATCGGTTTATATGGAAACGACTGGCGCAATTCCACTGGCGTTTTCGCCAAAAGAATGTACCGTAAGCCTACACATACGGACAGGTACCTACACGCCACGTCTCATCACTATCCCCGGCACTTGCAATCCGTCATGACCTCACTCAGGAACAGGGCTTATGATCTCTGTGACCCTGAACATCTGGAGCGAGAGCTGGACCATGTTCAGGAGGTACTTAAGAAAAACGGATATGCAGTGAACGAACGACGGAGACTGCAGGCGCCGAGGCGTAGACATCCAGAGGTGAGCAGACAACCAGCCTATATGCCCTATGTCAAGGGAGTAACGGACAAAATCGGCTCCGTGTTAAAAACCTACTCCATTCCGACAGTGTACACCCCAGGTACAAATAATAATAAATAAATAATAATCGCAGCTGTAAAGAATCGCCAGACAAACAAATCTGCGATTGCAGAGCACCTACTAGAGGCAGGCACCAATCACTGGATCGAGTTCCACCATACGCAAGTCCTCTCCACCGAACGTCACTTTTATTCAAGAGCTGTACGTAGTGTACGTGAAGCGATTGAAATTAAGAAACATAAAAATTTCAATCGGGAAGATGGGTTTAAATTATCAGCAACATGGAATCCAGTGATAAACAACATGCAACCTCGCTTTTCTGCGCAGTCGGATAGACACCGGACAGTTGGCTTGCGGAATAGGGACACAGTGAGTGTATTATGTGACGGTACATGGCGACAACAAAATGTAAAAAATCTCGAAGATGTGCGGGTAGATGAAGAACCTACTACCTCACGGATTCGAAGACGGCGGGCGTGCACCGCTGAGCCAGTCAGCCGGTGTAACCTGGTCGAAACGTCAGGCAAATCAAAGGTATGTATGTACCTATACCATGATCGCGTTAATTCCCGTTAACATTATTGTATAGAATGTCACTTTGTCTAGGGTCCAAAGATTTCGTCTGTTAATCTGTAAGTTTACCGGCTCAGCAGGTGGACTTGGCCCCCAGAGATCGCGGTGAAGCGCGATACGCGTACATTCAGACTGATAACCTCATTATTCATTGAGGATTGGGTGCTATGGTAACACATTAGTAGTAGACTGCAGTAAATATTACTGAGGTCATTCAGACTACATACATTAGCCAAAGCTTATGAAATGTATGAAAATGTACATAAGACAAAGGGAATAAGTTTACACTTTTACACGTTAAGGTGTATTAAAAGTGTGTACTTAGATCCTTCACCGTGTGTACCTACCTAAGTACCTACTGATCTATCACAGCTTGAATAATGACTCCTCAATCAATCATTCCACATATGGGCGCCCTTCAAAGAACTTCAACCGTAACGATGGAAGCTCCATAAACTTAATTACACTGTTCAAATGGTAAATCAATTACTTCTGGCGAATTATTCTCATCATCATCATCATCTGCATATAGACGTATTCTCCTGATTGCATCCGTGGCCAAGATAACCTCGGAGCTCAGGGTCCGCCTTCCGGCTCTTCCTTCTCCACTTCGCACGATCTTGGGCGTCCATGGTAGTGAGACCATTTGCACGCATATCACCCTCCACGACGTCAAGCCAGGACTTCTTTGGTCTACCCCTTTTACCTGGACCCGGCGGGGGTACCATTGCCAGGCATTTGTTCCCCACGTAGCCTGGCGGTTGCCGCAAGACGTGGCCGCACCAGCGAAGGCGCCTCTCTTGCATTTTATCCGCGATGTCACGGACATGGAGGCTGCCGCGGATGCGAGAGTTCCGTACGCGATCTTTACGCGTAACGCCGCACATCCACCGCAACATTTTCATCTCCGTGACACGCAGCTCTTGCTTGTGTCGCTCGAGCAGCGGCCACGCCTCACAACCATACAAGAGAACAGGCCTAATGATCGTCTTATAGACCTGCCCCTTCAACCTGACTGGCATTTTAGGATCACAGGTCACGCCAGTCATTTCTCGCCACTTGGCCCACGCGGCAGCAATGCGTGCCTTGACGTCGTGGTCGATCTCACCGGTCACATGAAGTACAGATCCCAGGTACTTAACCTGGTCCGTGCGCTCGACCAAATCATCGCCTATGCGGACGGGTGTGGGATCTGTGGAGTTTAACGCTAAGTATTCTGTCTTCGCTACATTTAGCTTCAGACCGCCGCCGTTCTCAAGCGCTTCTTTCCATCCTTTCACGCGTCGCACCAATCTGCTCCTGTCCGCGTCCATGAGCGCAATATCATCAGCATACATGAGCAACCACGGAGGCTGCTCATGTGAGTTTCTAATGCTGTCCGACAAAACATCTAATACCACGCTGAACAGGTAAGGACTAAGGACGGATCCTTGGTGTACCCCGACGGTGATGGGGAAGGCTTTCGAGTCGCCAACAGCAGTCCGAACCACGGAACCGGAATCGTAGTACATGTCTCGGATGGTGTCAATGTAAGTCTCTGGGACACCCTTGGCCCGCAGTGCCCACCAGATCACCTCGCGAGGAACACAGTCGAAGGCCTTCTGCATGTCTAAGAATAGGCAGTGCAGGGGCGTGTTCTTCGCCCTGTATTTCCCCGCCACAACCCTTAGGGCGAACACTGGGTCCATGGTCCCGTGCCCGGGACGGAACCCGTACTGGCACTCCGAGAGTGGCGAATTATTCTACTTGACAATAATTCTCAAACGCAGTCGTAACGTGAGTAGCCGATGAATTTCAATTGGTAAACATAGAAAATAGAACCGTTGTAAAACAAAGGCAACTCAAATGTGTCGGGTAATACGACGTAGTTATATACCGGTTGGTCAAGTCTAATAAAGGTTCTGCCATACATATTCATGTAAAAAAAAATGTAACAATATTATTAATGTTCGCACATTCTGTATTCGCAAGAACTATGTAATTATAGAGTTAATAAAGTGTAATACGTATAATGATTTACACACGCTGCAGAAGTGGCAGCAAAAACTTGATAAGTGCAAACATAGTGCTAGGAAAATTATACCATGCGCAGGCGCAAGAGTAACTGTGCTGGTTGTGTGCGTTTGTTTGTTCAATGTACAGTTTTTGTTATATGAATTTCAGTTATTTGCTTTGTGTTTTCATATTAGAATCACCATCATCATTTTGAAAGAAAAGCATTTCTTTTCTGCTTTCTATACATACTCGTATGTATCGTTAATGAGGAGTACTTGTAGAAGGTAGGACACGACGGTAGTTCCATCCCAATTGCAGCAGTCCAACTGAGGAAGTACCTCCGCCCTACAGAATACCTCGGCTACAATAACCTCGTATTGTGTTCCCCGCAGTGAGCAGGTTAACCAGAGCTCACTGATGAGTTTTTCTGCTATCAGTGGGAAAATTATAGTTTGTCCTGCATTGTCTTCTGCACTGATGGCACAGAAAGTCTCTGTTATTACAGTGTGACACCCCAGGTGTTGCAAACGTCCATAGGCCACAGTAACTTTCCAATAGGTGGGTTGTGTGTTTTTTTACCACCTAAGTGGTATAAAAGAAATCTGACAAATATCATATTAAAGGTGGCTAAGATGGACTGAATGCGCAAGGTAAAGGATAGTGCTATGGCGCACAGTTGGAGAGGACTATATCCAGCAGTGGATTGCATTAAACTAATTGATTGATTAATCATAAACGGGAAAAGGGGGAAAGGGGACTTTTTTTATTTGTTTATGGATTACTCAATCACGTAAATATTTTTGATGTAGTTAACCGAATTTAGGCACACAGGTAGAATACAATTTATAACACACTAGCTGTTGTTAGCGGCTCTGCCCGCGTGGAAATCTCATCCCGTTCATCGCCGATCCTCGTAGTAGCGTGATGATATAAAGCCTGATGCCTGATAATGTAGTAACAAGTATTATACCATCGACACACTAGTGTGGTAAAATGGTGTGGACATGAGTGGAGTGGTAACTTTCTAATGGCGACAGAATTTTTTAAATCGGTCCAGTGGTATAGAATTTATTCGTTATCGACTTTATACCTTCCCCGGGAAATAGGTTCCTGTAGTTGACAGGAACGGAAACAATATTCCTCGCGGGTAGAGCCACACGTATCACCTAGTTCAATATAAAATAATGCAAGAATATGATTGTGCGCTGTGGTGTATCGGCATAATAACGGTAATTAGTATTGGTGATTCATATCATTAATTATGTTTGCGAACATCTTGATAGAGCAAACGAATTTATGTGGTACGGAACTGATTTTCTTTCTCGTATATTGTGTGTGGACACGAACATGTTTGTTGGCGCGTGGTCGTTTGTAGACAACTCACTTTGGCTCGTTTTGACATTTTGTTTTCATTGCCAATAATAAACTGGCTGGATAACACATGTCAGTTGTTTAAAATGACAACTATGTATGTGACCTTTTTAACCGACTTCAAAAAACGAGGAGGTTCTCAATTCGGATGTTTATATATTTTTTTTTTTGTTCAATGTTTTTCAAATATCTTGAATATCGTGGTTGAAGGTTCTGCCAATAGATCTCAATAAGTGAAGGGTAGCCAGAGCTCACTGGAGAGGTTTGTTCTGTCAGTGGGAAGACCAAAGGCTTGTCCTACTTTTCTTCTGCACTGACGGCACAGAACCACTTTGTTCTTAACAGAGTCGGCAGTACGAGTATGACTCCCCTTGTATTGCACTCGTCCATAGGCTATGGTAACCACTTTCCATCTGGTGGGCCGTGTGCTTAAAAAAACTACTCGTCTAAGATCAAAAAAAAAAAAACATTCGCAGCGCATCAACCAATGCGGGTAAAGACGCGAGTATACATTAGTTTTCTTTTTCATGTTTTCTTTGATCCTTTTTTATCTAACTGTACTTTAGCATGCGCGCGAGATGACGACGAAAAAATAATTCGAAATCGAAAATTACCAACTCGCGTGCGCTCGCGAATTTGACGATCGCGAGATGGTGAATGACCCGTTTTTAGAGTTATGTTTGGTCCATTTGATATAAGCTGAATATCGAAATTCCAGATAATCTGAACTCATGATCATCTGAACACTCAATTGCATCTGGGTCTTTCACTTTAAAACGCAGGTTCCACTTACTTCTCCTCCTCTTAATTTAACCTGTATGGCTTTTTTGGGTGCGACTATCATCTGATCAACCAATCCCGTTAGAAACCTGAATCAGAACCTCGTCTTGCAAGCAGCAGATGCTCTAACATGCCGGTGAGATTTGAGGGTCCCCGTATCCATACTTCCATACTAATATTATAAATACAAAAATACTACTAGTCTGTCTGTCTTTCTGTCTGTCTGTCTGTCTGTTACACTTTCACGCCTAAACCACTGAACCGATTTTTATAAAATTTGGCACAGAGATAGATTAAACCTTGGGAAAGGACATAGGCTATGTTTAGTCGCGATAACCGACATCCACGCGGGGGGAGCCGCGCTCAACAGCTTATCCTATAAAGTATAATTGTATTTTACAACACACCTGCTCATAACAGTGTTATTATTTCACCGCAAATAGGCACGGAATGACACCTATTATCAAACTGTGACTTTTTCATTACTATTATTCACAAGTGAGTTATAGATTCTTTTTTAATTTAATAGGTTAAGTTTCTATGTTCTTAAAAAAGTTTCGATACAAAAAAGAACGTGTTTAATAGTACTAATAAATTTAATATGCTTATTGTATGTTCATTTGATGCGTTTTCGTATTTAAATAAATAATTTCAACTTGTGATATTTATTGTATTGTGCAGTAGGTGAAACAAGTTGTACATATTTATGCCAATCCTCGACATCCGCACTAGCAGCAACCGTCGTCGCACGTAACCGCAACACACTCGTAAGTACACTACACTATATAATTACTCTTTTGAGTTATTGCGCTCGTTAAACCGTCTGGCAGCTGTTGCTATTATTATGACGTCAAAGCATCTAATTTTTTATAAGGAATAACAAGAATATTACGATATAAATTGAGTAGAAAATTATATAGGTCAGTATAAGATAGATTAATTGAGGCTTCAATAAAAATGACGTTGATGGGGACATGGAAACATTTGTTGAAATAACGTTAGACTATTGTCTTAATAAAAAACAGAAAATGGTGTGTCGATGTGTAGCTACATAAGTATAATATTCACGACGGAGGGAGGGGGGGTGGGGGGGGGGGGTGGCAGAGATGTATGAGCGACCACATTTCGCCTAGCTGTTTAAATCCGTATATTCTGGAGAATGTGAGCGGTCGTTTTCATGAAGAAGCAATAATGATTTCAGTTGCCAATCTGGGTTATTTTGAGCACCATTGTCGTCACTACAATATGCTTTTCTTGTCACTAATGATCAGTAATAACTAGACTGCAGATGCAGGTCGGTTAAAGTAACGAAAATCAGATTAGGTGGGGTCTTTCAGACGAGGTGAACTCACGCTGTGAATGCGGAGCTACGCCGCAGACTATGACCCACCTGCTAACGTGTGTTGCCTGCCCAAGCACGTGTACTCCGGAGGAACTCATGAGTGCCTCTGAGAACGCTATCGAAGTGACTGCACACTGCACAAACAAAATAAGACACGATGTACCTTCGACTCGACAGATGAAGAAGAAGTAGTAACTAAAAAGAAGAAGCACTAACTCTAACAGCAGATCTCTAAACTTTGTAAAAAAATTGTTCGGGTAAACCTAAACAAGAACTGTGCGTAGGCATACAGTATGTTTTTTTTTGGTGGACCCGCTTATGTTGATCCAGGTGAACACCTTCAATTGCAAATCAAGTAAGGTTTGAAATGTTACCTCACTGATAGCTAAGGTAATAAAGCTGCATTTTATTAAACCTCTACTGTTATTAATCGCATCGTTTGCATACTCGTTGTCAATAAAAATATTGTAAAATCCAACTGGGATTTCTGCCACAACATACCATGTAGACTATGTGGGAATGCGTAATTATTACAAAAAATATACAGCCTGTATAGCAAAATGTTGAGTGAGAATTTAGTGCTTCGGCGAATAAAGGTATTGAGAACATTTGAACCTGGGTCAAAGAAGGAAATTCTAGTGGAACATTTGCTGACTGCATATTATTATATGCACCGTGTATATAAGAAATAACACTTCTTGTCAGTCGGGTAAAAAGGGGATGCTAAAAACGAGTATGAAATGAAAAGAAGCAAAGGTTAAAGTTGGCATTTAGACCATAATGAAAAACAGCAAAATACTAATAAAACAATCTTTAATAATGATTTTCAAATCAGTCATCGTTTCCAATAGTTCGTACAACTATCGGTGCCCATCATCGCCCTAAGATGATTGTACCTATAGGGCAATTTAGTATTATAATTTGGCTAGGTAGCTCAGTGGTTAGAGCATTCCCCCTGTAAGAGACTGGTCACGAGTTCAAGTCTTGTCTGAGCACTTTATCAATCGATTTGAATAGTTGGCATAGGTACCTACTAATTTCTTTAAAACAACATACAATACAATACAATGTAAAAATATAAAGTTATATTACTTTGTATGGGTACCTCAAAACATTTGGAAAGCCCCTTAGGTTTTTATAGAGAATTGCATAAGAATGCCATCCAGCTCTCTTCACGTTGAATCATAAAGGAAGTGATACAAAGCACAAAAAATATGAGCAATACATTCTTCAATAAATACTTCACGTATTGCTGCGACATACATAGGTTGGACTAATAACAGTAATGCCTTAAACAGCCACTGTAATGTCCGTCTGGTGCATTATTCCACTTACCAATCATTTTCATAATGCAGTCGTAACTTGAGCATACGGTAAAGTTCAATTGGTCAACACATAAGACTGGACTGGCGTAAAACTGAACCAACATAAATGTGTCGAATAATGCGAACGTGTGTGGTTATACTACGGTTGGTCAAGCCTAATAACGGTCCGGGTTGATGGAAGCCTCATGCTGGTCGTGTCGTAACTGCGGGAATGTTTCCGAATATGTACTCCTTGGAGGCAGAAAATGTTCGTATGTATGGCTCTTATGGCATTTTTTATTTCCCGCAGAATTAATTACTCACCGCAAGACAAGTTAATTGCATTTACGTTCAGATTCCTTCATTTACCTTTGGTCATTATTTGCAGTAAACTGGTAGCAGGTAAACTAAATATATGTGTGATAAACGTCTTACGCAACAGACATATTATAATAATATTATTGAAGCGAAAACCTCTTTAAGCGTGTTGACCACGTTTTGGGTGATGAAAAATTATGAAATTCGCGTCATCGACACCGTCCTGCACGTACACTGTCATCACGACGATATATTTCACAACAATCTTGCCGGTAACCCACTCGTTATTTTAATTTATTAACTCATCATTATCTGCCCCCTAGACTAGTGGCAATTCGTTGGCCGGCGTATTATAGAATAGAATGATGAATGTATGGGAATTGACGTATATGACAGTCGTCAACGTATTTCATAAACGTCAAATCCTATACATTCGTCATTCTATACTACCACTCCTGAGAGACTTGTCTAGGGGGGCTGAGTACCAATTTCGCAGTAGCAGCAAAATCGCCTTCGCTCCCGTAAGTGTATACCTACGTGTCAAAAAGTTCAGTCAGTATATAATAATGGATATTTTTGTTGTAACTCCTTTGGCCGCATAGCGGCTTCAATCCTTTTACTGATTCTTGAGATCCTCCTGGCGATAAAAAAAGCTCCGTATTCCACGGTAATCAAATCATGATTGAAAATCGTTACCTCAAATTATTTTACGTCATTTTTGTTGAACATGGGAATAGTAGCATTTTCTGTAAATTATTCTATCATTTCTTATTTACGGCAATCATCTTCACCTACCAATTTTATAGTAGTTCCCAAGTTATCACTAAAACTCCAATAAAAATATTAAATTGAAAAGGTAATAAAACTCCCAGCTCCATTCTAGACGTTTACTGGGAACATTTGATATGTTGCCGCATTAGGACGTAATTTCTTCTAAACAAGACGTGTTTCAATTTTATCTACAAATTGATGTATTTATGTAATTCAGATAGCAAGTTCTCAGCCCTGTGATGTACAGACTGTTTATTTATATTAATGTTAGATGGAATCCGAAATTGGAGTCAGAAATATATCCACTTTTTTTTTTTTTTTTTTATTTATTATCAAAATAAAACATAACAAATTGGTTTAAGTTATTTAGCAACAAAGAAACCACGAAGGTTTATATTTGTGCTAATGCAATAATAATTACATAATAGAATATTAAAATAAATATAGGTAAATTAGAATAATATTCAACAAGACCAAATCTCTACCTACCCACAATGTAACAAAACAAAAATTATAAAACATTATTACAACCATTACCATTTGTACTACATCAATCACAAAAAGCAACAACAAACAAAGTCATTATCCGTCTACAATGAGTTGACGAAGTATTCTTTTAGTTTACGTGCAAAACCAAATGTACTGTTGCACAACTTAATATACGACTTAATATATAATATAACAGAGTGATATCAAAGCGGTACTAAATTCATCCCAACTGATACTTTTTTATATAACAACGCATTTCTGACCAACATCAACATGATCAGCATTTTAGATGACAACATAGTTTTGGTTAGATTCCAAACAGGGCTCTGTGTTATGTTAGGATGACGCAAAAAATCACAAAATATAAAAAAAAGTTCCAGGAATGAAAATACTATAGTTAGGTACCGGTCCTAATGGAACATTTATGATTGGTTTATATAATTTTACAACATTACTTTTATATATTCCTTTAATGGTATATTCTGGTAATATTATTGTAAACTTACCATAAAATACCACTGTCTTATCTCTACCAAAATTTATATCTTTATAATTAATATCATAAAAGTAAAAATATATATTGACTACTTAAAATTTTACCCGCAAATATAATATTTTGCATTTAAAAAATCTTTTAACCGAGGCCACGTAACAGTCAGCTACCAAATTACACTATACGTGCACTTACAATACATTAAATATAATACGTATTTAAGTCCACATTATCTTATCTATCGCGACATCGTAAAAAATCGATTTAATCGCTGCAAAATCGAGTCCGTCGATTTTATATCGTCAATTCTGTATAAGGTTGCTGCTAAAACGTGTTTGTGAATTTTACACTTATTGCATACTCGTAAAAATTTAAATAGCGACATTAAATAAAATGCTTGTATTTTTGAGCAAATTAATGCTATTTTTTTGTATTGCCGACAATTTAATTTCGCTGCAAGAAGTTGTAATAATTTATTTTTGTTAACAAACTTTATAGGTATAAGCGTTATTAAAATATATAGTTTCATTTGTATTGTGTACGAGGTTAATTACAGCAAAGAGTTAATAAAAAAACTAATAACCTATTCAGAATATACTTTGACCACATTAATATAAATATGTTTTGTTAGAAATGTTTTATATTATTCATGTTTAACTACAAAAACTAATGAATTAAGAGGTTGAATCCTGCTAATATTACAAAATAAGATTATTTTGTGTTACTTAAACATGTGATGGGTGTATCTGGCTCCATCAAGATCTAAGGCACCAAGTTATCTAGATGCTTGACTGACGAGACTGTGATGGTGACTCTCATCTTGGGGTTCGGGTGGTCATGTAGTTGTCATTCCCATATAAGCCTTATGGCTTATGGTATGGTGGCTAATGGTACCATTATTGGTACCACGGTTAACAATAAATAATATTTGCCATAGTACCATCGACGTAATGGTACTACGGCAAATCAAAATTGCCACAGTACCATCAATGGTACCACAGTAAACAAACGAAACCAAGCATTTGTGGCGTGGCGATAGTAAACGATCGCCATTGGGTTCTGGAAGTCAAATGGCAGTCGCTTCACGGACAATATCGAGGTTCAGCCAAACCAGCAGTGAGACTGGAAAAAGCGGACCCCAGACTCCGAGATGAAAGGCCGAACCATTCAACTCGGAGTCTGGGGTCCGCATACGACTAGGATGAAGAAGATGATGAACTTGAATCCTCTTTAGATGAAAATATCACGATCAATATCCCGGCGCCCAATAGTTTACGGTGGGATGAACCACTCAATTTTCAAATTACACATAAGTTTAATAATATCAAATTGTAATACCATTTCTTCGCCCTAACCTCATTTTTTTGCCCTAACCTCTTACCCAAGCTTGTTAACCTCATTAGGATTTTATTCGAATTAATAAAAACCAAGTAAGTGAGCTAAATTACACATAGGAGGTAATAACTCGTGCTGTACGATTAGGATCATGTTGATCATGAATAATGTACTTACTAGGTTTACTAATCTCAACTTAATCTTTGACGAGTCATAAATAGCGCTGATTTTCTGCTACAAAACATATTCTTCCTCAGTAATTATAATTGCCAGATACGATCATTTAAAACTTTTTGTTCTATCAAAATCATACATACATACTTCTAAGATTTAGTAATTAAGCAATTATTCTTAATTCTTCTCAAAATAATGTTGAGTTATAATTATAAAGAATACATAAAAATAAAAAAACATATAACTTAAGCGTATAAATTGCATTTTGTTACGACATTCAAAATTATCATACTATGATACACAATCAACATAAAATAATAATCATATTATTCAGCAAAATTTAAATATTTTTGTAATAATATAATGCTAAGAATATGATTATGTTAATTTCAATCGTGTCCTACTAAATTTAATTACGTATTATTTTAATTTGATGTTATCAAACGCTTATAACATTAATTTTATCTAACGGTCATTATAAGCGTTATAATGAGGGTATAAAAAGCTATAATAATGTACTTCTAACGCCATTAACAGTCTTGATGACGTTTCGTGTGTTTATAGGAATAATGTTTAATTATAGGTATTTGTTTACGTGGGTATAGGAAGTAGTAATGTAATTTATATTACTCCATTTTTTTCATTGTTGCGTCACGGTGCGTTTCCCGACCACGAGGCAATGCTTGTAGACTTGTCTCTAGAGTCTCTTCAAAAAATAAGTGAGTCATTTTGATCATGTGACAGATTTTTCTGGTATCTTAGTGGGAGGCTCGAAATACGAGTTTCGCATGCCAGCCTGCCTGCTACTATGCTGGCCCTTTTAAAAATCTCTGCAGCCTCCTAGATTGAACACGATTTCACCTGATTGATGACAAGTAAACCAAAAAAAACGGGATCGCTAACTGTGCTAAACTAATATAGCGCGAAAAAGATCAAAAGAGTCGAAGAATTAGTTACTGAAAATAATCTGCATTAATTACACATTTACGGCTACCTAAAATAAAATCTCTCAAAGTCAAGTCAATGTAACAAAATCAATCTCAACCAAAGTACAAAATAATAAAACAAATAAAATAAAAAATAAACATCGCTTCTAACAGCCTGACGTAAACAAAATAATTGATTTCCATTTCTAAGATTACTTATCTCGGAGTTTTTATTGGCCGGGCAGATCGTAAATTACTCGTTTATCGCTTTATTCGCCACTCATTAAGGTTTTATATTAGAATTATGCGTTATTAATTTTAGAAAACGGCAGTTAAATTTATGATCCGCCTCGCTCGCTGTTTTACGATTCTTATTTCTTGCACAGATTATTGTGGTAGAGTGGACATTCCATTACTTGACACGTATGACTGTCTTATTTATTTCTCTGTTTGTACTTTAATGGGCTCTTAAAGTTTAATTATGACTTATACGTGTTTATGATCATTTTAATTATTAATTATAAAGTACAGTATAAACCTAAAGTTTTTAGATATCCTTCAAAATATGAGTACCTTGCTTTGGTACTCATATTTTTAAGGATATTTTAAAAGTTTTGGTCAAAATATCTGTATGAATTTAAGAATAGAATTTTTAGAAATAAAAAAATATTTAATTCAATGCGCATGAAACTTGGTTACCGTTATATAATAACTGATCTCGGAGTCAACCTATGTTCTGTTCCCTATTGTACCTACTTTACAAAGCGATTCCACTATTTAATCGTAATCAAGTAATAAAAAAAACTAATTCATAATTATTCGCGACTGCATAACAAATCATTTACGCACTTTTGAATAAGGAAAGAGTTTTTTCGCCTACAAAAGGTCGGTGTTGTGACTATGATGACCAAAACTACCAAATGCTGGTAAACACGCCACTCTGCGGGTCTCTCTTCTCTTCCAGCAATAAACCTGATGTCCGCGGTAAAATCTTCCTTGCACCTCCACTAAAAAGATATTCAAAAATCTCCATTTGGAAACAAAATACCGTAATCCTTGCTTTGACCTATATATAAGCCTCTAGAATGCAAACCATTTGTAGGCATTAATATAATATGACATTTAGTCAACGTCTTAATCGTTGTCGTTAAGAAACGAGTCCATTATAACATGTGATTTAAGGCTGGTGTCAATTGACGTTGTATTAATTCATACTATTCGTATGTAAATGCCGCACTGGGCGAGTTGTATGAATACAGTAGTTGTCGTACGGTCCGGTGATGATTGCATCACATGGATATAATTATGTTGGAAGAATATTGTTTTGTTTGTAGGGTTATTGCGATACTTATTTGCTGATTTAATTGATGATATACATAATTATACGCGTTGGTGTGGTCAGCAATTATGGTCATCGGAAATTCCTGGTGAGGGATACCACTAGGTTTGTTAGTATGTGTAGGTGAATCACTATCATGTGAGCCTTTAATATCACGAAATATTATTATCACTTCGACATTGGCACCCCATGAAGCCTTCCAATCGCAATGTTCCGTTCTCTCGAAATGTTTACCTAATGATTACGATAGTTTTTCAGTTTTTCGCGCTAGGGGTACAAATGTTAATTTTATTTGGTTTTAAACTTGATATAATGTACACCTGTTAATTGATGAACGAGGCTCTGACGAAACTTTTGTTAAAAAAAATCCGATGTTCAGGCGGCAGTCACAACTATAAAAACCGTAGAAGTCTAACTAAAAGGACAAGTAAGAGTCAACACACTCCGGACTTAGGTGAAAGCCTCAAATGCAACCGGAAACGATGCTAAGATGACGATGAATGTAAAAAAATCTAGCATATCGTGTGCTTATAGGTAACTTTAGATGTAGGTAGTAAAAACTGGTATTGTATTTTCTAGATCTTCTGCGAAACGATTATTGGAAGCCTAATAAAATGCAATAAAAACACGAACGGAACCATACCATATAAGTAAGTTAATAACCACATAACTGTTTCTTTATTGTAGATTTTTTACATATATAATAATTAACATGAAAAATATATACATTAAATAAGCAGTTATTTTCTTTATACCACTTAAGTCGCAGATAAGCACATGCCCACCAGATGGAAAGTGGTTACCGCGGCTTATGGACGAGTGTAACACCAGGGGAGTCACACTCGTGCTGCCTACCCTGAAAGAACCGAGAAATTCTGTACCGTCAACGCAGAAGACAAGCAGGCCAAGCCTTTGTTCCTCCAACTGACAGCACAAAACCTCTCCAGTAAGCTCTGGCTACCCTACTCACCGCTGGGAACACAACACGAGGTTATTATGGCCGCGGTATTCTGTAGAGCGAAGGTTCTTCCCCAGTCGGACTGCTCGATTGGGCCGGCAATATCGTCTCGTGTTCTAGCCATCTGATATCACTGTGAGAGAAGGAAAACTCGAACTAAAACCCTGCACCAACCCCTCTGGCCAGACTGGAAGCAGTAGGCCAAAACCTTCGAACATAGGGAGAAGGCCCGAAATAAATAATTGTATATTTAAAAATTGAAATTGTCGACAGCCTCCGTGGCGTAGCGGTAGTGAACGCGGCCGCTACGCAGGAGGCGCGGGTTCGATCCCCGCTCAGTGCAAATATTTGTGTGAATGAAATATGAGTATTTGCATTGGTCTGGTCGTGCCTCGGAGAGCACGTTAAGCCGTCGGTCCCGGTTGCCATAAGAACATGTATGGCAGTCGTTACCGGTAGTTGGAGCCCTAAAAAATCCAAAAGCAACGGTCTAACTGGAAAGCTTCGATATCGCCTAATGTTAACATTGGGTTGTGGAGGTCAGATGACAATCGCTTCACGGAAAATATCGAGGTCTAGCCAGATCCGTAGTTAAGGCTGGTAAAGCGGACCCCAGACTCCGAGCTGAAAGCTTCGGATGCGACTGGGAATTAACGCTAAGGGGAAGAAGAAGAAGAAGAGCCATCTTTCCATCCATACATTCATCCATTCTCATAAAATTATAAAATTCATACCTAATATTAATTTACTTATTTTTGTTTAAAATTCAAGTTATTCCTATAACTTAGCAGGATAAATATACATTTTCTATTAAATATTAAAATTACTCAGATTGTAGATAGTTGCTAACTTAGTAAATAATTTTAGTAAATATTTTTTTTTATAATATGCTCGTTACTGCGGCAGTGAACATAATAAAATGAAAAATTCAGTGATTAAATAATATTAAAAGCGCAACAGGTTACATGCTTCAGTACACTTTTTTTTATTTTAGCTACTGAATTTATGAAGGGAAAAATTACTAGAGCGGGTCTCCCAATTTTTTTTCCAAAAAATTGCATAATTGCTACAAAATTGAGAAATTTGTCGGCGAGTTAATTATCTCCTCGATGTTATCAATTGAAATAAAATAATTTACTGATTTCATGCAAAAAATAATGTGAATAATTGTGATAATGAATAAGAAACACCTTATTATAAATATTATACATCCATGATAATAAATTATTATCTATTCATCTATTATTCTATCCATTTAAATCTAACCTAATGCAAAGAAATTCGTTCTGCGTACTTTAAAAATGACGGGTTTCCATACATATGGGTTATTGGACGATTCGCACGAATTGTTCATCCTGATTTTATCCCTTTATGAGTAAAATTTCCAAAAATAATTTGTTATTGCATGCACAAAAGGCATCACCTGCCAAAATTCCATGTTTGTAGTTCCAACGGTTTAGGTTCTGCGTTCATGAGTCAGTCAGTCAGGACGAGTCGTTTTATATGTATACTAGCTGTCCCGGCGAACTTCGTACCGCCAATTTTTTTCAGCCTGCGTGAATTTTTGATCCCGTTCCCGCTGCACCTATTTTCTCACCCTTTAAACCTTACCTGGGCATCCACGAATATTTCAAGACTAAAATTACCCAAATCGGTTCAGCCGTTCTTGAGTTATAAACTAACAACGAAAAGTGGCATTGATTTTTATATATAGAAGAAGATTATGTTACCGGCAATGAGTTTAGCCAGTAATACTATGAAATGAAATAAATAGTGGTATAGGGCGCGCAGTGTCCACTCTGCGCAATTAGACTTGGATAGATTAGGTTAGAATGGTAGTGCTTGTTTTTTTATGACCATCCAGTAATAGAAGTTCCGCAAAGTCATCAAATCAAATATAGTCAAATACAGTCCAAGATTTCTGTATATTTTACACATTGCCGGTGGAGCAGCAGGCATTCTATATAATAGCATACATTACCTAGGTATTCTAGAGAATACCTGAATTATACCTACAGGTGGCCGGATGCCCGAGTTAGCCCGAGATTCACCCTCCTACAGCAATACAATATTACAGCAAAAGAATATTAGCAACCGAAATTACTAATATTGCCTCTAACCCCTCCAGCTAAGATAAATTGCCTGTATTAGAAGTGTGTTCACATCGGTAGTGTAATGGCCAGGATTCGAACCCGGGACCTCTCGATCGTAAAGCCACTAAGCAAGCGATGCTTATTAAGGGTAGGAGGGTGAATCTCGGGCTCCAAACAAGCTACAAGCGTAGAATATAATCAGTACTGACGCTATGATGATGAT
The DNA here is from genome assembly GCA_914767945.1 of Eilema depressum. Taxonomy (NCBI): domain Eukaryota; kingdom Metazoa; phylum Arthropoda; class Insecta; order Lepidoptera; family Erebidae; genus Eilema; species Eilema depressum. The sequence goes on from OU612021.1 coordinate 21,730,249, forward strand.
GACGGAATACATACAATTATGAGTTATAACTAGATATACTATATGTTTACCAGACACTAGATATCATATAAAATCATAAACGAAATATAACATTCATAAATAAGACGAGAAATTAATTTCCTTTGAGGTCCGAAGCCGCGCGATACGCCAATCAATAATAAAAATTAATACCTACTTGTTAATCTATAATCCATAACATTTATTATATCGTTGCTTATAAAACCAGTGGTTCTAAACCCTCGGTCGTAAACCGCATCTAATTATGCCACAATAAAATCAAATGTAAAATGGCGCTTAATTGGTGTAATATAACCTTGTTATCGGCGTTCTGTATTAGTGGTCAATGGTTTATTCCTTTTAGGACCTAATAATACAGAATATTAACTTCTAAGGTTGCAGTAATAAAAATTGTTCAATCATTTTGTTAATTTTGTTATAATTAAATTTTGAAATAAAAATGGAACGCAATTAGTACAAGGCATCAATTTATAGTTACAGTTTTGAACATTAGTTGATGAAGGCCAGGATTGTCTTTTATTATTAAGTATAATGTTAGAGTTAATTGGTGTATTAATTACTCGAATCGGCTACAATATTTAATTCAAATTCAAAAAATTTTTTAATTCAAAATTCATTTATTCGAATATTTACAATCTAGTGAACACATTACAATACGAGTTAGTACAGGTTAACGCCATAATTTGATGAAGTCTGGCACCCGAGTTAAGATTAAACTTGTGTTTAGGGTGCCAGAGATCCTGCAACTTATTACAAGTATTTTACAAACGATAATAATCAATTAGGATACAAATAGTTAAGTGTTCAAGTTTGATAATAAAAGGAAAAATTATTAGAATATCTGTCACTATAACTGTTTTCTTTTACACGATTATTAATAGTTAGCAAAGTGTTTATTCAGTTACTTGAGCACAATTTAATAGTCTAACGAAAGTCAAGCAAAACTGTCAAAAATATTTTAGTATCTATTTAAACACAATTTTTTTTATTATGAATTTATTTTGTTATTCTTATTCAATATCTCTAATTGTACAACCCTTCTTAATAAGAATATACCTAAATAAGGGAAATAAAAATAAATAAAATATTATTTAACACTTTTTTTACACTTTATGACACTTCAAACGAATCGCCAAATATTGTAACCGCATATCATCGATACAAGTTACAAACGCAATATTACAAAGAGGAATAAACCATCTAAATATATTATTTATGTTCGGTTGTTACACGAATGATGAATAGTCGACGTATACTACTTTTTCGGCACACAACACTTCCTTCAAATGTTACAATCACCGGAAAATGCACCTTATTTACAAGATATTAAAGGTTACTCAAACTATTCGGTTATTAATCAATCCTTTCTTAGGCTATTGTGAATGTTTTTATGAAGCCCAAAGGCGTATAATAGTAATTAATTACGTATAAAGTAATATCTAAGACTTGTTAATTAAATCGTGCTTGGGTGCGTCTCGGTAATCTGTTATTTCAGTAAAGAGAAATTGCTGAACATGGCTATGAAGTGCTAGTTTATAACCGGGATGTCATAAATTGCTTGACCCTTTTTATTGAAGTGAGCAACGCCATCAGATTCAAAATCAATTAAATAATATAAGTAAATTGTTTATCAAAAGTAATAATTTCAGTAATCGAGCAGGAAATCCTGCACCATAGCCACATCCATCAATCAGCAAGTGATGGTCTTGGTGGAACTCCATACACCATAATTATTTAGTAGATTGTATGACAAAGAAGTAAAATAGTATTTTTACGGCGAGGGCGCTACTTTTGAATCATGAGCGAAGCGAAGGATTTTAGGATAGAATAGAAAATAAATCCTGAGCATAGCGAGGGGTTCAAACTTCAAAGTACATCGCCCGAGGTAAAAACAAATTTGCTCTCGAGTCGGACACTATACTTTTCATCCCCTTTCTATGAGAAAAATATGTAGGTACTGCCAGCCAGTAATGAAAAAAAAAATCGTTTGATTTCTACGAATGAAAAAATATAATTTTGCAATTTCAAATCACTTTGCCGCGCGATAAAAGGCTCTTAACAGAAAAGTTTTATTTTGCTCCCACTTATTGAGGAACAAAGGGACATTTTCGAATAGAAGGGATGAAAAAAATATTATATTACACTTGTAATACTATTCCTAGCTTATTCATTACACTAGTTAAATAAAATAAATGCCACGTAAACGACGCTACGACACGACATAATACAAAATGTAATAAAAGTAAAATTGAAAACGCTCAATTAACTTCGTTGGCCTTTCATTCTGAATCAGCGACATAACTGTCTTATAAACCTTTATGTTTAACGAGCAGCATTAAACAACTCTGTGTAATTGTAATTAACATTATTGACTGACGGTACAACAGGAGGCCTACCATAAAACATCTATAGTTGCGGATCGAAGTTTCGGAATATAGGATCCCTCCACCCTACCGAATACCGCAGCCATAATAACCTCGTGTTGTGTTCCCCGCGGTAAGTAGGGTAGCCAGAGCTCACTGGAGTTTTTGTGCTGTCAGTGGGAAGATCAAAGGCTTGGCCTGCTTTGTCTTCTGCACTGGTGGCACAGAAACTCTCCGTTCTTACAGATTTGTTAGAGTGTGATTCCCCTGGCACACGTCCATAGGCCACGGTAACCACTTTCCATCAGGTGGGCTGTGTACTTGTCTGTCATCTAAGTGGTATATAAAAAGGTTGCATAGTCCAGTGTTGAGCAGAAGGTCCTCGAAGCAAAACGTTCTTGATGTCATATTAACCGCTTCGGCTAAAACCCGACCGGAAGAAAACCGATGGGACTTTATTGTACCAGTCCCCACTAGACAAGTGGCAATTCCTTGACCAGCGTATTGTAAGTACAATATTTTGTATTTACAATACACTGGCCAAGGAATTGCCACTTATTGACGTCAATATACGCGTCTATTGACGTATATGACAGTTTTGAACGTTTGTCATAAACGTCATAAAAGTCAAAATACGTGTCATACATTCACCATTATATTCTACAATACGGAAATGGCTAAATACGTAGTCTTTCGTTAGTATTTCGTGTGAGCCCGAAATTTCGAAAGTTTCATGGTAGACCTCCTGCTGGTAATGTGAAATACGAATATTTTAACATTTATCTGTTAATCGATTACACATATTATTAATATCGGCAACCAATAAATATTGGATTGAAACTTTGTAGTGTTCAATTTCGAATGAAAATGTTAATTTATGATTTTTTGAGGTCGCACATTTTTTTATTGATTTAAGATAATAGGTATTTTATGGATAAGGTGTTTGGTTTTTTTTGGTATAAAATTTAATAAAATTGATAACCTGGAGGCCAAGAATTGTTGAAATGTAAGAGATTAAAAGCACGACTGATTACTCTGGTAAGATTTATGAATACATTGAAAAAATGACTAATAGTTGAATACATTATACTTGTTTTTATGAGTACCTAAACTTATTCTTAACAATGGATATAAATTGGATAGACATTGAGGTTATTTCGCGGACTTTTAAACATTGATTTTTGATAACTCCGCCCAATCAATTGAGATAATTTTAAAGCAATTAGTTTGCTAAACTAAACAAATTATAATAAATTGGATAGTTCGTACGAATATCGGTAGATTACTCCCACCATCGCCGTAAGATGGATGTATTGGAAAAATTGGATCACTCTCGGGCGAAGCTCGGTGGCTCAGTAGTCAGAGCGTTCCCCCTGTAAGGGAAAGATCGCGGGTTCGAGTCCCGCCCGGGAATTGATTTCGCTTTTTCCACCTGATGGAAAGAGGGTATCGCGGCCTATAACGAGTGCAACACCAGGGGAGTCACACTCGTGCTGCAGACTCTGTAAGAACAGATTCTGTGCCTTCAGCGAAGGACAAGCAGGACAAGCCTTCGGTCTTCCCACCGACAGCACAAAACTCTCCAGTGAGCTCTGGCTACCCTACTCACCGCCCACCCAACATGAGGTTATTATGGCCGCGATATTTTATAGGGCGGAGGTACTTCCCCAATCGGATTACTTACTCGATTGGGACGAAATGATCATCGTGTCCTCCCTTCTTTACTACCTTGTCACTACTCAGTGGATAGTTCAGTAGTTATGGGTACACCATTGAACTAACCAACTACGTGCAGATTATACCTCAAGCTCGCTCAAATCTCAAAACAAAATGGTGACACATAAACAAACGGCAGGAAACTATCAAAGCTTCCTTCCTTCTACACAAATTTATAACGTGTTTTGTCAAAACATAATGGCATATTATAAATTTGGCACCGTGACAGCCCTGAATATTATGATTTTTATTGCTGTAACCGAGGTACAGGCTACCGAATAAAAATAGAGACAGTCTGTCGACCCATAAAATAAATTATTCCCTCTAAATTTGTCCAAATTTATTGCAAAGCGAGCGTTTGAACGTGATCGCTAAATTATTAGATAAAAATATATATGAAAAGAAAAATATATTATGTTAGTAATAAAACTGTCGTAGTGAGGAAATGTTTTCTTTTAAACGAATTATTTATGTGTTTGTTAATCTTTTCGCTTTCATGAACAGAACTGAGATTATCAAAGACTGATGAAACTACTAGGAATCACATTTGGTGAGGAGTTATTGGGTTTCTTGCTAATAATATTTTTAAGAGCAGAGTTATGAATGGCCATGTTTTCCGGCGAACATTAGATCAGCGTATTTCATTTTATGGATGTTATACCTACTCATTTGCATGTTTAAATATTCTCGGATACGAGCAAAAGCGATTTCTTTCAATCAAGCACCGCTGTTCAATCTATCCAATTAATGGACCAAATCTAAGCGATTTATTATCAATTAATCGCTCATAGTCATTATTTACAGCCACAGTTCACTTATATACTATTACTGTTTTATCTTTTATTCGATGTTAATAACATCGATTAGCACTAGGAGAGTCATTAGGATTGGTCTAATTGGTGCTATCGATTTAAGCTTCAATAATATAATCATTTTCGCTTCAAGAATCACAGAATTGTGAAATCTTATTCAAAATTTTCATTAGTTATTACTTTCTAAAGTTTACCCAAATATTATTCACAGAACTGATACAAATTTTGAGGGACTCTATCGCGAGTTATTTTGTTGTCAACACTTATATGTTTTATTCATTGACGGTGTGTATAAAATCTTTATACTGTACAAAATTACTTTATTATTTTTTTGTTATAAGAGGTCTACAATGTGGGTATCGCAATAGTCTGATTGATGGATTATAAAATAATATGTTTTATGATAATTTCGAGGGTCAATCACCATCTTCAAATTTGCTTAACAATGTGCCATTATTATTATATACCAAGGATAAAAACTCCATCTTAACGAACATAAATTAATGGCAATAAAATATTCTTGGTTTAACTACTCATTTCACCATCTCTCTACATTAACTCTCGTGTAATAAACCTATATTGATAGTATAAAATATCCATCTGTTATTAATTATCCTGTCCAATTAAATCAAGATGAATGCGAAGAAACAGCTACTAGCTACGTGATTGAGTTATAAACAGAGGCCGGACGAAACAAGCAGCCAATTATTAGCCCACAATCGACGGTAGCCATATATCTGACGCTGATTAAGTTGGATATGCAGATAAGGCTGCTCACATGCATGCTGAAAAGAATGAAGGACGAAACGCTGCAGAGATTTAAAATCTACTTGTCAAGAAAATTACAAGGGACATGAAACGACTTTCTTTCAAAATGTTAAAAAAAAATATTGAAAAATATTTTTTTAAATGAATACTATTGGTTTTTTTTAAAGAAGAATTTTATTGATCTATACCTAAACTTTTTTATCGAGTACAGTCACGTGCAATGAAATGTATACACGGACAGAATTTTGAGTAAATGTTCACTCTGAAAATTTCAGAAATAAATAGTCACATTATTGATATTATATTCTTTGTAATTATCGGGATTTCTCGCAATAATGTAATTATTTGTCATTTTGCATTTTTTTTTGCATTTTGCTTTATCACTGTATACATATCAGTGCACGTGACTGTACTCTCGCTCTCTATCTTTCTTTCTTTCTCTTTTTCTCTGCAGTACAAGTGGTTACCGTTTCTCAAATTATTTTTAATGTGTAAGACAAGGAATATGTGGAGACATCAGATGAAGAATCAAATTATTTTAAAAATAACTATTCAGAAAAGACAATTAGAAAAAAATTGTCTACAATACATTACAAAAAGTCACAGTAGGTATAATTTGCAAGCAAAAAAACAAACCAAATATTGTTCGTAGTCGTGTCTGATTTATTTTCAAAATTAATCTCTGACGTAATATTTCAACGTGTAGTGCAGTGGTGTAACACCTGCAAGCGGCATTCGTGGTTGATTTATTGGACCGTTTGTCTCCCTCCCCCGTCCGTCCAGGTATCAACTACCCCCTTTGGCAACAGTACATCCGCATGTCATCCTGTCAACCACTGCGACAGCTGTGATTTATGAAGTCGAACCTTTAAATTTTGATGAACAGTGCACGTTGCTGTCAGAAAATTATTTATGAAATGATACAATATTCATATAACTGTATTATTAATGTACATTTGGGTTAAGTTATAAGTTATTGTTGATGTTAATCCAAAAAAAATATGATATAGGATATTACGTATTTTATTTTATTATTTTTGAAAACATACACAAATTCAAGTAAAGTTTTCACATTTCATACTTCAAGTTAAGGATGTTTTCTACTTATTCATTGTGAATATTACTGAGAACTTTAACATAAACATTTGACATTAATGTACTTAAGTAATTTCTTAGAAGTCAGTCGTGTTAAAGAAAGCGTAAAAGATATAAAACGACTGTATAAAAACCTTAAGTAATTTCTTGGTTTTTACAGCAGATTATAATATAATATATTATGAACAATAACATCGCTAACAGAATATTTAGCATAGATATAGAACTACTTTCTTAAATGTAATAGAATTTAAAATATATGTTCGTGATTTGAAAGCATGAAAATTTCCAAGTATTACATTTATTAGGCTGTTTGAAATGATATAAAACAATAAATTAAAACACAAATAACCTACACTCACATTGTCAGCTTATTAACATAATAAAATGTTTAGCCGCTCTGAAATTTACGCACTCACGCGGAAAACAAAATAAACTCTGCATGAGTTGATTTAGAGATTGCTTTTGATTGGTGGTTGTTTTGTTTCGCAACCACATCTCCAGGGGCTCGTAACTTTAGGTCGCGTGCGCCGGCGGCGTATTATTTTTAAATTATTAACGCTGTAATGGAATAATTCCGATATGCTAATGCAGCGATGAACGGGCTCCGATCACGATATCGCCACAGGTAACTATTAACAGTAGTCCAATATTCAGTCCTAATTTTATTGTGATGCAAATATTCCAACATCTATTCATGTGTTTAAAAAGGGGTTGTGGTTATGAATTATTTATAGAATGTATTATTTGTTTGAGCAATTTCCATCGTTATGCACCATTGTGACTATGATTATGCACATGCCAATTTAAAGCCTCAGGTGTTCTTATGTCAATTTGTATTATAATTGGATCGTGAATTAATCTTACCTCACTCTAAGATTACACTGCTACCATATGGTTAAAGGCAACTAAGATTCTTTACTGACATAAACAATAAACAGCTAAAAATAAAGTTACTTGAAAGCGTCTGAAGGATAATTTTTAAAGTACTTTGTTCTTGTCTGGCAATATTATTCAAAATGCTACTACTTAATTTAAATTATTTATACGGGTATATGGAGCCCCAAGATCTTGTAGCTCATTAGTGATTAATAGACGATGCCCTGGCGCAGGCTTTCCGTTCAGGACTGGAGAAAGTGGTCAGATAGTAGTTGCTTTTACAGGAGTGACTGCCTTCTGACCTAGTTGTTGCGATTAGCTTGAAACCCGAAGATCGTGGTCAGGTACATCATAAAAATAAATCTATCCCATTGTCTCAATTCTTGTTACATTTTATGTTCCACTCTATTTTCTACACTGTGTTCAAGCCGTTAGTATTACTTCTTCCGCTAATTGCAAGCGCTTGCAATTTGTATTCGAGCCAGTTTATGAGTCGTTCTCTTTGCTAGTAATGGATTGTAGGCTCTATTTAACTATCTCTGAGGCTTTCTGTCTGATAACACGATAAGAGGCGAACAAGTAACGCGAGTGGCGAATTGAAGTTTGTTATTACCGGTATTAGGTTTGAAGTTTTAGAACTTTTTAAGAGCTCATACCTACATATTATGTGGTCAACTTCACCTGATGATGAATTGTAGGTGAAATCTAAAGATCATTCTTAAGATTTCAACGTTAGACTATCATAGAGGTCATTATAGAGGTCACGAAAGATGCTTTTTCGTACCCTGCTCACAGCCCACCATCTCTTAGAGTGGTGTAGTACAAGTATATTACCATCAAAATCAACAATACAAGTACATTAAAATTTATATAATGGCGTTAAATAATAAACTTGTGTGTTTTATATAATTATTACTGTTGTCTAAAATCGTAAATAATAAATTTCACCCAAATAGCGCGATTACCAAGACACTAATGAATAAAAAAGAAATAATATAAGTTTAATAGTATTAGATATGAACATAAATAAGGATGCATAATTTTATGATTGCATAATATTACAAATCCGTATTTATGTTAATTTTACAAAATAATATAATATAAAAGTTAATGTTTCTTTGTTTGTATATCCTCTATGCATTCATGTAACATTCATTCAATTGCATTGAAAACTTATAGATTTTTGTGCAAACACCCGTGAAGGTTCATAAAAAACTAGCCAAGTGCGAGTTGGAATCATGCATCGAACGTTCCGTATGAATAAAGTCATGTAAATAGTTTTGCTCTTTCTTGTTTCTGGATTGTCCCTATCTTTCTGCTATATTCTTGTATAGGAGAATTTGGAACACTTAAGATGTGAGTCGGTAACTCAGTGGTCAGAGCATTCCCCCTTGGGACTGGTCGTGGGTGGGTTCAAGTCGTCGTCGTATATTTTATTATTCTAGGTCAAAAGAAAGAACCCTATAGGTTTTAATTTCCTTACAAGTGTAAGAATATATATCAAAAATACCAGATTAAATATGATTCTTTCACAGATATAAAGAATTGTTGGCTTGAAGTAATTCATATTAAATTCAATGTGGTACCTTGCCTTGTTCCCAAGAAAAGTAATTTTATTATGCAGACAGGCAGACGAAGACCTAAGCAGTAAGTATTCTACTTTTTCCTTAATAAAATAACCCTAATGATAATAAATTATATGCCGGGCATTTGTTAGATAATAATTTGTCTAGTTCCTTAATTTTATTAAAATTTATTTTTCACAATCTTGTTGTATCCTCTCTTATAGATTGTATCAAAGAATATTTTAATATATTATATTCGTAAATACTGCAAAGTCAAATAAATGTAAATTACCTTTTCAATTCTGATATTACCTAACAGTATAACGTTGGTGCGCGTACGCCCGTCAGATTGCACGATAGCCGGTAACTGTGATTTACACCCTATTATGAATGACTTCCTGCGATTATGAAATTATATATTATCTGTATCATTTAAGCAACAATCCGTTAAAGCTTCCTGTTGATTCAAAATCTGAAAAAAAAAAAAACAATGAACGAAGTTAGTAAAATTTCATAAGACCTTTGGAGTAAAAATTATATGAAAACTGTTAAAGTTTGTTAAGATTTGTTATTCAATCACGCTCTAACGACTGAACGGATCTAGGCAAAATTTGATACAGGGATAGATCATAGTGACGTATATTACATAGGCTACGAGGACATCTCGAGGACAAATTCACATGGGTTGCGACACCGGGATCAAATATCCACGCGGGCGAAGCTCGAATATTAGATTTTACTTAAGTAAAATACGTAAAACTGTTGTTCGTTTACATCTTGCTCAGTTGAATGAAGTTATGTGTAGATGTCTAAATCCACATCTAAATTCATTCTCATTTTAAAATATACATCCAAATTGATGTAGAACAAAAACAAAACTAGATACTGTTTGCTACAATGCAAAAATACACTGATTTTTAATTTGGTTGTTTCATGTAATTTTTTTTTTCAAAATGTCCATGAGTTCTTCATTCTTGGCGTTACTTGCGCATGCACTAGGACAAATTACACATGTCATGATTAAAAATTACAAATGTAAATAAAGATCCACGATATGGTACCGACAGGAGGTATCCGTGGGGATTTTTCGCACGATTAAAAAAAAAAAAGGTATAATTTTGAGTATCAACACCCATACTAGGGATTGCAATACTGGATTCAGCATAATTACTGCATCCAGTATAATAATTGCTAGTATAAACAAACCTGTCAGTACCTTAACAATGATGAATATAGTGAAACTATATAGTGTAACATGACAATTGACGAGTAAATCAACTGCTGATATGTTACTCTATTTTATTCCAAAAATAATCATGTTACATATAACCTTCTATTGTTTAAAAGTCAGACAATCTCAGAGATTATACGATTATTATGAACAATTTAATTAAAAAAATGGTGCCATAATAATTGTTATTGTTGAGAATAATAAAATGTAAATTGCTTATACAAGTACCCTTTCACGCTTGTAACGCAGGTTAATGGGTAAAACAGTAGATTTCTCAACACTATTTAAACAAAGTAACAAGTATGACTATAGCAACAGTTTTGGGTAGGTACTGCTTTGTTAAATTTAAATGTGCTTTATTTAGTTGTGCAAAGTGAAAAGATTTATAATTAATGAAATAATTCATTTTTATGACGTATTCAGTAATTATAATTATAGAGATGAGAGCACAGCTTAAACTACTCCATTGAAGTAATTGATACATCTATATTCATTAAAATTAATGGTGCGTGAAGAGATCTAGAACTTTTAAATGACTTTAAAAATAAAATCGGCCAAGTGCGAGTCGGACTCGCCCATGAAGGGTTCCGTAGTAGCAAAGGCGAAAATTGCGGTTTATGACGTATTCAAAAAAACTACTGACTGGATCTCGTTCGAACCAATTTTTAGTGGAAGTTTGCATGGCAATTTACTTCATATATTTTTTTTAGATTTATCATTCTCTTAGTTTAGAAGTTAGAGGGGGGAGGGGGGGGGGGACACATTTTTCCACTTTGGAAGTGTCTCTCGCGCAAACTATTCAGTTTAGAAAAAAATTATGTTAGAAACCTCAATAGCATTTTTAAAGACCTATCTATAGATAACCCCACACGTATGGGTTTGATGAAAAAAAAAAATTGAGTTTCAGTTCTAAGTATGGGGACCCCCAAAATGTAATGCTTTTTTTTTATTTTTGTGTGAAATTCTTAATGCGGTTCACAGAATACATCTTCTTACCAAGTTTCAACAGCATAGGCCTTATAGTTTCGGAGAAAAGTGGCTGTGACATACGGACGGACAGACAGACAGACGGACGGACAGACATGACGAATCTATAAGGGTTCCGTTTTTTGCCATTTGGCTACGGAACCCTAAAAAGGAGGTTTTTAATTCAGATGGTAATATTTTTGATGTATAGTCATAGGGCATAACTTCGTCATATACAATTTGATACAAATAAAGAGCAATAATTGAAAAAATAAAAATAGATACATTTTATTGCACACCAATCATAGGATACATACAATGGACTTATCACGATCTGCGATTTCTTACAGAAAACCAGTATATGGACTGTATTGCTAGAACCAGGGTAGTGTGCGGTTTACACTAAATTACAATTACTTAATAATTGTTTCTAGTACCTATCATATTTTTTTCACTGGATCACTAGAGAGGTTTTATGCTGGCACTCGGGGACTGCCGCGGTAAAGCTATTGCATAGCATTTTTTATCAACTTATGCAATTATCCCCCCACTCCGAGCTCGCACGAATCGAGCCGAACTGCTCCGAAATCGGCCGATTTCGGAGCAGTTCGGCTTGATTTGTGCGAGCTCGGAGTGTCAGATTAGGATTTTTCGTTACGGAATTTCTGGATTCGGTCTCCACGCTCAAGGCCCGCGATAGAAGCTATGCAATAGCTTAAAAAAATTGCAAAAGTAGAAGTGAAAAAGAACAAGAAATCATGTGTATTTCAACAATACTGCAAGTAATAAGTGCTCTATTATCATGCAGTTCACAAAGTGTATTATCAGCTCTAAGCATTTCCTCATCTCTTCTTAGTCACATCTAGGGGAAGGGCGTCGTGAAAGATTTATAATTTAATTAGCGGGTGTAAATAGACGGCGGATAGCTGCTCGCCCGAGGCGTCAGTGATCTTTGGTCTCGCAGACACGACGTTGTAAATTATAGGTAACTCCACTCGTTTATGTCCGGTCTTTAATTTCTGTGTTCGTTTTACATAAATAATATTTCTATTAGATTGTCTCGGCGGTGACGCAGTGAGACTGCTTTATTCGTTTTTGAACTTCTAGGATCAATTCACACAACTTTTATGTTAAAAATTTATTAGTAGCACACTGGGTGAAAATAATATTGGAAAAAATAAGTAGAGGTTTTTCAACAACCATATTAAAAATCTCTACTTATTTTTGCCCGGACATACAATAATAACATAAAATTCAATTTACATTACAATTATTATTACATTAATTTACATTACTTGCATCGAGTTGTGAATTATTCACTAAGCGACTATAGAATATGTTACTCAAGAACACTACAAAACAGTGTGATAGGTAGGTCATGATAATTTTATGTGTTATTTCACGACTACTAAAATTACTATTTCAAATAATGAAGATAGTACTATGATTCGAGTTAGAAACAAACAATACTTCCGATTAAAAATAAACGATCAAAACACAAAAATAAATAAAGAACCTACTCACTGGAAGATAATTTGCCTACACGCCACATTACAAGTTAAACCATCTGCAAGTCTGATAACACCTAGTCTATGACAGCCAACAAAACTTTTATTACACAAAATTCTTCCATTAAAATGCAAGTGGCGGCTATTTAATAAAGTACAATTATGAATCGTAAAATCGTTCCCGTAGTTGCTTTTATGAGTGGTTGCTTGTTATCGCCGCCATCTTGATTTATGTGGCGCGATGCGCAGGAGTTGCGTCCGTCCGGTGGATGCGGCAACTTTGATGTGTCGATTTTTGTGTCAATTTCGTGTATTGAATTGTAAGTGGGTGTAAATCGAGTTTATATACACGTACATAAATTTGTATTGACACATTATATTAGCAAATTTATTATTTTGACTTGTAATCATCACTGGTATCAGCAAAGTGACCCTAATAAATATTTAAGCTTGTAAAGAAGTCATTTGTGCATTTATGATTCAAAATCATATCAGACCAGTAGGGTTAGTTTTTTTTTTTTTTTTTTTTTTTTATACCACTTAGGTGGCAGACAAGCACACGGCCCACCTGATGGAAATTTCGATTCTATGTCAATATTTATGAAAACTCTTAACAATATCATTTTTTAACTTTACCTATTAAAAGCTATTGAAAATGATTATTTTTGCTTTAATTCAGTAATACTTATATAGATTAAGATTGTAGTGAGGATATAATTAAGGAAGTGTAAACTGGACTTTAAAAAAAAACTTAAAAACATGAATGAGAAAAGAAAATCTTATGTTGACATAAATATACTTTGTATGATGTTTCTACGAGATTATGTCTATTTAATGAACTAAAAATACTATATCAGTAAAGTCCCAACAGATCACCTAAGATGTTACGGAGACGATACATATGTGAGTTACGAATCCATACTAATATTATAAATATGAAAATAACTCTATTTGCCTGTCTGTCTTTCTGTCTGTCTGTTAGGCTTTCACGTGTAAACCACTGAACCGATTTTGATGAAATTTCGTACAGAGATAGATTAGACCTTATGAAGGGACATAGGCTATGTTTGGTAGCGATAACCGACTTCCACGCGAGCGGGGCCGCGGACAACACCTAGTATAATATTACGTGGAAACACTTCCAAGTCCTCTTCTTTATTTACAGGTAATTTCTATGTGAGAGGAATATTCTTATAGTATTCTTTCGACTCGGTGCAAAGACGGGCGTTGAGGCTCGTCGGCAATCCCGTACTCACAGGTGATGTGGAACCTTTCAGTCTCAGGAGAGACTTTGCCTCACTGTGTGTGTTTTACCGCCTATACAATGGTTTGTGCCCAGATGAATTGTTTGACATGATGCCTACAGCTACATTATATCATCGCACTTCTCGCCATAGGCGGGGAATTTATTCTCACACATTGCGACCGGAAACGGTGCGCACTGTGCGGTATGAAAGGAACTTCATCCCTCGCACACTCAAGCTGTGGAATGAACTCCCCGCGATGGTTTTCCCAAGCGACTACAATATGGGGTTTTTCAAGAAGGGCATTAGAAGGTTTCTTCAGGGTCGGCAGCACGAGTGTGACGCCCCTGGTGTTGCATACGTCCATAGGCCACGGTAACCACTTTCCATCAGGTGGGCTGTGTGCTTGTCTGCCACCTAAGTGGTATAAAAAAAAGTATGACAGCTAACATGGCAGATAATTATTTAATTACTACACCATCTGTAGGTACCTATGACTTATAATAAATCAAAGTATATAAAACGGTAAGACTTAAGAAATTCTGAGAATAGCTAGGTATTACGTCAATGCAGAATCACTAAAATTTATCATGTTTTCATACAAGTATATACTATTTTATATGCAAATGTTTCAAGAAGCTTTTTAGCTATGAAAATATGGCCGCCTAAAATATAATTTATAAATATTACAACATACATTTCATTCTATCTATCATCACTTAAAAATATCTGTGAAAAATAAATATTTTGCCAGACTACACTAATCTATTTTATGTATGACCTAAATGTGTTTATAGTGATGCTCATAAATATCGATAAAATATTACTTTATCGATACTAAATCACTTGGAGTTTATAACATGATGGCGAAACTTCCGCCATATTGTATTTGATGGATGATATGAACATATTTTCATCGCTTTCGTGTTCAACTTTCACGGGGTTTTGAAATTCTGATAGAAAAATATAAATATTTTGTTGTAATAAATTAGAATCACTGTTAAAATTTAGCTCTATATTTTTGGTCGTATTACTTACTAGCTTTTGCCTGTGGCTCCACCCGTGTAGATGTCGGTTATCGCGACCGAACATAGCTTATGTCCCTTCCCAAGGTCTAATTTATCTTTGTACCACACTTCATTAAAAATCGTTTTAGTGGCTAAGACATGAAAGCGTAACAGACAGACATAGTTACTTTCGCATTTATTATGAATTAGTATAATGTTTATACAAGTTTATATGAATAAATTATATAGACGTGTACAATTAATAATAAAAGTTCACTAATATCACCTCATTTAAAACAAGTATTATAAATAAACTAGCTACATTTAAAGTACCTACCTATTGTAATAATAATTAAAAAATCTAACCATGGAAAAGTATAAGTGCCATCAATTTATTAATGTAATTCTAGATAAAATTGAAATCAATAAACATCAATCTTATAACATACTATAATTATTATTATCTTCCGAACAAAACTAGTAGTAGGTATAAGTAATAAACTGCAATTGTATCAAATAGGAAGCGGCATCAAAAAAGACAGACAACAAACGGAAATCGATTTTATTATCAATCAATTTCAATAGAACAAATCTTATAAACTATTTGAACTACACTATTCAGCCAGACTAGAAATAGACCGCATCTAAATCAGTAGTCCCATTATCATTGAATGGCGGAAGTGGATGCCATTCAAATGTTTCAATTCACGTTGAGCATGATAATTAATTTGTTGAAGCTGGCGCGATTTTTATTTTAGATCAAAATCGAGATAAGCCGAAGCGTGTTGAGAATAAATATGTTGTATAACCACCTGTCACGATTGACGGATATTGCATTTCAGTTTCGAATCATGCCTGTCAGATTGTGTGTGTACTGTTTGTGAATTTGTATGTAAATATAGACATAAAAGCGATTGGTTGAAGTGGTTGAAGCTAGATTTTATCTCGATGTCTTAGACTATTAACGTAATAAACACCAACGAGGTTGTATATAAGCAGGGTGCAATGCTAAATAATATATCCGGTGCAAGGCAAGTGGCATGTATTACTTGATTACAATGTGGTTTTAGGTTAATGCGTATTATGTACAGTTAATTGGTACCTGCGGGTCTATAATAATAATAGGTCATAAGATTGTATACTATAATATAATTGGCAGAACTTATAAATAAAAGTTGCAATTAACAGTGTCACAAGGATAGTCATTTTATAATCTATGGAAATATAATATTTCGATGTCCATTTTAATAATTCATTAATAACTATTAATATTTATCACATAAAAAACTTGTACAAAAAATAGGTTTTGAATTAGGAACTGCAACATTAAGATAATTTTAATCACCTGTTATACATGAAATATTGCTGTAATTCTTACTGTAAATGTTAATGGGAAGGTGAACTGAAGTCACAGTGTGGTCACAGTCTACACAGAAAGTAATTAACTTTTTTTTAAATAACTTTATCATAGTCGGTAATATTAAAGTTGCTAAATGTAAACTTCACTAAAATTCTTATTTCAGTGATGTAAATTGAAGTAAGTTGACAGCCAGTAAAAAAACAACATTTATGGTGTCACTGTCACTAACGAATAATCCCTCTGTGATAAAACGTTATGGATGGAATAGTTTAGGATATAGGATGTGACTTAAATACTTAATTTGTGTAAATGAAATCTCCAAAAAAAGTAATGGTCAGTCAGCCTTAAAAATGTAACTCCAAAATGCTGATATCTAATTTCACAAATATATTAAATTAAACTAACATTATCAGATCACAGTTGACAAAAAACTGGCAGTACATTTACCGCTAGAATGTAAGTACCGCTAATTGCAATTTCCTTCGTACTTATTTATTACAATTTATAAGTATAATTATTTAACGTTCGTGCAATTACAATAATAATTATTATTGTAATTGCACGAACGTTAACTATATAATTAAGTATATTTTCTTCCTTTCAATTTGACTTGCGAGTACTTATACAGTTTTTATGTGAATGATTTCCGTTGAACCTCCTACCTACACCAAAGCTTCGTCTGTCAATCAAAAGGTGTACCAGTTTGGCGCTGAATATACCGAAAACTCCCCTTTTCTGCGTACAGAGGTCGTAACGTGCATCACCATATCGGAGTTAATGGTGAGCAGAAGAGGTTATGTCAGACTCGATCCGACTAAAACACCGTACGGTGTTTCGTCACATCGACCAGCAGCGTGACCGTCCGCATTATTGGGAATCCTGAGGTCACCAACACCCTTGAGCCTTTGCAGTTGGGTAGAGATGTGGCATCTTTGGCGGTATTTTACCGTCTCTACCATGGTGAATGTTCTGATGAGCTCTTCCAATTAATCTCACCCTCTCCTTTCCTTTATAGGACAACACGTGCAGGGCTTATATGCCACCCGCATACGGTGCAGAATATTCCATCAAGAACCAAAAGGTTCGGCGACTCCTTCTTCTACCGCACCATTAAGACTTGGAATTCCTTACCAGTGCACGTGCTTCCCTCCTCCTACAGTCCCGGGTCCTTCAAGCGGGGCGTGAAAAAGCATCTGATGAGGCCGTCAAGCTGAGTGCCACCATTGTAACATAGGTATATTAAAAAAAAAGTAAAGTATATCCCTGAGATTCTGACTGATCTTGGCTGCCAACGTTGGGGATTCCAAAGTGTTATTGGGGATCAAAATCCTCCCTTTCTAGAAGCGTTCTGTACCAAAGGTGCTTTAAACCGAATTCATTCCATGTTTTATAAAGTTGTTTTTGTACCTTTTAAATACTCAAGGTATTAATATTATTCAACGAACGTGATACTGTCTAAAGTTTACGTGAATATCACTCATTGAAATAAAACTCCTTTTCAATTTTTTTTTGGATTTTATAGCAATTTATACTACAAACTTATAACATCTTTAGTCACCCCGGCGACCAATCGACCATGTCTGCTGCAAAGTAGCTGAAACGTCGGGTTAAAGATAGATAGATAAGATTTATTTTCATATAAAATCATCCGTAATTGGTTAGTATGTTGACTTATAAAGTATGTTAGTATTTCATTATAAAATTTAACAAAAAAATCCAAACTAATATTATAAATGCGAAAATAACTCTGTCTGTCTGTCTTTCTGTCTGTCTGTCTGTCTTTGCTTCACGCCTAAACTACTGAACCGATTTGTGTGAAATTTGGTACAGACATAGTTTGGAACTTGAGAAAGGACATAGGATAGTTTTTATTACAAAAAATAAAATAAAAAATAAAATTTATTTCGGACATACAGCGCCATCTATTGGTCAAGAGTCGGCATCAATTCAGTACTGAGTATAAGGGTAGATTGAACCTCGAGAAAGGACATAGGCTATGTTTGGTCGCGATAACCGACATCCACGCGGGCGGAGCCGCGGGCAACAGCTAGTCATTTATATTGGCGCCGATACAAATAAACAATTGAGCATAAATAGCATGAAATTAATTAGTATTGTATCACAGATCACAAGATCACAGATTAAAAGTAAATAATAACAAAGATATCGCGAAACAAACACTTCACTAATCTCTCTTGGCTAGTCAGTCGCGGCCATTGCATATGGCTGCGTGTCAATACAATTTAGCTTATCGACATTAGCGTCAATATTGCGACAACATCAATTTGTTGCCGTTTAACCGAAACGAGATCACATGTTTGTAATATCAGATTTAGGCCATTTGCCTCATATAACCGGTTTAGTGATGGGCAAATTATGAATTAATTTTAGTGATAGTCAATATTATAAATGTGAAAGTACCTCTGTCTGTCTGTCTGTTACGCTTTCACGCTCAAACCACTGAACGGATTTCGACGAAATTTGGTACAGAGATAGATTAGACCTTGGGAAAGACGATCATGCGGGCGGAGCCGCGGGCAAAAGTTATTGTGGTATAAGTTCATTAGCATGACATTATGAATAATATTCCAAAATATTGCATTCCATTGTAACATGGTACATGTCTGTAATGGTGACCCTCTTTTCAGAGACTTTGCCTTCAGCTTACCATCAGGCGAGGCGAAGTCAAATTGACGTGTCCTATAAAAAAAATGTACATATATTCCTGTTTTTTGAAATTTAAGATGCCTTGGTGACGTGACTTGGTGTCGTGGCATTGATTTAGTGGGACATATCCGTGAGTGGGACGGTGTTAGGTTCAGCCAAAGCGTTATTGAATTTCCTAAGAACATTCTCTTCAATAACACGAAATCCAACAATGGACCTGCTAAACGGTAGTAGGGTTAGGTACTTTTTATTACATGGGACCAAAAAAAACAACGTGTAGGTATACCCCTGTATAACCCTTCTGCGATAACTAAGTTTGGGTTCTGAAGTACTTACCTTGAAATTCCACGTCAACTAGTTTAAGCTTTGAAATTAATTACACTAGTCTTCAACACACTTAATCTAAATGTATAATAAGTTTCACTGTGATTTATTTTAATTTTTAATACAATTAGCTTATATTTATATTGTTTATAAGTAGTACATATCACGTCAAAAAGTTAAACAATTATTTACTTATCCAAAAAAGAAACTAAAGTAACAAATACAGCTGTTAAATATAATAAGCCAGAAGTTCGAAATTTACTCCGGCCCATAAAGATATTGACATACTCAAACGACAAGGCGGACTTATCTCAACGGTGCCGCTAATTACAAATGAAAATCGCTTCCCGCCATTCCCCTGTCGGAGATAACAGCACGTCGTAACTCGCATAATCTACGTTCACCTGCTATCTTAATTACAGTAAGCCGCCGACGAATATATTTTTAATTGAGCAACGTTATCTCGCCGATTACATGACAAATGCATCATGTCCATCACTATTTTAATTTAGATATTCTATCGATATCTTTTTTTACTGTTACTGTACTCTAGTTAGGGTCTGTACACATTAGCACGGTAGGTACGCTCGTTTTTAGTACGAGCAGATATTCTATCGATATCTTTTTTTACTGTAACTGTACTCTAGTTAGGGTCTGTACACATTAGCACGGTACGCTCGTTTTAGCTCGAGCAGTGACATTTCGCGTTGTTATAGTCGTGAGCTTTAAAGTTTAGCATTAATATTTAAATTGTTATCTCACTTAGCTCGTATGAGTTCATTATATTTTGTTAGTAGGTGTTTCAACAGATTGGTTAATTACGTTGTTTTTATCTACTGACTCACATGGCTAAACAAATCTGGCGGAAATTTGGTACAGGGTTATATTGTTGTTTAGAACCCAATAAGATCATTGGGGTCCCAAGAAATTATTCCAAGAAATCTTCAAGTAATTATTCCTTCAAAAATCAAAGTTAAGATGAGCTAAGTCAAGAGAAAAAGTAAGCAAGTTTTTAATGCTACCAATGCTACTGCTAACGTTATAATAATGAGTCTTTTCAAGTATGTTATTAGTATACTTAAGGCGATTATATTTAATAGATTACTTCTCTAAATAAATACTTCTTCGCCATCTATATGCCAGTGGAACAGAATAATGTATTTAATGTGATATATTACTATGAGCAAGGCCTTTACTCTTCGCCGTAATCAATTTAAATCATTAGAATTGGCCGTTAAAGTCGTTTTAAAGCATTAATGATATGATTACCCTCTTTGTAGGAGCATTACGTAAATCATTGTGAGAAACGGGCACACAAAAAGAGCAATTAGTGTTGCGCCAACGTCGATAGTTTAGCGGATGTCGATACCATTCCTGGCGGTGCGACGTGACTGCACACTGAAATGCTGCAAATATTTTTCCACTCTCGGAACAAAGAATCTTGAACCCTGTATTAAAGGAGTAGAGTTGTATATAAATAAGCGTTTCATATGGTGGTGCACAGAGACGTGAGTTCGATTAAAAAATGTGATTTGTGGCTGCCACTCCGCACGTGTTTTATTTTGCGAGTTATGTTCGTGACAGGCTCGTCAAGAGGCCACGATAAAAAAGACGCCGAATGTTAGAACCTTAAAACGCTTGAAATGACTTCGCTTTTGTACTGTTTTAAAAGCATTTTAAAATCACGAAGCAGCAGGCGCTGGTTTAATATGTTCACACAAAAAATACATTTGCACTGAATCGAAAATGTATTGCAATATTTCTTGAAACTACTTACTAATGTTATGCTAGCGATGTAAGTAAAATAAACGGGTTTCATTATACCAAAAACAAAACTATTATCTTCAAAGAAAACGGTAGAGCTGTTTGGTGATTGCGTTTGTCAGTCTGCATGCGTCTAGCCAGCCATCATTCACACCTGTCAGTCAGGGCCTTTGAACGGCTCAGACAGGCGGAGACGGGCCGCAACGACTAGTCGACGGCGATTTGTATGGCGCGAGTAAATCACTTTTGAAGTAATTTATGTCTGAACGCTGTTAGTGATGCACGGCGTTGAGACTGACTGTCGATATTTTTTATTGGATTGCAGTGTTAATTTATATTGTCTATAAAATTTGTACACCTGGTTAATGTAGGCACTGGTAGGATAATGTACTAAAACATGTACGTCATGATACTGTCAATCAAATCATAAAAAATATCAATAAATTGCATGAAAACCTTTGTATATTCAAACATTAGGAAAGCGTGTTAAAAATTCACACAAAAATTCTTAACATTGAAAACTAAAACCAGTTTCTATACGTCTCAGTAAATATCGACATTCACATTACAAAAGCGTTTGACAGCTATTGTGTTGACAAAAAAGTAAAAACAAAAAAAGTAAAGGCCGAATAATCAGTACGTCTATTAATCATACAGCGTCTGTCACTTTTGACAGCTGACGTATGGTGACAGCGAGTGACAAGTGACGTATGTGACAAGTGATCAAGTGATGTTTGAGCCTTTGATGTGTCAGGAACGGTGCTAATGAGCGAAGACTCAAAGGCCAATTGCAACGGTTTTCTTTGAACCGACGATTGATGTGGTGTGATTATTAACTTTAATGTCTTTGGTTTAAGGGGATGGCACACTCTGTTGTGGGTTTTAATGTTTCTTGTTAATGTATTCTTAGTAAATACAAAGAACGTTTAGGATGGCTTTTAAGCGTGTGGTGTGTGTGGAACGTTAATTGGTTATCAGGTTAAATCTTAGACATAAATTAGGTATATTGGAGTTAGAATCTTATGATAATGTTAATCATAATATCACTCGTTTCACTGTCTTATACTATTACTATTACAGATGAATTTAGATTAAATATACGTCAGAAATGCTTATTTTATTTAACGAGGTGATGACCTGATTACTACCTGCATCGGATTATAAATGTGTATAATTATGAATTTTTAAATTACTTTATATATTATGTGTGTTATTTTAATTATTAATAAATTTATATTAATTTTATGTAATATTGCCTGTAATGTCTAAAATTTTAATACATGAATAAAACATAATATAGTTCATTTATATATGTATATTTACAAGGCTGTTTTGCCTGCCTTCCCCGGAGGGAAATAAGCGAAATAATCAACCCTTGATTTATTCTTATAGCATTTGTAAATAACACGCAGTGTGCAATTTTAACGCAAGGGACATAAGAAGCTGTAAATATTTTGTAATTAACCGGTTCAATTTAAGCAAAATATTTTGTACTAGCCTTTGCCCGCGGCTCCGGCGCTCCGCCCGCGTGGATATCGGATATCGCGACCAAACATAGCCTATGTCCTTTCTCAAGGTCTAAACTACCCCTATACCAAATTTCATTCAAATCGGTTCAGCGGTTTAGGCGTGAAAGCGTAACAGACAGACGGACAGACAGAGTTACTTTCGCATTTATAATATTAAGTATGGAAGTATGGATATTTTGTAGTGTAATTCGACTAGTGTATAGGCCTTATTCCAGTCAACAGTGTTGTGCAGTGTGGGTAGCAGTAAATCACTTGCCGCAGCGGGCGGACGCTGTTCGTTTTGTAAGCGTAATTGATGGCTACGCGTGCAGTTGATATGCGTGACGTTTGCAGGTTGCAGTCGATAGATGGCAGTATATTTAATCAGATCTTAAATAATTTTCTAACTATGTAAAATGTGTATAAGTCTAATTGACGTATGTCCAAACCTTTGAAAGTAAGGAAATAGTCGTTTGACACAGTAATACTGGAGACTATGACAGAAGGCTGGAGGATAGGGGAGGCTGGTCTGGTCGTGCCTCGGAGAGCACGTTAAGCCGTCGGTCCTGGTTGCTGACAACTGGTCTAGCTGCAGTGCTTCGGTATCACCCAATACAATACCGTTATTGGGTAGTGGAGGTCATTATGGCAGTCGCTTCGCGAAAATTTCGAAGTCCAGCCAAATCCGCATTAGGCTAGTAAAGTAGACCCCAGACTCCAAGATGAAAAGCTTCGGATGCGACAGGAATTAACGCTAGGATAAAGAAGAACACTTACGCCCAGTTTCCGAAAGGCTGATCAACGTCAAATTAACTAATCGGCTGTCAAATCTTTTGTCAAGTAGCAATTGGGTTGCTAGAATCATGGTTAAATAGTTTAATTTGATTATCGTGTCCGTTATAATAGCTGATTAACCAACACGATGATCAAATTATAGTATTTAACCATGCTTTTAGCAACCCAATTGCTAACTTGAAAAAAAAAGCCGATTAGTTAATTTGACATTTAAAAAAATAAATAAATAAAAAACCATTTACTGCCTTACAAAAATTGTTACATTGATCAGCCTTTCAGAAACTGGGCGTTAATGCTTATAATTCGAACCAAATTTTCACGTTTATCTTAATGAAATCATTAAGTTAAATATGCTAACGTAGTTTAAAATGAATTAGTGAATTCCAGCATAAAAGATATAAATCTTCAGTGGACAGTAATAGTGTTTACAAAAATAGTCAGTGCATCAAAAAACTTGGCAGTTCGCAATCAGTATTCTGCGCGGCAATAAAATTAATATGTGCATACAACGAGGCGCGAACCCCATTTGCAGTAAAACAAACGTACGCCGCCATTTTGTTTTTTTTAGGGTTCCATAATTGAAAAGTTTGAATAACACCTCTTTGGTTTATGTGCTTCGAATTTCAAGCTTGGAATTTAAGATGTATTGTCGTTAGGTGTATTGCTTTTCTCCATCTGACAGAAAACATACAGCCCATAACAAAGTTTCCGCTAGACGGCAATAGGCTCAATACTTACAGGGCCCTATTACGTGGGACCGAACATCATAGCTGGCGAAATGTGGGTTGTAAAAACACTTCTGCCTACCCCTTTGGGGATTTACAGGCGTGAGTATATGTATGTACCAGCTTATGTAAAAAATTAAAAATTCTTATCGATAGGTATTTTTTTGATATATTTTTTAATTCAAAATCTGTTAGTGGGCTTTTGATAATAATTGAAACATATTAAAACTGTGCGGAACTATTAAATTCATTCCACTGCTTAGCATCAATTTTATTATTTTTGAATTGTTTCTTAAGGGCCGGCTACGCCGAGCGCACGACTCAAAATCTGTCAAAATAAGACGCAAACGTGCACGCACACATCGCCGAGGTGCACAGTGGGCTGCAAGATGCTTTTTGCAAGTCAAAATAATGTAGAAAATTGTCTTACGAATACTGAAAAAGCTATTTTATTACTTATGATTAGAGTGCATTTTCAGTAATACGATTTATTGAGACGAATTTCGTCTGTCAAATTATATTTCTTTTCCTTTTCTTGCTTGTATATTCATCCCTTTCATTTCGTGCATGACGTCATTGGCATGTCTTTTGTTTTGGCATCATGACATGACGTTGTTTGAATTTTTTACAAAGATTTGAGATATTGAACAAAATAAGGTTGGTAACATACCTACCTACACCTAAATATTGATATAAATATTAAAAATGTTCGTAAAATTAAAATGCCCACCGCGTAGAAAGACTATAATTATCATAGTAGAGAGATGATGAATATCTCATACTCTAAATAAATAGTTTCTTAAAGAACTAAATTGTCCTACCTTACTTTTATACTCTTTTATCATGAGCAAAACATTGCCATAAACAGCTATTGCCATGAAGGTATTTTTAAGCCACTCCGAGACATCACATTTTATGGCGATATTGTGCAAAACTGTTGCATAATGTTGCCCAACAACGACAATTATCAACGCGAGACTTTGTTTTCTTTGAACTGGAAACATCGCACTTGTCGCGTAATGTTCCCGATCTATAGAGCCGTTCAACAAACAAACAAACATTCCTATCAGACGTCTTCACTTCGATTTCGGACTGTTCGTTCCACTGTTATGTTCCACTAATTCAGCAACATGTGCTCAGGTAGGAGTCAGTCAAAGTTTCTAATGTCAATCAAAGAAAGCTAATGTTTCAATTATTATATGTAATAATAAAAGGCAGATTTAGGCTTTAGGTTATAGACTTTACTCCAACTGATAAAGCCAAGAGTTTTTCAATCAAAGTTAAGATATAGGGTATGTTGGGGTCAATTAAAACATACAACTTATATTTTATATCTTATGTATTATCTTACAATATTTTACAATTCATAGTAGGTATATTAAAAAAATAAAACCAGGCTTGAAAAACGAAAATTAAACTGATTTAATGAACAGATTTATTTCAGAAGACAAAATTAAATATAGGAGTAAGTTTTTTTTTGTTGAATTCTGTGACAAGAACGGAAACAAATCCCGTAAAAACCTGATTTTCTATTAGAGTTGTGTTCTTCTCCTTCTTAATTAGCGTAATCCAAAACTTTCGCGAAGCGATTGTCATCTGACCTCCACAACCCAATAGCGATATTGGGCGATATAGAAGCATTGCAACTAAACCAGTTGTTGGACTTTTTAGGGCTCGAAGTATCCCTAAAGACTACTACTACTTAGATATTTTCTTGTTTAATATTAGCGTAATTTTTCAGTAGTCGGGTATTAGTTTTTACCCGACTGCGCCAGCGAGGGTAATGTGTTTCGCGCGTTGTTTGTAGTTTTCTTTGTTCCCCTTTACAGGCCTAATCCCTAGACGGATTTCAATGAATGGGGTCTCAAATGAAAGGTATTCATCTCCCGAGTGTTATAGGGTACCTACATAAAATTCCATCAAAACTATACGGTAGATTTTTGATGCTAATAGTACATTATGGTACAAGTGAGCAAAGTTGGTATATACCGCCGAGGCGCTATTGAGACCCGAGCTGTAGGCGAGGGTCTTAAGAGTGCCGCGAACGGTAATCATCATGCTCACGCGTGCCATATGACGTTTTACAACACACTTGCGAATAAAATAATACTACAAATACTAAATAAACAATACTACAAATTAATTCGTTTTCCTATGCGCGCGCATTTAACAATGGCGGTCGGCCATATTTAAAAAAAAAAATGAGGTTTGAATTTAACTTTTTTTACTCTGTTTTTTTTTTCTATACTTAGAGAGAAAAAAAAGTTAAGTTTGAGTGAAAATTTTGTTTAATATACAAGTATTACAAGTTGAAATTATTTATTTAAATACGCTAATGCATCAAATGACCATACAATAGGCGTATTAATTTATTCGTACTATTAAACACGTTCTTTTTTGTATCAAAACTCTTTTAAGAACATAGACACTTCCTATAAAATTTAAAAAAGAATTTATAACTCACTTGTATGTCTATAACTAACTTGCCTAATTGCGGTAAAATAATAGCACTTTTATGAGCAGGTGTGTTGTAAAATATATTATGTGTTGACAGAAAACATTTTTATTCAAATTTATCGAGTAGGGTATCAAAATGAAGAGAAAAAAGCCGTCACTCATGCCATAGCGGGCCCTCTACATTCCGCTCGATCGCATGTATTGCGTCCAGCCCCTCTAGACAAGTAGAAATTCGTTGCTCGGCGTATGATGGAATAGAATGCCAAATGTATGGGATTTGACGTATATGACAGGCGTCAACGAAAGTCAAAAACGTCAAATCCTATACATTTGTCATTCTCCTTCCATCATACCTATTCCATCATACGCAGAGCAACGAATTGCCACTTGTCTGTAAGTTGTACTACACTGACAAGGAAGTAGTCCTTGTCAGTGTAGTACAACTTACAGTCCCAGAGTGCGTAATCACGGCTTTCCTGGTCGAATTCCCTACATGGGCATGCTGCAAACTCGCAAGCTTAGCTGGTGTAAGCGTTGCCTAAAGCAGCCATGGCCCGTTAGTAGTCGTGAAAAAAGAAAAAAAAAAGATATAACAAGAATAAAAAGAAAGTATCCACAAAACGTATTTTAGCTAGGTATATACCAAACTTGACTGCCTCTGTGGCGTAGCGGTAGTGAACGCGGCCGCTACGCAGGAGGCGCGGGTTCGATCCCCGCTCAGTGCAAATATTTGTGTGCATGAAATATGAATATTTGCATTGGTCTGGGTGTTTCCATGTATAATATGTATGTATTTACAAAAAAAAATGTATCTAAGTATGTTTATCCGCATTCTAGAACCCATAACACAAGCTAGTTAAGCTATGCTTACTTTGGGTCTAGATAGCGTTGTGTAGAATGTCCTACAAAAAAAAAAAAATATAAAAAAAAATAACTGTTTGGTCCAACCTTTTTGAGCAACCTTTTTGAGAAATCATATTGAGCCGGTATGTGTAACATAATATATAGACCACGAACTTACGACGAACACGCACAATATAACCCAAGTACTTACTTAAGTTTTCTTTATTAATTTCTAAAATGTACGGAACCAGCTACTTCATGATACATGTTTTTAGGATCTTATGTTTATAAAATACATGTATACATGTATGACTACGAACTTATTGTCTAATATAATTTCCTTACAACAACTGACAGCCTCCGTGGCGTAGCGGTAGTGAACGCGGCCGCTGCGCAGGAGGCGCGGGTTCGATCCCCGCTCAGTGCAAATATTTGTGTTCATGAAATATGGGTATTTGCATTGGTCTGGTCGTGCCTCGGAGAGCACGTTAAGCCGTCGGTCCCGGTTGCCATAAGAACATCTAGTGCAGTCGTTACGGGTAGTTGGCGCCCTAAAAATCCAAAAAAACCACAGTCTAGCTGCAAAGCTTCAAAATCGCCATTGGGATGTGGAGGTCAGATGGCAATCGCTTCACAGAAAATATCGAGGTCTAGCCAAATCCGTAGCTAAAACTGGTAAAGCGGACCCCAGACTCCGAGCTGAAAAAGCTTCGGATGCGACTGAGAATTAACGCTAGGAGGAAGAAGATAAATATTGTCTTTAAAAAAATATTTTGGATTGGTATATCCCCAACTTTTTAGTTTGACATTTTAGGCGCTTGTGGTTATACACTAAATCGAACCACTATGTTATAAATGTACCAACGAATTCGTGAAACGGCCAAAATCGGAACTACGTTTGTCACTGTCAAATGCATACTATTTTATTGAACATCTAAATAAATTTGACAACACTGAGAAGACAGTGTCGCCACTTTTGACTTCACATTTTTGTTGGTATGCCTATTGTGTATGTGTGAACTGTCATCACGCATCAAAGAGACGTGCTCTCTCTCCGAAAGCCCGTGGGCGACTGACGTACGAAGGAATCTACACAGATCGCTGCAAAATTGTATGGGAAATTTGCACACATAGTTATTTTTATTGATATGCGACATCATAACAGTTATTTACAATTAATAAAATGTATTCAGCGGCAAGTATAGCTCTTTATCTACTTATATACATATTTATTTCTTAAGAAAATTATAACTTCACACGAAAACTGTGCCAGGCAAATGACACAGTTTTACGCGTTTTTCAATAACTTTGGAGTCTTTTTTTGGATTAATTTCTAAATTTATCATCAAATAAGTTATTTCGGCCCCTTCAAGAACTCTTTGACTTTCAAACCGACTCCAGTTCATCGCTAATATCATACATTTTCTGTCATGATTTCCTTCCGGTTCGAGCGCTGTTTCGCGTAGCCTGTCCTTAAACTCGTCGTGTTTATGCGAAGTCACGTAAATATGTATAATAGGTGCAGGGCTGAGAGTGGCACATTGTCTGCACTATTCTGAGTACATTATGCATGTATATTTTATTCATTATCCGTTTTATGACTTCAGTATAATGCAAAATTTGCATTTGACAATCATTTATCTAAATAATAATCTATAAATGAAACTAAAAAGCATTTAATTTCATTTCCCCATTAGGTGCGCAACTGAACAGACTATAGACATTTGTAATGTTTTTTTAACCTAACCATGGTCATTTCTTGCAAGACCTGTAGTATTACACACTTAAAAAATAATTAAGGCAATGTTACTAGCCTGGTCATTACTCATTTCAATTGAGCTACAAAGAGCTCGGCTCTATAATAATTATGTGGTTCCCGATGAATTAGAACACAACCTCGTCTTATATCTTACAAAGAAATCAAGATGTGGAGTTTATATTTATATTATATTTTATATTTATACTTTATTGTACACATTTATACAGTAAAGTGACGTATAATGTACAATGGCAAGCTTAATTCAAAATTGAGTTCTGTTCCAGCAAACCCGGGAGTGCACAGAGGAATTGCAATACGAGAGGCTAAGGCTAGTGTACAACGTGGAGATTTTTTACTCATTCAGCCTATGAAAAAGAAGGCTCTTTAGAGCCTAATGCCATTAGCCAGGCGGCTAATGGCATCAGGCTCTACTCATACCTATTGCGTGTAAGCAATAATATATTTAGTGACTTAATGGGTGTTAATGCACATCCATTTAACCTAGGACTCATTTAAGTTAAAGATACTCATTTAAGTGGTAATAATTTCAAGACGTCGCGAAGTCGCAAGTTCAAATCAGGCAATTAACTTTAATTAAAAGGGCTTAAGTATACTGTTATTAATTTGCTACTTACAACACTAGCATTTTTGAAAAGAAAAAAGTATCACCCATATAACTGTCAAAAAAACCCATACATCATGCTAAGGGTGAGAAATAATTATACTTAATTCACTATAAATGCCGTGGCTCCATTTAGTGGGGTACTTGGGTACAGAATTATTTATGAATCTAAAGAACTTAATAGGTGACGCTAATTGACAAGTTAAGTTATGACGCCAGAGTGTCATTAAGGGCGATTATTTAATCTAGCCTTATCGTCAATATTTCTTTGATCCGATTATTTTATTTTGTCAGCTGCTCGTCACGTATATCCGTGGTTTTACTGCTTCTTAAAAAGCTTAAAGTTAGTTGGTTTTTGGATTAGTGTCATGAATAGTATGCTTTATTTGCTTATAATTTCATCATAATGACCTAACATGTCCATATATAGTATAGTCATGGTCCTGCCCTGTCCAGTAACGAAGGGGTTAGCTCTAATAGAACAAACATAAGGATTTTGTATGGAATTGAATACATACAGTTGTAGATAATGCATTATGAATATTATTTATAAGAGTATAAAAACGTCTTTAATACGGCATCCCTTTGCAGAGCAAGTCGACAGGAATCGGGTTACAAGGACCGCTAATCTTGACTCCCTTCGATCTAAATTTGTAGGAAAAGTTTTCATATTATTGAAAAAAATTGCATCACAATTTCATTAAATCAGGTATGTTGATACCGATAATATTTTGAGACCGTTGCATCTTGTTGATGGTAAAAATGGTCTAAACGTTGTTGGCAGCTTGTAGTATGTTGATTGATACTCGCTTTATGTGATGTCATTAATCTTGTCAATGACTCCTCGTCTATAAAGCTAGAACAGTAGTTGGCGTTCAACTGTGACGGACTGTGCTCGGGATATATGTCATTGACGCTGTTGTAAGAGCAGCAACACACTGAGCTCAATCATGTCGAAGTAGAACTTGCTTGACGTATTAGATTTACAATCAGTGTTCGGGTGTTTGTTGTCACAGATTACGGGCGTTCCATAATAGAGAAACATTCCACCTAAGGGGGTACCTGATTGTGGGTGAACATGATTCCTAAAAAGTCATGACAATCGAAACGTGGACAATATTGCAATATTTGTTTTTTTTTTTTTTTTTTTTAATAATAATCCATGAACTCCAGGGTCCATGATTTGATGTGACTTGTGTTGATGGTTTGATTGATGCTTTGTCTTACTTTAGCCTTGAACTCGGCTTTATCTTAGTGTTGTGATGCTATGGGGTGGGCCGGGCTGAGTTCTCTCGGCGGGGTTGGTTGGATCGCAGGTAGTTTAGATCTTCCCCTTTTCCCTCATAGGCGACCACCTCGTGCATCTCCGCCGCATTCGCGATGCCAATGCGATCCTCTGCACTACCTTTGTAGTGGCCCACCATCATCGTGTCCACGCTGAGGATTCGCGGGGGCAGATTTTTCTCCTTGCAAACTCCCGTGATCGAGGTAAGGAGCAAGGAGGCATTTGCGAACTGGGACTCTTCCCAGTCGCCCTCGATGACAATCACCGTCTTGTTTTTGGTGCGTAGCAGTCGGTATCTGTGGCCCAACAACTCTATCTCACACAACTCTTCCAACTTTCTCCTCCTGATAGTTGTTTTAGTGATGCCTTTTGTCAGTGCTGCCAGACCAGGCGCCACGGCCACACTGTTTGGTCCTATTCTGCAGCAGAAACTGATGCCCAGTCTCTCGCAGGGGTCATTCATGAACAGCGCCACTGGTCGCGTCATGAGTCGTGGCAGTCCTCGCTCTCCCAATTCCAGTATGGTTTCCACTGTCTTCCTAGGTACCGTTGGTTGAGCGATGGGAACTTGTGGTGGCACTATTGTCCGTGTTGTGGGGTTGAGTGGGCTGCTATTGTTGTTTACGCTATGGCGCTTGCTAGCCGATCGGAAGATTTTCTCTGCGTATTTTAGAAACTTTTCTCTGGCTGTAGGGTCGTCCATGATGTCCGGTAATATTTGTTTTGTGAGGTTTCTGTCTATCTCAATTTCTAGGCTTAGTTTAGCCACTGCGTATCTCGGACATTCTAGGATTAGATGCCAGACCGTCTCCCTCACGTCAGGATCACACTCGCATCCTGGGCTATCCATCAGCTTGAATCTATGCAGGTATTCTGCTATGCCCCCGTGTCCCGTTAGCAATTGCACATGGATTGGTGTCAGCTTCGTGTTCCTCACCATCCTGTATGCTGAGTTGACTTCAGGGAGGAAAGCTTTTGTGACTGCTCCGGTTGTGGAATTATTGTATCTGTCCTGCCATTTGCTTACGCTCTCTTCCCTTATCTTCCTTCTGGCATAGGACAGTGGAGTTTGCCGGTAGTCTGGCATTGGCTTGGATGTTAGCGCTGCTGTCTTGGCTAATACGTCAGCCCTTTCGTTTCCTGTGGTGCCCACGTGCGCCCGCAGCCAGAACATTCTAGTATTGTGCCCCAATGATTTCCTGTCTTGAAGGTCTCTTTTTATTTGTAATGCTATGGGCAGTGATTGCTTTGGGTTCCTAAGTAAGTCCAGGGATGCCCTTGAATCGCTTAGTATGTTTATTGTGGGCTCCATACTGTTTTTAGCCATTTCCACTGCTTTATGTAGGGCGTACAGTTCCGCCTGGAACACGGAGCAGGCCGGCCCAAGACTGTACAATGCGTGCATTTTTTCCTCCCCTGCTTCCCACCACATTGAGGCTGCTCCGGTTTTCCCTTCAATTTTACTTCCGTCGGTGTATATTTGGGGGCCGTAGATTTGGTTGGACTCAACTGTTTCGGGACTAACGTCCTCCAGTAGTTCATATTGGAAGGACGTGAGCTGGGAAGGGTGGCTGGGAAGGGTGAGGCTGGTTAAGGTGGTGTATTGTGCTCTCTAGCTCTCCTCCCGGAGGCAGGTAGTCCCGGGTGTAGCCTTTTTTGGGTAAGTAGAGGTTTGCAATCCTGAACGCGTAGGTAAGCGAGACCGTCCTGTACGCCTTACATATTTTCAGGACGAAACCTCGTTGTATGGAGTTCAGAGCGCTTTTATTCGTCTCAAGTTCAACTGCCGGAGCCCATGCGCTCGCCGCGTATGTTATTATGGGTTCGATCACAGATATGTAGATTGTCCTTACTATTTTGGAGTTCAGGCCCCTGCTTATATATTTCAGCTGCCTTTTTGCAGGTTGTGGCTATATGTGAGGTGAAGCTCAGGGTTTTGTTTATTGTGAGGCCCAAGACTTTAATTTCATCGACCAGGTTCAGTCGGTTTCCGGCCATGTGGATTATAGGTTTGTTGTACTTCAGCTTTTTTATAAGCACCATTGCGTAGGTCTTATGTGGTGCGAAGTTCAGCTTATTCTGCTGGCCCCATTCCACTACCGTCCTCAGGGTGTTTGTGGCTGTCTCCTCCAGCGTGCCGATGGAGTGTCCCGAAAACATCAGTACCACGTCGTCCGCGAACGCCTGGCATGTTACTCCCTGGCTGGTTAGTGTCTGTAGGAGGGAGTCCAGTATTATATTCCAAAAAGTGGGTCCTCCTATGGATCCCTGAATGCATCCCTTTGTCTTCCGTTTTTCACACTTTGCTCCTGCGTAGTTTATGGTGACGCTTCTGTTGTGCAGGTAGGAGCCCACCATGCCGTAAAGATTTTTGGGGCATTTTTTGTGAGTCAGTTGGCTTTGGAGTGCTGGCCACCATGCGTTATCGAACGCCCCTTCTATGTCCAGTGAGACCACGATGACAATTTTCTTTTCTCTCACCTGATGTGATTCACCAGATCGTAGAGCGCGTCCTCTGTTCCACGTTGGGGCATAAAGCCATACTGCTGTTTGCAGAGTGTTGGGAAGGTGTGCCATTGAATCCTTGCCATCATCATCTTCTCCAAGATCTTCCCCAGAATCGATAGGAGGCCGATTGGGCGATAGGATTTCGTATGTATGTAGTTCTCCTTTCCCGGTTTCCTTAGAATGATTATGTGCGCCTTTTTACAGGGATCGGGGAAGTGTTCCAGCGCCATACATTTGTTGGCGATCGCCATGAACACTTCACCGTTAGATGTGATGGCTTCAACGCAGATATCTGCAGTAAACCCGTCTGGTCCGGGGGCCTTCTTTTGGTTTAGGATCGTCTGCATGAGGGTATGTGTTTTCGGTTGGTGTGGAGGGCTGTACCTAACTTCTCATTGCTGTGTGGCAGCGGGCATCGGAATCCATAGAGTCATCCGGATAAAAAGTTTTGGCCAGGAGGTCGGCCGAGTCTTTGGGGCTCAGAGTCTTCCCTGAGGCGTCTGTGAGTAGTGTATCCTCCTGTTTTCCCGGTTTTTCTGATGACTCTATAGATCCCGTCCCACATGCTTTCTTTTTCTTGCGTGATGCAGAAATTTTTCCAGCTCAGAGTTTGAGCCTCCTCTTTTCTGCTGCCCGATACTCCTCAATGACATGTTGCACTCTTGTTGGGGCTGCATTCCGTATTCTACGCTTCTTACGTAACACGTCTTTCTTGAGTTCCCCTAATGCTGTGGTCCACCATGGGGGGGTTGGGCTGCCTTTTTGGACTCCCGCGGGGCGGATTGTTTGTTCGCATACTTCTTGTATCGTACTTATATAAGAAGCAACGAGGATTTCCAGTTCCTCGGGAGTGTTTATTGCGTTGATATTTTCTGCTGTTATGTTCTTTTCCTTCAATTTTGTTACCGTCATCGTCCTGAACCGGTCCCAGTTTACCTTCTTCGTGTTGTATCTGCGTGTGGTAATAGGCTTCAATGGTTGAGGAGCCCCGTCCAGTCGCAGTGTGAAGGTGATGGCATTATGGTCTGACGTTATTATGTTTCGTTGGACGGTCCAGTCTGTTATTTTACCCAATAACGGAAGACTGCACGCAGTGACGTCGACTATGCTGGTACAGGACCTGCCTCTCCTGTACGTCTCGAACGTCGGTATGTTTTCCTCGTTCAGGATGTGCAGATCCCTCTCGTCCAGGAACGCACTGTAGTCTGCCCTTCTCATCATCAGAGTCGCATCCCCACCACTGGCTCCACGCGTTCACATCGCCTGCAACTATTGTGTTCGCGGTGTTAAGTTGTTCCAGGAGGGTTCTGCAGCGGTCAATGTATGGGGCAATGTCTTTTTCCCCATCAAAGTACACAGATAGGAGTCCCAGATTTGTGTTACCTATTTTGACCGCTGCAGCAACCTCTGTCTCTGTTGCCATTTGCGGGTCGTGGGTCGTTGATACTTTATCTCCCCAGATCATTATTGCAGCTTTATTATGAGTTCGGCGGTTCAGTGTGCACTGGATGATTTTGGTGCCTGGGTATTGTTTCACTATACCTGTGTTCCCTGTATAAGGCTCTTGCACCAGGGCGATTGTTATTTTCTGTTCCTCGGCCATTTGAAGTAGCTCGTATGTGGCACGCTTAGACCTTTGAAGATTAACCTGGATGATTTTTATATTCCTATCGCCCTTAGCACAGGTACGATACTCTGGAGCGTGCTATGGCATCCCATTTGTCACGCTCCGGGCACTCCATACTGAAGGCGTGATGCGCCAAATTGCCCGGTTTAGATTTCTGGTTTTTGTTGCAGTTCCTGCAGGACGGTGGCTTTCCCTCTCTCCTGTCGGGGCACTCCTCCCATCCGTGTTGACCCCCGCAGAAGCTGCAGCATTGTTCTCCTTCTTGGCACAGGGCTTTAGTGTGCCCGAACCCCAGACACCTGGTACACTGCACCAGTGGCGAGTGGTCCGCAGCCGGTCTACGTTGCAGATCAATGTATAGTTTTCCGTTTGTTTTATATTAGTATTAGTTTTCCGTTTGTTTTGTTTTATATAGTTTTCCGTTTGTATTTGTTTTTTTTTCTACCACTTAGGTTGCAGAAAAGCACACGGCCTACCTGATGGGAAGTGGTTACCGTGGCCTAAGGACGAATGCAACACCAGGGGAGTCACACTCGTGCCGCCGACCATTTAATAGAACAGAGATATTCTATGCAACACAACCCTTTGGTCTTCCCACTGACAGCACAAAACCTCTCCAGTGAGCTCTGGCTACCCTACTCACCGCCGGGAACACAATACGAGGTAATTATACCCGCGGTATTCTGTAGAACGGAGGTACTTCCCCAGTCGGACTGCTCGATTTGGACGGAAATACCGTCGTGTCCTACCTCCTTGCAAAATAATAATACAAAATTATAAATCGCGATATAATTAAACATTTTCCTCTGTTTGAAGGTAATGTTGTTCTAGAATAATTATGTCGGTAAGTCTTGATAATGAAAACTTAATAGTAAAAAAGATAATAATCTATTCAAATGATAAACCTCGCTTCGTAAAACATTGAAAGATTAAAAATTAAATTTAATGTCTCCTGGCCTAGTTCTAGTCGGTTAATTATTCTATAAAAAAGTGGTAGATAAATTTCTATATCAGCTTGGTGAGCGTTGACTTGGTATAATTATACAATCGTAATTAATTACTGTAGACAGAAAGCTTGTTAAATTATAATTAGCTTACGAGACGCCAAATATTACGTTTGTTATACAACTTGATAACGGTTTGGTTTCGCCAGAATTCGTTCCATCACAAATGCAATGTGTGTAAAATTCTTTAGTAAATACCTTTATCTGGGTTGCAGTGACGAAAGGTGATAATTTTGACAAGGGAAACCCATGTTTTTTTTTTGTTTTTTTTTTGTCATGCACCATGCGATCTATTGATTTGTCCTAGAACTTACCTACCTGCAAAGAGAATTTGGCGGTCATCGTGTCATGCTAGCACTTCACGACGGTTTGACGAAGTTATGCGAGTCGAGACAACACGAGGTTGTACCCCTCGTCACTCTCGCCTCTGTTCAGTTCTCTCTGAGCTATATTTCATGAAAATCGGTTTAGCCATTTGAAAGATATGAGGAGCGAAAATGGCAATCAAAAATTTAATGTTTTCAAATATCCGTGTTGTTTCCTACTTTAAATTATTCGACAATAACATTCATCTCGACCAGGCCAGGCGAGGTGAGGCAAGGCGAGGCGAGGCGAGGCGTCTCGATGTGATGCGAGGGCTCCAACTACACTCTCGTGCTCCCGCTCCCTCGCCTAACCTCGACGAGAGTGAAGTGCTATCATTACAGGGAACCACTGCTGGGTTGCCCCCCAAGTGTAGACTTGGGGAGTCCTGAATGTGCTCTTCTACTGCTTTTATTTATAATTTAGTTTATTTTGCATTTCAACAACCAATCTTTAGTGAAATACATCTTAAAAAATTTGCGACTTAAAAAGCTTCAGTGTGCGACTTCAGTGTGTGTTAACTTGAAAAGTTTTCCTGCTAATGCTTGTCGTAGATTAATGAATTAGTATTTTTTTCAGCTGTAGCCAGGACGTGAACGACTTGAATATATCATATATCTAAAATTTTAGCTCAAATACGCATTAGAGTATTATTCTCTTTTTAGATATGTTATTTTCCTTTTATTCTAAGTATATCAACCTATATTTACATTACTCACGTGTACATTGAAATATTTTTCTTTGCCACGTCACGTGTATTAACATAAACTAGTTATGTCGACAGCTTTCCCCCTCTAATTGCCATAAACCTTTACACCAAAATGTGGACTACCATTGTAACAAACGTTATATGCTGTTTTAATTACGCCAGCATGCTACTAGTGGTTAATGACTTAATTTTTCCCCCTAAAACATAGCAGTCTGCATGCATTCGTAATTAGATGCTAATTAGATAATTTATCAACTTATTGAAATGTTCTTGTCGTGTACAATGTTAGCTGTTGTTTAGTCTTTGTTTTTTAAAGTTCTTTAAAATTCTTTGTCTTTTTAAAAAGTATACTGTTGTAAGATTGTCACTTTATATAAATAATGGATAGTTTAACTCATCATCACTTGTACAATGAATAAGATACAATAATGTAAGGGAAAAGTAACTATCATCATTATCCTCTTTGGGTACACTTTTATTGGGTTCACTTTGCCCATTTCTTTGACCCACTCCCAAGAAGTAAGTGCCACAACCTCGTCCATTGCTACACAACGTAGCAACTTTCAGATATTAATGATTTAACCGTGGCCTATGGACGTATGCTGCCGGCCCTATACGAACCTTCTGATTCTGTCCTTGAAGGACCTCATATTGTAGTCGCTTGGAAAAACCACAAGAGGTGAATCATTCAACAGCTTAAGCCTGAATGTGAATGAAGTTCCCTTCATACATTTCTGTGCGCACCGTTTCAGGTTATTTGCAGTTCATTTGAAATTAATTTTCAAGTCAGATCTGTTAATTTCAAAGACAATTCACATCGTGTTCACAGTCAGTAACAAAACCAATACAAAACTTCTCGTGACTAGATAAAAGCTGAATTTACGATCCGTTTCTTGAATAATTCAATAACTAGTTTTATTACTCATAATAACAGTTATAATTTTACTTTATTATGGCTTTGACTTATCGCCGGTACCTACTGGCAATTATTTATTAATAACTACTTCTTTATGTTTGGTTTTAAATTAATGTTTCTCGGTTTTAATTTACACAGTGATTGAGGGCGTACCTATATCTTTTATATCGTCATCTGCGAAGCCACTTATGTTATAATTGCGGCTCTTGTAGTTTTTCAATGATATTTTTAAATTTACTTAGTTCTTAAGTTAGTAAGTTACTTACTTCTTTATGTTTGGTTTTAAGTTAGTAAGTTACTTACTTCTTACTTAATTTACACAGTGATTGAGGGCGTACCTATATCTTTTATATCGTCATCTGCGAAGCCACTTATGTTATAATTGCGGCTCTTGTAGTTTTTCAATGATATTTTTAAATTTACTTAGTTTATAACCAATTCAAAAAACGGTGAAGACTTTTTCTTCAATGTTCGATGTTTTTTTTTTGTAATTATTAATCGATACGATACATCGCGGGTTAAGAACTAGAGTAGCGTAAGGTCAAAAATTCAAAAAATTTTTTTTTTCACCATTCGCTTTTTTAATCTCCATATTTTTATGTGCCAAAAAACTGTAGCGATGAAGTGCGTAGATTGCTTAGTACAAATATAACATATCAAAAAATATATTTTCTGTTTACTGCCGAAATGACGTGTTCCTACTTACAATAATCTTGACATTATTTTGTCAAAAAAGTTGCGAGCACTACGATCGAAACTCGATATACAGCGCGACTAGGACACCAAAGATGTCTTAAATGTAATTGCCCAAATAACGTATCTTGTTATACGTTTTTAAAACGCAGAAAATGAGAATATGTGGCCTAAGTTTGTTTCGCGCCAAATTAACGTAAAGTACCTTTACTGCTTATGCGACCTTGTTTAGTATACTTTCATGATTTTTCTCCCTGCCAAAAAAACGCAAGGGTGAGATACGCTACTTTGGTACTAATTAATGAAAGTAATGCAGCCAGTTTTTAAGTTAATAATAGTTTAAAGGCTATATTACGATCTTTTAGCACATAATAAATCTCTGTTGGTCTGATTCACTTTCGCGTCTAACACTAACATACGTTGATTTGACACTAAAAAGTTTTTTTTTTATATAGGACACGTCAATTTGACTTCGCCTCGCCTGATGGTAAGCTGAAGGCAAAGTCTCTGAAAAGAGGGTCACCATTACAGACATGTACCATGTTACAATGGTGGCACTCAGCTTGACGGCCTCATCAGATGCTTTTTCACGCCCCGCTTAAAGGACCCGGGACTATAGGAGGAGGGAAACACGTGAGCTGGTAAGGAATTCCAAGTCTTAATAGTGCGGCAGAAGAAGGAGTCGCCGAATCGCTTGGTTCATGATGGAATATTCTGCACCGTATGCGGGTGGCATCTGAGTCCTGCACGTGTTGTCCTATATAGGAAAGGAGAGGGTGGGATTAGTCTTGGAAGAGCTCATCAGAACATTCACCATGGTAGAGACGCTAAAATACCGCCAAATATGCCGCATCTTTATGCAACTGCAAAGGCTCGAGGGTGTAAGT
This sequence comes from Eilema depressum, assembly GCA_914767945.1. Taxonomy (NCBI): domain Eukaryota; kingdom Metazoa; phylum Arthropoda; class Insecta; order Lepidoptera; family Erebidae; genus Eilema; species Eilema depressum. The sequence continues at coordinate 21,770,237 of OU612021.1, forward strand.
GACCTCAGGATTCCCAATAATGCGGACCGCACGTCGCTGCAACCTGTCGAGAGCATCTAGTAAGTACTTTGCGGAGCCATCCCAGAGATGCGAGCAGTATTCCACGCAAGAGCGAATTTGTGTTTTGTAGAGAAGACACCGCTGCTCCGGCGTGAAAAAACGTCTCACGTTGTTCAGGACTTCGAGTTTACGCGATGCTGTTTTGATGATACTCTCGATGTAGTTTTTTTGTTCAGTTTGCAGCGAACATCCTAGGATATTGAGATTGTCCTGTAGTGGCAGTGGCGTGCTCTGAAGAGTTGGAAGGGGAAGGAAAGAAGATACCTTTGCTGTAAACGCGCATGCCTGCGTCTTCTTGGCATTGAACTCAACTAGGTTTTCAGAGCCCCATTGAGAAACGAGGTTCAGGGTCCGGTCAAGTTCACTGACAAGAAGCTGCCTCTTTTCCGCGATATCAGACTGCTTGGCCACAGGATGTCCGTGATAACTCCCGTGTAAGGTGCTATCGTCTGCATTATAATGAAGTTATTAGTTATCTGGAGTTATTCCTTCGACATATCATGATTTTTATAACCATTTGCAGGTCGAACACGAATTTAATTGAGTACATTGTTAAAAAGGCTCCATTTGTTGTTAGCGCCGCAATTCCTGGGCACACCGTTCACCATCAAGTATCGGGATTCTTGGTGACGACATCTCCAGCGACGTCCAATACCGAAGTCATCTGGAAGACAAGGTCAAGCTGGCATCAAAGTGCTCAACAGGGCGAAGCAGTACTTCACTGCGGGGTAACGACTCCTCCTTTATAAGGCACAGGTTCGGCGCCACATAGAGTAATGCTGTCACCTTTTTGCTGGAGCGCCTGCGTGCCAGCTTGACCCTTTTGACTCGGTGCAAAGACGGGCATTGAGGCTCGTCGGCAATCCCATACTCACAGGCGATGTGGAACCTCTCAGTCTCAGGAGAGACTTTGCCTCACTGTGTGTGTTTCACCGCCTATACAATGGTTTATGCTCAAATAAATTGTTTTACATGATGCCCGCAGCTACATTCTATCATCGCACCTCTCGCCATTTGCGGGGAGTTCTTCCTCACACATTGCGACCGGAAACGGTGCGCACTGTGCGGTAAGAAAGGAAATTTATCCCTCGCACACTCAAGCTGTGGAATGAACTCTCCGCGATGGTTTTCCCAAGCGACCACAACATGAGGTTCTTCAAGAAGGGCATTAGAAGGTTTCTTCAGGGTCGGCAGCACGAGTGTGACGCCCCTGGTGTTGCATACGTCCATAGACCACGGTAACCACTTTCTATCAGGTGGGCCGTGTGCTTGTCTGCCAACTAAGAGCGGGGGCACACGATGCGTTGCGACGCCGCACCGCAGAAATTTCGGCCAATCGGCGGCCATACGAGCGGCTGCGCATCACTTGTGTGGCCGCCGATTGGCCGGAATTTCTGCGGTGCGGCGACGCAACGCATCGTGTGCTCCCGCTCTCAGTGGTATAAAAAAGAAAAAAAGTAGCCGCCTCAAGAGATTATTAATCTGTGAAGATTTTTGTTACTAATTTTAAGGTCATTATAACGGAAGTCCCGTTGCATTCCATACATTTTTTCAGCCATAATGACGTAGGTCAACTATTTTTTGATTAATAAACATTATTAAAATAAAAACATTTTTCGATTGCCTAAAACTTTACACCATTCTTTAACCGATAAATAAAGCATTATTATAAGTAAAAATCACACAGATAACTACTATAGATTTTGCGTGACAAGAGCTATAAGATAACGGTAGGTAAAGGGGGTTGGGTAATGTTGGCGTCGTGTCGGAATTGAGCGGCCATCAATGAAATTGGTATAATATGAAAGTACAGTATAAAGTGATCAAAAGTTACTATGGACAAACTTCTCTAAACTATATCGGGACTTAGCTATACAGGGTGGTATTTTTCAACTTTACTTAGGTGGGAGTACTCTAAATACTGAAGATAGCGAATTCCACTGAAAAGAAACATTCCCTTATTTTTAAAAAGAATCAAAACTGCATTCATAGTTTTCTGAAAATGCCACACCCGGTAGTCGAACCGACTAAAATCTTCCTATAACCTTCTATTTCATAGATTTCCTTTTACTTAATTTACCAAGTTTGTTAGAGAGATTTGAACCTTATGATCGACCCTATAGATTGATGTAATAAAAATACAGGGTGTTATTTTTTCGAATTGTAGTCGGTTCGATTATAAGGCGTGGTAAACGAGTTTTCAGCATTCCTTAAATACAGTTCTGTTTCTTTTTTAAAAACATACTAAACTGTGTGCAAAGTTTTCTGAAAATGCCACACCCGGTAGTCGAACCGACTAAAATCTTCCTAAATCTTCTTAAATCTTCTATTTCATGGATTTCCTTTTATTTAATTTACCAAGTTTGTTAGAGAGATTTGATCCTTATGATCGACCCTATCGATTGATGCAATAAAAATATAGGGTGTTATTTTTTCGAATTGTTCGATTATAGGGCGGGGCAAACGATTTTTCAGCATTCCTTAAATGCAGTTCTATTTCTTTTTTAAAAACATACTAAACTGTACTCAAAGTTTTCCGAAAATGCCACACCCGATAGTCGAACCGACTAAAATCTTTCTAAATCTTCTATTTCATGGATTTCCTTTTATTTAATTTACCAAGTTTGTTAAAGAGATTTGATCCTTATAATTGATTTTATCGATTGATGCAGTAAAAATACAGGGTGTTATTTTTTCAAATTGTAGTCGGTTCGATTATGAGGCGTGGCAAATGATTTTTCAGCATTCCTTCAATGCAGGGCTGTTTCTTTTTCAAAAACACACTAAACTGTCTTCAAAGTTTTCTGAAAATGCCACACCTAGTAGTCGAACCGAATAAAATCTTTCTAAATCTTCTATTTCATGGATTTCCTTTCATTTAATTTACCAAGTTTGTTAGAGAGATTAGATCCTTATGATCAACCCTATCGATTGATGCAATAAAAATATAGGGTGTTATTTTTTAGAATTTTAGTCGGTTCGATTACAGGGGGTGGCAAGCGATCTTTCGAAATTCCTTAAATGCAGCTTTGTATTCTTTTTTAAATAAGAGAGTGTTTCCTTTGAATGAAATTAACTATCTCCGGTAGTAAGAGTAGGTACCTACTCGTACCCGGTTCGACTACCGTGTGTGGCATTTTCAGAAAACTTTGAATACAGTTTAGTGTGTTTTTAAAAAAGAAACAGCACTGCATTTAAGGAATGCTGAAAAATCGTTTGCCACGCCTTATAATCGAACCGACTACAATTCGAAAAAATAACACCCTGTATTTTTATTACATCAATCGATAGGGTCGATCATAGGGATCAAATCTCTCTAACAAACTTGGTAAATTAAATAAAAGGAAGTCCATGAAAAAGACGGTTTTGTAAAATATTAGTCGGTTCGACTACCGGGTGTGGCATTTTCAAAAGTCTTTGAATGCAGTTTTGTTTCTTTTAAAAAATAAGGTAAAGTTTCCTTTAAGTAAAATTCGCTATCTTTAGTATGAGGGTACTTTCCTTCAAGGTAAAGTCGAAATGTTCCACCCTGTATATCGCAGCTCCGATATTACTTACAATGAAAATAATGACATTTGTACGTGTGTTTAACACAGTACAATGAAGTGGTATCAAAATTAATTATGGCCGCTGAAAAAATTAAGAACGCCACTGTCCATACTAGATTACCCAATCCCCTTTGAGTTGTTTTTCGGCCCTCCTGTAAAGTTGTGATTTTGCCCTTACGCTTCTCTAGTTCTTAACCCACGACATGGAAATGACTTAATTGGTAAGAAAAAGAAACTTATCAACATCATCTTAGTTTTCCTGTCCTTGTCCCGATGGTATTCAATTCTTTCACTGCAGAGCTTGGAGTCTGCTTCTTCCTTCTCCAGGTGGAGAAAAAATAAGCAGACACATATCTTAAACCTAAATCGTAAAAAGATTATTTTGTAATAAATGCTTGATAAATTTGAGCTCTCTCACACCCTGCTATCCTCAAAAGACACCCAAGAAACGTGCACTGCGAACTGCGACAATAGAGCTAATTTTGAGCACATTTTTGATTCAAGATAGTCCTGAGGTATAAACTGGCAAAGTGAACCTTTAGAAAATACTTTACGGGGCCAATTATAATGACATTGAAACCATGCGAGTATAATATTACGGTTTATAAATAAATTCAGTTAATTTGCTTCGAAAGCCATTCGTGAAGCCATTTATCTGCCCACGCACCTACAAATTGCCTATAAGTATTATTTTATTGACAATGTTCTTAGAAAACTATTATTTAAAAAGATAATATCCAATACATTCTAAATACATTAGTCTCTAATGATTATAGAGACGGAGATATAATATGTAACACCCACATTTCACCAATTAAATTATCCTGCTCATCCCTAATGAGCCTGTTACTGTTAAACAGAAAATTTGGCCAAGCTTCTTGTAAATATAAAATGTTTATAAGTGCCCGGTTAATGGTAATAGGCTCGCCACCTATTACATTGGGACCTAAACATAAACGGCGAAATGTGGGTTCTAGCACCTCTGCCTACCCCTTCGGGGATATAGGCGTGAGTTTATGCATGTATGTATGTAATATACAAAATATTTTGCTTAAATTAAAAAAGTCTAATGTTGGCACTTCACATATATTATATCTATTTTATTTGCGTATTTGACATATTTGGTAAAGACCATGTGTGGACGATACATTTGATAAAATAAAGACCTTATATTTGACAATATGACCAATACCAGAATGACAGAAGGAAGGATTCAAGCCTGTCAAATGTTTCTGGTCTTTTTTATTTGGCTGCCATTTATTTGCCTTTTTTTTTTTTATCGTGCGAAAAATCCCCACGGATACCTCCCCCGCCGGAGTCGGAGGAGGAGGTTATGTCGGACTCGAACCGACTAAAACGCACGCCTTCTGTGGGCCGTCAGTTGCCGGAGGTGAGATTGTCATAGCCATATCCCTCGCACCCCGGCCGACCCAGGGCCATATCTCTCTATATGGCCCTCTTCCGGTGTGGGGACCACGGAGTCCCCAACTCGCCCCCGGGTATGGGGGGGCACGCAATGCGTGCCACCGCCGTGGCCTGCTTCTGCTAGGGTGACAGGCGACCCCACCCGTCACCCCCAGGCCCGCGCTCATGGGGGGCGGAGGTCATTCTGCGACCTCCGACGCCCGAGTTGCCGCCGCTCGTCGCGGGCCGCGCGGTCTGCGATTCTCCTTCGCTCCTCGCGGGCCGCAAGGGCTGCGATTCTCCTTCGCTCGCGCTCCGCCGCCCACTTCACGAGCATCACTTGCTCGCAGAAGGAGGCGCCGGCGGCCCACGCATCCGCGCAGCGAACCATCGCTGCGAGCAAGGTGGCGAGCGTGAGAGTTCTCACTCCCAGGGTCGCCACCAGCTCCCGTCTCGGCGTCTCCCACGCCGGACACTCAGTGAGCGTGTGCAGCGCTGAGTCCTCGCTCGCGTCGCAGTGATGGCACTCGGACGTTGGCTCTTTCTTCGCGGTCCGATGCAGATACCGTCCGAAGCATCCATGATTGGTGATGATCTGCGTCAGCCAGAACGAGAGACCGCCGTGTGGCCTCTCTAGCCACTCCCCCATGATGGGTCTTACCGCCGCTACTACGGCGCGCCCTGCGCGTGGTTGCCCAAGTTGTAGCTCCCACTCCGCCACCATGTTCCTGTGGAGCCGGGATCTCACGGCCCGAATTTCTTCAGGCTCAGGATCGTGTCCCCGCTCCCGCGCCGCCTTTCGGAAGCGGTATAGCGCCGAAAGGGATCTCGCTTCCAGGATCCACGGTAGCGATCCGGCGAGGAGACTCGCTGCTTCAAAGGATATCGTGCGGTACCCCCTGATGGCCCTGATGGCCACGATCCGCTGCGGTCTACGCAGCAGGTCCACGTGCCTGGCTCGCAGGTTGTCTGCCCATACGGGTCTCCCATATAGAGCCATGGACCGCACGACACCCGCGTAGAGTCTCCTGCAGGAGTCCTCCGGGCCCCTCAAATTGGGCAGCAGACGCTTCAGAGCGTTAGCTGTTAGCACCAATTTGGGGACCAGACTTCGGAAATGTTCCCCGAAGTCCCACCGACCGTCGAGTACGAGCCCCAGATATTTCATCTGGGGCTTGATGTCGATGAGAGTGTCTCCCACTGTGATGCTGGATCCCGCTGGTGGTCCGCGCCGAGGTCCATGAAAGAACATTGCCTTGGTTTTCTACGGATCCACCTCGAGACCCAGCCGCCGGATCCTTTCCACAACTTGGGCAACCGCGGTCGTGGCCTTCTGGGTCGCTTCGCGGTGTGTAGCCCCGCTTGCCGTCACTAGCGTGTCGTCCGCATAGCAAGTCACGGCGGCACCGCACGACATCTCTCTCCGACCGACACCGATCGCACTTGGGTAGATGACGGCTCTCTCCGTCAGGTAAGCCCCGACTATGCGGCGGAGGTATAGAGGCACCTCGTGGTACACGAGCGCCTCCATAATGCAACTCCAGGGCAAGGTGTTGAACGCGTTGGAGATGTCCAAAGCCACCGCCAACATCACGCCATTTATTTGCCTGTATTTGCAGGTTTGTGTGTACATCAAATACTTTGCCAAAAACAAGCAGCCAATAGCAAATACAAATAACCATGTGAAGTGCCACCATAACAGAAAGACCTAAGTAACGTTTTACCTAACTTAGGTGTTAACTCACTGATACATCCAGTTAGACGTCGATAATAAAACAGAGACATAAAACAGTAAAACAGCGGTACATTATTATTTTACTTTATCCTTATAATGTCCAAGCCATACTTAATATTTCAGCGCGCGTACGGCCAAGCAACATACTTACATTATAATCGAGTATAATGTCTTCATTCATCGATGAATCTTTAATACAACTGTACCCAGTAATTTTCTATACTTTACTGTAGTTCGTTTAGCAGGAATTTATATTGAAACGCATGTAATTTTGCGCGCAATGCATTCCTTTTAAAGAACTAATTACAGTAAAGTAATAAACAGGCTTACATTGTCTATGTAGTTATGTCCAAGGGAGTATACAGTAAAATCCTATATTTACAACTCAATACAACAAAAAGAATTTGTGAAATTTGGTTGAAATAATTACATGCTTTTTTCTTATACAAAATAAGCTTCTGGTGTTGCACACGTCCATAGGTGACGGTAACCACTTTCCACCAAGTGGAACGTGCGCTTATCTGCCACTAAAGTGGTATGACAAACTAACTCTATATACAATATTGATAACATCCTTATTATGCATATGGAATAAATCACTTGTACTTTTCCACAATTATTTATTTATTTGAACCTTACCGGTTTCACCTTACGGCATTATCAAAGGTTTACAATGTTTTTTTTTTTTTTTTTTTTTTTAAACATTGTAAACCTTTGATAATGCCGTAAGGTGAAACCGGTAAGGTTCAAATAAATAAATAATTGTGGAAAAGTACAAGTGATTTATTCAATATGTGTAGCAAGTTCCACCAAGTGCCATCAATCTCCAGTATATACACCCTTATTATGAAGTATGTACTAGCAAGTGCCCGCAGCTTCGCCCGCGTGAATATCTTTATCAATAGTTTTGGTTATATCTCCCGTCCTACTCAACAAATTGCGATCTAACTTACGTAAGATTTTATGTCTAACCACAAAAGCCGCACTTAAATCCATTCAGTAGTTTTTTCGTCCATCACGAACAAAAAGACCGACAGTTTATGTTCAGAATCGTTAACATTACAAAAGCTTTTTTTTAATAAATCCAATGTACTTACCTGCAAATACGACTACTTAACAATTTCACAATAGTACCTATATAATACTTAATAGTTTTTGTGTCATCAAAACATAACTGCATTGGTTAATAAAACTATGATTAGAAACTATGTTGCATCTTAACTACTGATGCTTTTGCGGTTTAAAATCGTAATGCATTCAAATTGAAGGATTTAATTCAAAATCTAAATTTTATAGACGATAAAAAATACGGATGTTCGTGCATTCATATTAGAAACGGTATTTAATGTGTTAAAATTATATAGCTCGTTAAACTCTTAGCTGAATAACGTTGAGCTCAAAAGTATCTGCGGTTAAGTTGATTACTTGTCGCACTTAAGTTTTTAGACCAGACCAATAAGTAAGCTAATAATTTTCTTTTAAAAGCGAATAAGTCTTTGAAAACCTTTGTTCTTTTTTCATGTTTATTCTTATGGTATAATTGCTAAATATTATTAAGTGTGACAATAAATTAGACTAGAGATTTTTTGGCCTATGTTGTTAATTCTTTTTTTTTAGAATATTAAGTTGTAACCAAAATTACTAATATTCCCACCAACTCCTCCAGCTAAATTGCTTACACATTATAACACTGTCATTGTGGTCTTCTTCTTCATCCTAGGGTAAATTCCCAGTCGCATCCGAAGCTTTCACCTCGGAGTCTGGGGTCCGCTTTACCAGTCTAACTGCGGATATGGCTAGACCTCGATATTTTCCGTGAAGCGATTGCCATCTGACCTCCACAACCCAATGGCAACAATAGGTGATATCGAAGCTTTGCAGCTAGACCATTGTGGTCTTAATTTATACTATATATAAAAGTGAAATACCACTCACTGATTAATTGGAGGAGGTAGGACACGACGGTATTGCCGTCCCAATCGAGCAGTCCGACTGGCGAAGTACCTCCGCTCCTCTGCCCTACAGAATACCGCCTGTGATACCGCGGCTAAATAACCTTCCCCCCTAGACAAGTGGCAATTCGTTGCTCGGCGTATGATGGAATAGAATGACAAATGTATAGGATTTGACGTTTTTGACATTCGTTGACGCCTGTCATATACGTCAAATCCCATACATTTTGGCATTCTATTCCATCATACGCCGAGCAACGAATTGCCACTTGTCTAGAGGGGCTTGTGTTGTGTTCTCGACGGTGAGTAGGGTGGCCAGAGCTCACTGGAGAGTGTGCTGTCAGTGGGAAGACCTAAGGCTTGTCCTGCTTGTCTTCTGCGCTGACGGTATAGAACCTCTCTGTTCTTACAGGGTTGGCAGAACGAGTGTGACTCCCCTGGTGTTGCACTCGTCTATAGGTCACAGTAACCACTTTCCATCAGGTGGACCACGTGCTCACCTGATGGAAAGAGTGAAAAAAAAAACACTCCACACCTAAGGTGGTAAAATGAACGCCACGCGTACGAAGTCACGGACGGCCACTAGTAGACAATAGAATTATTAGTAAATTTCAATTGCCTGTTTTCTTCTGGATTAAAGATATGAACTTAGCAACGTCCTTTTAAATATATATTTCATATATATTATTATTACTAATTATACTTCATGTTTCACTTTAAAATGGAAATGTAAACAGACACAACAAAATTGGGTAAACGACAAGGTTAAGCATTTAAAATCCTTGTTTATTAACCTGTTACCACTAAACGAAAATATCTACAAAACCAAGGTTCCGATTATTTATGTAGTTCCGTAAATATATTTTATCATATTAATATATAAGGGTAAAGAGCTAAAAATGCCATTAAATAGTTACTGACAAATACTACAGGTTAAGTACAAGTTTGACTCGCGTACGACGGGTTCCGTACACCATTATCTAGACCCCTTTTTGGTCTATAGTGAATAGAGAAATTAAGAAATACAAAAAATTGCGTATTATTTCTTATTCAACATCAATCAATCAAACATTCAATTAGCCTATTTCAGTCCACTGCTGGACATAGGCCTCTCCCAATATGCGCCACGTTTGCCGATCCTCCGCCTTCCGCATCCAGTCCATCCCAGCCACCCTTCGTAGGTCGTCAGTCCACCTGGCTTGGGGGTTTCCCACCTTAAGTTTTCCTTCTCGCGGTCTCCACTCTAGGACCCGTCTGCTCCAACGGCAATCAGTCCTTCGACAGATGTGGCCAGCCCACTGCCACTTCAGCCTGCTTATTTTCGTAGTCAACATAGATGCATAGATTGATCAGGGAAAAATTTGAAAAAGAAACATACAACGTAGATTGGATGTCTTCGGTCCTGCCATCGTCTTCCTTGGTTCAAAATATTTGAGATCAACGGTAGTTATTATTTTTATAAATTAAATAACAAACAAATGAATCGCGATACAATCGGTTAAAGAGTGGTTTTATTTCGATATTAATTAATATTAAGCATAATCATTACAATCAATGACAATCTCTGTATGATACTGTCGCATCTCGAAAAACCATATTAATTATTTTTCTAAGAGTATGTGTTTTATGGCGTCTATTAAGGTGCAAGAGATATTATTTTGATCATAAAAGTTAAATTATACTTGCAATAAATAAGACATGAATTATAACTCGAAGGCATATAATCATTTGAACATAAACTGATCCAAGAACCGATATAAAATGGTTATGATGATAATTTAATTATTGCAGTTAAACAACTTTTATCGGCATAATATATATTGGTTTATTACTTATTACGTTTATATTTACAGTTTTTGTAACGTTCCGGTCGATTTTCAGTAGTCGTGGTCCCCGCTACGGTTGTTTTAAAGAAGCAATGGCACAGATTACCTAAAAAGGCCATGGTCTCAAGGAGATTAAGTTGGTGGTCAAAGTGTGTGATTATCTCAAAATACCCGATGTTCCTTTGTTTGTTTGTGTTCCTATGCTAATTCATGAAAAGAACCTCAAGTGAAATCATTACAATTCGCTGGGAGACAATATAACGTATAGGTACGTAAACTGAAACGATAAAATACGATAATAATGTTAGATCTTCTTTTTTATACCACTTAGGTTGTAGACAAGCCAACGAGTGCAACATCAGGAGAGTCACACTCGTGCTGCCGACCGTGTAAGAACAGAGTTTCTGTGTCGTCAGCAAAAAAGACACGCAGGACAAGCCTGTGGTCTTCCCAATGACAGCACAAAACCTTTTCGATCTAGATATAAACTAAACATGCAAGGTACCCATCACAAAATAGATGTTTTAGAAAGCGGAGGATCGAGGGCAATGGCGTACATTGTGAGAGGCCTATTTCCAACAGTGAATTGCAACAATTTTGGTCCTGCATGTATTTTTACAAGACATTAGCAAAGCCGATAGAACATAAAAACATTTAAACAGAAAATCCATCATAATTTTAAACAACACTACACAATTTGTAACTAGTAATAAAAACTCAATATTTAAATGAACTGCAACATCATTCATTGTTTAGTCATTCATAAAAATTCCGCTGGATCCTAGCGGTGCTCTGCCTTCGGTGTTCTAAGAGATCCGATTCTCAGTGGGTTTTTAATTTAAAAAATAAAAAACCCACGTTAAAAGTAATTTAACTGCAATAATTAACATTGGCAACACTTTAAAAAACTATACGACAATTAAATTCATCGATTAAAATTGTAGTTTACAAAATGGAATATAAAAATTTATTATTTTTGAATGAACCAATCGACGTGACCTAGAATCGAATGATATTATTGATATTCAAAAGAGTTAACACTGAATAAGTTTACGGAAGAGGAAGTGGTTAGTAACAAATGTATTGCACTTGAGTGAAGTGGATGATGAGGCCTGCGAAATGCTATCATAATATTTCTACTAACAATTTTTAACTTTTACTTTTGTTCTCAAGTAGACATTGGATACAAAGAACTGCAGAAATCCGTAGACAATTTAAAATTATAATTGTATGAAGTGACGCCACACGTCATCTAGTAAGTAAGTAATACACTGGTAAACACCGAGAAACTGTAAATAAATGCATTATTTTTTTTGTTTCGTTAAAAAAGGTAATGTCATCTAAGTATATTTTGATTTTGTTAAATTAGACTTAGGTGCTCAAAGAATTATTTATAGATCTTATGCTATTCACGGACTTGTGCAGCCCACTGTACAATACTAATATCCCGTAATCGAAATTTCGCATCACTATATCTCATAAATCATGACTAAATAGTAACGTTAATGACGCTGCACCTTGTAATTATCACATTAAAACTTGCCCTTTAAACTATTACTCACAAATCAAAATAACCATCCGTAATAATAACATAATTCACGGCGCTCCATTCACAAAGAATCGTATAATAGCTTTTCGAATCGATATTTAAGTGTTTACAATCGATATTACCATCGATGATCGGTAAGAACATTATTTTTATATTTATTGATACAATCTGTGTATAAATGTAATGTAATTTGTAATGTGGTCGTGAATAATTTCGTGTCTAGATCGTGAGCGTACTTGGCTATAGATGCTCATTACAGTTATAAATGAAGCTAACATTTTTTTCATTATTAGATCAATATTTTATTGTATTGTTGAAGGTCTAAGTATCTAAATGTTTTTAATAAACAGATAACTCTTTGGCGTAGCGGTAGATCGTTCAACTGCTATATCGGTGTCGGTTCGATTCTCGTTCGGAACTATTTGGATATCTATTTGCATTGGTCTGGGTGTTTCTATGTGTAATAATATATTCGAGTTCAAGAACCTGTAACACAAGCTAGTTAAGCTATGCTTACTTCACTTACTATACTAACGAAACAATACTATACACACATTTTTTTTAAAGACTAACTATGAAAAGTTAAAAGGAATAAAAGATTTTTGTGTTATACCACTTAGGAGGCATACAAGCACACGGACCACATGATAGAAAGTGATTACTGTGGACGTATGCTACATCAGGAGAGACACACTCGTGCTGTCGACCCTGTGAGAATAGAGTTTCTGTGCCGTCAGTGCAGAAGACAATGTAGGACAAGCCTTTGGTCTTCTCACTGACAGCACAAAAACTCTTCAGTGAACTTATATTTTCAAATATTTTTGTATATAAAAGCATAATATAACTATTTAAATAAGAAGCTACATGTATATTTTGATGCATTGTGTTTAACTTCTGCTCACTCTCACATCCTAATTATATTACCTTGTGATTCTCTTAGCTGTTATTTTATAAACCGGCAATCTTGAAGCCTTAACCACAAAGTCATCTCACTAAAATTGTATGTGATCTGTAATATCTGAAGGCAGTAATCATGGCTCATCATAATCGTGTTTAGCAGCGCGCCGTAGCATTATGAGTTGTTACTGCGTATTATGTTCGAGGCGCATATTATGTTCAAAATGCATATTATATTTAAAGTGCATATTATGTGCTTCAAAAGTGTTATAACGGAATTCTGTTATTTTTCAATTAAGGTTGGTATGCTCAAAAAGTTCTGAAATAAGGTGTAAAATGATAATTTTAAGGTTTAAGGTAGGTATGATGTTTTTAGTTCTATTGCTAAAGAATAGTATATATCATTGTTAGTAAGTACAGGTTTATTTGCCATCTTATAGGTTACTAGTTGTTGCGCGCGTTTCCGCCTGTGTGGATATCTGTATCGCGACTAAAACTACCCTATTACATGTTCTTTCCCAAGGTCTAGTCTATCTCAGTACCTCATCACAATCGGTTCTGTGGTTTAGGCGTGAGAGCGTAACAGACAAAAAGACAGAAAGACAGACAGACAGAGTTACTTCCGCATCTATAATATTCGTATAAATACCTCAGTTTCTTTATGTGTCATGAAAGGGCCACTATTTTAGATTCGGTGGCAGCAGGTCGGACGAGCAAAAAGTTTGACAATTAGTGCTATGTCTTTACTTTTTGAACATTACATTCATAAAAAAAAGAAGAAATAACACCTTTAACAATAAAACTTTTATGATGAAACAACTTAGACCACTTATCATACATTGAAGCTGAATCAAACAGCTCTCTAGGCAATATATTAAGTACCCCACCATTAATATTCATCTATGTAATTAACATTGTCCTGTGATCATCAACCCGCCCACCGAGCGCGGTCGTTACGACTAAATTCAAAACACTTATGGAGTGGATATACTTTGAAACAAATTATAACAAAAACGTTGATTAAGAATTAAATCAAGTAATTTCACATGTATTTTAACTAAAATATTATGTACTAGCTTATGCCCGCGGCTCCGCCCGCGTGGATGTCGGTTATCGCGACCAAACATAGCCTATGTCCTTTCTCAAGGTCTAATCTACCCCTATACCAAATTTCATCAAAATCGGTTCTGCAGTTTAGTCGTAAAAGCGAGACAGACAGACAGGCAGACAGACAGACAGACATAGCTACTTTCGCATTTATAATATTAGTAGGGATTTTCCATATCCTTCTGTATTCACTAGATATTAGAAATAATATGGAAAAGTATACATAGCAAATGCAAGTAATCGAATGTTAAATGAGAATAATGCATCAGTCCTCTAACTCATATATCAGCTATAATTATAGCATACATCAATAAATTGTTGTAATCTATAACAAACCGTATAGTAAAATTGAATAACAATCAATTCCGACTCATAAACAAAATTGAATAACAAAAAATTAAATAACGAAATCGAACTAAAGGGAACAAAGCAATTACCTATTTGAAATCGCTTTGAAATATGCGGACGCAATTTGCACATCATTAACATCAAACAAAAAATATTTTGAATTCCAACAAAAAAAACAATGAAAATATTTAGAATGATCTTGAATGTAAGTCATTAAATTCATGCGAGTGAAAACGTTTTGCATTCATTCAATCGTACAGTGAAAACAATAAGCGGTTGCATAAATATTATGGTTCACTCCATTAGATATGCATGAGTGAATGTTTGCAAAGATTTGAAGTTTTCGATTACGTTTCAATAGCTTTTGAGGCAAGGATGAAAATCGAATTATTTTGAATAAAAAATATATAATAATAATCCTGAATGAATGGGAAATAGAAATTATTAACCCAACGGCAGTCTGAAAATCTTTGATGGGGTTTATTGAGATTATTTGATGTGCCCTAAAAAATTAGTTTTTTTGCGAAGATAAGTCACTACGAGTATTACAACTTAGGTATTATTCATTATTATTATTCACTGTAATGGTGTTATATATATACATACACATTCATTATTTAATTAGCGTATTGAAATTCACTGCTGGACATATTATCTGTGATATTATGCCCAATGGGCACATAACCAGATCCTCCGCATTTCGCATACAGTCCATCCCAGCAACTAATTAATAAAGTATGTTGTTATATTACTGCTTTATTTTGGAGTCTTGGTTTCCTAAATCCACCAATACTAAACGTTTTAGTTGATTCAATAGTGTCTCTGATAAAAATTATTCATTCATTCTGCATTCAGGTAAAGCGAACATCATTTGCTTGAATATATAATAATATTTCCCTCATTCACGTATTTTTATTTTTCAGTTCCCAACATCTGCTGAATCAACGTCACCAAAATATTCACAAATATTGTCTCATCAACTCTGAACACTTAGTCGTCATATATATCCAGACATCGTTACCACACAGAGCGAAATACTATAAATTATTAGTAGAATCACCTTTCTGTCATCCATTTCCTTGATAATTTCATCAGATAGTTCAAATCGTCAGTTTATGTATGCAGTTGACGGGATCTGATGATTTGTAAATTCGTGTGTAAGAACTATTGCCGAGTTTTACATTAATAGGCTACATTACTGTGTTCTTTGATGTCATTTTCTTTCTTGCAATAAATTTTTCAACGTAACATAAAGAGAGCTTCATACGTTATTGGACATGGAAATCGTTTTGTGACATACAGATTTTAGAAATGAATTCAAATGTTATCACTATTTACTTTTTATTCAAAAGTGAAAAGTTCAAAAACTGAAAGTTTGATATTCAATTTTAATTTACAACCGTGAATATAACGCACAATCCCTACTAATATTATAAATGCGAAAGTAACTCTGTCTGTCTGTCTGTCTGTCTGTCTGTCTGTCTGTCTGTCTCACTTTTACGACTAAACCGCTGAACCGATTTTGATGAAATTTGGTATAGAGGTAGGTTAGACCTTGAGAAAGGACATAGGCTATGTTTGGTCGCGATAACCGACATCCACGCGGGCGGAGCCGCGGGCAAAAGCTAGTATTTCTATAAACTTACTGTTGGTTTGTTCACAACTGATAAAGAACATTTCTACGAATGCGTTGTTTGTGAATTAAAGACGTGAGTGGATGAAGGGGGTAACTAACATTTTTGAGATTTTTGATTTTTTGCGTTATATGACGGTTATAGGTGTATATAAACTATATTAGATCAAAAAACTCCGCAATTTAAGCTTAGTTTCCAAAATACCAGAAGATGAAGGGCATAACTGCAACAAAAAAAGCAAAAGTTACATGGAAGAAGGAGGTATGTGCCTTAACGCCTTCTTCCATTGAAAATCGGTCCATTAAACGTATTTCTTCAATGGAAGAAGGAGTTATGTGCAAGAAAATGTACTGCCACGATGCTTTATTTCATTCATGACCATGCTCTTTCATTCCTGCTCTTCTATGTGTATTACTAGACTGGCTGTGTGTAACAAAAAAATTAGTAACTTTTTTGAAAAGCACTACATGATCAGCACCAATGACCAACTTTTTGTTGCCGTTATACATGACAGTATAAAAAGGCACACTGTAGATATACAGAATGATGTCAGAATTCATTAGTTCACCTCGTTTTTATACCACTTAGATGGCAGACAAGCACACGGCCCGCCTGATGGGAAATAGTTACCGCGGCCTATGGACATATGCAACACCAGGGGCGTCACGTGTTGCGCGTTAAATGCGAAAGACTCTACTTTGATTTGACTCCGACTCAAAACCGACTTTACTCTGATTTCCTCCAACTTCAAACCGACTTCATTTCGACTCCCTTCGACTCCAACCTCGCTATAACATAACTCAAAACCGACTGCCGACTCCACTCCCACTCCACTCTGACTCTATTCCAACTACATAGCAACTTCACTTCGACCCCATGCCGACTTAGATCCGACTCCAAAGAACGCTACTCTGATTTGAAACTAACCTCCACTCTAACCTTCGGCTCCATACCGACTTCACTCCGACTCCAATACGACTTCTTTACTCCAACTTCATACTGACTCCGCTACGACTCGGTCCAACTCCAAACGCACTTCACTCCAACTTCACTCTGATACTCCGACTCCATACCGACTTCACTCCAAATCTGCACCGACTACACTCCAACTTCAAACCAACTTCACTTCGACTCCCTCCGACTCCAACTCTAAACTGACTCCTGCCGACTCCACTCTGACTCTGCTCCAACTCCATAGCAAATTACTTCGACCCCATACCGACTCGAATCGACTTCTTTACTATAACTTCAAACCGACTTCACTCCGATTTCCTCCAACTCCAAACAGACTCCACTCTGGCTGTAAACCGACTGCACTCCGGTTCCAAAGCAACTCAACTCCGGCTCCAAACTGACTCCAGTCCAACTCCAAACCGACTAACTTCTACTCCATTCCGACTCTCTCCAACTCTACTCCAAAAAAACTTTACTCCCACTTTAAACCGACTCCTCTCCAACTCTGTCCAAGACCGTGCGAGATGGAAAAGTAAAAGCCGGAAAGCGAATCACGGACTCCGAGGTGACTAATGACTAATGTACAGATGATGACGAATGATTGTCATGCCTGTTCTAAAGTACAAAAAAGTCTCGAGTGTGACCAGGCTTCAACACTGAAATAAAAAAATTAAAAAAAATATTGTAGAACATTCTACGCCATCTAGACCCAAAGTAAGCAGTAAGGCCCACAGACGGCGTGCGTTTTAGTCGGTTCGAGTCCGACATAACCTCCTCCGGCTCCGGCGGGGGAGGTATCCGTGGGGATTTTTCGCTCGATAAAAAAAAAAACACCCAAAGTAAGCATAGCTTAACTAGCTTGTATTATGGGTTCTAGAATGCGGATAAACATATTTGGATACATTTTTTTCATACATAAGTATTATACATAGAAACACCCAGACCAATGCAAATATACATATATACATATATGCATACAAATATTTGCACTGAGCGGGGATCGAACCCACGCCAGGAGGAGCATAGCGGCCGCGTTCACTACCTCTACACCACAGAGGCAGTCAAAAATTATGATGATATGTTAAAAGGTTGAGCAGTAGACATTGAGGTTGGAAGAAAATATAGCACTTGCTCACAAAATTTGTGTAAAAACGTAAGTTAGTATTAAAACATAAAATTTCTGAAACCAGAATATCAATATTGATAACATTATTGCCCATGACAAAAAGTTACAATAACTATGTGTATATCCATTCTAAGCAATACCAATAATAATATTATAAATACGAAAGTAAGGGCCAGGAGGGCCGTGTGCTTGTCTGCGACCTAAGTAGTATAAAAATAAAATAAAAAGAGTAACTCTGTATGTCTAATAAGCTTTCACGCCTAAACCACTAAACCGATTTTGATGAAATCTAGTACAGAGATAGATTAGACTTTAGGAAAGGACATATCTACCAATATAGGAGGTTCCCTTCTGC
This sequence comes from Eilema depressum, assembly GCA_914767945.1. Classification (NCBI taxonomy): domain Eukaryota; kingdom Metazoa; phylum Arthropoda; class Insecta; order Lepidoptera; family Erebidae; genus Eilema; species Eilema depressum. The sequence goes on from OU612021.1 coordinate 21,788,732, forward strand.
ACTGACGGCACAAAATCTCTCTGTTCTTACAGTGTCGGCAGCACGAGTGTGACTCCTCTGTTGTTGCACTCGCCCACAGGCCACGGTAACCTCTTACCATCAGGAGGGCCGTGTGCTTGTCTGCGACTTAAGTAGTATAAAAAAGAATAGAATACGATGGTGTATCCGTCCCCATCAAGCAGTCCGACTGAGGAAGTACCTCCGCCCTACAGAAAACCGTGGCTTAAAATTGTGTTGTTTTCGACGGTGAGTAGGGTAGCCAGAGCTCACTGGAGAGGTTGTGCTGTCAGTGGGATAACCAAAGTCCCACTTATCTCTTGCACTGACGGCACAGAATCTCTCTGTTCTTACTGGATCGGCAGCACGAGTGTGACTCCCCTGGTGTTGCACTCGCTCATAGGCTACGGTAACTGCTTACCACCAGGAGGACCGTGTGCTTGTCTGTGACCTCAGTTGTATAAAAAATATCATAGGCTATGTTTAGTCGCGATAACCGACATCTATGCGGGCGGAGCCAGGGGTAATAGCTAGTTTTTTATATATTTAATGTAATATACTCCCTTCTTCCACGCTTAGTATTCATAATATCATATTACATTGTCAGTGGATGAAGAATGTATATACACATTTTGTCAAATAAAAACATTTCCATCCACTCAGTTTTATTTTTATGCTTCCATAATAATAAATATGGACAATTACAATAATTTGACACCAAAATATGATGACATAAATAATCAGAAAACATAATATTTGCAAATGAAATGTTCAAACTTTAAAGCCGATTATCTCAATATTGAGAAATTGTTAGTTACCTCCTTCTTCCACTCACGTCTTCAATTTCTTCTTGCTCTCACAGAACATGAACTATTCATGGACTGCCGTCATTTGTCATGGAATCCGTAATCCGTTTGAAGTCTGCTCGTACTCTTTCTACGTCCGTGTGTCTCATCGACTTCACACGTCGCCTCTTCAAGTATAAATCTGCCTTTACAACTGCATAAATTTGTCGATGGAGCGATTTTCGTATCCGGTCCAACTTTATTTGCCTCGCATCCTGTTTGCTGTGCTACAACAATTTTCTAGGAAACTTTTACTATAATAAATAAAAGAGAACTATTTTTCTTGTAAAATACAGAAACATCAATTGGATTTTTATGATTGCGATAATCGATATTGAAGTTCTTTTCGTATAGAACAGACGTCTTTTTGCATTGATGATTTTTATTTGATTAGCTTAAGAACGAAAAAAAAAAATTTTTACAAGGTGATTAGTATGTACCTAATAAGGAAAATACACTTTAGGCATTGTTTGAACATAGAAATGGGTGTTAGAAATGCATATTATAGATGATAATTTAACCCTTATACAAATTAGTAATAACTTATAAGTGATAAAGAAAGAAAGGCGTGAAAGGAAGGACACTGATTTATTTGCTAAGAAAACGTGATGTATCATCATTACTTCTCAAAATATTGTTTTCAGTTAATGATGAACTATTGGCAATATAAGCATCGTAGTGTTACCACCTCCAAAGTTCTTCACTCCCTTTCACCTTGACGTCATAGACATTTTTGATTAACGATCTGTCTCGCGGGTCAGATCTCCATTGTGCCCCCTTTGAAAGTCTGACACTCATTTATCAAGCTTACTGTTCCGTTCTGAAAATTAATGCTTTGGTACAATTTACAGTCTTATGATATCAAACAGAACACGATGTAATGTAAATTCTGACATGATTTTTTGTCGTGTAGATTATTATCATCTCTCAAAATCAGTAAACGCACAGATAATCGTAGAAGTACAATATTTGTTTATCCAAAACTGATATTTTTTTTTATAAATTTTGGTTAGAATGATTTTTCATTGTTATTTTTTTTTTTTTAAATTCTTTACAATTATGTTATAATAATTTTCACTGGTATCCAATTCATTGGAACGATACTATAGAAATAAATAACTACACTTATCAACATATAAATGTCACTCTAATACTATCTAGCTACTAATTTTAAACCTTAAATTACCTTAAATGCCTTAAATACTCATAAAACAAGTCTAGAACAAAAAAAAAATGTGTTCTTATGTATTGACAATATCTTAATCTTGTCTTCACAGCTATCAGTTAGTAACTTGGACCTAAGCTGAGTGGTATGCGGTGTCGAGCAAAATTTACGCGAACACTGATTTTGACGTATCGCCTCATGGGGTGGTTTTTATGAAAAATGATTTACCGGTGAAAACGGAGTGAGCTCTGTTCATGATTTTTGAAAGAGATTTAAACACTTCACTAATTGTTATAAAAGCTTTAAACAGGTCAGTCAAATCTGACTTTATTCCGTTTTGTTTTTAATCGCGAGTTTTTTAAACAGGAGATTTATTTTTAATTTTTTTATTCAATCATTATCAATTAGGTACTCTATCTTTATTACATCCCAATTACTATAACTATTAACTCACTACATCAGTAACAGGCTGCCTATCTGGTTCAGACCTTTTTATTTAAAATGTTATTTAATTTTTTATTAAAAAGACGTCTATAACCCGAAGTCAGTTTAACCTGGGGATACTGCCGTTCACGGAAGGTGATCCCACCCCTAAAAGAAGAGCTTGCACCAGAGTCTCGTTCGGCAATCATCAGGTACACCTGCCTAGCTAGCATCCTAAAGGCAGCAGTAGAATTCCAAAAGATCCAATTGAGATACTATCTCATTTTAATAAGAAGCCTAGAATATAGTCTTACTACGGTTTTCCTTAAGCTACTCTCCAAAATAAACTCCTGACTGTTTTCTGAAGTTTTAAACAATGTCTATCAAAAGTTTCGAATTAGTGTCTCTTTACTTAACCAAGAAGTTTTTAAACTGACATGAAAATGTCATTCCATATTTGAAGGTACGGGAAATAACGAAGGCATATCAGGTCTGAATTAATCAACTCACGCTTGCTCCATATCACTTGACAACCGGCTGTCCGGATCAATGAGTCGACTAGCCACTTCAAATTGATCTTATTGGTTTTGAAATAAAACCTATTTTTGATCATTTCGCAGTACCGGAGGTAGGGAGGTGGTTGTGCTCGATATGTACTGTCACGGAAATGTTAGGCAGCATGTTAGTAAACAATTGTATTTGACAGTTGCGCTGGCTTGATATAGTGTGTAAGTTTGATGAATTTTGTGGCGTAGCGGTAGTTTAGTCACTGCTAAGTCAAGGACATATTGTGGATTCAATTCGCCTTCAGGGCAAGTAATTGCATTGGTTTTCATATTTTCCTTCTCATCTTCTTTGTGTGTCACGGTGGGTCATGTGCTTGTTTGCAACCGTAGAGCCTGCAAAGTGGAGAAAGTTATTCTTCTTAACCTTATAATTGTATGTAATTATTGTATTGTGACTTTTGTTGAAAATGACCTAAGACTCAATTATAAGAAAGGCGAATTGGATTAAGTTAAGTTTGAAAAATTAAAAAATACTAATATCTACACTATACAGGTGTGATCTGCTGTTTAAATCACGTCATTTAATTGTTGAGTATTCTTGATAGTTGATCATCTAGCAGTTGAGGTAAATAAACTTGATTATAACTCGTCAAGGGAGGTTATGACAATTAATCATTCCCAATACCTATTAGACGTGTCAAAGAAAAATCGGTTTAACCACAGTTGCCATTATAGTAATCAACCCGCAATGACAACGCTAAAACTCACCCTCCAAGTGGTCGCATTACGGGCCCGTCTCAAAATAAACCAAACAGTATTAATCATATTTCCCCCCTCCCCTCTCCTAGCGCGTACACGATAATGATATATGCGATATTTGATGATAAACAATCAGGGTCATTTATTATCTGTCCGTTATTTGACAGGCGGTAGGCAGATGTCATTTGTCATTTTCCACGATCCGTGGGTCCCTTCGTTACGCCGCCACCGCCTCCGACACTGGTTAGCTACCAACAGATATAGTACTTATCGCCAAGCAAAACTTAATCGTAATATTGGTGATTAGAGTCCTATTTGGAATGAAGGAAAATGAATCTTGATTGTTTTCAGCTTGAACGATTATGATAGATGAAAGAGTTAGCGCGCACACTAACTTGATGAAAGAGTATTCACTGTTGAACTTTGTCATGATTGTTATAAAGTTGATTTTCTTAAAACTAATCCGGGTGCATACCCTGTCCTGGAGAAACGTGTTATTGAAGATGAAACAGTAATGGATGGGGATACGGAATGCGTGAACGCTGTCGGAGATGTATTGTTATCTGCCTTGTTTATCGCTATACGAAGATCGTTTCTTTAAATAATTACCTTTTAAAAAGTATATCCCGTCTTAGCTACTGGTAATATATTCATTATATCTGACATTTCACAAAGCGGCATTGAAATAAATAAAAATATTTTATAGTCGGACAAAGATCATGATAGGATCGTTTATATAAGAAGACATATTTGGAATTTTGACTGAATCATTAACGTTTAGGTCATTAATGACCGTTTTAATTTGTTGTCGACAATATTTTAAAGCTTAATGGTTTGTTCTCAACCCACGTTCGCGGTATATTCTTAAATATCAATTAAGAATTTCAATTTGGTGTTAAAGGTTGCTAAATGTTTTGACAAGTTTTGCCAAATTGAGCGCCTAAATATTACCTAACTCGTGACTGTTTTATGACGCGACATTCTTACTGAATTTTTTAAAAGGAAAATGTGTGTAAATTTAGGGATGTTCCCACGGGACATGACGTAGTCTGCGGATGTGTCTAGTAAATCAAATGTTTAATTTCTACAGTAAAACAACGGGTATTGTGAGGTTCACCCCTTTTTAAAGGATGTACGCTCGTTGATATGTTTTAGGCTACCCTTTTCATGCATTGCGGCAATTTTTTTATAACCCTTGCTTAACCAAAATTCACATTGTTCAACTTCTGATATTTTTAAGTAGACACTTTTTGTTTTGACATGGGTTGATTTTTATTTAAAGATTAATCGTAGCGATGATTATATTAATTCCATTTAAATTAACACCAAACATATGACACTAATATTACAGAGCTCTAGAATTTCATACCGCCAAAATAAGATTAAGCTTTGTGATTGAAATTTTAGAAATTAAAAAGTTCAGGGATCGAACGCTCCTCAAAAACTTACTGAGAAGAATCTTCTCTCAATTTAAACATTGTAGTTTATTAAAAGATATTGAAATACCTTTTCACCATTGACACTCGAAAAAGGGCCCGTGATTCATCGAAAACAGTGAATAAAACGCTCTTTGTATCACTGAGTGAATAGAATTTGGAACAAGCGCGAATGTACGGATTGTAGTAAAACAACGCACTAAAAGCCACCTAAATGTAATAACGGGCTAGATGGAATGTGGCTCAGTTAAAATTAAGAAAAAAAAATGCCGCCATTTTCTGTGCAATTTTTCTTGTAAAATTTCTGTTTGTCTCTTAATCTTAAAATGACTTCATCCAGTGATGAAAATGAAATTCTCGAACGCGAAAAGACTCCGGAGTCTTTTCACGCTAAAGCGGTAGGTATTACTGATAATTTGCTGCTTCTTTTATGTAGGTACTATCCGTAACAAAATTTAATTCATAATCACAGAGTAATTGTTTTCTCGTAGTCAATGATGAAAAGTAGCGTACCTAACACGTGAAAAAAGAATTCATCTCGGCTCTTGTATCCCTCGATCTGCTCAAGTTTCTATCTAGAATTCCTCGCTACGCTCGGGATTCTACCGCAGAAACCTTCGCTCCTCTCGGGATACAACTTAGTGCCTCGAAAAAAATTCATCTTTTTTTCACTTGTTGGGTAAACTACTATTTACCTTTTGCGTTCCTGCCCTGTGTTAGCCATCAGACATTATACTTAAATACTTATTCAATCCATTGTATGATCTTTCCTATTACCAATTCTAGCCCTTCAATTCCCAAAATGAGTACGTTCTTTTTAAATATTCAATAGAGTGCACTGTATATCCTGCTTCACTGTCAAACGCATTATTTGCTTCATTACTCTCACCTTGACGTGCCCGTTAATCTTTCATTGTGTTTGAATAAAAAGAAGCTTAAACGTGTTTCATATTGATTTTTTAAAGCTGTTTTCTGATAGAATTGTGTGAGTTGTGCGTTTTGTATAGGTGGATAATTGATGTTTCTTTTCTTAGAGCATCCTTTGTAATTAGTATTTGGTAGTGATAATATGAAGATTAATATTGAATGTGTTGTAGTAAAAAAATATAAAATGTGAAGAGTAATCTTGGTTTAAGGATAGTAAAAAATATAAGTAAAACGAGTAAGATATAAGTAGAGAGAAATACATTGCAATAATATATTAGCAATAATTATGCCCATAATATAATATTGACGTTTATGATTACAGCTCCGCTCCCTTGAACAGTTAGCATAGTGATATATATGGCCTATGTTATTTATTGATAATGCAGCTTTCTAATGGCAAATAATTTTTGAAATCGGTCTAGCAGTTTTTCAGTTTATTCGTCACAGAAAAATAGAAATCTTTCCTCTTGATAAAATGCAGATCTGGATTAAACATCATACAATACATGAATACTATATCTGTTTATTACAAGCGTAGTAGCCAAAAATAATAGATTTCTCCAAGTACAATAATAGAGTGAAGGGTTTGGAGACGGAGGCAATTTTTCGTAAGCACCTGACAGTGTCGATCCATCGTACAGAGGCTGTATAAAAACGTCAGCCGATGCCAACACTGACTATGATCAAGTATGCTGTTTACTGTTAGGGTTAGCAATAAATGTAATGTCTGAATATGCTGACTTGGATAATGTACGTAATAATATTCGTAGTATAGTGTATATTTACATTTACATCGCAATATTTAGAGCCTTGAAAAAAAGAAGGGAAATTTAATTTAGTATCTGTTTTCTAATTAACTGATTATAACATTTGTAGTTGTAAATTATGTTTGAAGGTCTTGCTAGTAATTTATTGCTAATAATATAGGTACGCGTACAGGATAATCAGATTGATGAATATACCAGGTATATTCATCAATCTGATCATAAATAGTTGTTTAACATAATTTCATAATATTGAAAGTAGGTAAAATCCGTATTAATAAATTATAATACATTAAAGATTCCTTTGTGAAGACCACCTTATGTAAAATGCATACTATAGGACAGATGATTACCTTAAAGACAAAAATGTCTGGCTTGAGCATGGCGCATGCCCCTCCTAAAATGCTGTAATTACGGCATAATACTTTAGTAGAAACGCAATCTTTTTTACCATACTTAAACTGAGGGTAATTATTTGTATCATAAGTTTTTAAGTTTTTTTAAAATACTTTTAGTTATCTTGACACGAGAAAATGTACATTCGTCCATATTTAATCTTATGAAATCCTTCTTTGTATATTGACGTCTCGAAAATACCGCAGTGGAGTTTGCGTCGTTTCTTCTCCACTAGCGCCTAGGAAGCGGTGGTAAACTTAATTTTAAGCAGAATTTAACGTCAAAAAGATGTAATTATTATGCACAATTTTGAGAATTAAAGAAAATAAATGAAAAAGAAAGTTAAAATAACGTCTCTGGATTCTAATATAGGTTTAAAAGTGTAATTAATTAACGATGTCGCTAACAAATTTTGTTTCCAGTTGACAGTCGTACAAAAACGGGAATAATTTATGTTTGTAGCAGCCCTAGTCGCCAGCGTCCCCCACCCCGCGCCGGCAGGTTGAAAGAGTCACGGAACGTGATTGATGACGGCCCCTCCACGCCCACGCGCCCTAACAACCGCCTAGAACTGACAAACTATCGCATTGTTGGCCGCAGGAAATCATAAGGCGATTGGCTTCAAATTTATTGCCTTATTGGTATCAAACGTTGAGTTACGAACGTGGAATAACGTCCTGATCACAATCTAAATTAGCACAATTTACACTCATCTTTTGGAAAAATAATGGTAGATTTAATAAATATGTATTAAATTTGGTACACGTTGAAATTCATTAGGTAAGGAATTGTGTATAATATACACTCTCTCTAATTCTTTCAAATTCAACCAAAACACTCTAATACAAAACAGTATGATGATGTGCATGTTTTATGTCAAATCATGGCATAATAAAAAATATTAATTCAACGGGGGTCCAATCGCATTAATCTCTGCTTGTCCACATGAAATTCGTTCCTAGACATTGAAATACAAAGGTCGATAGAGTGATAAATTATGAATGAAATAACAATTCCACTTTCAATAGCATCAGCTCGTGTTTGAGCCGAACAACAAAAAGTGCTTGTGTGTACAACAATAGAACTATAAATATCGGTCTCTGTTACGTTGCGCTTTAAGCTCGGCTCACCTTCCGCTCGATACGGCTCAACGATGTTGTTATCTTTATTGTTATCGAGAAATATATTAATTTCTATCTAAGGTACAGCCCTGAGTGAAATTTCACCGAGAGTAATAATTTATGCATTTGAAGCGGACACAGGCATGCCGCCAGCATGCGATAGACCGCTCTACGTTATATCTTTAAATGCATCTGACACAGTTAATCCATATAAAGTTATTATTGCCTCGCCTTTCAACTGACTTAATTGGCCGCTACCGGCTAGTGTAAACTCATGTGTTAACGATAAAGTAACTGAATAAATTGTGGTTTTAAATACTGTTCACGTTCGTTGCTCACGAACGCGAATTGCACGCCCGCTTGTTTTTATTGTCCTCGTGTTTACCTAAACGGTTTTTCGTTGGCAACACTCGTAAATATGGAATACAAAGGACGTTCTTTATTCAATCTTGATAATATTGTTCTCAGTCTCTCGACTTGAAATTTTAATTTGTCAGAAAATTTTAAGTCAAGTTTAATCTTCTTACGTCGGGGTGCTGTCCGATGTCCCGAATTAGTCCGTCGAGGCGTGTAGGCCATAGATTAAGTCGGATCTTGCCAAGAGACCGTTGCCAACGTCTCAATAAGCCGCTCTACATTTTTACGGCCCCTATATCCGTTTCGCTGCGTAAATACACTTAATGACCGACATTTCGTGAACGCTTTTATTGTAAAGTTTTTATTATCGAGAAAATCATTTGTTTAGTCTACGTACGGTTATTGCGAGGCAACTCAGTGCGTTTCGGGGTTTATTAGGGTTACTTTATTACTCCTTTTATACTGCGCCTTTAATGCAGAAATATAGCCTGCGAGTTTTAAACATCTCAGTAGCGTAGCCGGATGATAATTAAATTTGATTTTAATCATCAAATATATGACTATGTGTGTATAAGTACTCATACATACATTAAGTTTTTCCCGCTAAACTTAAAACTAAACCATTAATGGTTTATCATATTCGTCTTAATGGTTCCCGATAAGATTTTTATCTTTATATGACTTACAATATCTAACATCCAATATCAAATTAGTATATTTAAAATTCTTGGAATTCCCATCCAATACATATAAATTAACGTATTTAAGCAAAAAGTCAACACGGTAATCTTACTGGCCGTAAAGCAGTGTCAGACCACTATAATAATTTTGAAACAGTCTATTAAGTGAATCTTTATGATAATGTCGGAACAGAAGTCGCGGTCGCGAACGAGCTGCCTGTTATTTTGATACATTATCATATTTAAACAATTCAGATGATAATAGACACGTCGGGCGAAACCCTTTGGTAATATAAATGGTTGTATTATTATTTATTTATGAGTTTCCTTCCTTTGGGCCGGGGGCGATGTGGCATATTTCATTGAGCGAAAAAATGCTTCGGAGTCGTGAGTTTATACTGACTGGGATCCGGTTTGAGTACCTGAAACGACTGACTATAAGCTTGTTGCCGCAATAATAAAGATTTATGCGACATTCGGCAGTAGCGTGTTTTGTTCTGTTACGAGCCGATTCGCTTTCTGCAAGATCAATAGCTCTCTTTATTGTATGTGGTGAATTATCGTCATCGACAATTCTTTTACCTTCGACTATAAATTCTTCGGCCGCATTCGATATCTTATTATCGCCTCTTACATCTTCACCGTCTTTACGATCTGTGGTTTGTTTCACTTCAATAATATTAAGTTCGTGTTTACTATTGCTATTAATTTTTAGTAGTTTTTGACCTTTTATCTTTTATTTGATTTCTTGTGAAATTCTTTAAGTGATATCCGTTACCGCAATTATGACAGTATCATGTTGTTTTATAAGATCAAAGTGTAGATAAAAACGTTCAGCTAGTAAAAGATTATACACCTTATTTCCATTACAATAGCTAGACCAGGAACGTAATGATACGTTATCCCAGCACGAATCCTCCAGCACGAGTCCGGAAACAAAACTCCATCTCAAAAGTTCTTCTCCACTCTCCTAGTCCTCCTGTCTGTGGTTTTGCTTTTAGTTTGTGAGGGAGAGACAGCTGTTTGACGTCCCAACCCTAAGAGATAAGCATCGCCGTCAATCAACAAGTCTACCGGCATGTAGGTTAGGTTGGTTTGGACCCTGAATATCTTGGTATGGTCGGTCCATATGAGTACAATACATGAGTGTATGAACTTTAAACACATAAACTGTTAAAGTATGTACAAAACACGTTAAGCTCCAGGAATACCCAGAACTTATTTTTTAATTTTAGTTTAGAACAATATAATATTAAAGTTTTACAAAACTTCTTCACTCTAATAAAATAGTAGATACCTAAGGACTGTGTGTATGCTCTAGACTCTAGAAGAACTGTTTTGTTTTTACTAGAAGACAGAATATTTATACCCATAAAAACAGACTGTTTTATTTGTATGCATCGTCCCATAATTACTTGTAATAAAAGTATCATCACCATTGTAAACGTCTATAGTTTTATCATTTCCATCTTGAATAGCAAGCGTACATGCTGTAATTTTTTCAAGTAATCTCATTATTACGTAGTCGTCCGCTGCATGGTGATTAACCAGTTGATTTATGGCATATGCAATTTGCATCGGAGTCGATGCTATGGCTTTTTACTCCGAAGCCGATGATTATCGTACGTATCGTGTCGGTCTTAATGATAGTTATTTCATGACCCGCCAAGCGCGTTGGAGACGTTTCATTAAAATCCTTTACATACATTATTTCGACGAATGTGTCTGATTATGTTAATGCCTACCTTTCGTCGGTATCTGGTAATGGATTATTTGGTTTACGTGCGATTTTGTTCGGAAATATGAGTGTATTATTTTTATCTTTTGCCATGAAAAGTGAATGGAAACAAATCTAAATATAATATTCATTTTCGTCTCTCAGCTTGAGAGATGGCAATGAATAGTCGACGAAGGTATCTTTCCTTTGTATCAAAGAAATAAAACACCCCATCCCATATTATTAAGTACTTTTATGAATACGAAAGTAACTTTGTCTGTCTGTTATGCTTTCACACCTAAACGACTGAACCAATTTTGATATTTCGTATGGAGATAGAGTAGACCTTGGGAAAGGACATAGGCTATGTTTGGTCTCGATAACCGAGATCCACGCAGGTGGCGCCGCGGGCACAGCCAGTAATTTATAAAAATAATACATAAATTGGTTCCCAACGCCGGAAAGGCTTTGAAAATTCGAGCTATTTACACAACTAGAAGACAAATACAATGTTAATGAAGCCAGTATCGGGTAATTAAAATTTGCAACAAGTAAGTATGGCAAAAATCATTAAACAATCATTTTCCCCATTGACCCGTGACGTGTTACAACACGTTTAGTTGGAGGCGTGACAGCGCACATAGATAATATCGAACATAAAACTAAACGCCGCCGCTGAATTTATGAATCGGCCCGAGCTGCCTTCCACACAAAAGTTGTTTATTACCACCGTAGGGTTGGTAACAATTTTATTTTATTGCTGCATGGACTTAAAATATAGGCTTTAGCGATATGGAGCTAAAATGTGTAAGTACTTATCGTATAGCATTGTATTAGTTACAAGGCTTAACATTTGGGTCCCACATTGATCTTGATGTTACGCTATATTTTGATGAGCTTAACCTATTTGTAACTGGGCCCATACCAGTTACTCTTAAAACAAGTCAATAAATTGAACTGCTGTCATTCTACAGACTGCAAATGTCACTTTGTAATCCTATTATATTTATATGACATTACAAAGTGACATTTGCAGTTGGTAAAATGACAGCAGTTCAATTATTGACCTGTTTTAAGGTTTATGGTAAGGCCGCTGTATCTTTTTTATTTCTATATTATTTTTCTGAATTAAAAATAAATGTATAAAGTAGTATTTACCGAGCAGAACTAATGTTTTGCTCGCAAAATTAAAAAAAAAAATTAAAATATTTTCTACGTAGTACACTAAAATGTCGTGCATTAACTTTAAATTTTTTATATTTTTATTTTAAGTATCTATTTTCCAAGAACATGCTAACTTTTCAACACATAGAATAATCTTATGCATACGTAAAAATAAATAAATAAATAAATATTCCACAACATTCTACACAACGCTTTCTAGACCCATGGTAAATCCGTTTTGACGGCACATAATTCAATATTATAAACTTTGGCTTACTGCAAAGACATTTTATTTCATTTTTGTCATTTGGGAGATTGACAGTAGGCTAAGAGTCAATTTTGAATATCTTTTTATTAAATGAATATGCCTTTACTTTACTTTTATACCTAAAAATTACGAATTGCAAAGGAAGAAATCTTTTTTGAAGTGAGACGTATCATGATCTCCTGATATTTTTAATCTCCATTCATAGTATACCTATCTCCTTGCACCACAGACAATAATTTATTTTATTATTAAAGCGAGAACCTTAATAGGGTTATGAATTATTAAAAAAAAGTTCCCCGTAGTGCTTGCGGTCAATTTAATCGCTATTATTTATATCGAACCTATCGGCTAAGAGCAAAGTCGAAATACAATCTTTATCGATACCTCACTTAGCGAATGATTAATCGTTATATTTGTTAATTCATTCGTGATCTTATAAATATTCTAATGCTTACTATCGTGACTGGTTGTAACGATTTTTATCGAATGATGTACGAGCAATATCGATTAAGTGACGATCAATCATGGGTGAATAATATTAATGATGTATGTCATGTGGTGAAGTTGGCATCGATCATCGCAAGGTTCTTGAGCATTAATTTATTTTCGTTCGGAGGCAGATTACGTTTTGTGTGTTTGTTTGAGTTGTAATTAAGCATATTGAGAGCTGGCACTGATGTTATCACAACCGACAACAATGAAAATTATCAAATTATAATGTCGATCTTCTCCTTTCTTTCTTCCTACAGTCCCGGGTCCTTCAAGTGAGGCATCTATTAAGGCCGTTAAATTGGGGATCACCATTTTAAGACCAATAGAATCAGAAGGTGGTCAGTATCTTCTGGATTTCCTCTCAGCTTTTCCATTGACCGGGGTGCGGTCAATTGAGGGACGACATATATACAAAAAAATATTAATCTTCAAAAAAGAAATATTAATAAAACGGTACTGCTGTTATCAAGAAAGAAAGAAACTTCATTATAATTTACTCAATATTTTAATATTATTTCGAGCAAACTGACAAACTAACGTTTAATTTAAATTATATCGCAGACGTGTGTATTTCATCGCTTTTATAATCTTAATAAGCCTTATTATATAAATTATATCGTATCTATTTAAATGAATTTGAAAGTTTCTAAAACAGTTTGTATAATCTCATTATGAACGGCATAGTTTTTTTGTTTATTCAGTAGTAATATATATCTACGTCAAAGTTAAATTAGCCTTTTATACGATTTTATTTTGTATTTGCATAAAAAGCACTTGGGATAAGATTAAACATTATGAAACCATATTCATTAGACTGATAGTAGGCGTTATCAGTAAGTTTTTGGATAAGGTGGCACCGTACGACTTTGAAGAACCGTGTACTAGCTTTATTATCTGCAAGATCAGATACTGTAGGTATTTGAATCTATTTCTGCTGCATATTAATAATCCACTGTCTCTGACTTTATTTATTGCTATAGGGACAAGACTACCGCAGACGCCTACTACACTCTAGTAGGAACATTAGAACTTGTGAATGATAGTTCGGGTAACGACTGTGAAGGACCAACCTCAGACCAATTATTGGACCCCTTTAAGACTTCTCATTTGCTGCTAAAACAACCCAATTTATCTGTACCTCCATGATTCCTGGATACTTTTCTCTAAAATTATTCAGTAAGATCTCTAGAAACATTCAGACCGTTTTCACCTAAAAGATATGTGGGCATTTAAAAAACAATATATTTTCAACAAGGCGAATTATAACCTACTTCACTACGGATTGCTTATTTTAAATTGCATTTGCAATCGTCATGTAATAAAGTAGACACTGCTATTGTTTTTAAGTTGGAGCACTTACATGCTACCTAGAGCCTGGTGACCTGATCTTATCTCTGATTCTTCTTCTTTCGTGTCAATGATCCTCTTTTTCACTGCTCTAAATTATTCCAGAGTAATATTCTCCCATCTCGACTGCGCTGTCAGTGGCTTTGTTTAGGTCGTCTTTAGTGCAGGAGGTAGGACATAGGGTACACGAAACCTAGTGCGCCATGGACTGCACTATCTCTGATTAGAAAATAACAATATTCCTTTAATAAGAAAGGCGTAGCCAACTTTCAAAGGCCATGGTAACCAGGGTCTAGTAAAGAAGGTAATATTATATTACGGAATATAAAAATATGGTGCAATATTTAGGTAGTACAATCAAATAATGTATTTATTTAAGTACTTTAATGTGATACAATAAAAACCGAAGTATGATAACTAACTAACATTAAAATAAATTAAGAACATTAATTCCAAAAACTTCAACACTATTAACAAAGTTTTTAATTTAAAAACATAGTTTTTTTGCACAAACATTATAATGAATTATTCAAAAGGTTTTTATTTTATTATTATACATTGAATTTGCATATTTTTTATTATAACAACATTAGAAATATTATTTATTATAATAAATTTTAGCATTTTAATAAAATTAATTAAAATAATTGTATTATTTCTGAGAAGTAGAAAAATGAACACAAGCAACTAGAAAATAATTAAAACTTATAAATCACTTTGCTTATACTTTCCAATGTTAGCCTTTTCGGATTAGTATCAATTCATATGTATATTTCAATACAGTCATGTTATGTTTGCACCATAGTCATTTTTTAAAAAGAAAATGAATATTTGAAATATTATGCACACCCTACGTTCAACCCTGCCGCTGCTGGCGGGACATTAATACAAGTTGAAATATGGCCCACTAAAGACTATATAACGTAAAATTTACAATTCATAAAACAGAATGATATATGCGATGGAGGATTGCCGTTGTGCTGAAGTTTACAGCGGGCCTTAGTTAACACTACGACTGCTCTGTTGATAAAACGTATTGCATATCTTCGAGGTTATTTACGTGCTCGTGATCTGAGAATTAGAAGGGAATGGAACTTAGCGAAGTATAGAATGTTTAGGCATTGTTACAATAAAGATTAATATAGACTACCAAACGTAATATTTTATTTACTAGGCTAAATTAGTTAATAAAGGAAAAATGTTTTATAAAACTTAACCATTTAATTTTGCACCTCATTTAAGCAAGTATAAGTTCGAGACAGATTCCAAAAAAAAACCAAAACGTCTTGAAAACTTCAACTGAAGTAAGTCGATTTTAATAAATTTTAACTTAACTTGTCTATGTTATCAAAACGAGAGATAAAATATCACGAAGCCATACAATCGACTGTATGTTAATAATTATGTATTTTAAGTTAAAAAAATATTTGATATAATCTTACCAATCTTACATATTATGCTTTAGATGGATATTTTGTGGGGCTATCACATCTGAAAGGCTTTACAGATCTCTATCAAAATGGGTATAGGCACAGATTGACATACATAGGTTACTTTATTCTAAGAATACCGAGCTAGTAGCGGACAGGAGATCTTTATGCCGCGCAATTCGCGGGCATCAGCTAGTTTTAATATAACAACACTACGTGGCCCTAGCAAGATTTCATGTTCAATAAATAAATACAACTTCTTGAATTAGATTTACACGGCAAAGTCTAATGTAATGCAACACCGTCCCGTAATCAAGGAAAACCAACACCGCGACATGTTGTACGACAGCTACATCAGAACCGTTCTTACACCTGCATCAGATGGGTTGAGTACTGAGTGCAAAATACTTATGAGTCAATTTTTTTTTACAGACCATTTAATTTTGATAATTATATTATATTGACTATTATTAGTTATCTGAGATATTCATAGCATAAAGAGAACCAAGACAGTCGTAAGGACTGTACTGTCAGTGATGGAACTGCTTTATATTGTATACTAGTTACCACTTGTATGCTGCTTGTATGGATTTTATAACACGGATGGTTTTTTTTGTTTAACATTCATTTCAAGTTTGAGGGTGGGAGTGATAGAAGAATAAGGTAAGGTCTTCGATGCTTATTATTGTATTTAGTGATAAGCTGGTACTTCCTTAGTTGAGCCAGCCCACTTCTATCGTGTTGTATCTCCTCGAAAGGTAGGTATAGATGTATTGTTTTGTAATACCTACCACTTTTGTCTAGCAGGCTCATTTTCAACTACTAGACTACCAGAGTTACAGACTACCAGAACAATGCCAATATCATTTTGATCGATTCCACATCCACAGCAATAACGCTGTGCTACCAAGTTATTTGTACAAAAAGTTACAGAAAATAAATAAATAATTAATTCTTACTACACAAACAACATATTTCTTAAATTGCTTTTTGAAATAAACATTAAGTCCAACCACGTAATTATTTCCATAAGTAATTACTGTACTCTGTAAGTAGCGTGCAAATATGTTAGTATGTAATTACACACATACTGGCGCCACGAGGTATGTGAAAAATTACTGCAAACATTACATTGCCTTCACTGAAAGAGCTACTTAAGGTTTCTTGTTGAAGATAGGGTAGTATCTCCTGTATCTGATTTATAACGGAGATACGAATGTCTTTTTTTCGGTGAACATCGACACTTTCAGTATTTATAGTGTCTTACAGAGTGGCTTGATATTTTTATATTGCTATAATAGATTTTTAATATTCACATGTTTTGAGTTTCTGGAAGGACAAAATATAAGAATGAATACATCAAAATATCTGAAAGGACGTGAAATCAATCTCTTTCCATCTAATGGTTTGTCAAAAGAGATCCTAACCTGGAAGATATCACAAAGTATATCAGTTTTAGATTTTAAATTAGTTACAAAATTATTGCCTTTTAATATCTTTTGCTTAGTGTACAAAAAGAACATACTACGGAATACTACCAATATAATATCTATCAAGTACCTACACAATTCATTTATAAATACCAACTTTTATAAATTAACCCTTTTACCCATCACAATTAAAAAAATAATACATGATTACTTAACTATTCTGCTGACTGTAGCTCCGGGGGGACGCGTGAGGAGGGGGGCGCGTTCGGAAGTAATAAATCAGGTGGTAACGTCGACGCGGCACGCCATCACTCATACTGCTGACAACCGTTCGGTCACGTCATACAACGGTATCTGTAGGGTTGGCAGTAGGGGTTCAATTGTTCGAATGTATTTCAACAAAATAGACTGTTAATTTGGGTGAATTGCATTAAAGTTACAATAGAATCCGGTAGCTAACACTTGAAATGGTTGGTTTAATTGTTTGTTACCCCATCAAGTAATAACTTAGATTTTTCTAAATGAATACCTATAAATGATCCACCAATTGCCCACCTCGCTAGATGGTTCACCACCATCGCCACCGTTTCTGATGCTATTAGCCTTAAAATAGTGGTCTTTAATTGACGGCCTTTATAGATGCTTTTTCACGCCCCGCTTGAAGGACCCAGAACTTCAGGAAGAGGGTACCACGTGCGAGGGCAGAGCATTTCAGCTCTTTATCGTGTGGCAGAGGAAGGAGGCCTCAAACCATTTGGCTTTAAGTAGACTTAGTGGGATGTAAGTAGCAATTTGTGCGCGTTTTAAACCAATCTATAAAGTTACGTTAACTTTGCCCTTTTACGCTTAAAGTCAGCTATTTGTTACCGCTCAAGCTTTTTCTGAAGACCTCCTCTGAACTGAATAGACAACTTTTTTAGTTGACTCTCTTTTAGTCCATGCCAACCCTGACGACCATAACTAGTGTGAATCATGAACTCAAAAAGGAATGGACGTGCCTTTGGTAGCGACAGCCGACGACATCGCCGTCTCTGCTCACCCTTAATTAACTAGAAGAAATGATACATAAACATCAGGTACTAATTGGAGAGAGACCATGATGTGATGGTAATGTAACCTAACTTAGTAGCGGAGACTTATTAGTAGCAGAATTTATTTTCCGAGATCTTATCTGAATTCTAGAATGGCATTAAAGGGGTTAGATTCTGAGGTAAAACTACCTGTTCTGATCCGACTTTGCATGGGAAAAGTTTGTGAAATAAGTAATCTTGTGATATCTACCGGGTTCAGTATAGTATGCAATGAGTTGACCAAAGTCTTATTATAAGCGGTTCAGCAAGATGTAAAACTATTTTCGATTCGAACTTTAAGATAAAAAGCAGTATGTTTTTTAAACGCTCTAAGGTAAATCTATCAAAATATCAAGTAAAGTTTTTTCGTGACGACAAACATGCATTTTCATCCCAATGTCAAAGAAGGGTTATGTTTTTATATATAAGTACAACCTCCAGACAAGTGGCAATTTGTAGCAAATTTGTCTGTATAGAATAGAACGACCAATGCATGGGACTGACACATATTTTGACAGTCGTTTACGACTGTCATAAATGTATGTCAATCCTCCATTTTGGTATTCATCTTCACTTGTCTAGAGTAGCAGATCATGTTTCGTTCAAATGCTTAGGAAATTTTAATCTAGGTATGCTTAATTTATAAAATTAAAACAATTAATTCAATAATTTCAGAGGTGCATAATAGAAAATCAAACGAACTTACCTGTAAGTGAAGTTCGATGACTATTAAACGATGTGATTCGCCCGAGAGATTACACCATTTACTTGTAGTAGTACGCACATGTGCTGCCATCTTACACAATTTTAGAGCAACATTAAAGAAATGATCCCTGCGCTCTGATGTGGGTATTTCATACACGTTTGTCCTTATTGCCATTGTAAGCCACTATTTCGTGCCTGTATGGGAAAAATCTAGAACAAACTTGATTAGGGTTAGGGAGGGAATGTAATCTCTCGGGCGAATCACATCGTTTAATAGTCATCGAACTTCACTTACAGGTAAGTTCGTTTGATTTTCTATTAAACTTCAGTGATTCGCCCTTCGAGATTACACCATTTACTTGTAGATGTTTAAAGTCTCACGAAATAGTATTAAAAAATAATAATAATAATGGATAAATAGAAAGATTCCAAATTGATTAAAAATTGTAATCAATTAAATCGATAAACAGCCGTAGAGAAATAATGAGCAGTTTGTTAAATATGTTTAATAAGGTAAGGACATGTTGTTGACCAAAGCCAGTCTGCCGAAAGATCGAGCAAAATAGTCAGAGGTATTCGTATCGGTGGCCACTTCTCTGATAAAAAACTTGGCAAAAGTTTTTGATGTGTCGGTCCAACCAGCGGTTTTCTTTATAAGGTCCAAGTTTACTCCGAACCTTTTGGTGGCAGATGTGACAACATGCTTTGTGCTATGAGCACTAAATGCACATACCTATATCTATTCTGCTCTCACCCAATGGGGCCTTGATCCAACGACCTAAAGATTGTGAATTTTACAAAAAGGTTTTTTATAACTAATAATTAAGGAGTCAAAATTTGGTTTACCTACTCTTTTCTGCTGACACAAACAAATATTGTTCTATAATGTCCTGGCAGAGCAAGTGGAGGGGTTTTCATTGAAATATGGAAGAGTTAATATAGGTCGAGGTTTTAATCTAATCTATGATAATATGAATTACAAACTTTCATTAATGTATTTTATAATGATAGTTTAATTAAAGACAATGTCTGCACCCTATGTGCAGTTATTAGAGCCAAGGGTGTAGTAAATTTTCGTGATAATTTCTCGAAAGAAAGGCCTTCATTAGAGTATACCATTTACTTAGATATTCTAGAGCAATAGTTTTGGATCCCAAGTAAAATTATATCTCGGAAGAGGAGTTCGTAACTTATAAATACTCGTTTCATAAATCCTATAATCACTGTGGGTCGTTATTGGTTGACAAATTTATAATCAGGGACAGAGCGGCCTTTGTGCAATTCATTGAACTATAATCTTGGCCCTTGTTAAACAGAGTAACTAAAAAATGTAATACATTAGCAACTGTTGTTTGAAATATAATTAAAATTTCTATCCTAGCAGAAAGTGAACCATTTTTAAAACAAGTATTTTATTGTTTTAAAGTATTATGATCAAGACGCTAACATCACGTCTGCTGCATCTAGAAGAGAGCCTTATTTCAAAAAGGCTTGCCAGATAATGACTCCTGCAACCAGGATAAAAAATTCAAAATTCAAAAATCATTAATTGTCATTTACAATCGGTCTTTCAAAGGCTCCTGTAAAGCTTGTGCTCCGAACTATAAAGAGGTGACAACAAGTGTTTATTAGGTGTGAATGTAATTAGCTTACTAGTTAACAACTTCCTAAAGAGTGGGTTCCAAGGCTGCGTAGGCCATAGAGGTGTCACAACAATGCCCTCATCCCTGTCTAGTATATAGAGGGTGTCCCAAAACTCAAGGATAAGGTTAATGCATCCAGCTTATACGCCTCTGGATTATTGTGCCAAGAGATAAATTTGACACATTTTTTGTTTATTCGACTAGCAAACAATTCGATTTCAAGCTGATTAAAATATTTCGCATATACGGTGAAAGGTATAGTTTGTTAAGTTCCCACTCAACATCGGTATGTATGCGACGCGATCCTGCATCTGCTGCGTAATTGTCTTTGGAAGAAATGTAAGAAGCGAAAATAAACAAGTGTCTTTCCGCACCACTTCCAAATATTACGACCTATCAAATTGAGGTGGAGAAATTGTATGCCACCCATCCTATTAATATAAGAATTAGCAGTGCAGCATCTATCCGTAAAAGTATCTCGCAGTTACAGTTTTTATCGGCAAAAATATTTAGCTCAAAGAATGTGTCAGCCAGTTCCTCATCAGGCCATTGTCCACTGGCTGTCTGACTTGCGCAGCAAGCACCCCAACCAGTTCGAAACGCATCTGGGTATATTCCCAGCTTGTAGTTGCCAGATCGAATAGGACTAGCACGGTGGTCGATATTACAAGGCCACCAATCTGAGTTTTCGCGTAAGAAACTAAGCAAGTTAATTGCTGCGGGGCATATTGCTACTAGCAACCCAATCAGATGTGCAAAATTTCGTCACCTGCATCTACTAGAAAAATATAGAAGATCGTCCTTGATCTTCTTTATCTTTTCTATTGTGATGGTAATTCTCATGTTTTCAGGATGAAGAAACAAGACCTAGAAATTTTGCAGTTCGACTGGTTAAGTAGGTCTACACTTGATCTTTTTTAAATTAATTGTGAAATCTAATGATTGAAGCAAGGTTTTGTAACCTCAAGGTTAGCGAAACCAAGTTGGGCGCACCTGCACTCGACGCGCAAGTTTCATTATTTTGCCTAAGACTCGAACAAATTACGGCCAGTCGGCGATATCATACGAAGGTGCGCGCCTTTTTAACAAACTACCCTCAGACATCAAAAGAATTAACTCGTTGGATGTATTTAAGAAACAATTAGCCAAACACATAATCTTAATGTACTGAATGTGTCTGTTTTTAGTGTGACAACGAATATTATCTTAGGAATTTGCAATTATGTTCTCATGTAAGTGATGTAAAATATGTCTTTATGAGTATAAAACTCTTTAAACCTAAACCAAGGTTATGTTTACAATCTGTATGGTCATCATTACCAAATAGTAGGTTATAAATCATCATAATAAATGACTGATAGTAATCCTTGATTAAACAACAAACTGTATAACAGGACGCATAAGTTTAGTAAAAACATAAGGTGCTAAATTAGGACCAAATGGTAATACTTGAGATTCAGGTTTCATAGTTTTCTTAGCCAATAAAATCACAGTCGTTTTCTCGATTCACTGTGAATCTTATAGAAAAAATAGGTATCTTTAAGATCAATGGTGCACATCACAAGACCATCACAATGGTCAATGCCAAAGGTATGTTCTGAAATAAGCTTCATGGCAGTTCTATAATCATAACATAACATAACATACATAACATAAACCGAAGAAAACCGCCTGTATCCCCGAAGGGGTAGGCAGGGGTGCTAGCACCCATATTTCGCTGTTTATGTTTAGGTCCCAATGTAAGTTCTATAATCCTCAGGTTTAAAATGCGGCGCAATGATAGACTGATTTAATGATTTTAAATTCAAAGTAAATCTATTCTTGCCGTCAATTTTCTTTACAAGAAATCAATGCAAGAAATATATAAGATAGAAATTGACCGTCACAATATGGTTCCTTATTCATATCTAACTTTTCTGCCTGAGGTTGAGGCTTATTAATGGGTAATTTACTGAGTAATATTACCAGGCACTGGAATTTGCAGACCGTTGACCCAAGACAGGATTATGACATCTTTTGTGATGCAAGGCTAATTATTAATGAATAATTTGCGTTTTACCCGCCTGTATAACAGAGTCGTCCACCTCAGCTAGAGGCGCGCAGTCCGGCACGATGTTCTGTCGCACGTTGCACTGGTACCTGCTTGTGTCTACCAGCCGTCGAGTTCTGTGTCGCTGGTATGCGACGTGGCTGCGACTGTAAGCGGTGGCGGCCTCCCCCCCCCAGTTTAAAGCCCTGGATGTTGAGGCTCTTGATTGCATATTCTTGGGTAGCAGTTTTTCGGTCAGAATAATATCCCTCATAAAGGCACTTTCATTGACCGCTGCTTTGATCTCAGAATGAAATTTCGGAGCTTGGGATAATTTTAAGTTATCAGGTATATCGTAACCTCTTAAAAAATTATCTTTGGTTTGAATGAAAGAAAGAAAGAAAAAATCTTACCATCTTTTAGTCCGTTAACCAGGATATCAGACTACCGGCTTGCTATGTCCTTATGGCATTTGGTCCGAACTATTCTTCCTTCACAGGTTCTTCGCCTATTAGACATGAAATATCGTGTTCTAGCTCCTGGGTACCTTCGGGCTCTCAGGGGCTTGGAGCCGGCGCAACTGCGGTGTTGGGTAGGCGCGGCAGATGCCAATCAAACTCGTACCATCGCAAGAAATTCATGACACAGCCTCCCGGACTGTGCTCTAGAATTCTGTATGCGAACCTTATACGCAGCGATTAAATCTTACAGGTTAAACTGAAGCATATTCGAAGGTTGGTTTGTTGGCTAAGCTCGAACCGTCGCCGTCGAAAGGAATTCGTGACACAGCCTTTATCACGAGCATCATTAGCTATAAGAAGTAGGTAAGTACCGTATTCAAGACATAGTCTCTCGGACTATGCTCAAGAATATTTGTGTGTCCCCTTTATACAACGATCAACCTCCCGGATTGGCCTGAAGTATAAAATTACGGGTCGGTAATAGCCTTCCAGACTATACTCAGTACACAAAGGTATTCCTAATCTTATATTTATTGGTATTGAAAAATTTTTCGTGCGCGATGGCAGCTACACAAAACGTGTATGAAATACCCACATCAGAGCGCAGGGATCATTTCTTTAATGTTGCTCTAAAATTGTGTAAGATGGCAGCACATGTGCGTACTACTACAAGTAAATGGTGTAATCTCGAAGGGCGAATCACTGAAGTTTAATTGGGTAGTGAATTTACTTCACTATTATTTAAGGAAGATTTTATATTATTAATGAATATCTATAACACCACCTATGAAATAAATAGTAGGTAAGTACTTACCTAGTCAAATTCAGTTCAAAAATTCTTCCTTAATTTTCCCCACAACATGTTGCACGTTGCTGTCACTCGGCCGACGTGACGTAGCGTTGTGACAGCCAACTGTCACGCTCGTCACGTCGCCCACGCTAATTTATTTAATACTTTGATGCAAATGAAAGGACTAATTGGTTATAGCATGTGGATATTTTATTTTTTTCAAAGTCATAATATATTTTTTTGTTTTTGCGAACTTGCGTCAGGATAATATACCGTTTAAATATCTTTCTATATTTACATACATACATATAGTCACGCTTCTTTCCCATTGGGGTAAACAGAGACAACATATTTTCACATGCTATGATCTTGAGTTATTATGCCTTTCGTTTTTTCTATTTTCATATTCTTTTTCATACCTGTATGCAAATCGGTTGCGGGTTCTCTTGACAAAAAAATTATAATTTCTTTTAGGTAATTTCTGCTTAAGGGGTAGAGTATCTGTCTGTGACTTTATCTTTCAGAAGTTTGCAATCATGACGATGTACACATTCGCCCCCAATCCTGGAACGAATGCCTGCGCCAGAACCGCATCGGTTATTCAGTAAGTGTATCGGCTTGCAGGTGAACCGGCTTGCAGGTGTACCGGCTTGCAGGTGTACCGGCTTGCATGTGTACCGACTTACAGGTGAGGTTGGTTTGACCCTGAAGACCTTAGTTGAGTTAATTATTTTATGGTGTACACTGTATATACAATATTATCTATAGCATGATCACATTAATGCCTGAAAACGTAATGATATAATATAACGTACTTACAATCATATTTTATTCATTTATTAACATGAGAGAAAAACAACATTTTGAAATACTTACAAGAAGCAAACAACAGAGAATATTATCATAATTACCACTACACAAATGCTGTCAAATTACCGTGTAGTATTAATTCAGACTATAAATTTTAATTACTACGAACAAACCTTGGGTTGAATTCGAGGTTTTTACCCATCATTATTTTCAGTGTTCATTATAAAATAAATGACCGCAGAAATATAAAATTATAAAAATATCAAGTAAAATAATATAATAAAATGCTTTTAGTTTTAGCTAACCTCCAATTAGATACTTGAGGAGCGTAAAACAATTGATAAATTAGCGTCTATTATGCGCGAAAAAATATGTATGAATTAATGTGGGCTTCATTTGAAAAATATTTGCTTTAAAATTACATCCGTACATTCCTTCATTGCATATTCGTACAGAGGTAGACAGATACAATAAAGAATATTTTTCTTCATCACCATGAAACTTTTCATGCATGTGATAATGTAGATGTGATTACCTCTGGCACATTGGTGCATGTTGGATGTGCAGGACCCAACTGACGCCTAAAGAGCCCGATCTAATCTGACTTGCAGGTTAGTTGATCATCTGCTTAACAATGGACGACGCTTTGGCGCACTTTCCTCGCAGAACATGATATGAAAATGACCTCCTCGCAGAAGGATGCGACCCCAGATAAATTCCTGTCGTTGGCGGCAATAGAAGTTAGAACAGAAAAAGACTTTCTTCTCAAATTGGTAGATCAGGGGGCAATTGCAGCCGGAAAAGCCGTCTTGAAAAGTTAGTGAGCTAATCATTATTTGTTATCTTGTATTACTTGTAAAAATAACAGCAATCGAAATACATATTAGTACGACTATATTATTGCTACGAAATATTCACCGAAGGAAGCAGCCATATTGATCCACATATTGGCCGCGCGAGGGTGTTACGTGCCAACGCACTTGACAAGCGTGACAACTGACAGATTGCGGCCGCGCACAGATTATGTCACGTCATAACAAATGAGACGATAAAAAGTTAATCCGTGTGTGGAGGGCCCATTGTCGTGAGCGTTAATTAACTGATTACGAAGGTGCGGTATTAGGCCGGCGACACACTTCCGGATTATTTAGTTAATGAGTTTTGTTATTTTTAATTAATATTTTTGCGAATGCATTCTAGGAATATGTATTTTTGTAAAGATATGTTAATTTTAATTTTTGCATTTGAATTTGTTAATTAATGTGCATGAAATAATTACACTCCACGTTTGCATTAATTTTACGTTACAATTTTAGCATACCGTAAATAATTAGGTAAATATAATTGTTAAAATAAAGATCATTCTAAATTTTCCTTTTCACGGATATTATGTGGATTCAGTTCGATGCTCACAACTTGTTACTTCTTTCAAGTATGATAATATAATATATTAGCTCAAAAAAAACATCAACGCTTGCATTTATGACTTTTATTATGATGAAGAAAAAATTCATATACAAAGCACTTGACACTTGACGTTTGTTATTGAAAAAAAAAAACAGAAAATAAATAAAATATTCACATCAACAAATCACAGCTATGACAGGACTTCCGAAAACTTAAACATTAACTCAAAATCATACAATCATTCAAAAGGTCATAAAAACGCTACCAAAACCTGGCGATAATAATCTGCCGTTTCCAGTTTCACGGATTACACTGTCATTCGAGAGCGAAAAAGAGTGAAAAAAAAGTTTCATTGTAAGCCGGCGGCATCGCGGTGGGCGCACTCATGCGTCATGATTTTGACAGCCGGCTTGACAAGCCCGGCTTCACAAGCCGCCAGCCACGGCAACGTACCGCCGGATTATACAGCTTGATGGATTAATTTGTACGCTATCAGTATTCACTTTGACGCTCAGATTCTAATCAAAATATAATGAGGTAACTTTATACTTTGAATAGTTTCTGTACACGAGTGTGGGAGGCTATACCTCGTTAATAGATGTTAAGTATAGGTAATTGATGAAACATGTTAGAACAGAATATTATATTTATAGATTTAATTCATTCATGATACGTTTATAGTGTGTGGGCATTAAATATTATGTTTATACGCATTGATTTTTGTCTATTGGGGCATTATTGAGGTTGTTATGATCTCAAAAGTTGTATAACAAAATATAGTGTTACACAATATAACCTATATGTATAGTGTTGGTTCTAATTGGACTGACTATGTTCTCTAAAGTTGATAATACAGTGTAGAACATAGTATTATACAATATTGCCTGAGGCATTAATGGCTAGTTACGCATTGATCGGTTAATGATTGCCGAGGTCAATCAATCTTCGGCTCAATTAGTTTTTGAGTTCATAATCATTGACCAGCGAGTTATTCGGCTTGAGTTGGGAGTCATTGTTTCAAATCATTTGGAAAATCAGAAAATAGTCAAATCTAAAGAAAATAGCAAGATGTAATCTGTCTAATTATATATGAGGATATTATATACATTAAATGTAATACTGGGATGCATTATTATATCCCATTAGATTATATTTATCTCGTATAGGATACTGAATATCTCCAACGGGAATTTTCATACAATAATTTTCTAAAATCTCAGTGCTCTCAATTCATATTACATAAATTTTACATATTTTGCATATATTACAAATAAATGATTCATTATTACAAATAGGATTGGGAAAAACGAAATACAATTTTATGAGAATTAGGTACCTCGATAAGTAAATTAGTCTATCTACAAACCCAAATAGTTTGTAACTAAATAAATTTACCTCCAATTACAGAACTTTATCACCCCAATCAATAATTTTCACACAAATGTAAACGCAAATAAATTTACATGTTGCAACATTGATTAATTTGAAGCCGACGGCTTATGAAATTCGCCAATTAACATTCGAATCTCTTAACAACTTCTTGATTACACCTTGATTTACAACTTTGCGCAACACTATTTAATAGACGCCTGTGAAAAATTTATGCTCATTAATTACCTATAATAGTTTTTTATCAAGTTAATTAGTAGTTAATGTTATTATTGATGACTTAATTATTATAATTTTTTTTGCTGCAGGCAGTCTAAGTTTGTCTATGAAAAAGTAAAATCGTGGTTTGTCTGTGTGCTTATATACCTGTTTTTATCGTACTTAAAATGTATATTATGCCTTTGGGATGTAATTAGCATCCCAAAGACAGAACTCCTTGTGGTGCACCCTGAGAAAGGAAATAGCATTGCTTTCAGCTAGTATGTACTCAAGCTAGAGTAATCCACTTCAAAAGAATATTGCTAATAGATTAACGGGATTTATTAATTCGAGCTATTTATATTTTTGACTTCTTCAAAAAGTGTTGAATATTTTAATAGAATAGTGTTAATAAAAACTGAATAAAGATATTTTCGAATTTTTTAATTAATATCATAATATATACCTACTACCAAAACATTCCAATCATTAACTCAGAAATTCTACTGCTATTATTAAGTAGCAGAATTTTGTAAGTATTTTGTAAGTTAACATATTGTTAAAAACTGACAAAACAGAAGGTAAAAACACTATTGAAGTAAAAAATTATGTATCATTCAAAATGTTCACTCACTCACCACAATAGTCTTCAATGGACACAAAAGTTTCCAATTTCGCACCAAGCATTTAATTTTTAAACTTCAATTTCGTGCTTATCAGCTCATAATATAAAAACCAATTCTTACTACTTCTTTGGCCTGAACTCATAAATAATGTTGGAATTTTTCAGATTCTTGTTTTCAATTATATTTTGAAATTATATTACTACTAGCTTTTGCCCCGGCTCCGCCCGCGTGGATGTCGGTTATCGCGACCAAACATAGCCTATGTCCTTTTTCAAGGTCTAATCTACCCCTATACCAAATTTCATCAAAATCGGTTCAGCGGTTTAGTCAGACAGACAGACAGACAGACAGAGTTACTTTCGCATTTATAATATTAGTAGGGATAACTAAGATTGTTTATTAGATTTATTGTTGTTTAACTAGCTGAGCCCACGACTTTGTCCGCGTGAACTTTGATCTAGATTACAAAAAAATATTTTTTTAATTAATATTTTTCGAATTTAAAGGTAGCCAAGTTACGCTTGACAATATCAGCTATCTATAACAGTAAACATTCTGTCAAAATCGGCCCGACCCTTACAAACATACGGACAAGAAATTTAAAATTAGGTTAAGGTATCGTGTACACATGCGTATGCGTCTAAAATAATGATTTCACGGGAAAAATGCTAATTTCGATACTAATTGCGAATCGTTGATGTATTAACGAAATCGCTGCTTTTAGACGTTTTTTAAATTAGGTGCTTAATAAGGTAATTTTACAATTACTAACACCTACAATTATGGAAATCAAAAACAATACAAAATAATTGTACATTAGTCGTGTCTGTAGGTATATCCTATTAAAAAGAGCTTATTGGGTTGTTTTAGACTAAAGTTTCTAAACACATACCTAAATAATATATTCATTGGCTATAGTCTTAAAAACTACTGAACGAATTTTGATGCTATTTCGTATCAGAAAGGTCTTAGTCTGACATAAAATCTTACGTGAGTTTGAACGCAATCGTTTGAGTTAAACCGAAGATATATGTGCGAAAGTCGCGATATCCGACATCCACGCGGGTGGAGCCGCGGGCATCAGTTAGCTTAGTAAATAACTGACTATTCAAATAGGAAAAAATTAAATTTAAAAAAAGAACCATTTGAAAACGGTTTCCGTTTCATGTGCTGTCAATTTAGGCATCGGTATGTACGTCCAAACTGATGATTTCTCGCGGAAAATGCTAATTGCAATACCAATTGCATAATTGCAAATAAT
This sequence comes from Eilema depressum, assembly GCA_914767945.1. NCBI lineage: Eukaryota > Metazoa > Arthropoda > Insecta > Lepidoptera > Erebidae > Eilema > Eilema depressum. The sequence goes on from OU612021.1 coordinate 21,818,345, forward strand.
TGATGTATTAACGAAATACACTACCTTAACACGTTTTTTAAATGACCCAAGAAATAGGTTCTTATTAAAGTAATCTTATACTTATAATTTGTATGCATGAATATGAATATTTGTATTGGTCTGGGTGTTTTCTATGTATAATATGTATGTATTTACAAAAAAAAAATGTATCTATGTATGTTTATCCGCATTCTATTTCCCATAACACAAGCTAGTTAAGCTATGCTTACTTTGGGTCTAGATAGCGTTGTGTAGATTGTCGTACAATATTTATTTATTTATTATAATTACTAACATCTACTAACATGAATTGTGAGTACATTGGAATTATTAAAAAATATTTGGTGTATGTTAGATCAAAGATTCTGAACACAAAATTATTCAAAATTCTGTGCACCCCACCAGAATCAGAGCCTCAATTTAACCTACAAGCAAGTAGATGAACGAGACCCTATCGCATCTTTTGCACATATTATGTGGGTGTTGGGGCACAGACGTCGTTGCTTCCTTAAAACACAAGCAATTAACGATTGTCCTAATTTATTCCTGCTCGTATATTATCCATATTCAACACTGACATATTATTGTGGACTTTAAAGTTTAATACTTTTAATATTCTACTTTATTTGTCACGCCCTTCACATGAATCTATTACAAACTCGGATTTTGGCGTATTGGTCATTTGTGGTGTTGGTCATTTTACGTATTGGTCATATTATTGCGATTGAACAATGTGTGTCTAACCGTTACAGATAATTATGGCATTTTCTGATTATATGTATAATAATATTATACTGTCAAATTATTGTATATACAGTCAGAAAACGTCATACTTATCTGTAATTGAAGTATTAAAGCTTTGAAGTCCTTTATCTCAGAAAATGATAAAATTGTCAGATAGCCTTTTCATCCACTCACGTCTAGAATTTATTTTTCAATCCGTAATAATTTATCTCACCACACGAACGGCAGGATACTTGAAACAATATTCATGGGAAACAATCAGTATGTTCGACTACTGATGTTACCAATCGATTGGGGCCGCGGCGTCGGTAGCCAATTGATTGATATGCCGACACTGACGGTAGCTTTGTCGATAGTAAATAGTTGGGGTTGATAAAGGTAAAGCTGGCGTTAATATTTTGACAGCAAACTGTATAACACTGATGGACTAAATAATGGATGAAAGGTTAATAAAGTTGAGAAGGTACTTTTGTGCTTTGCAGTTTAGTAAAAGTTAAAATCACATTTGTTACTGCTTCTATTAGGTTCAAAATTTAAATATGATAAAAAATTTACTTCCTTAATCTAGATTGGCATTTGGCTTAAGAATATGGTTAAGAAATGAATCTTCTTGACATTTTTTTATTTTTTGGATAATCTGAAACTAAGTCCTGATAGTTAATTACCGGATGAACACACACAACAATAGGATAGACCAAGCAACCTATCTTTTCAAGTGTGCATTGTGAAGACGACTAAGGGATCGGGATCATTTCCTACAAACGTTAAACAAACAGTCCATTGGTAATTAGTTTACCAGTTTTTACGTGAACAATTACAACTTTGGGGATAATACGTAAGAGTGTAAGCAAGGATTCGATATAGATCTATGATGTATGTTGTAAGACAGGTAACTAAATCTGAAAACAAAGATATTTTAGCCAACATGACAACTTGTGGAAGAGGAAGTATGCTTCAAGTAAAATACTGTTAATAGACACAACCGGTAATTCTGAGGTGGTAAATACTTCGTATATATATTTTTATGATCCTATGGGAAATAAACATGTTTTTCTGCCAAATACTGCATTTGTGTGACTTGTGAACTAAAAACAATATTTTCATTTATTTCCGTATCTTTCCCCTGTATGAGAAATCATTCTTTCTACGTGATAGGTAATTCAGATGTTATAAACACAACATTAAAACCGATGTAAAACTTTTACAACAATATTCCAGAGCAACACATCGTCGTCTCCTTTCTAATAAATAGATGTTCACTTCAAAGCAAACAATGGAGTCGGGTACCCAATCGATTGTATCCGCTATCAGTAACAAATTAGTCGATACCGCAACGAGGCGGTGACTTTATTGATGTTCAACTAGTGTAAATCGATTCTGAAGCATCGGTTCTGAAACAAATTACAGTGGATGATAGGGTATCTCTTCTGTCTTTGAAGATTCGAGAGCTTCTATAGCAACACTAAACTACTTAAATCTGTCTTTGTTCGCGATCAATATAATTAACGTAGTCTTCTATAGTTTGTTTATTTTCTTTAGTTTCAAAATAGAACAATAGTGACAAAGACAAGGATCCTAAAACAATAAATAGTACAGGAAAACTAAAGCAAAGGTTAAAAAAATACACACAATCCTATACAAACAATTTAAAATGACGGATACAGTAGTAAAATATGCATTTAACAATTTACAAAGCAAAAAATTTACAAAATCCATTAGTAAAGCAAAAAAATGTTTCTACAAGTTCATGTTTACAATGATGTATGAGTAAAAAAAATAAGAAGATTTTTAACTGAATTATATTTTTTTTTTTTTGGAATCAAAAATATCTGTATACTTTTGTTACATCGCATTTTATACACTGCTAATCGTTTATCCAATTACGATTAAACTTTGTTAACTCAATTCTAACAAGTAATGTTATTCTACAGAGAGGAAAAGTGGAAAGGGAGGGATCATCAAGATGATAATGATGATGATGATGATGAAAGAAGAGTAGAGAAACTATAAGAAATACATACATACATACATACAATCACGCCTTTATCTCTGGAGGGCTAGGTAGAGGTGAATTAACACCCACATTTCACCAATCATTATATTATTAGGTCCCACATAAAAGGGGGTGAGCCTATTGCCGTTTCCCGGGCACTATGGTTGACTCGAGCCATGTATCTGAGGCTGAGTCTGGGCTGTATATATCTGTCTGATGTTAAGAAATACTCAATAATACTTAGGTACTATCTCCTAATAGTAACAGTATCATCTTCAAAGATACCACTTCCAAATTTTATTTCAATAACCCTTAGTGAGACAAGTATGTCCCTAATGCTTTTCAAAAATCTATTTATACTCTCAAAATTCAAAATAAGTCAGTATCCTCAATTATGTAATAAGTTAAAGAATTTGAAACCAACGCTGCCCAAGATTTAGATAGTATTAATATATCTAAAAACGTCCATGGCAACCCTGTGAGGGATGAGAAAGCGATGTCAATGAATAATGGATGCCGCCACTCCACGCCGGAATCCAGACGCTGGTTGACGATTCTATTTTTTTGATACATTTACTTACACTATGACACTTACAAGGTTACTTGAGTGGAGGTAAAAAATGGTATGACACTTTTTTATAAATCGGCCATTAGACTTCTGTGTATAGATTAAATAAATGAAAACAAAATTGTTTTATCATCATCCGTTCATCATCATCAACAGAAATCATAGTTGGCGAAATGTGGGTGTACGCCTCTACGGTAGGTAGAGGGGATTTCGTGTATGTAAAATTCTGTCACGGTTTGATGGCGGATAATTTATTTTAATATGTAACCCAATTATAGCTGTAAAAATTTAAAATGGACAAAATAAATAATGCTATAGGTAACTAATGTACTAACTCCGAATGCTGGTTTAAGTTTGTAACATTGCTTTAGATTTAGACCATTGTTGTATTATAATTTTATTTTATATTACCCGTCTAGGTATCCAAGGTTATTCCATACATATTTACCATTTAATTATTAGTATTTGGTCATCGAATGCCATATAAATAATTCAATTATTTCAACTGAAACAGCACAATAAATGAAAGGTCAGACAGAGCTAAATATTCACAATATATTACAATGAATTAATTATTTAAACATATGCATGAAAACGTTCATATTATCAGTAATGTCATATATTATGCATGTCTACGAGTACACACCGATTAAAAAAAATAAACGCGTGGGACTGAAGGATTTTAATTATAGTATTTGCATTTTTATATCGATGTATGCTAATGGAGTGTTTGTAGCGTATGCAATTTATTCTGTCATTAATTCTAATGAGATCATCAAGCAACCAACTAACCAAGTGACCCCTCTTAGTGAGTTGCTCTGAACTGATATTTATGCGTAGGCGTGAATAAATTTCAACGCTACTATTGGCGACTATTTTATACTTTTCAGTAATACCAACTTATCGAACAGCGGAAGAATTACTTTCAAATGATTTATTTTGCTTTATTGAGTATATTGTTTTAATTCTTGATATAATTGTAATTTTTTGACGTTCATATTATGTGCTCTTATAAGTTTTAAATTTGATTTGAATATATTTGATACTTTGTCTATAGATCATATTCATACGTTTTGCATGTATACTAACTTATATAATAATCAAAATATTATAATTAGCTAATATATAAATATATTATTGTATTTATCATATAAGTTAGATTGAAACCGTTGTTTTCATCAGAGTTCTTATACCTATTTACAAATTATGCCGTATAAAAAGATTTTTGTATTTTTATTATCGAAATTCCCACTACTGCGAAGAATATGAACGCTGGATCTTGTATATCCGGAGGTTTAAATTGGCTTTGACGTTAATATGTGGGTCGCATCGATCATCCCGTTTCCTTCAATGTTTAATTTTCATAAGATCATTCGTAACACAGGAAGCCATAATCTTCGCTAACGCGAAGCCCGGTTCTCTATCAAGAATTAACATTTTTTTAAGCCGCACTGAATGAATCGCTACATAAATTTTAACATCATAAACGTTCTGTAAAATATATTGTGCTATTTTGAATGTGAAAACAGTTTTATTTCTCAATTCCGTCTTTTCATTCCTTTCTGTTTATGTCGTAAATTTTACAGCCGGCAGTGTACTGAACATGCGTCCACATAAATTCCCGGCTGATTTCCGATCAAGAAAATTAAAACGCATTCAGCTAAAGACAAGAAATGTGTGAATTAACATTAAATGCGCGTGAAATGACAGGCGAAACATAAAAATTTCTCCTTGTAAAATGCGGCTTTTGAGACCGTTCTCACCTTGAGCAGGTTCGGTTTATTGAGCGACTCGATTAAAGTGTGGCGAATCGAGCTGTTAAACCACCAACATGAATCCTGCTGTCTTTTACTTAAGTAGCGTTGGCAAAATATTCTAAAATAAACTTTGACGCTATAAAAATAGAGTTAAAAGTTTCGCCACCAAAATAATTTAGTGAGTACTTTTTAAAATTGTGGTCCATGCTCCGCTTGGGTGAGCATTTTGTACATTGATTGGCATTTTGCCGCGCGAAAAGCAACACCTTTGCGGCCATGACATGTCGTCTGATTGATTGTATAATTAATTTTGTTTTAAATTCAAAACGCCATGCAATACATGTCAGCTATATGAGCTGTCAATTAATTTGACAGTTCTTGATGAAGGTAACTCATAACGAGGTGTTTTGTAAGCTACGTTTTTTTGTGGTTGGTCATTAAAAGTAGTTGTCTCGTTTCTAAAGGATAAGTTGACAGGTATAAAGTGCGAATGTTTATTTCAGTCTTTTTTATTTGTCTAATCGCTTATGTAATGGAATAATAAAATGTTGCAAGATTTGTGGGCAACTAATAAATCTTTAAATTGAATATTTTTATCGGCTAAATGACGCAACGCAGATTATGTTTCATGTTTATTAAAAACTGTATTCAAACTTTTTGTGATTTAACAATTTACCATTTTATCGCCATGTCCATCTTAACGCTAGATTTGTCGTGGTTCAATGCGATTTTAGTGTCTTATTCAAACCGTGGCGAAATGCGTTAGCACTGGAGTTGAATTGATTTTGACGCAACTTTCAATAAAATTGCACATAGCGGTAAGAATATAGCAAAAAATCTTCGGTACTCCGATTATGTACTAAGAAACAAAGGCCCGATGATGGATGGTCTTAACCCGCAATATATCATTCTGCTCGCGATTGCCGCTAATGATGAATAATTAGTATCGTTTGTCTCGCCACACTCCCTTTGTGTAGTCACAATGCTTCGTCTGCCGTTTACCAGTTATTGTGTTGCTGTCACATTAATATCTTTCTTTGTACTGCTTTTGTAAGAATGTTAGTTCCTAAAGCTTACAACTGTTTATCTGTCACTAATTAAACTTTAGTCAAGAGGCTACCTTTATCAACAATTTCTTAGGTTCTGAAAGTCATAAATGGTAGACCTGGGTTCATTTTGCTAATTGATAAAACATTTTGGTTTTTGTTTAGATCCATTGTGCTAAAACTTCACAAAATTAGGACAATATGAATAATTTAAGAATTTTATTCTTGAATTTCTGATACACCCAACTGTCAATCTTCTTCATTAACATGGGATTACAACCTATTGATAATTCCATTAGTAAATTACAATTCCAATCAAACAGACAACAATTTCAATCTCTGGTTTCATTATAAACGAATCATTAATTTATTTGTATAAATATAATCCATTCAAAAGCAATTGAGTCGAAACGTCGGTAACAAACAGGCAGCGCTTTACAATCAATCCCCTACAATAAACGGTATTCACCTCGGCAGTGCATAAAAGTGCTATTCATTACCATCCATCAAGTATGACGAACGGGCTTTGAATGCTTTGTGGTGTTCTGGTACAAGTTACAAGCATATCGAAAATAAAATACTCCTTATCAATATTTTGATTTATTGCTTTTCTTCTTTTACTTTTGCTAAGACGTTTATAGTTTATTTGTTTTAGTATGAAACTTTACTTACAAAATCTTATGTTACCTTATCCCTGTTTGTTGCTTTGCAAGGCAATACAATTTTATCACATCATTTTATGCACGATTTAAGTAAATCTTCTCAAGAAACCAGGAAGTAAGTTACTTTAGTTATGTCTATGTTCTAATATTCAAGATACATTAGTTTTTAATATGTTTAAACAAGAAATACTTTAACAACTCTTCTCACAATTGAACTAGATATTGTTGGCAATAGACCATTAAGGTCATTACAGTGATCGCTTATTCTTATTACACAAGCCTTCCCTTCTTATACGTCCACTCCGTTCAATCTAGCCTCAGTTTGTTTATCTACACAATACCTCGAACAATTTGTCTTCTCCGCTTCTAAATATCCTTCATTGTCTTTGAGTAATTTTGTTAATAAATTCTACCAGTCAAAACCCTCGAGCATTTCTTGAGCAATTTTCTTTTGTTTATCGAATATTCTCAGACCAGATGATTTATGTTCGTTCGTTCTTTTTATATCAACATCTAGACTTTGACGGGAATTAATTAATAAATCTCGGTGAATTATTACGTTGTTTAATGCAAATAAATATGACGTATAGTTGAGATTTTTATGGTTGCCTTTTTATCGAAATGTTTTTGCGATGTTAAGAAGTCATTCGTTTTATTTTATGTAGATTTTAATCTGACAGATGATTGGATCGATCGCACATTCTGAGCCTTCTCTAAGTCTTTTTTGTGATATCAAAGAATATGACTTGCACAATTATGTTTAGGATTAGTTCATAACAGATTATTTTAAATGAATCCTACAGTGATTGATTTGAAATAAAAATTACTTTATCACTAGTTACTACGATCATCTTACAGAACATCTCAATTGATAAAAAAAGCATATGAAGTGGTATAAAATATTCCCTCCACTAAGTCAGTAAATATTGAAACCAACATATTAATAACTTGCAATATGAACAGTAATATTTTCAATTAAATTGATTACCATTTTAGAATTTCAGATCCATCTTGTCTTGTTAAGACATGAAATTGCAACATAACCTAGTATGCATATTGCTAATATACAAATTACCTTCAGGGGTCTAAAGATCAAATCAAAAATTTATATCTATCGACACGAACAACTTGTATTTTATAATTATAAGATCCTACTGACCCAGAAAAGCCATGTTCTTGAACAATTAATATGATTTTAAAAGTTTCTATCGAGCGAAATTTATTAATGTACAATAAAATGAATGAATACACTAAGTAGGAACTAATAAATTTAACATAAATTAGCATAAATCAATAAAGTTTTAATATATTCGGTAACAAATATTTTAATGTAAACTCGATGTGAGATAAAGATATGTGTTCTCTATTTATTTTTAAAAATTAGTTTCAAATCTGGTTTCACGTGATATTGATCTTAAGATCACTATCAGGTGAATGGCTGATTCGTGTTGGCTTAAACATATACAATACATATTTGAGCTGGATTAAGAACCTTCAATTCCATCAGCTAAAAATGTAAATTGAATAATGCTCCCAAAACTTTGTGTAAATAATTTATATGCTATTAATGTTAATAACTATTTTGACATGTCATTTATGTCATGTCAACAGAAATTGGATGGAGAAACTTGAATTTACTCATGTTTAAGTAGGTAACGAGTTAGTAGATTTGTTGCTTAGACCGGTAAGATCTTATCAATAAAATATTAGCTGTTCTGTACTACCTACTACTAATAATGGTACCAATAATGAATAATTCGATAAATAACTACCGATAATTAAATCGACATTTACATACGAGTCTTAGTAATTTGAATTTTCACTACATCCTTGAGATATTATGTACTAAAATACTTAATACATTAATTGAAAACATTACAAGTTGTGTTTTTTTTTTTTGAAAATAGGTATACGATTTGCGATAAAGAGGTTTAAGTTTATTATCATAGCGTTTTATTTCTTAATATCTACGGTTTGTAATAATTTCACATTCAGAGATCTAATCACATGATAATGGTTTTCTTTTTTTTTAGACATTTTATAAATGAAACATAACAATCGTTTTTATTTAATAACCATGAAATGATTTTCTTACAAAAAAATAATTTCATACATACAAAAAATAATATAAGTATCCAGTACCTTTCATTCGATCTGAAATCCGTCCATAAAATATAAGCGATTGTTACCACTCAATGACACAGCATACTCACAAACAACTTATAATCAACACGATGACTGTAGGAATCTTCTTATACCAAAGTAATGAGACTACCGATTATGATTAACACCGAATAGGGGCCATAATGAATAAGTAGATGATATTCAAGATCTGGCCGAAGACCGGCGCCGCGGCAAATGTTGATGTACAAACTTAATATCTGTAACAAATCCAATGAATATAAACCTTACGACGTACGTAATAAGGATAATAACGATGATAATGATATATTTGTTGGTGTGTAAGCGAAGCCGACAGCCGTCAATCAGACGGTAAAAACCGGTAGCCGTCGAGTCAGACATTACGGGCTAACAAATGGCGTGGAGAGGTTATTACTTTGGTATATTATTTCCGTAACACGACGTGATTTAGCCATAGTGATTGATTTCTATGGTTTGATTCTCGCTGTTACCATTGTAAATGACAATTTCGCTTGAATTACATAATTATGTAAATGTGTCAACTTGAAGCAAATTCGAGATTCCAATTCTTTTTCATTTAATAAAGCCGATTTTCAAAATTTTCTTTCATATGATATTTTTTGCCTGCATAGGCTGCTTTTCCTATACCTATGTGTTTACAAATACGTACTAAGGCAAATATTGGGCTTATGGTATACATGTGGCAATAATAGTCACTTACCATAATAGGACAATCTTCTGTTTACAAATTGGTAACAAGTTAAACTTATTTGTTTCAAAATACGCATACGTGTCATGTATTTGGACTAACCCTAAAAGATCGTTTACGAACCAAATAGGTCACGTTCTCGGAAAAACCGGGTTGCACTGTAAAAGTAATAAAAACAACGCATGGAAAGGTAAGGAAAGGATCGTATAAACTGGTGCCCTATTATCTACACCTAACCCTGGGGGAATACGGCGTGAATGTGTGCATATAGACTAGAGACACCGAAGGACTGTCTACTATCTAGTAAAAATATTCTTCAAGAATAATTTAGAAGGTCCAATTTTTTTAAATTACACACCTTAGCCAATTTAAACCATTCAAGAATTCGTTTATACGCCAGAAATCTTATCAAAATTGATGCGATCCTTTAACAAGAGTAATGAGCAAGAGAGTAAAGACAAAACGATAAAGAAACATAAAAATAACATCTCCAGAATAACACCCACCTGAGATAAATTCAATGAAAATTAAATAGCATTAAATGTACAGATAAACAGTAGCTGACGCCACTCTCGACACGGCGGTAGGCGAACATTTTTATCCCATCATGGGCGGCGACTTGACAGCCTGAGGATTATACAACGCACCACAAGAACAAAAAGTTCTCAAATAAATTACTGTGGAGGACAAACAAAAAACACACCTCAGAGATAGAATAACAATAACAGGCTCTGATATAATGGAAATAATATAAAACGTCAAGAAAGAATATGAAATTCGAGAGCGTGTTCACTTTGAGGGGTTAGCAGAGATACTTCTTAATAGTAGTTATAGAATTTCTTATTTAGCATTGAGTGGTGTTCCTCTTCTCAACATTTGTGTTAGTTCCATCGTATATGCATTATTCTCAATTGGATCGATCGTTTTTTTATTCCCTATTCAAAGATTGTCGTATGATAATGATGTAAATATAGGTATAACTGTTATTCGAAATAATTCAAATTGAATATTTTTTTTAAGTAACACTGAAAACAGTCTTCTAGCTCTTTAGTGTATTTTGACTAAAATGGTTTGGTCAAGCACAATAAATTAAGTGACACAGATCTGACTGACCGAACGACAAACTAAATAAGGCATATAAGTACCTATTAAGTTAGTGAGGTTAGTTATCTAACCCGCATAACATAGACATAATAAATCGTGATGTTTTGAAAAATGGGCAGGTCATAAAGACCGAATCTGAAAACCGACGGAATTGTACGCTCATTAAGCGAATGCAAAACGGCTGGTTGTTCTTTCTCCCTACCTTGAAAAGAGGAAAGCGTGAATGTACGTATGTATGTATGTTCCAAGCTACAAACGTACACAAAGATTGATCTTTGCTTTATATAATATGAATGATCAAGACAAATAACATCACAAATCAATTTGTTTCATTGAAATGTTTGTTCAACAATAAGTGATTAATGTACGCCGATATTGAAGGTCGGAACTTAGTGCTTGCGAGTGATTTACAGAGATTTGTTTTTATTTAATAATGCTTGTCAGTTCAATGCTGAGACCAATTACTATTATAAAAATGGTATGATTGTGTATTAATTTTACTAGTTATTATAAACTTTATAAATTTTTCACGCTGAGAAAACTAGATAGATCATATTTTCGTTTTTGGATAATCGTAAGGTGTTTAAAACCATTAAAGCCTAACTAAAGACCACCACTTTAAAATTAATAGCATTTGTAATTAAACTACGGTGATAAAACCTTAACCAATCTCTGAACAGAAAATCAATAGTAATGGAATGTGGTTACCGTGGCCTAAAACACATGCAATACCAGAGGCGTAAAACTGCTGACTACCGTACCCATCATACAAAACGCTCTTTTCTAATAAATGTTATCTATATAGTTATATTCTCCTTTGTTATTACATTGATATCATCTGCGAAACGTCATCTATGAATTCCAATAATAGAAACTATCACTAGAACTTTTAGTGTATTAGAAAAACTAATTATTTTTCTTCGATTTTCGTGTTCAAAATCAAATCAATTAAAAAAAAAGAAGTCTACACAAATAAATTCAAATTATATACACAGTTAAAAACGACGGTATAATCTGTTAAAATATAATTTTAGTTAACAATTCTGAATTATCAAAAGTAATTTACTCACTATCTATGTGTGCGTTTCTATAACAGATTGCATATGAATAAAATTAGCAGTATCTGCCAAAAAAACACCCGTGTACGAAGAAATATTAATTAAAAGCTTACAGTAATAATTTACTATGTGCTGTCGGATAATTTAGCAATCTCAACAAAATTTATTGACATCATTACATCTTGAGGTTTTGAATTTACGTCCATTTTATTATCATTATTTCTATAAATTAACGCTCCAAGTGCTTAATTATCATAACTTGGCGAATCAACATTTAGAATGAAACAGCTAGGTACGTAACTATTTATTATTTTAATTTACTAGATAACATCGCCACTATCATTATTATTAATTTTATTTATCAAATTAAAAATTATAATCTTTTTATTGCTGCTTAAAATAGTTATTTTGCAGTAATCACGTTATAACCGTATGAAATAAAAAAGTTGCGCAACAATGATTTTTATTTATTTTGCATTCTGTTGAATTATTAACTAAAAAGCATATATTTTGTTCCTCTCAACATTTATTAGTATTAATAAATGTCAATAAGAAACAAAAAGTATTCCGATACCGGGAATCGAACCCGAGCCTCCTGGGTGAGAGCCAGGTATCCTAGCCACTAGACCATATCGGATCTTACTTAAACTGTTAAAAATCTCGATTGTATACTTTTTACCACGTGTCAACCGTCTTCATTATTACCCGACTGACAAAAAAGGAGGGAGTGTAATGTTTTTAACTGTATGTCGGAGCTACTTTATTATACAGTTTCTATTCAAATGATAATTTGTGATTTATAATATTTATACAATGTTACATGCAGTTCCCATGACTTCGTCCAATGTTTAGCTGAATGACTGAATGACGCTATAATGAGACCAGATAAATCTGTATTTCATGATGCAAAAAACCTAAAATAATTCTTATTGAAATAAATACTACGTTGGGAATGCGAAGTGGTGCCGCCATTCCACTTTGTTAATACGCGACTTATTATATGGTAAACAGTGCCATTAGCATGTCTCGCTGCACCGACATACCTGTCTCCGACGGCTGTCGATCAACGTCACTCAATCGTCGCTGCTGACTCGAGCCGACGACGCCCGACATTTGCCGACAATCCACGATCTACTATCCCGATGTTATCCCAACGGAGCTTTGTCTGTCCATAAACGGCAGCTGCATTCAATAGCTTTTGTTGATGAGAGACAATAACTTAGTTTTTTCTCAAAGACGCTTGATGTAAAAGGTATTAATTATCATAAATGTAAGGGTTTGTATTGAAAATAATGAAGGTAATATTAGAAGCAGTTTATCCGGACGTGCTTTCGTCAAATATAATGAAACTTGTTGTGTAATAATAGATTATTATTTTCTAAAGGGTGGAGTAATTGGAGTTAGTCTGCTACGACTGCTACTGTTAACCGCGGTGTACAATTTTACCAGTATTAATAATGGAGGTATTATTTGACGATACAATGGAAAAACATTGTTGCGATATTATTAGGCGATAATTATGTTCACGAGTAGTTATTATGTGGTATATACGCGGTTAGTGTAATCAATAAGTGGTATACTTACAATGTTTCCAAGCTATTATTATGTGGAGCACGCAACGTTAACGATGTTGGGCAAGTCACTGAAAAAATGAAGGTAATCGGAGCGGATATAATAAATTTGAAAAACCTCTCATTCATTGAAACTGATGGTATGTAATTTATAAATAGCCTAAAATTATAATAACCTTAAATTAAGAAGATGTGACAAATGCGTCACATGATGGATTTAGAGATGTAGAAGGTAAAGAATAAGGAAATTGAACAAATTTTTTGTGATTCAGAATCGCAAGTAAAAATTGAAAAGTAATATTGACAGAGAGTGAAAAGTTCAAATAAAATTCTGGATAGCTCCAAATAAAATACTGGTTGTAGACATCAATTTCTAGGTTTTGTTTCGCGTAGAATATTTTGAATATTTAGAATATTTCAGATTTCTTAAGTTTTTATAAATTTTCTACTCTGTTATTGTACCTACTACACTTCTTATTGTTTAGATTTTGTTTTCGATTATGACGGAGTCTCTCTTGGATGCAGTTAATTTTTAAAACAAAGCATCATTAAAATGCACCGCCACTTATATCACAATACAAGAAGTAATATTCTCTACACCTACTGCCAAAATACTTATTTTTGTTTCTTATTGTAAATTGTTTGTAAGTAATATTTTTTTGGCAACATTTTAATTCTTTATAGCATATCTAAATTGGTTACATACTCTTAAACGTAATCCTAATGACCTCCAGAAAACTTGCAAATTATCTTGCGCTACCTTCTTTTTGGGTAATAATTGTAATAAACCAATTCCTTCCCGCTGGACCTTGGATCATCTACGACTTTTCAGAAAGCCCTCTTAGTTGTGGGAATCTTCACATCCCGATTTTGCACTGCCTATAGCCAGGACCATTCTTACACCTAGAACGACACGTACGTGCGGTTTAAAAGGAACCTCCTGTAAATTATGCAATAACCTCATACTCTAAAGACATATAGTGGATCTCTATACCATAGATAGGGGTCTTATAAAATAGATTATAATAAGTACTTCTGATTATATCAAGCGGGCTGTAAGCCGCTGTATACTAAACTAACCTAAACCAAATTATGTAGTAATATCATGTATTTCTTGTCCTTTTTTATACTGACCATTGTATTCAAGTATAATATTGTTCAAACCAATTTATAAGTCAATTTATTCACGAATAAGATATAAAAATGATTATACAGTAACGATTACATTAATGTCACGACAACACGTGGGTGTAACAAAGGCCTTGTCATAGGACCGATCACGATTTGTCATTTAATAAACTATATCGTCGCGGTACAACTGGGACGTGTCGTGTTGTGACAGCTGTTGATTGACAAGCAATTACTGGACCAAAATAGGAAAGTTTTGAATCGATAACTTTAATATAAATGACATAATTGTGTACCTATTTGTGTTGTATCACTTGATTTGCAGCATTGTGAGGAGTTTCAATGAGTCAGTTTTGAATAGAATTCTTTGCTAAAATTATTAAATGTGTCTTTACAACTTCTATAAGTATACTTACTGATTGATATTTTATCAGTGCAAAATATTTATTACTGTTCCTGGAAACTTTTTTCTTAGGTTCTATCTAGATCCTCAGTAATGTAGACTTCCATAGTATCATGTGGGTGACATTAGTATGAGTGGTTTATACAAAGATGAAATATATCATAGATATGTCATATGCTTACAAATCAACGTAGAAAATTGTGCCGAACACACACAGACACATTTTTAATTCATCTACATTTCCCTTAGAGTAATTGTTCGTGCAGTATCTATAAACATACGATAACATTTTCGTTATTTTTTTGTCACTGATTCTTCCGCTCAACGTCCGACCGGCGCCGCTCGGCACGCGATACTACAAGGCAAACGTTCCAATTGACTCGTTTTCGGATCTTCACGATTTTCGCGCAATAGCGCATCTACTTCATTTTATATAAGATCATTGGGTTTATAAGATTCAACTCTGTAGTGTGGTGGTATCCATTATCCAATTCGAACAGATAGTTTAATTTACTTACTTCCTTTTCAAGCAAATATGCAAACTTTTTAACAAAACAATTTTTCAATACACCCTTATACATCGAATCATAAAAAATGCTAAAAACATACAATTTATTCGTCACGAGCACATCCACGAGGTACTGAGCGTTATAAAATAGGGCTACATTCAGAATTTGTTTGACATGTGACGTCTGTCATAACAACGTCACATACATGTCAGATGTCGACTTTATCGGGTATTATAGTCATTGAATGTCAGTGTGCTCGATGCTAAGGAATTAATTTGTACATAGTATTTTGTGCTTTAGACGCAATAGAGACTATTGAAATTAATTAAAGAAAATTGTTTTGACTATATCTTGTAGATTAAAGTTACACCTAGGTATATATCTCGATGAACGATTTTCATAAAAAGCTTTATGTGTCATGGCTTATCTCAATATGAATTTGCTTGACATTTATCCAGATCTTAGAAAAATATACATGATTATTGATTTTGATTATATGTAGGTATACTATCGATAGTAGATTTTTTATTATTTTACATAGAACCATATTTAAGGAGCTTATTCTTGAATAGCTTTATCAGAATTACATTATCAATTAGCTAACATGGCGTTTTACCCTCAACTATAAACTGAATAATAGTCTTTTTCTACTTCTGTGTTATAAATTTCGCTTGTCCAATGTGCAGCTACCTAGATTACTTTCTCAGAGGCGCTCATGGCATAACAAGTTTTCTCAATCAAAAATATCCAACAATCAATATGCTAAACAAAAACTTAGGAATTCCATTGCTATAAAACCAATCACTCGGTAAATTAGTAATTCGGCAACCCTGCATCTGTTTGTGACACATTCGTATGCAACGCAATACTGCAGGCGTGCGCGAATTTATGCTCTATGCTTTTGTTTCTACGAAGCCGTGTTTCGCCTCACTGGGTGGCCAAGTCAGGTGTTTCACTGATAATTTTATTCATTGTACAGGCGGGTTGATAAAAACTTTTCATTTAACAGAGAGTATAGATTCAAAATGAATTTGTTCTATCTAACTTTTTTGTTTCAACGATTGCTATTCGGTATTCTCTTTCACTGTCAGTACTCCATATAGCTAGTATCTAATCGCGTCTAGCAATAAAAATAAAATTATAAAAAAATAAACTGTCATTGATAAATGGAGTAAAATGTTGTTCGATACAGTTTCATAATAACCTATAAATGGTTTCTTTCTCATCTGTGTAATAAATAAGATCGCAATGCAAGATGAAGTATTTTATTATAGTATCAAAAGAACTGTAAGTACTTAACATAACATTATTCTTCCAATTGCAGTCTATTAAAGAATATTCTGGGAACGTATACACAATGTTCCCTTATCAAGAAACCAGTTAAACTGCATCATAGCAGTAATCTGACGCGTTGAAGGGATTATACGGAATTAAGCTTAGCGAGAACCGCACATTGTGTAGTCGAATAGTCTCTGTATTCAATTACTACGTGAATTAAACTCACGGTGCCGGGGCCCACTCCAGCTAATCTTCCAACCAACAATACCCCGATTTAAACTAAGCCCCATTGTCACCGCCAACAAAGATCTTGTCAATTATAATCTCCACAAAATCTTTCATCGCCGACCCGTCAAACGGTAGCGCGCACGGTGAGCCAACTGCCGCGAACGTTGAAAAAAAAAACTTTTTAATAAATTATTTGCAAAACTTGTTTGAAACCCTTCTCAAAGGGCGGCTAGGAAGCGAAACCGATTGCTCGTGACGTGACGGCCTTTGTGACCGTCGTGTATTATGTTGTCAAAATACACGGGGATTTTGTTATTATTTTTGTGTTTGCGAGCACACTTAGCACCCTTTTGTGTGGCGTGGACCTTCTCAGAAGAGGGGATGTGTGAGCTATAAACTGAACGTCGTAACTCTGATCTTTCCATGAAAGAGGTCCATGTGAATGGAATAGTAATAACATCGGTTAAGCGGTTAACGAAAACAATGCGTAATCGTATTATCTTACAGGCCCTTAAAAAGTAAGAGGCAAATTTATATAAAAGGAGTCCAAAATCAGATTTGCGAACGTTTCACGATGTACCCTTATAACGTTAATAACATTTTTGTGTACGAGAGCTGTCGGTTCGAGTTACGTGATCTGTGCCAACTGTAACTGCCAAATTACACCATCACAACGCATAAACACGCGTGGCTGAACCCGCTTTTTGTCACGTCACACGTATGGGAGTCTCCTTGATATTTATTCAAATTATTATTCGTCGTCGCCCTCTTGTTATGTTACGAATGAATTTTTCATACACACGTCGCCCCGAGCCTCGGTAATTTCACTTTGAGTTTGCTCCATGCCAACGAAAATGAGTTTATTTATGTTGGTATTTTTTCCAGCACGTCTACGGTTTAATGACATTGGGTGCTGTGTCGCAGCCTACCAGATATTGGACGTGTAAATATGTAAGAACGATCGTTTGTCCATGAAATACATTTCGCTTTAGCAAAGGTTTTTATGCGTCAATAGATTTCATTGTACCCTTTCGAAATGCAAACGTCTTGATTGGTAATATTTGAATTTTAGAATTATCTATGAAAATAAGTTACCTACTGATTTCTGAAAAAAAAATATTTTTATGGATTGAATGATTTTTAGATCATGCCTTTACTATGGAGTCCTGGTCTGATCTTTGTTTTAAATCGTTATCCGTAACCGAATCTCAAATCAGGGAGAGTCCTTTTTATTTGATCAACCTCATTATTGTTTGGAACTTATTCTTTCTACTGGGTTATTTTTGATGACGCTATGTTGCTACTGAAAAATAAATGTTCCAACGAAAAATTTAATAAAACTACTAGAGACTCGAAAATCAAACGCACTAACGTTGCATCAGCAAAGTAGAAATCTATGACTACCGTGCCGTTTGCCTTTATTTGTGTGGTATGTTTACAGTAAGTAATACTAGTTTCTGATTAGGAAGCATTTGCAGTATGCCATGTAAGTACATGTTTAAAGAAACATTTTGCATAATTTCTACTTACATAACATCAAGGTCCAACAAATTGTTTACAACAACGGCAACGCTATCGTGCATGCAAAGCCACCGTATAATTATAACTGTCTAGAAAATATCATAATCTACCTGCAGCCCTGAAAAGCCCATAAGTCTTCTGCTCCACCACTGTTTGTCAGGCCATGATGATACCCTGATCCATCATTAATCATACTGCCAAAAGTACTTTCCTACCACACGTCACGATCTAAGCTCACTTATCTCTATTTAGTTGGAAAAACATACCGTGTTCAACGTTTACGATACCATTGCTTAATTCATCATCCGTGTCTGTTTTTGTATTACTTTCACATTCTTATCTACCATCTAAGCCATCATTAGACTGTGTAATATACTTTAGTAAAAGGCAACAATCTGTCTAGAACTTGACAATGGATTCACAGCTATAAATTTTGAAGAGTCTGTTGACACACGCCACATAATATTTGCCGACATTATTTCACAACAAACAGAGTTGTCACTGAACAAATTTGTTGTGTTTTATTTAGATAGCGTTGTTTAATTAAATTATATGCGGTGCGATTAAATTATTTATTTAAAACTAATGGTGGTTCGGTTATTTGTTCAAGTTGATAACGCTCGTGTTTGTCATGATAAGGAAGACTAAAGTTGGTTAAAAATGAAGAACAAATTTTCGATTCTTCCGCGTTTTAAGTTCTTGAATTTCCTTGAGCAAGTTTATTTATAATAATTAATTAGGGTTAGTTTTGCGTAATTCAGTCAGTAATTAAGTTGATAACTCCACGTGAAAGAATGTTTATGACGTCAATAAAAATATTAAGAAATGGAATACCTAATGTTAATTTACTTTTATAACTGAAAAAATAAAACATTTTTAACCTTTTTAGGATTAATTATAAATTATTATTTATGTAAACTTAGGTAACTTATGGTGATGAGCTATGTAAATGTCAAATACAGATAGAGATAATATAGGTATCTCACATAATTGTACATCGAAAATGGCTAACGCATTATAATTATTGTGCCTATTATTGCAATTGAATAAATGATTAATATTGAAGATGAGAATTTTATTTATGATTTCAGTAAATGGTGGTATCGAATCGATACTATCGATTATACCCCTACTACCAGCCACTTCAACTTCCATCACACTAATATAGTGTACGCCATATGTTTGTAAGAAGTCAGTTTCCTTCTTTTTCTTTTCCCCATCTTCCTTTATTGAATCCCACCCCATTACAAGTAACAGCCACACTCCAGTTACTGGAAGCGTTTATAGGACACAATAACCACTTACGAATATGGCCATAGTTGTTTGCTATCTTAATACTATACAAAGCTGTATCAATAAATTCAATAGCATTAAAATTTTGAGTATTATATAGTGTACTTCTACGAAGACCGTATCAGTAAAACATATCTAACATAAAGTTACCGTCTGATATTAATATTCCCGCGCTGAAGATTTTAGAACCTATTCATTACCATTAGCGTAAGTCGTAATGTCTGTCATTTTAGTGTTAGCGTCTATCTGAGACCTCCCATAAACCACCCCTTAATCTAAATATCGCCCTTTTATCTGTCTTTAACAATTTCGTAAACTCTCACTAAACCGTAGCTGGAATATAAATTACGTTGATGCAACATTCTATTTTCTTTTGACCAAAAGTTCCATCTTACAATCATCGCCTTTACTGCTATGAACATAAAGATGATCATTCAATAAATTTATGATTTCTGAATTGTGATTTGAATTTGGTAAAACCGGTAGAATACATCGTCTCAAATTGCCCCCTGCCAATAAAAAAGGGAAATGAACCACAGGGCTGAATTTTGTTTATCGCTATCTTTATGGCGGGCGCAGTTTATTTATACTGTATTCATGCGTGTACGACATGTAATATAATACGTTTTCGAATAAATGTGGAGTTAAGGACGAGTAGTTTCGGATTATTGATGTGAAAAGGATCAAGTCTTCAATACTTTAATTGAATATACACTACATTGGGGAACTTGTATTATGTTTGGCTAAGCTTGTGTGTTCAAATAAATCTATTATTAAAAAAGTTGTTTAGAATACTTAGTCACGGAATTGACGGAATTGAATTCTAATATAATTTAACCTAACTAC
This sequence comes from Eilema depressum, assembly GCA_914767945.1. Classification (NCBI taxonomy): domain Eukaryota; kingdom Metazoa; phylum Arthropoda; class Insecta; order Lepidoptera; family Erebidae; genus Eilema; species Eilema depressum. Next base: position 21,838,905 of record OU612021.1, read on the forward strand.
TTGACGGTTTTGGGTACGTCAATTATTCAAGTTTCTTAAAAGTTTTATCTGTAGGTATTTGTTCCTTCATTAATGTGTTTAGTATTTCGTGTCATCGGTATTATATCAGTACTTCAATTTTTTTTTTCAATTTTATATTTTCGTTTTTAGTTTTGATGTTTAAACCAAATAACTTTTTAGCCCAATATTAAAATGGACTTGTTCACAATTCAATTTTCGACATGAAATAATCTCTTGATTGAATAACCCGAGTTGTTAGATCCAGATGCGATAAAATCCTCTCCACTTTAAGAATGGCCTATTGTTTTACTCTTTGAGACAACCAGTTAAGTTTTGTCATCTTTTGGCATAGATAAGATTCAAATTTAATCAGAACTCAATTTTCCTTTCAAATAACAAGAGTTAGATAAGAGAACAAGAACAAAGAATAGGGATTAGAACGGGCACTCCTTTACTAATCTTGGATTATAGATTGTGAATTAACGTTTGTTTCCACTTTGTTCGCAGTAACTTAAGAGAGTGTTTTTTCGAGATTCGTGCTGAATCCTTTGACTTTGGACAGTCAGGCGCTGAGGATCGTCGGTAATCCCATACTCACAGGTGGTGTGAAACCACTGAGGCTCAGAGCCTCAGGATGAACTTTGCCTCGCTGTGTGTGTTTCACGGGTTTTACCGCCTATACAATAGCTTGTGCTCAGAGGAAATTGTTTGACATGATGCCCGCAGCTACATTATATCATATCCGCCATAGGCAGGGTGTCTAATTTCACACATTACAGTGCTTCTTACAGAGTCGGCAACACGAAAATGATTCCCCTGGATTTGGAGATACCCATAATAGGTCACGGTAACCACTATACATCAAGTGGGCCGTCTGTATGTCTGTCTGTATAAAAAAATATTTTCCCATTTTTTAGCGGTAGTAATTGAATGCAGAGATGGATATTGGTTGACTCTAATTCTCAAATTTTATACTCAAATATTACTTGTACAACTTCAACTTTTGAGAAATTAACTCTCCCTCGAGTTCATAGAACCACACGATATCTGCAGTTGATATAGATGCAAAGTCAGCCAGCTTTTGAAGCTCACAAAGAAGTTTTCTTACTTAGCACCCTTACATTAGTTATTTGATTTATAGCTCTGAAATATACATTAACTTCATACCATACATCCTGTTCAACTTCACCGAATTGAAATAGTACTTTTTATCACAGTCGGTCCTATTCTTTAAGTCATATATAAATTTTATTACGAAAACCATGAATTGCATCGGTTTCTTACTCTTCAGATTGAAAGTTCTTTAATATCTAAGCAATAAGATTGGTTTTTAAGTGTGTGATGGCAACTGTATGTTTGTCAATGCATTTCTCAGAATGTGTTAAAAGTAGTTATTTATTATGCACATGCGGTCCGTTCGTTCGTGTTTACATATTTTAATGTTTTGTTACGCACTCGCTACTGGTGTTTCTGTTATAATAGTGAAATATTTATTCAGTAGACGGTTTTGTTTTATATTTATCGGTATGTGAGGTCTCGAGCACGTATTTTTAATTTTATATTTTTTGATTTTGGTCTGAACTGTTATCTTTTTTTGTATTTTAGTTAGACAGGTAAGTACTGAATAATATCTTTTACTTTCTGACCTTACAAGTGAACGACCAGACAAATTTTTTTACCACCTTCGAAGAAAGCAACACTCTCCTTAAAACTAGGTATACACATACCAGTTGCAAGTAACGACAGCATCAAAAACAAATTGTCTATTACTTTGCTGTTTTGGGCATGTTTGTCATAAAATAGGTGATTGTTCAACGAAGCGCCACGCACAAAGTAACTGACAGCCGAAAACTTACAATGCCTAAACATTATTGGTGCAGTTTAAGTATTGTCTTGTCAGCCTTTGAGTTTTGCCGGCTTCGGTTGGGCTTTGAAATTAGCGGAAAGCGAGAAACAACCGACACCTAGAACTAACGTCGTCGTAGCGATTTTCTAGTTTCACCTTTGTGGTCCGAGGTCTGCTTATAGTTTTTAATTGATCGGAGCTTTTCTGGGAGTTCGAGAGAAAAGCCTGCTCCAGAGTCACGTCTTTTGATAGCAGGTGCACCGACTAGCAGGTGAGGGCCTCAGCATGTTGATAAAGTCCCTATGCTTCAATTAATACCTGGGAACTAATCATGCCCTTTTGATTTAAATTGAAAAAAAAAATATATGTCCAAGATAGGCCAGTCCCTTAAAGTACAGGGGGAATACTCTAACCAACTGAGCTAATGAAGACGTCACATTAAATTAAATTATTAACTTCCCAAACAAAAAGAAAAAAAATATATTTTTCCTATCAGACCAGACCTAACGGCCGATTCACTTAAATTTTAAAAAAATAACAACTTTCTCACTACACACTACTTACACACTAAGTATACTATGTAAATCTACATGTTCGCTGTTTTCGTGGGCTAACCTAGTAAGTGTTACAAGGCAACTTGCTCACAACGAAATTATTTACAATGCGCGGCGTTTCACAAAAGCTTGGCTATTTATTGCCACCATAAATACTAATACAACTCGGGGGAAATTTATTTTGCCTCACCTTTTATTTACAACTATAGTGCAGTACACAGGCGTTCCTTTACACCAGATTTTTTCATATTCATCATCGCGGATTATAATGTGTGTCGGGAGAGTGCGCTCGTCCTTTCTAGAAAATATGTAAGCCTACCATGAAACGTATCCGCAGTTGCGAATCGGAACTTGGAACAAATTTTCTTGGAAAAAATTCCATGGAACAAAATTTATCCAGAAATCGGCTTCGAAGACAGTACATGATATTTCGGTTCGGCTGAAACCCTGCCATAAGGAAATCGAATCTTAGCGAGGTTCCCGAATACATCCCTGACACAGGGATGCAATCGCTTGCGCCTTTTCCTTTTAGATTGGCTTTTATGGGAGTGACTGCTATTTGACCTCCCAAACCAGAGAGGAAATTTTACGGCATGGCGTCTTCCGTCAATCGGCTTGTGTACAGGCTTGCAAGTGTAAAATTCTGTATTTTGAAGAAGAACTAAGCATAACTTTTTTTTCTTTTTTTTTTTGTTAAAATAAAACAAAATGAGTCATACCTACGAAAAACTCACGCATGACTTAAAAAACATTACATATTAAATAAAAAAAATGTATTTTAACCATCCTGACTCAAACTGAACTGAATTTTTTTGTTGCATACATACATGATACATAATAATCACGCCTTTTTCCCCGGAGGGTTAGGAACAAAACAAAACAAAAAAACATTTTCTTTTTGTCAAAGGCAATTATTTTTAATACCACCAACGTATATCAGATGTTTGACAACAATACTCAGAATCGGTCAGTATTTACACAAGCAGATATCTGAGTTTAAAATGTGGGTAAACAGGTCGAAGCTTTATTACTCAGATAAAGGTTTTAAAACAGACGTTTGAAATCTTTATCTTTTACTTACTTTTAATGTGAAGATAAGCATTTACAGCGCCAATAAATATCGCAATTAGGGGTTGGGGCGAATTGTTTTACGATCGGCATAGTTCTGTCGACTTGCCAGTAGGAGGTCCGGGATCTTTTGTCCTGCGTAGTGCAATGCTCAACTAAGAACAAATTGTATTGGTCATAAATCAGAATTGGCAAAACATACAATTACTCAAATAAATCTGGGGCAATAAATCAGAGTAATGATTTTTGCAACAATACCTGAACGTCTTTGACGAAGACCGACATTTTTTTTCCAAGAAGAGTCAGTGCGAGTTATAGAAACGCAACTCTTACTCATTCAGTTTACACTCCTAAATCCACTCTTTTTTTTTTCTTTTTTTTTTTCCAATGTACTGTAAGTTTTTTCTTCCCTTTGCCCTGTATGGATTAATGGCAGGTAAATATGTAATATGAGAAGTAAATAATATTGCTTAAGAAATTTTAGTGTAATAACCTGCCTTTTGTATGTAAAGGCAAGTAGATAAAGGTAAGCCTTTTCTTCTTTCTTCTCTTTATTTAAACAAAGCGCATAAAAATAGAATAGATCGTTTTTAAATTTAATATTTTGTCAATCTCATCTGATAATGTGAAAAGATCTCCCTGTTGTGGTTTTTCATCAACTATAGTACAGGGTTCTTAAAAAGGTTATTTCTTACAGAGACTGTGGCGCTAGTGTGACGACCCTGGTGTAGCACACTTAAGTAACCACATTCTGTTGAATGAAATTTTACAGCATTTAGTACCTATGCTAACTGTTCAAATCGATTAAGATAGAAAAATGTCTCCCGCCTATCTTAACCACATTCTATCCGGTGGGTCGTATGCTTGTCTGCTACATTCGTTGTACATAACAACTACAACAGCATTACAATACAAGTTACGTGTTTGAGTAGATAAGTCGGTAAAGTCTTACTTTCCCAAAATAAATAAGTCGACTCGGTTACTCGGGCGTTTTTATTCCACTTCTACTCCCTCTCCTATGGATACTCATGCATGATAGTGTAGTATGGCCTTTCAACCTGCTTGCGACCCAAGCCAATCTCTCCTTGCTTTTTTTCTCCTGCTAATCAGTTCACTTGCTAAACAACGCATGAGGCTCTGGTGCAGACATTTTTTTAGTGTTGGGAAGACAAACTTCAGTTGTCTACACTACAAGAGTCGTATTAGCCAAACCAAAAGCAGGTGAAGAAATTAGGAGACCCCTGGCTTCAAGCGGAAAGCCTTCAATGCCCCCCGGGAATAATACTAAAATAATGATGATTATATTATAATATTATATTGATGCTTCATGTAGCTTGGTGAGGTCTATCCGACTTCGTTGGCTATTTATTGACTCAAATACCGGCTTTTAGCATTAATACCACTTTCTAAAGGATCTTCGTTCGCGAAATTGCAGGCACGCCTACATGCTGTTAACTCAAAAAACGTAGACATCTATTCTATTATGAAAATTTATAGTCGTCGTGTCTTTACGTTGAAGATGTTTGATACTTTGAACTATGTTTTATTAAAGATTCTGAACCCAAGTAGATGTTTTTGGCATTCTTGACTCTGTAAAAACTACTGAACGGATTTTGATGCGTTTTATGTGTTGATTTAAGTATGAAGTCTTGGTCATACTTAAGTCTTACTTAGATACTTATTCAATCGAATGGAGATTGTATAGGATTTGACGTATATGACAGTCGTCAACGTATTTCATAAACGCCAAATCCTCCAAAATCATTCGTAATTCTATTCTACAATACGAATTGCCAACGAATTACCACTTGTCTAGGGGGGCTGGAGATATAACCAATAATTACAAAAATCCACGAATGGAGCCGCAGAATCAGCTAGTACAAAATAATTTGACAGTTTATATCAAAGCCTCACAAAGAACCCATTTGTCTATCATTCACCATGATCGAATCTAATTTGAGCTACACCCATTACCTCAATGTGCCAACATCAAACATGAAAGACGTTCCTTAACACAAGCACAAAAATCGTTTAAAAGCACTCTTAGTGTATTGATGACTCATTAACATGTTCTCAATCATAACAGACATCAAAGGCATTGAAACCGTAGCCTCCGTGTGGGACCCGTCAACGTTTTTACACCGTCGGTAAACAAGTAATTTGGTACTGTCGGTCCTTACTTTGATGTTGCCGCATCCGCTGCGTACAATGACTGTCTATCTCAGAGATTTCACAGTAGAATAAGCTTGTTGATTGTGCCATTACTCGTTAAGCAGATTCGTGTCTGAAGCGTTTCAAAAGTTAATTTGAATTTAATGTCATAATTGAATTTGAATGTCTTAAAATTTGTTAAGAATATAAATAACTAACATCATTTCAATTTCAATATTTTTTTCTTTTATTGTGCTTAAGACAAAAAGATTTTGTAACTACGAGTACATTTCAAATTTGATGTCTTTGATGATGTAACTATTGAAAATTAGACCTCTCCTTGCTGCATTGAACCGATAACATAAATAAAATACAGGTCTTAAGATTTTTCATATCCATTATTCAAAGCTATCATATTTATATCTATAGTCTTACATATTATGTATCATAGGGGGTATTAAAAGGTTCTTCTTACAGGGTTGGCAGTACGAGAGTGAAAGCCCTAACCCCATGGGCCATGGTAACCACTTCAGGTCAAGTTGGGTGTATACTTGTTTGCCACCTAAATGGTATAAAAAAACTAAACAGTAAACCATCAAATTGTTTATTGTCTAAAAATGCAAGACTGTTATGTAACAAAGTTGATACAGCAGATAAAATTTATGAAATCATATGACAATGTAACATACAATTACACTGCAGTAGATTAATTCAAAATCCTTTACGAAAATAATTTGATTGACAGTGTAACTAGTTGTTATTTGAACAACAATTCAAACACAATACGTTACTGATATATCAAGGATTTTAATACTCAAAACAAATAACAATAAAACTATTTTGGGTTGTGTTTTGATTAAAATTTAAGCATTTAATTTGAAGGTGGCAGTGGGCTGGCCATATATTATCTGCTGAAGAACCTATTTTTGGTTGGAGCAAACAAGACCAAGGGTCCCCACTCTGTGTCCTGACCCCGAGAAGGTGGGACCAGTCTGATAGACAGACGCCCTGAAAAAGGTGACTGGGATAGACTGAATGTAGAAAACCGAGTATCGGGAGCTATGGAGGACATTGAGAGAGACCTTTGTCCAGCAGTGGACAGCGACAGGCTAATTGATGGATTGATTGATAATGGACTACTACAGACTGTCTGTCACACTTTACGCCTAAATCACAAAACCGATTTAATAAGGCTGTGGCCACGTGGTCCGACCGCTTCGTTCGACTGGTCGGACGACGCGGATTTTACAATAGGCACATAAAAATATTAGAGTTTGGGAAAGTACTTAAAACTACATTTTATCGCGTCAGAATGGATTGAAAGTATGAAAGTTTGTAATTTTTAAAGATAACCTGATGAAATTCGGTACAGAGATAGGCTAGAACTTAGAAAAGAATATAAGCTATGATTGGTCATGATAATCGACATCCACGTGTGCGGAGCTACAGACAAGCTAGTAGTAGCTAATTGAAACAAACTTAAATTAAAATATTCCAGGAACTAAATAAACGCAAAACTTATTTTGCTTCATTTTATCCCCTACTGGGCAAATTTTGCGTGACACCGCCATCATAATTGTGGTTGTTTACACTCGGCTGGATTTCAACGCACCGGTAATTGGGCCAGGAAATTGTTTTCCAAATCTCTTTAGTAACTGATCGTGCGTTCAATGCCTTTATGTTGAATTTAAAAGGTTCGTGAAATGCGGTAGGGAAATTTTGGTCCTTATCGTTAATCTGGTTTTGTAATTTTGTTAGTGTATTATTTGTGTTCTTTTGACGGTGTTGCAATTTTGACGGTGTACCTCTGTAATTTTGTTTCAGTTTATAGAAAAGAATAGATACTAATGAAATGATATCTGCTATATACCCATGTTTTCACAACATATTACTGAACGGATTTTGAAGAAATTTGGTATAAAGATGGTTTGGTCGCTACAACCGACGTTCATACAACATAGGTATAGATACATTTGTTTGTTCAATATACTCAAAACTTTCTACCTCCTTGGGAAGTAAAGACAACCAGAAAATAATCAACTGCTCACTTCCATCCATAATATCCGTACTCCGTACATATCTCATTTTTAGTCTTCGTTTCTCTTCTTCCTATAACCTCTAGTACTTATCGTCATTCATTCAAGTAAGTAAAATCATGAAAAAGCATCTGTTGAGACCGTCAAGGATCGTCTGTATATGGAATTTTGTCCTGTATATTCTGAACCTCATCCTTATTTCCTATATGTAGCCAATTGAAGGACTGAATATGAAAAAGTAAAGGGTAAGTCAGTTATGATCGACTTTAATAGGCATTCTTCTAGGCTCCCTCTGTATCTGCCTTATGCAAAAAAGCAACTTTATTAAAACTTAACTCTTTAATCCTAATAAAATGTTTCTTAAGTGATTAACAATGTTACAAAACTTTGAACCTATTTAAAGCATCAAACTGCTAGCAAGCCTTGTAGCACCACATTAGAGCGCCGTGCACAGTGCACTCAAGCGGCGCGTAGAGCCTAGCCGCAAGTTGTTCGGCTCGACCCAACACTCCTAAACAAACACTAAAACGTGGCATGCCTAATTTATAGAACAGCCTCGGCGAGCGCGAGCGGAGCACCGAGGCACCGACACCGGCCCGATCTCGCAATAAACATGTTTTTTATTTCGCATGTCCGCGCACTGTCAAATATATTACAGCCCGCGGGGTTATTTACGACCTCTGTCGTCCGCCCATACGTTATACTTAGTATCTTTGTTTGGACACAATAAGCAATATTTCTAAAGGGCCCCGCCGCCGTCGCTCGCAGCTGTTGATATGGGTTCCCAAATTGACATATTTAATTTGATCGCAACGGAGGGTCTGACTTGCCCGTTTGACAGGTTTTAGTGTCGGATTAACATTAACGTTATGGACTTAGCGATGTCGATAAACTGAAATATCGCCTTTTGTTACGCTCAATGTTTATCGATTTACATGTAAACGGCTAAAGTTAGCGCGAGTGTTGACACATCAAACGGTTTCACGGAAAGCTCCCGTCTGAGGGAACAGATCAATTTTCCCCCTTTGAACCGGTACCGATGCATCCCAGAACAAAGCGTGATCGTAAAAGAGTAAGTAGTTTCGAATGTGTCAGCAGTAAAGTACGATGACGCCAGGAAAGAATGGAGCTGCGCCGTCGTCGGGGGCGTAATAAAAGTGGCGTGAAACAAAAAGCTGTGGAGCGCAGTGGTGCGGGCGGGCGCGCGCTCTGCGAGCACCAAGCCGCTCAGGTAAGCGCAGTCACGCTCGCGGCGGCGGCTCAAAGCGCTGCCCGTCATGGGTGGCGAGCCACCAACACCATCGCACGTCTCAATCCGCACCCGGCTGCCGACCATACCGCCTTTCCTTTTTCCCCTACCGCAATGCAGCTATGTGTCGTTTCCGCTTTATTTTTTACAACCGAGCGCTGCAGCGGTGAGACATAGCGTTCTCCCTCTGATATTTACTTAAGGTATAGCCGTCCTTCTCTGCACGGTGCGGGGTGAGGGGACCGCGGCACGTAGAGCGCTGGTGGGGTCCGGTCTCTCAGAGTTGACTCGACCGCCGCTTCGAACGCACGCGCTACAGTTTCAGTTCCGCGTTCCGGTGACATAGAGTAGTTGTTGCCAGAGGCGTTTCGTGACCGCACTGTGAAGTTTCTAAGTGATTGTAAAAGTTATCTCCCAAATGGTGGTGCTTGAAGACGGTGGAATGATGGCTACTAATCCTAACCAATATTTACAACCCGATTACTTGAATCCTCTTCCGTCCTCTGTAAGTATTAATATATTTTTTTTTAATATTTTAGTAATAATAAAAAAAAACTTGTATTTTTTTTACAAAAATTTTTACTTTTTAGACATTTTTACTTATTTGTTGTTTCTATTGTTGCAGTTGGACTCGAAGAAAAGCCCGCTTGCGCTTTTAGCGCAAACATGCAGTCAGATTGGCGTGGATTCGTCTCCAGCCAAACCACTGCTTCCGCCGCTAGACAAGAAGAAAGTGAATAGTGTTAACAGTGATGCAATTAGTCGTTCTTCACCTACTAATACTGTGACAAAACAAGATAAACCACGTTCCACACCCGACAATAAGCATTTGGCGTTCAAACCATATGAAACAAATGTTGTTTCGAAGAAACCTGAAGAACGGCCGTCATCTAAAGCTAGTTCAGAGAGCTTGGATGATAAGAAATCTGGAAAGAGTACACCAGGGCGTAAATCTACACCGCCCACAGCAGAACATGGCAAGAACAGCCCTAATGAAGCAAAAGCATCTCCAAGTTCTTCTGGTACGAGCCCGATCATTCGCTCCGGATTAGAGGTTCTAGGACATGGCAAGGATCATCTTGGCGCATTCAAGAATTTACCGGGTTTACCTGGATTTAATCCCCTTACCGGACTTTGCTACCCGCCGGGAATGGAACAACATGCCAATCCAGCATTCAGACCACCTTACGCTGGGGCTCCATTTAGTGCCCATCACGCTGCAATGTTAGCAGCTGCTGCCGGCTTCCCTGGATCTTCACCTAATCCTTACCTTGGTTACGCGAGAGTCAAGACACCGGCCGGTGGCGAAACCCTTGTGCCTGTGTGTAAAGACCCCTACTGTACAGGATGCCAGTTTTCTATGAACAATCATCATTTACTTACGAGCAATGGGTCATGTCCCGCTGGTTGTACACAATGCGAACACCAAAAGTACAACTTAGCAATGGCTATGGCACTGTCACAACAAGGGGCCGCAGCTGGTGGTCTACCGTATCCACAATTGAGCCGCCCTTATATTTGCAATTGGATTGTCGGTGAATCGTATTGCGGGAAGAGATTTGGAAATTCTGAAGAACTTCTGCAACACTTAAGAAGTCACACAGCGGATGGGTCTACACCTGCATCTGTTGCATCTACGCAAGCCTCACTATTGAACCCTCTAAACCCATTATTTACTACCGCTGGTCTGCGCAGCGCTTACCCGACGGCACCTCTCAGTCCGCTGTCTGCGAGTCGGTATCATCCTTACTCAAAGGCCGGTCTCCCTGCCAGTCTTGGTGGATCCCCTTACGGAGCTTTTAACCCTGCGCTAGGACCTTTTTACTCTCCTTATGCGATGTACGGTCAAAGGCTGGGAGCCGCCGTCCACCAGTAAATCGTGTTAAGTGCAAACCAGGACTTTTAAGTAAATTGTCCAATTTTCTTCTGTGATATCGATAGACTATTCATGTTCTAAGGCGCGACCCGCCATGACAAATTTAGTGATTAGTGCAATCTAAATATAATTATTTATATTAGGTGGATACGCCGTCGGCGTAGAGATATGAAATCGTGGACTGTACAGCCAATGTTTTGTGTAAATAATCTCTATGTTTAATATTAAAATAAATGAATTATTTCAAATATAATATCTATCTACCAAGCATAAAACTTTTATTTTATTTCTCATTCTTCATTGACAGATATCATCCGGCTTGATGATCATAGCACAATCAATACATAACTATGTACATTGTGTTAAGACTTATCCCTATTGAAATTATCTGATAGTCCTATTTTATTCACAAAGCTATGAATAAAATGTTTTTTCACAGGAAAATTTCACATTCTCTCACTTTTTAATGAATTCATTATTAGAAAGCAAATAATGGCGCTTCATCTGTTTCGTTTCAAATGCCTGTTAACTTAAATTATCATAAATTAAATATAATTTTATTCACAAAGCTAAATATGAACAATTTTTCAGATAGGTAAATTAGTAGACAATTTATGACTAGAAAATAAATAATGATATAACAAACGTAGTAAATTCAACAACCATTCAACTTCGTTAGAGAGTTGCTTTACGATGTACAAACGCAATAAACTTAGTCCATCGCCTAATTAATGTTCTGACAAGCATTAGAGCCGTCAATCTATGTAAGAAACATGACAGTAATCACGCGATCACACCACCCATAGCGTATAAGGCTAACAAAATAATTTATTACATTGAAAATACATGAAAGAGGTCGGTGTTCACCGTCATTAATAACAAAACCGTGAGCTGTCAGCTTTAATGTCAAGTTTTTTTTTAATAAATACTATTTTGATTAGGCTCACGTCATGTTGGAAATTCAACTGTCAAAAGCCGTAATTGGTTGGTCGACAGAGTAACATGGAGCAGAGGCGACAAGACGGGACTAAAAATTAGGTAGCCGAGCGCATTTGACGGGTTAACTTAATAGCTTTTCTACACTATTATAATTTTCAGTTTTTAAATTATGTTTGAGGCATCCTTTCTAAATGCTCATAAATTTTGTGCTTTAATCGTTTGAACGTTATACTTTCGATTTTAATAGACGATTTTATACTTTTGGCAAGTCATAAAATTTGTATAGATTAATATAATTTGGTTTGCATATAAATGGGGTAATTTTTCGTAATATGTGACTTGATGATAAAAGTCGGACTGAATATAAATTTTAATTAAACGCAATACATTAAAAGATTAATGTCCATAATCTTGACGTATTTCACTTTTACATAACTTAGTACTCACAGAAAATATGACTTATTTGTGAGTAATTTTGTTACGTTTATTATGAGTAGGTATGTTTCTCATTGCATTTTGAAATTCATTGAAGAGAATTTTGAATTCAGTATTTTTATGATAGGGGTTTCTGTCAGAGTTACTTCTAATGTTAATTGCAATTTATTTAAGATAAGTTAGTTGTGTTTTTTAGAGAAAAAATAACCATATTAAAATCGTATTTATTATAATAATTTAATTATTCACAAATAAAACAATAGTATTCGAAACACTCTGACGCATGAACTTAATTTATACAGATACTTATTTCCAAATGGAAATTATATAAATAAACATTAATCAAATAAATTAAACTAGAATCGTAATGACACAGTCTATGAATATGATATTCTAATAAATCAGCCAACGTTTGATAGCAGTTTCGTAATTAACTAAACGATTGAAATTGATTGATAGTGACATTTATATCCGCTCTGATTTGTTTTAATAAATCACTGATATTATAAACACGCCTATTAAGTTTGATACGACTTTGACACAGTTTCCACTTGCAGTTTCAAGTTTCGTCATACTAGCGCCATCTAGTTCAAAAGTTTGAAACTATTGAAATATGAGTTGAAGTTTTTGAGATTAAACTTATTTCTGACTAGTAATAATGATTTATCGCGAGATCAATGAATTACATTAGGATAGTAAAATTCAACTTTCACTGCTTAGTAATTTATTAGAAATATTTGATTGAAATTATAATATAGATACGTTCTATTCTATTATTATATTGGAACATGATACAAATAAAATACACTTTATTTTAAACAATATACATCAAAAGATTTATATTGAATAGTCAAAAAAATATAATGTTGAAATTATATACTATTATTATACAAAGTGAGTAAGGTGCTCTAGTACATAAACATAATTGGTATAATAAAATTACATCAACTGTTTGTTATAATAATAATAATATGTCATGTTCATCAAGTATTGTGAACATTAGTGAACTAAAACAATGCCAAAACAGGTGGTGCAAACATGGTTGATTAAAAAGATGATGAATACATGCAAAGTAATTAATACGTGAAGTGCGATGATTACTAATACTAATTAATCCTTAGCCAACAAATAGCCTTTGAACAATTTCATTATGCTGTCAAGTAGTAATTAACCCTCAAGCGCTAGGTGTGTCTCGAAATGTCAATGTGTCAAAAACGCATAAAATTTATATCCCTCGCGTTGTGTTTTTACGCGATGATCGTGATTAATAGTCGCATTAAAAAGTTTAAAAGAGGACATATAAATCTTAAGATATTAATTGAGATAATAATGTAGATTTTATTAATGCCACCAGAGCACGCCTTGAAATATCTCTACATGTTTCAATATAAATGACCTCTCACGGCGGGATTAACTTTGACAGATGCGTAGCGAAGATTGATGCCTTACAGCGCTGTAATCCGTGCAGTGAAATAACCAATTACGATTAGCATAAACATAAGGTGGAGTAAATTAACATATTATCAGCAGATGAATAATGCATATCGAGGTATTATGTACCCGCACATCAAATTAGAGGGTTATGTTACCCTTCAACGCGATGTATTGTCAAAATCGGTTCAGACGATCCTCGTTATTATGTTAATTTAATGTTTTTGTACCTGGATTTAGTTTATTTATGAATTATGCATCAGTTCTATATTTTGGAAACCTAATGTCAATACAACAGATTTTATTGGTATGTTTATTTTTTTTTTGTGCGTCGTATTGTAACCCTCAAATGCAGTGTAAAGGTATTTGTGACGGTGACACGTCAATGACAGGAAATTTGACAATGCGTGACCGAATGAGCGATCGGTTCATTTGATAATAGAAGTTCGCGTTTAGAATATTAAAAGCTTAAGCGATACTTATTGTGATACGAGTCGTGACAACGTTGGGGTTTCATTTTTTATTTGTTCCTTTTTATATGAGTATTACTTGTTAGCAATGTAATAGGATGGGGACTCGAGTAATGCTTTATTTAATAGCATTTTATTGTTATAGAGACTTTTTTCTGGCTCAAAAATTACCAATAGAGATTACTTGCATGGATAGCGATGTTTTGTTACGAAAACAACTTCTTTTAAATCTGTGAACATGAAAAGAGAACATAAAATATAAATAGTGCCGCTTTCACGACGTTAGACGTAATGTATCACGGAGAAGATTTATGAGAAATGCATTGTATGAATCATGTTGTTTTGCAAATCATAGCATGAAATAATAAACAATACTGTCTGTGTAAAGTGTGGTTTGTTAACAGTTCAGCGATTTATCTCCAAGAAAGTCAGAACCGAATGATGGATCACATCCAAACGGCTATTAATTACACTACTAGATCAGATAACAAGGTACTACAGATAAGACATCGCTTGTCTCGTCTACGTTAATAGGACATTTTATAAAATGGATTGTATTTTAAGTATTAATTGTCAGCTGCGAAGGTGACAAAGGACCCGCATTAAGTTAGCTGTCTCATGTTACTGTAAGCAAGACTATAGTTAAAGTTTTGTTCCACGATATTTGTTTCTCTTTTTTATTTTAAGCATTTTGTCCAGAGTCCTTATTTATTTAAATTTATCTTCACTCAGAAGTTATAATTTTACTACTTATTATTTCATTTTACAAGACTAGCTGAAAGGCGGATCCTGAGCTCCAAGTTCACCTCGGCCTCGGATGCAATCAGGAAAATTCGTCTCCGTGATGATGATGGTGAGGTGATGACGACTTCTTCTTCCCAGACTATGTAGTCAATATTCAAAACAAACCGTCGACAGTTAAAAAAGATTCTTCCTTAAGTACTACAGAAACTTGTGCAGTGGGTATGACCAGTGTTGGGCAAATTTTAATTACAATTCCAATTAAACTTGCAATTAACCCGACTGCTGTCTAAAAGAATGAAACAAGTTTGACAGCCTGCAGGCGGTATCCTTTAATTTTCTTTTGGTTTATGATTGGCAATAGGGTATTGTCTGCTGTCAAACTTGTTTCGACCTTTTAGACATTTATAATATTTTTTAACATTGGTTATGTCAACTATAACCTACCTGGTTTTCACTCACTTGTGAGTGTTGTGCGGTTTCGCAATGTAGAAACTCGTGACGGAAGGCCCTTACAATAATTTACCCTACCACGAAAACAATTATATTCTTCAATCTTTCTTTTAGCATTTGCGTATACATTCTTAATTGTAAATTGTTATATTTTACAGAAACTGCTCAACAGTTTCATTGTCAGCTTTACATTAATTTTTACTTCGAGATTTATTGATACCAAATAACTTTTCATAACGTTTTAGATTTTTAATATAATCGTCGTAATAGCTTCTTTAGAAACATAAGATATAATTGACAATATTATCATAAATAGTATAATTATCTTTATAGTGAACACAAAAAGCGTAAGTTTTTAACTTTATAATCTAATACGTACCTAACTTTAACTTTAAAAAATCTAATGTTATCTTAGCATGTCGTAAATATTAAATCATTGTGCTGCATCAATTAAGGTCAACGCAGACTGGTCACATTGTAGCGGAGGTGATTTAACATGACACTATGCAAAACCTGTATCATGATTACATGTCATGTAATATCTATGACGCTAGTCTTGATTATTGTCTATTTGGGTACCAATGTCTGACAGCATGAGAGAATCAGAAATAATTACAATGTATGATGTAATTTTGTTGAGGCATTGTAATCTGTTTTCATGTAACATTAGCATCATATCAAAGAGTTGGGTGGGATAACCATTATTCAAGTAATTTAAACGTTTAGTTAAGAAACGATTCACGAAAGATATCAATCTTTTCAATTGAAATTTATAAGAAAAAGATGAAAAAAGTACCGAAACATTTAAAAAATGTATTCGTGTCGGATTTTTAAATTATATTTAACTGTTTCTGGAATACAGTTAATTTGTCTACATTTTGATTTTATTCACTCAAATTAAATTATTGTTTAATATATTCTTCGGAGCCTGATGCAAGGATGCGTGAGATGCACTAGTCTTTTTATTCTATTTGTACCAATCCTAAACAATCTACGGTGGCGGACATGCATGACGTCAAATAGCAAATAAAAACCCGTACGTTGTAATTAAAACTGCATAAATTCACATACATTTTCATATAAACGAGGAATTGTGTACACATATAGAATAATTACATTTTCATAATTAGAATTTACAATGGAAAACAATCCTGTATTATCATATCCATCATACAACACATTTTCAACAACATTAATGGCTCAAATTAGGTTAAGAATATTTTTTAAATATTAAACAATCTGCTTCTACATTTTCCTGCTGTTTAATTTCTCTGTTTGTTTTCCTGTTTGATGCCAGATCATCATCTCTAAAAATGACGTCAAAAGTACTGTACGACTGTTCACCTGCTACCTTGCGAGTGGCAAATTTAAAATACATATTATGACATAAGTTCAAATTATAGGACTTATGCCCTCTGTATGAATAGAATAGAATAGACGTGAGTAAGTAGAGCGTTTCAAGTTTTTAAGTAAGTATGGCAAAGAAAATTAACGGAACCATTTGGTTCAGGATGGAATTGCTTCCAACAATTAAAGATGACACTGGACGGAAAGAAAAAGAAAAAACTCATTGGAACACGGTGGTGGAAAAAATTGACAAAGAAGCAGCGTCTCTCATTCTCTGAGCCTTTTATCAATTTAGTTGGATTTCCAGTCTAACTGTGATGCGGTTGAAATTCCATTATTTTCCATCTATAGAAGTTCTGTAGTCTGGTCGAACTTTTTAGGGCTCCAACTACCCGTAACGACCCGTAGTGTCTCAACGCACCTGCAGAAATTCAAGGGTGTTGGAGACCTCAGAACACCAAAGAATGCAAACTGCATAAATTATGTATATTGTCAAAGCAGGAATGAAAACAACAGATACAGCGAGGAGTTAAGAACCAAAACGTTATATGATAGCTCTAATTATAGTAAAATTAAATATTGAAATGAAACTGCTTCATACTTCAAACAACAATGTAATTGTGACAAAAAGTGAAATTATCGTGCAAAACAAAGTAAAATAAAACAATGCAATAATTTAGGGTAGTTTCCTGTTGTTGTATCGATATAACAGATTGTTATATCCGAAACAAAAAAGAGAAACGTAATTACACGACATATGACGAGGATAGTTGGACAAATTACAAGGTAAGTTAGGTTGCCGTCTAAGCGACTAAAGTACGGAATAACTGAAACGTAAGAATATTTAACTAATATGTTATTATAAAATAACTAGCTGTCCCGGCGAACTTCGTACCGCCATATTTTTCCCGTTCCCGCTGCACCTATTTTCTCATCCTTTAAACCTTCCCTGGACACCCACAAATATTTCAAGGCTAAAATTAGCCAAATCGGTTCAGCCGTTCTTGAGTTATAAAATAACAACGAAAAGTGGCATTGATTTTTATATATTAGATAGATAGATATGGTACAGGTTTTAGATATCTTTATTTTTATCCTTGTATTTTTACTGCTTTTTCTCTTATTTAAGGGCATACAGATAGTAAAAGACGATACCTAAATATTATGTGAAGAAACAAATGAAAACATTTATTCTTCTTGGTCACCTAATAATGTAACAACGAATGTCCCAGATTTTTACCGACTGATCTGAGTTGTAAGTATTTTTACTCACCATAATAAGTTGCATGTAATGTGGAGTATGATGCGATACCATAAGATTGTGGTAAACGGTATCTTAAATTTTAACTTGACGGTTCCTGCTTAATATGTCTGCTAAAATAAATAGCCACATATATAGCTTTCATTTCATTATAGAAATCAGTATCGTAATTTGGATTATTGCTGTCCAAAATATTTTATAGGATATACAACAAATACAAACATACAAACAAATACAAGTGCCACTAAATTGGACATAATAGGCTTAAATTCAAATGACTAGGCCTGATGATATAGATACACTTTAACACTGACATGTATTATTTTGATTGAATTGCATGTATTATTTTAAATGAATTGCATGTATTATTTTAATTGTATAACTTAATTGAACTTAGAATGTAAAATTTTGTACGCCAGAACCGGCAGAATATGTGATCCTACACTACTAGTATAATTTAAACATCATTTTTGTACCATATTCATAAAATAAAGAACTTTGACTTTGAAAAAAAAAACAAAATATACTGTATTCTCGCTGTCCGCTTTCACTTTTATCTTGTTCCCATAATATCACTATAGTTTAATTGGTCGCCAAGCTGTCACTCGTACGAAGGTCTGTAATGTAATAATTAAGATCCAAATTGTACTTCCCGAGTCTAACCATGCGGTTTGGACTATAATTTAGAAAATTTTGGGCTTTTATAATGATAGGAGAATAAAAACTGGTGTAGATTAATTTAATAGGGCTACCTGTTATTGTTATAAATGAAATTAATGTGTCAAAAGAATAGACGTATAATTATTTTGATAGTTCTGAAAATATTTAATATACGACTATTAGTAGTGAGTAAGAAGTTCTTTCAGCGAAGAATAAAATAAAATATGTCATAATATGCCGCATATAGGAAAATGTTTAAATTGATATATACTATTAATGTATGTAATACTATTAATACAAACAGTTAGCCTACGTAAAGTACACTATGTACTTACAGTTCAAAACAGTACTTTCATAATTTTATTTCAATTCAACAATTTCAAATGTCATTAAAAAAAACAGAATTATTTAAGAAAATACCATGCATTAAAAACGTATACATTAATATCTAGATTCTGAAATGATAAAAACACTCTAATTAGAAATAATAATACCAAGCCAACATTGCTGAGACAGTTTGCAACTGACACGTTTTCACCAAGAATAAAATTATATTAACAATAACAAAATAACAAGAATATCACATTTGTCACTCTAATTAACAAAAACACAAAAGGAATATTATACACTTATCATAAGGCCGCGGTGTCAGTATCTGCAAAGCGTGGAGCGAGCAACTTAATGCTTGATCAAGTTGTTTTTAATATTAACTGTTGTAACCCGACATCACGTCTACTAGCTACACCAATCCTAAACATGTACTTATGGCAAGTGATGTTTATTCGGACATCACGTCACCAGGCTACGCCAGTCCTAAAAGGTACTTATGGCGCGTGCGACGCGCCGCGTCGATCGAATAACGGGACAGTCGGTGCCGCGCGGTGAGAGCAGACGGTCGACGTTGCGCTACGATAGCAAACAATCATTGTCGCGTGTGCCCTATTCTGTACGGTGTAACTTAACTTCCCTTGTAACCAATATAATAAAGCCCGTTACAAATTGCGCCCAACTAGTGGCCCGTACTCAAGTAGATACTAACAAGGCGGCACCGACGCGCCGCATTTACCTACCTGCGTACATCCGTGGACAGTTCCCGCGTTTTGAGTGCGAGTCGGATCGAGAACGAGCGTAGGCATAGACGACAGACGTGCCAAGGACACGCCAACAAACCGCCGACGACCACGACAATGCCGGTTCCAGTAGCGAGACTGAAGGTCACGCTCACGCGGCGCTGCGCGCCGCGACGCCGACAACAAACAACGGAGCCAACAGCGAGATAGAGTACGTGGTTAGCGCCGACAATCACGTCGCCGCCGGTTGCAGTAGCGAGACTGGTCGTCACGCTCACGCGGCGCAGAACGCCGCGACACCGACGCCGACGACAATCGACGAACCCGAGGCAAACCACGCGACGACGCCGTTGGCGGCCGACAGGGGCACGATCACCATGTCGGAAGATCAACTAACGAGGCTCCTGACCAACGTGATGCGAGGTGTTGCGACACCGACGCCGACGCCCACGTTCGCCGAATGTGCCGGACCGACGAGCAACTTCACCAGATGCACGGCCCGATTCGACGGGGCCACCCGGAGCGCCGATGTGCTAGAAACGTTCCTCGAAAGCACACAAGTGTATAAGGAATGTGCGAACGTCAGCGACGAGCACGCACTACGGGGGCTACCGATGCTGCTGACTGGAGAAGCCGCCGTGTGGTGGCACGGTGTGAAAAATTCCACGAAGACCTGGGACGAAGCATTACGGCGGCTGCGTTTCATGTACGGCGCACCCCGCCCCGCGCACCGGATCTTCCGTGAGATCTTCGCCCGAGAACAGAGTGACGAAAGTGCCGATTCGTACATATCGCGAGTGCGCGCAAACCTCTCGCGATTACCGTATAATCTACCGGAGATAGTGCAGCTAGACATTGTATACGGACTCTTAGATCGTAAGGTTAGGGAAAGAGTGTCAAGAGATAGTGTTGATAGTGTCGACGGTCTGCTTTCACGAGCGAGGTATGTAGAGGAGTCGCTGGGTGAGGTGAGTCGATCAAATACTAATACTGCTCCCCCTAATGCCGCGAATAATACAATGCGTCGCAGTGTCAACCCTGCGATCGCCGATAGCAAAGTTGTAGCTAAACCCGAAAATGTAAACAATAACGATCGCGACTCTGCACAGAAACGTGTAAGGCCGCGCTGCGCTTTTTGTAGACGGTTTGGTCATACGATAGATGAATGTAAGGTTAAGTCAAAAAGTAGTGATAGTACAACGGACAACAAGGTGCCACTGGCTTGCTATGGCTGCGGACGGGAAGGTGTGATACGGTCTAAATGCCCGACATGTAAGGACGCCTCCGCAACTAATAAGGTAAGTTTCCAAAGTGCCGTCACTAACGATTCAGATGTGACGCGACCCACAGTGATGATTCAAGTAGCATCTCGAACTGGTGTCGCCGTGCTTGACACCGGCGCCACCGAGAGCCTTGCGAGTCCCGGACTCTACAAGATTTTAACCGACAATGGGGTAAGTTTTACCGAAGTGCGTCGCTCCATAGGCCTGGCGGACGGGACGCGTCAGTCACGGGAAACGTTAATAGGTGACACCACCGTTACTATACAGGGTCGAGTTATCCCCGTAAGCTTTTTGGTGTTACCGGACGTCGACAACAGAACGCTACTCGGACAGGACTTCATAGCGAAAGCAGGTATACTACTCGACCTCCAACAGGGTTGTTGGTCTTTTAATAATTTACCAAAGGAGAAATTCCCCTTTGTGCAGTCTTACAGTCTTGAAGCCACCGACGACACAGAGCTGATGCGGATTAGTACCGTCAGTCTCGAGTTAAGACAGGACGAGGGCTTCAAGCTGTCACTCGGTCAGAGAACGCAGCTGAACCAGCTTGCAGTGTCGAAGGCCGAGCGCTTCGCCGCAGCGAGCCCCCCAACGCCGTGCGCTACCCAACGCATTCGAGTCGATAAGAAGCAGGAGGTGACCGCTTCCCTATCGTACCGGATGTCGCGAGGTAAGATGGAGCTACTAGGCGTTGAGATAGAGAAGCTGCAGCGCACTGACGAAACCAGGCATTCCCCTCCGAAGATCGACAGTAGTGGTTACTGTCTCGGAGCAGTTCCAATGCAGGGGGAGGGCCCCGACGACCCCATCAGGGGGAGAAACCGGTTGATATCCGACGGAGTACCGTACAGGTGCTCACCCGAGGTAGATGACGTCGATTCCGTCTGCCTCGTGGTCCCTGTATGTGAAAGAGGAAGGATATTTGCTGACTTCCATGACGCTGGGAAGGTCCATGAAAGGGCCCAGCGTGTCAAGGAGAGATACGAGGACGAAGGGAGACGAACCCCTTCTGATAGTAAAGTAAGTAACCTAGCCCTATTAGAGACGCGAGGCGCTAACGATGTGGCTGTGGATGTGGCTCCCAGCCAGCCCGCCAAGTTTGCACCTAGAAGGGATGGCCCTTACCGGGTTAAGGAGGTGGCGAACCCTACGACGTACATAGTGGAAGGCATCACGAGAGGTGAGTACGTAGGGAAGTATCACGTCTCCCATTTGACACCTTACGTAGGCAGCGCCGTAGACCCACCCGTTAGGGAGAAGCGCAGACGCGGTCGGCCACGTAGGCTAATCGAGTGCTAGTCCGAACGCGAGGGCGCCTTGTCCGAACTAGAGGGGGAGTATGTAACCCGACATCACGTCTACTAGCTACACCAATCCTAAACATGTACTTATGGCAAGTGATGTTTATTCGGACATCACGTCACCAGGCTACGCCAGTCCTAAAAGGTACTTATGGCGCGTGCGACGCGCCGCGTCGATCGAATAACGGGACAGTCGGTGCCGCGCGGTGAGAGCAGACGGTCGACGTTGCGCTACGATAGCAAACAATCATTGTCGCGTGTGCCCTATTCTGTACGGTGTAACTTAACTTCCCTTGTAACCAATATAATAAAGCCCGTTACACTGTTATTATTTTTGTATCAACTAGGATTCAAGCTTATAAATCTCTGAAAGGATATGCAGAAGTATAAAATAGTCAACATAATGCTGATAGTAACCAACTAATAAAAATAGGGACTCATAGGAACAAAGGACACCCACCCAGTTCGACGATGTAGTGACGATCATGGAATCCATAAATTAATCAACTTATCTCCATAATAAGATGCAAGAAAAGAAAGATCAACATATATCCTACTAATCCTACTAATATTATAAATCCTATCCTACTATTATATCCTACTAATATTATAAATGTGAAAGTTTGTGAGAATGGATGTGTGGATGTTTGTTACTCTTTCCCGCATAAACGGCTGGACCGATTTGGTTGAAATTTGGCATGTATATAGGTTATACCCTGGATTAACATATAGGCTATATATACGCGATGAACGGGATCAGAATCCCACGCGGGCGGAGCCGCGGGCAACAGCTAGTACGTAATATAGTATGCCAAGCTCAGCCCACGTGACTGTCGATTATCGCGAGCAAACATAATATAATTATGTCCTTTTCCAATCTCTGTACCAAATTTCATAAAAATCGGTTCAGCATAAAAGCTTAACAGACTGACAGAGTTGCTTTTGCAATTATAGCTGCATTAGTATGGAAGTATGGATATGAATTATGCAGTAATTTTAATAAAATTATCCGCTTAACGCTCCACCTATCTCAGCATACATCTTAAAACGGAATAAACGTTCACATGCATTGTAAAATTAATAAGCGTCCTAGTTGTGGACATTTTGTTGTTAAAATAAGTAATTATAACGTTTTGACAACACATTGTCTTTATAATGACTTTGGGAATACAGCATTGTTTCGCGAAAGTTTCCTGCCTCAAGGCAAAAGTAATAACAATTAATGTATATTTATGACGTTGTTTAGCGAATACAAAGTAGATTTAAAAATAAACTGAATTCTCCACAACTTAATTGTCATTCTGTAGTGTTGAAATGGAGTTTTATGGAACTTTTTGGTAATATTGATAATATGACCAAAAAGTAGGATATGAAAGTATTTTATTTAAGAAAAATATCAAGCATTAAGTATTCAATAAAAGAAAGTTTATGAACTTACATTGTTTCAAAATATCATCAAACAGAAACCTATCCTGGGAGAAGATAAATCAAAGCCAAGTGTGTTGAAATTATGAGCGAGAATAAAATAATGAAATTCAACACAAAAAACCTACAGTGTATTACGACTTCGCTTATTTTTGTCCAAACGTTATTTAAAGCAAAAAACAAACTATTAATAGCCAGTATAATGATACAACCAATTCAGTATACTGAAATTGAAAAATACAAAGTTTAATTAGGCGTAATTACTTTAAACTATAGCTCTTATTGTAAGTACGTTTTGTTGGCGGATAATGACTATGGTTGACAAGAATACCGTGCTAATTTGGTCATTTTTCAACTCAGTCTACGTTCAAAACTTTGGGTTAAAAATAAAATAGGGTACTGTAAAGACTTCAAGTATATTAAGCTTATTAGTTCTCTTCAACTCATCGTATTGTAAATTATCGACCATATAGTTTTAATTTTACTTTGACTACTTCGTCCAGAAGAAAAGAGGAAATACAATCATAATGATCACAAGATGGCCGTGGCTATTTATTTGTCTTTTGTAAATAAAATCGAGGAAAGAAATTCAACACAAATATCAAATATATTGCTAGAACTGTCATAATTTATTTTTGTCAAATTATTTTCAGCATAGATCTAGTATATAACCAAGTGCCTCTTATAACAACACAACTCAATATGTGTGTACATTATTTTGAACATCAAATTATGTTTTTGTCGTCAGGTAATAAACAAAAGAAAAAAATAATAGCACTTGTTAGGTGTAGATATTGTTAGGTAATTGTTATAAAAATGTTTATATTGCTATTGCGATTATAAACATAGCAATTTTTGAGGAATATAATAATATATGTTTTATTAGTTATACGATATAAATAATGTTATGCCTAATGATGATTATGACAAGAAAATTTATGAATTTATGTTTTACAATATAATCATTGAGCAGTCATCATTAAGTATGTAAAATGATGAGTGGA
The DNA here is from genome assembly GCA_914767945.1 of Eilema depressum. Taxonomy (NCBI): domain Eukaryota; kingdom Metazoa; phylum Arthropoda; class Insecta; order Lepidoptera; family Erebidae; genus Eilema; species Eilema depressum. Next base: position 21,863,505 of record OU612021.1, read on the forward strand.
ATATTTTTTGCTTTTAGAATGACTAGCGATTTATAAGGAACATGCTACAAAAATTGTGTTTATTATTAATTTTTGCGTTAACCCATGATAATTATTATTAGAACTATCGGGATATTTACCATGTATTGTTTGGATATGTATGGTATGTACAAACAATCGGGAGCAAGCCAAAACAAAATCGCGAGTGGATACAGTAAGCATAGTGTGTCGTGAACGTGATCGAGATCGAGTTCGAGTTTGTAGTGAGAGTGAAACCAGTGGTAGTGTCCATACGCGTCACAAAAGAACTCGAAAGAGGGTAGATCGATATATGTTCTCCTAGAAACTTTTTCACCGTTTACCGCCAGTACTACAGTTCCTCCGTGATCATGGTGCTTGCAACAGCGCCGAAATATCGGAAACTCCAAACAATACATGGTAAATATCCCGATAGTTCTAATAATAATGTGAACGACCATGAAAGTTTAAAAAACCCATGATAAATTAACTAAATACAAAGAAACATTAGTTATGGTTGTTTAAGGTAATAATACGCTTTCAGAAAACAGTCTATATTTTCCTCTTATTTCTATCTATATTAAAGCGGAGAAGGCTGAATCCACCATGTATTTAGCCTTCTCCACTTTCGTTTTCTACTTTGATATATCTTTGATATCGTTCCCAAAATTTCATTGTATATTTCCTTCTGTACTATTTTTTTTATACTACTTAGGTCGCAGACAAGCACATAACCCTCCTGATGGCAAGAGGCCTATGGGCCTGTGCAACACCAGGGGAGTCACACTCGTGCTGCTGACCCTGTAAGAAATTTTGTCTTGAGTCTACCCTTAGATCTTTGACTGAAGAGAGAAAACAAAATATAAAAATCGATAACTTGACAAACTAGATCTCACATTTTATTGATATACCTAATAACTTTTCATTATGTTAATAACAGCATGATTATAGTCTGAGTTCGTACCCGAGATAAACGAAAACATATGCTCACTTAATTTTATCGCCGACAATCTCGACACTAAATCTCCTTTAGCAGAATCCATAAAATCTGCCCACACCTTCAAAACGTCTATTAATTTCCCCGTGGACAAAGCGCAAAGTCCGAAACAACGACAAAGACAGAGCAGTGCAATATCTTCATCTGCCGTTTCACACGGTGCATTACTAAGATTAATGGCGCAATAGAGGCAGTACAATTTGAACCCCAGCTCCCGGCTCGCGCAGGATACAATATTTTATGTTGACAGACATAACAGCGCTTATACGACCGCTTATTCTTTGTGCCCCGTATTTTATTCGCTTTATGACGGTCTCTGACAACCTAGTCAACTACATCCTCGATATTAATTGTTGTTCTAATTTCAACTTTATTTTTACCTCATTAGAGTTCGATAAAAGTTTTAGTAGCAGCAAATTTCCTTGTGGCTTTATAGTAATGGTCGTGGATGCCGGTTGAATGTTTGTTAGTATTTTATTTCGGGGCGTTCTCGCGTCATAAAATAATAGCGTAATGCAGTGTTGTAAATCAATTTTCTTTTTGAACGATGACGTTTATAATGAAGGTCGGTAGTTTTGAATTAGTATAAAATATTTTTTATAAACGAGCGTGATTATTATCTGTGTGGTTTTATTAATGGACGTGGATAATATTGCCTGTCAGGCGTTTCTTTCAACGGAAGATGTTGGTACAGCTCGCCATAGATTCAGATGATAGATTGTACAACAAGAAATGAATAATGGTAATCTTGTTTATAACAATACCCACGTTACTCTTAATAAAACGATTTTGAGCTGTTGTTCTTGTAATGCATGTTAGCATGTTTTGAAATATGGATCACAATATTTATATTCAAACTACAGTTTGCCTTTACTACAAGGTCTGCCTGTCTGATCATTATATTTAACATTACACTTTGTTAAGTTTTAATATTAACATATTTATTTTTTATTGTAGCTACTATGCAAAGTGAAGTCTAATATCTGTATATCTCTTTGTGTGAGAATAGTCATTGTATGACGGTAATATTTCAACACTAATATGGTTTATTTTATTTTATTTCTTTTATATTTTTTGGTGCCACATTGCCATAACACTCTGCATCGCTGATAAAGTATTTTAACTAGTATCTCCATGGCACTATTTGCCTTTTTCACTTGTTATGTATCCAACATATTCACGCTTTATTGTCGACGTTAAATAGCAATACGCTTCATTCTATACAGTTTTACAGGTTGTTGCAGATGTTATTTCCCCTTTTCTTATTACTATAATTTTCTATTCATCCTATTCCTTCATGTAATTCCTTCAGTCGTCTTCTGCTTCAGTAGCACTTTCGTTGTATTCTTGTCTTTCGCTTTACATTCTTGTGACTGTTCGACGGTGTCTAGTGTTTATAGCTCAGAGTAATTGCTTACTATCGGGTAGATTAAGTAAGCTGTGTTTTTATTTACTGTTACTTTTATTTTTATTAATAACAATCTATTTGTATTTTTTTATTCTTTATGTCCAAATCTACAACTATCGATACACTATAAAGGTCTTCGCATTTACACAGCAAGCAACAGCCTCTAACAAGAATGGTGAGAAATAAAATAAATATTCAAAAAGCATCCCCTACAGATGGAAGAAATTGAAATAAAAATGCATGAATTCTTCTCCGAGCATCGACTTGTGAATAAAACAATACACATGCGACATCGCACAAACGACTTGGATCAGTATGCTTAAGAGGATTGTCTGTGTTTAGGGGGAATGCGATTTTATATTTATTTTTTGTGAATTGAGTTGGGCCATCGCAGGAAATATGAGTGGTTTATATCGTAATAGTTTTGGTCTTAAATACTAGTAGATTCCTGAACGAGCTTCCACTCTAAACGAGGCTTCACATTCGATATTTTTTCATCCGAAGTCGTGGGCGCAGCTAGTATTAAAATACATATATTCATAACTCGTTAGACCTGATTTTCTATAATGAACTATTTTGTCGTAGCTCTAAGGACAAATGTGTTTTGTATGAAGTGTTTTGTTAAATTATTATACCCTCATAAATATGTAGAGTTTACAGTCAATGCGAAACGGGTTATAGCATTAGTTTTGTCTCATATGCCAGCTCATGTTAATATTACTTAATTTAATTACTCAGTATATTGTTCACCGTCTAAAGAACCTTTTAACGTGCGCATTACTAAAATTGTAACATGTGCATGTCTGTAAATAAAAGTGACACGAAATGAAAAAAAAATGGAAAGAACTTTACTCCCACAAACCATATTTGTATTATACTCGTATTGCTACTTAAGATCGAATAAATGAGAAGGTTAAATTGGTTTCGTACTAAGACAACCATTCAGGGTGCCTGTCAATTATATGTATTACCATTTTTTTTAATCCTAATCCACGTTAAATACCTATTCATACTATTTTTTGGCTGCTATTATTTTAGTTCTTAATTAGTTAAACAATCTATTTAGTACATTTTTCTTGTTCGAACTTTCAAACATAATTTATTACAGTTTAATATGAAAACTGATTCTCTACATTTCACAGTCACATATTTAGACCTCTTATTTAAATGCGTTTGTCACCCTGGGTAATGTTTGTTTCGTATCACTAAGAACTCTGTCACACAATAATTCTAGTTTAAAAGTATTTCAATCACTCAAAACTCCCATCTATTTTCACCGTCCTCTCAACACAAACGAATACAATATCCAACAAAGGTGGCAGCACTGACATCCCTGCTCATCCACTCCTCGCAACATGACGCGGCTTATCCCGCCTGTCGGCCATAAATACGTAATGAAGGGATCCGACGGCCTCTACTATGAATTACTGACTAACTTTTACATTGTTAACAGAATCGTTGAATACGTTTATCAGGTTTAGAAAAGTACTAATAACAACATATAAAAGTTCAATGTTAGTATTTTCATAACTATTAATAGTTAACTTTCACTTCATATCAGATTTTATTAATTTTCTTGCAGTTTTGGATCAGAAATTCTAATTTGACTTTAGAATAACTTGACAAAATATACCACAGCTTGATTTTAATATCTAATAATATAATTAATACAAAAAAATCTATGCTAGTTTCTATACTGGTTTACTAATACATGACATTGGAGATTTGATTTAAGTCCACTATTAGCACGAGGTAAATAAATTAGTCATGATTTTTATGGTCTAATTATTGAAATAGCTATAGTTTATCAAAATAGAATTGATGACTACAATAAAAATAAAATACTTGGACTAATAAATGCTAAAAACAAAGTACTAAAACTGGACAACAATATTATTTAAAGCGGTGACGAACATGTTGTTTTAACCACTAGAATATTTGAATAAGCTAAAGTCAAGAATAGAGCTAAAATTTAAAATATGTTTATTAACGCAATAAAAACAATCGTGGGTTGTTATAATTACGTAAACGTGCATTAGTAATAAACACAGGAAAGACTAGAAGTATAAAGTAATATTTAAAGCCTGTCATAAAAATATTAACAAAGTTGAAAACTGTATGTGGTTCCGACCGAACTGTAGTACCGGGTTGTTCATAAATCTTCATTGCGTCCCGATGACACGCCGCGACACGTCTCTCTGCTACCGCGCTACTGACGAACGCTACGATACTAACAGCTTACAACACCTCATTTATATCAACCAATTTTGTACTCTAATTTATTGCGATAAAATTCATAACACTTTGACTCTTAGCACGTGGAGCTAAGTTTCATTTCCCAGCACCAGCAACTCGACAAAGGTAATAGTCACAGATAAATTTCAAGCTTCTACGGATGCAATAAGGTTCTTTTCAACAATATTGAACACACAGGAGTACTTTGTTCTTTTCGTTAGAATTTCTATAGCTTTATACTAAAATGTCTTTAGTGATACCCACTGTTTCAGTGAAAATAAATTTTGAGACGTAAGGCATACAGTTGCATTTTGAATGTATTGAAATATTTAGTATGGCAACAACATTATCCCTCTGTGACAAGCAACGTCAGGCTGTCGATCATTATAATATATGTGCCTGGCTGTCAGCTGTCTTAGCGCATGAATGATTCACTCCATGATAAATTTTAGCTTATGATTACCTTTCAGACGTACGTCAATATGTCTGTTTACGTAATTACAACTCCTATATATAAAGGCTTTCAGACTGTTTTATGGGGAGACACAGCGGAAGGTACTCCTCCGACAACTGTATACCGTAGTTAAAATATTTGTGAATGAATATGATTTATAACCGTAACGGTTGGAATGATAAATTGTAAGCTTATTCATGGTCTGTAAATATAGAAAGGTGGTCGTTTATTTTCTTAGCATGACCATCAATTTCCTAACCGTCGATTGCAAGATCATCAATTGCGTAGATTGTTTAATATTAATCATGAGTTTATTATTAAGAACTAAGTGATATACAAACGCTATTATTCATATCTGATGGATTAAGTTTAGGAGGTCAGTGTGAAATGTTTGTATTATGCAAATGTTGGTTGTTACTCATATCGTGTGTCAGTAACCACTTTTGTTCCAACTACTGGGAAACATTTTGTGCGAAATGTGATAAATGTTTTTGATGAAACATCCATTCAGTCATCAACATAAACTTTCACATTTATAACACCTATTATGTTTATAGTAGGATTATTATGAATGATTATAAAGAAAATCCAACCAATTACTCAAATGCTTTCATTGAAATTGATATCTCAAGGTTTAATCCGCAATACTTAAACAGAATCTACAATATCCTATCAGAATAAAATACTTAATTTATAGCTTGAGATCGGTGTAAGATCTTTATTGCTAGTATTCATCATTGCGATTATGCCTTATCGGGCAGAGCCAGTTACAATCTCCATCTACTTGGCGTTTTTATCGAATGTATTAAGATGGGAAAGTTCAGCCAATAATTAATTATTCACACAAGAATTACACACGTAAATCATGTTAGCGCGTGAGAAAATATCTTAATAACTGTATTAATAGAAATGATCTAGGTGATGTTGTAATATATGACGTAATTATATTTTTACGATTAATACTCGCCACAGGTAGAGGCAGAGAATTTACCGGGGTTAAGGGTAGATTACTTGTGATTCTGCAACCGTTCTCCGACAGTCGTTTCTCCTTCAAAACTTAGAACGATCACGAATTGTAAGTACCATTGAAAAAGAACTATCTTCTGCGTATGATCAGCTGGCTCGTGTAATGGCTTTCCAGCAATAGTTTTTGCAGTAACCACTTTGTGGATAGATAGATAACTTTTCGTTGTTACATCAATAGATTTACAGTAGGATGGATTTTCCAAAAAGGGTTATGAGCTACCATATTCTATCCAGTGTTCTTACTCTCACAGGCTTTAATGTCTCAACCAATTTAAATGTAATCCAGCCAAGTGGAGAAAGCTTCTATTCTGGAAGAACTCATAAGCTGGTCAAAGCCGAACTGACAGAACATAGATTGATCAGGTCAGAAGCTGGTTAGATGGTTAATATTTTAATCACAGTGGAGGAAGCTTGTTAAGGACAGGAGCAGAATGGAGAGCGGATTATCTTCAAGAAGAAAAAGACGTAAATATTATTATACATGCATATGTGTATAATATATAATTTATGCGTAAGATAATAAAAAACCTTCAATAGACAGAAAAATAAACCATATAGCCCAGTGAGTTATATAAATAACTAATAGTGCCGTAATGTATGCCACTTTATGATATGAAATATTCGACACTGGTCTAATAAATGAGTACAGTAGGTTACATTATGGCGATATAATGTTTTTATTTTACTGCCCGCGGGCTACATAACCAGTATAATTAATTATTGATCGTGTAGTCAGACAATAAAAATTACATCGTTAGTAGTCTGTTTAACGCGTATAAAGTAATGTATTTTAGTTCAGTCTTATAAACATTTAGTTTAATAGCCCGATCATGAAAGATCGTTATAGTTAGTAGTGTAATAATAACAAGTATGGCGTTGGCTATTTAATAATATTACATGGATTTAGATACATTTTTGCATCGATTAAATAAAGTTAGTATTAGTAATTGTGATATGCAATATTATTTTGTTTATACCTTCGACAGAAAAAGATTGCCATCATTTACAAATATTCAAAATACTCTTCATAGGGACTGAAGTGGCGAAAAACTGTGCGGTTTTAGTTGGTTCAAGTCCGAAATAACCACCTTTTCGCTAACTCTGTTGAAATCGTGAGGCCCGAAGGAGTTTTCGCACACACAGAAAGGTAATTGTGGTGATACCACCTGTACCTAGCGCCATCTTTCGGCAACAAGCTGAACTACTACGTCGTCGCTACAGATCCTGCATCGCGAAAGCGAAGTTCCAGCGCTCGTACAGTCAGCGTCAGAGAAAACAGACCCCCTCATGCTTTCATATCATTAACAAGGGGGGTCCCTTTTCTCTGAAGCTTACTGTACAAGACAAATACAACATCCTAACCTTGCCTGGTCGGAGGATCCTCCCTTTGTGTTGGAGGGACATCACACCTCGTTCCTCCACAGTATGATATTATACTATTGGTTAAGTAAGATATATGTAAGGTTTATAAAGTATCTGGAAAAATATTGACTTCAAGGTACTTGAACTACCTAAATACAGAGTGCAGTTATCGTAATTATGATCTTTCTAAAGAGTTTAATGCAATACTTGCAATTATATACATTAAACCTATCTGTAATGTAAGTATGTATAACTTGAAGTTATCATGATGCATATTATTAATATTAATATACATGCTTAGTAGGTAATATTTATGAGAACTTGCAACTGCATATAATTAATTATAACTAGCTACAGTCAGCATCAGATCGATCTTGATGATCAAAGTACTCTAAATGATTTCAATACCTTAGTTTTCTGCCCTTTCTGTTGACTGTTTGTTCTGATATTTGATACACACCTTTATTTTGGACAATAATACAATTGAAATCAATAAAATAGATTAGTTTGCTCTTAATACCTTGGGACTAAGATCATTTTGAGACTTTGCAGTCAAAATCATTCTGACGTTGACTATACAAACATAAAATCTTGAACTAACTCCTTTGACAATTACCGAGCACCTACATTAGCGAGGCAAAACGCGGAGATAAAACTAGTTTGGTAGCGACAGACAGACAGACATACGCTTATTGAAACAGTTGCAGACACGTATCAAGATGCGGTGCATACATCAAAGTCAGGTCTTATCTCGGAGTTGAGCGCATTCACACAGTCGCGGGCTTTGGCTTCAATGTTCGCGGCTTTCATGTTTAATGTTGCTGGCTTTATTGGTCGGAATTATCTGAAGTGTAGCTTTAGGATGTACGCTTAAAGTGTGTTTGAAGTAATAGCTTAGATATGTTTAATTATTGCTTTATGGTTATTTTATATTTATATGAGGTGTGTGCAATGCTTCGATATCATCATTGGGTTGTGGAGCTCAGATGGTATTTGCTTCACAGAAAATATCGAAGTTCAACCAAATCCGCAATTAAACTGGTAAAGCGGACCCCAGACTGAGATGAAAGATTTGAATGCGACTGAGATTAACGTTAGGATGAAGAAATAAGTCACTATGTGCACGGAACTTGTGAAATTGAAACGATGTTTTTGTTTATAAAGAGCTTTATAAAAATGCCAGGTTTAAAATATGCTGGACATTATAAATGTTCCATCATTCGTTTCTGTAGTAAATGCACGTTCGACAGCAGAAGCGGAGATGAAGAATGCGATACAATGCGATACGAGTACATTGTCTGAACTCATGACTACTGATCAGATGCCACCGCACTCACATCCAAGAACGAACAAAAACCATTCGTCTAAATAAAAGTTTAAAAGACTCACGACTACTCAGACAGATGCACAGATAACCACATTTCTATTCACGGAGATATAAATTTTATTCATCAATCCAACAAAGTAATAGTGTATGTATATTTTGTTAGCGCTACAAGAAAAATCAAACAGATCAGATTAATACCCTAATATCGTGAGGTTAAAGTGCCTAACAAATCAACGTAACAACAAATGTACCGATAAAAGAACAAATGACGTCAATATAAAATACTATCCCAATTATTTGGGACAATTCATTAGAGGGCCCCTCGACGCTTTCCGATTGCCGCGATCCGTCACACCACGCGCGACAGATGGGGATCTATTCCGTATGGAGTGCCAGGAAGAAATGGACACAGTAAATCAACCGTCGGCCGACAATCTCGCGCAGTCGCCGTCGATACATCAACTGTAATGCCTCGGATACCGCAACCAGATAATCGAATGTGAGCATCGACTCGTTACGCTGGAAATAAGATGAGGTTTGTGACTTTACGTCAACGGAAAAGACGTAACTCATGCACTATTTTAACGAACTTTAGACGGTATTGAGTGCAGCTGTTTTGCTTGAGGCACATAAATTTCCTCGAGAGTCGTTCGATGGACAGTAACAGATGGTTTTATGGCGCGGTGCTGTTAAGGTTGGTTTTGGTTCGCGCGAGCGAGTCACTTGTCCTCAGCGAACGAGCGCTGATAGATCTGTAAAGTTTGCCGCGGACAGGAATATATCGAGTGGTTGCCTCCGTTCGGCTTTATTTATACATAACATCTGTTTGAAGTTGAATCTACCGGCGCGGACGGGGAGCGCATTACCGGAGATTTATTCCGCGTCTTAATTGTGAATCGATGGGTTAATGAAGATAAAACCCGCGGCTGTGTTGTAAATTAGCTCGCGTGTCGACTCGTGGCTCCGATAAAGGCCTTCTTTATTGCTTTGTTTGTTTTCTCGAGCCGTACTTCAAAGGGTACGGAGATAAACTCGAGTTTTATGCGAATGTATTTATTGGCAAGCTTTTAAAGTTACGCTTTTACTCAGAAACGTACGTCAGGTGGAAATAGGAAGCCGGCACGGATGACAGCCACGAGATAAATGGGAGCCGAAGAGAAATTAACGATGCGTCGACGCCCGCCGTAATTAACTAGGCTACTTATAAATCAGCTGTAACCTCGGTCGTCTGTAACAATAGCCGCAAAGTAAGATAAATCGACAGGACAGCTCGGCTCATACAAGTCGATATTGACAAGCGCGGTATTCCCTAAACTCTTGTTCAAATTAGACGACAATTCAAAAAGTTGTGCGCCACAGAATGTAAAACTTTGAAGTCGAATGTTATACCTCTACGAATATTGAGATTCAAGCACATAGCAATTCTCTGTACTGTGACTACTCACAGGGTGACGTAGCGTAGTTTGGACGACGTTAACCCCACGCGGTCACACACTCTCGTCTAATGGCCGTGATTCGACAAGTACAAATGGCTTCTGTGACAAATGGCCTGCGGAAGACCCCGTGTCGAATGTTATGTCGTAAGTTCAAGCTATGTTCAGGCTAATATCGCACTTACTGCTTCGGTTTCAAATATTTAACATTGCAATAAACATTTTGTATTCATTACAAAATTTTACAAATTCAAAGTTAAGAATTTGAAAAATGTATTTCTTTGCTTAATGATTAGGTTTTCCACATTGATGATTGAGAATATAATTGACTCGATAATAAAAGTTCTTACTGACGTATATGCTCATAAGGCACAAAATAGTGCGTGAAAAAGTTGTGTTAGCGATGAATGATAAGTGAATACGGAAAGTGTCGATAGCTTTCTCAGTTCGCCCTCTGATACCGATCAAAGGACTTATCCAACGCAAACCTGCGAAAAGCACTCTTATGGTAAACGTTTAAAGGAAATGTTGAATGTTTTTGGAATGGCAATTTCCTTTTTGCAAGTTCATATAGTGTCGGATGCGTAAGGGGAGATCTCTTATGAACCGTTTGATTTATGACTCTTATTGCTTCCAATGTTGCTTTGGGCTCGCCAATATCATTTCTAACAGTTTTGACATACGATTTAGTGATGACGCAAGTACTGCGATATTAGTTCTGTGCAATATTTATGGCTTTTGCCGTGAGTGCAGATGAATTGATATCTTTTGTGTATAGAGGGGTTGGTAATCACGTTGCAGTATTTTATAAGTTATTGGTTTTTTGTTGACTTTGTTATAATAATTTTAGATTGGGGTTAAATTTAACAAATTTAAAAATTTGCCAGATTAAGTAATGTATCATGCAAATTCTGTTACAACAAAGCTTGTCTAACGGAAATCAAAAGAGATAATAACATTTATTGAACCCCGGACTTCGAGATGAAGGCCTCGTATACAACCAGGACTGACGCAAAGATGATGAAGATTATATACGAGTATATCTTATATGATCAACAAACTATTTTATGCTTACTAAAAGACGAAAATCTATTACTTAGGAAGAATGATAAGTATCACAACCTGACAACCACCACACAATTAGACCTCACCACAATAAATAACCGCGTCGATGCAGACTATCCATCTTCTAATGAAGAAAAGTGCGCTCCAGCGATGCTTTATCGCCGATCTGTGTAATTAAAACGTTACCCGCAGGAAATGTGGGGCAATAACAATAAATCTAAGCCTGCAGAGACGGTGTAATTGCACCATTTGAGAATGGATACCAGTGAATATTTGATGGAAGATCATGGATCAAACGTGTCGGTTGGTTTGAGCTTAAGAGGTTTGGGATTAAGTTTGGTGGAACGTGTTGGAAATATATATCCGGTGGTGATGATGTAATAACTATTGTGGGTGTTGAAATTGAAGAATTAATTGACGATGTAGACACCCACGCCTGTAAATTCCCGAAGAGGTAGGCTAAGAGGTATTAACACCCACATTTCGCCAACTATATATTTTCGGTTCCACGTAATAGGGAGCGAGTCTATTGTCGTCTAGCGGGCACTTTGTCTTGAGATAAGCATTAATAAAAAGCTGACTTCATCTGTAACTGTCACAAAGGTCAAATAAAAAAAGATATTAAAATTACTTCAAACAAGTTGTTAACAACCCACTATATTTCCCTACCCTAGAAATTAGAAGACTGATTTTGAAGACAAGACAGTTTACGGATTATGTAATGGCACCTTCAACTGCAATTCATTGACAACCAGACTCTAGTACATTGTCACTGGAACAATGCATATCCGCATAGTCAGAAAACGAAGCCTTTCATGACTCATAAGTGTGGAACAAAAGCTTGGTAAGATCACCAATGGGACGACTGATTGTAATTTATATTACGTTTATAGACATTTATTTGCGTTGCAATAATATTCCAAATTACACCTTATTTCAAAATCAAATCATGAAACAACAAAAAGTAAATAGCAGTATACGTTGCTTTGTTTGTGTACTAATGACACAGAATCTCTCAGTTCTTAAAGGGTCGGCAGCACGAGTGTGACTCCCCTGGTGTTGCATACGTCCATAGGCCACAGTAACCACTTTATATCAGGTTGGCCGTGTGCTTGTTTACGACCTAAGTTGTATAAAAAATAGAAAATACTGTGCTATATATTACAGAACCATGTCAGATTATTATTTTTCCATTATAAAAAAATAATGAGAAAATAATCTTCAATAATGAAGTATAGGCAATAGATACAATGTAAGATCGTATCTAAATAACCTCTACTTCTATACACATATTACATACTATTGTATTGTTTAACGAAGGCAGGACTGAGAAACTATTAGCATAACTTTGCATGCAGGGTTTACCAGTGTCGAACAAGCCTTACATTTGTTCAGAGTAATTTGAATATGCAGTAGATGTAATGATTATTACTTACACGCTATTGATGACACTACAACTTAGCATTGATTAACTAATATTTAACTATTTTTATACAATCTGCAGTATCTGAAGGTATGAACGATTATTGAATGAAATTTTACAGCATTTATTGTGCTAACTATTAAGATTTACTTAGAAAAGAGAATTGAACTCGGAAGGGACTCGAACCCGTGATCTTTCCCTTACAGGGGGAATGCTCTGACCACAAAGCCAAAGATTTTCTATTCCTTTCTTTTTCTTTTTTTTTTCTTTCTAGGGTACACCAAATTCCTTGGTCACAACTCGAGTACATCGAACATCGTACGGTTTTGATCTGTTCGCGTTCGACATACCCACCTGCTTTATTAGCTCCTGTGGGGTAAAGACCGATATTTATATAAAGAAAAAATAAATAAGTCGAAGTTTTTAATCTTTCTCATTAAAACACAATACACAAAATATTCAATGTTGCCACAGCCCAACACAAGAGTTCTTATATCGTTGTCGAGTGGGCTGGAAGAATGACAGCCACTATTCACTCCATCACAATTAAATACGTAAACAATCAAAGCTGAAATACGTATAAAAAGTAAAAAGGGATAATCACTATACAGACGGATAGTAGCACAGTATCTCGGGACACGTATCTTGGACTTAAATCGCGAAACAAACGAAGGCCTGGCGCGCACGGATTGCTGTGCTTGGTGAATTTGAGCTCGTCCACCGCAGTAGCATCTCGTGCTATCCTTAACCCTTTCCCCCCGGGGTAGTGATTTTTAAAGAATTTCCGGTTTTGAAGTTTATTATCATAATAAGGTAGGTAAAAGGAAACGCACAGATTTTTTTTAGATTTTTATTATACCTAGAAGTACTATTTCCTAGACCTAGACTTAAAAGTACCGCCAGGACCTTCGTGTTATCACAATGTAAGGAACTGTAATAGAAACTACAAAAGTAATGAGATCCTATATTGACTTAGTAGTTATTAAATAAATAGGTTTTTAATTACTGATTAACGTCGTGGTATCCAGCAGAACAATTTTTCTTCTCATTTACACACAAAAACAAGTTGCAATGCGAACATTTACTATGAGGTTTCGACTGAATCTCTTTCAAACTACAAACCTCTCATCTTCCCCTGTTCTCTACGAACGTAGGCCAATGGATGCCTCTGTTACCCAAGCGTACGTCTTTTTTAGTGAATTGCTCAGATTTACGCCTTTTGGAAGGGCCGCTTTTCTCAATATTATCAGTAGAAGACTTTCTTTTCTGACCAGCATCTTTCATTGCCATCAAGCCTTGAGTAACAGAGCGTTGAATATCTTTTACGGTAGTCTGTTCCATCATAAGCCCATGAAGGACATATGAATTGCCCAGAAGTATGTCCAGAAGGCCCCAAAACAACCTGTCTCACCATTTCGGTGATTTACGATCTATACAGTAAAGGGCTCACAAACGATCCGCTGTAGGTATCTACGCCGCCCATGTAACTACGAGTATTGTGATCTTTGACAGCCACAGCCACAGGGCATGTAATGGCAGACTTCCTTCCATTTTTTTCTTTACGTGACACAGTTGCCTCTTGGTTCCCATGATTTCCCATTAGATACTAAATGAACCACTTTGTTATCCTTCCATTTCCAATATCCTTCTTCATCCTAGCGTTAATTTCCAGTCGCATCCGAAACTTTCACCTCGGAGTCTGGGTCCACTTTACCAGTCTAACTGCTGATTTGGCTGGACCTCGATATTTTCCGTGAAGCGACTGCCATGTGACAGATGCCAATATCTTCAGACGGCAGATCAGTCTGAACATTAGATCCAGGTATTAGAGATGTGGGTCCCTGATTTATAAGGCACTCCAATACATCTTCATTTGATGGCGACGATGGTGGAACTTCGGCAAGAACACTATCTAAAACCCTTTCAAAAACTTCATCGAAGCCTCTTGGTGAGGGTAGTTGAAGATTTGCCACGTCATCATCGGATACACCTGCATCAGACTCTTCGTCGCAGTCCGGAAGCTCTTCTAATAACAGGGCTTCAATTAGAGCAGCATTGTTTGTAATATCCATCTCAATAGCGAAAACAATAAGAAAATAAATCAGAACAATAATAAAAGCAAAAAACCATTCGTTTATGATAAAACAAAATACCCACTTCATCTAGTATGTGTATTATAAAAACCCATAATTTTTGAGACTAAAATCACCTGACGGTACTTATAAGTCTGCATCAATTTTTATCAAATAGTCATATAAAATAAAGTGATAATCATTATAACTGTTTTTAGAAATGTAGTCAATAATATAAACAACGTAAATAGTAAAAATAAATAGGACTGACCTATGATATTTTATTTATAAAAAAATTCCAAACACACCGCACAACGAAGTGACAAAATGTTCGACAGGTTGTAACTTGCTGTTCAAATTCTTTGGCAACATCACGCGGGTATTCAAATAACGCGCTGTGATTGGCTTACGGATTGGGTACTCTAAAGGATCGTCAGTTGTAGATATCATAAAGTGTTTTCATACTTAAGTTATTAGGCGAAAAACGTGGTGGTACTTCTAGGTACCGTAAGGAGGGAAAGGGTTAAAAGACAGCAAAGAAACGTGTACTGCGCGTATAGAGCACATTTTGAACACATTTTAAGTCCAAGATATATATTACGTCCCAAGCAATACGTAAATGATAGCAAAATGATACAAAAGTGAAAAGGGATTATCACTATACGGAAGGATATACACAGTAATTCATACAAGCTAGTTCCGGAACAGATAAACGGCAGACGGAGACCTCGAACTAAAAAAATTCCTTGTCACCAAAACCGGTATTTCCATCAAAATTATTATCCATAAATCATCATCGTTATCTCTTAACAACAGCAATCATACAACACGATGCTTAGCCATTAACAACAGGATATTATGCCAATAAAGATATAGAAGGAATGGTTTATAATATTGCGTTTATCTGTTTTAGGAGGGCTTATGTTCATATGGGTGAGGTTTATTGCTTTGTTTATATTGTGTTTTTTTTACAATAGATATTAAACTGTGTCAAAGTATTACTTGTGAGGGAAAAAGGATATACCTACTAATACTGATATGGCCGATATGGGAAGTGTCAACAATTTCAGTTGGTTCACAATTCGGTCACGTACTATTTTTTTACCTTCTTTTGTTTAATTTGTAGAAGCATTATGAGATATCGATATTATATACGATAGTTTGCATTGCATCGTTTGTAGTTGAATTGCACCGATAAATGGATACGTGTGTGCTTGAAATATCAATAAACTGTACAGTATTTAGTATAGTGACATGTCGATTTATTGTTATAATTTAAACTGTGTACAGTCCAATCTTCATGAATTTTTGTAACGTGGCGAACTTTTATGCAACATTTACAAATCTTAATTTGGTTTTTTTGTAAATGTCGCCGTTTGTGTTTGTATGTATGATTTATGTAGGTATGTAATTACCGACAACAGGTCAGATATTTTTTCATCGGTTTCCCTTTTGAAAATTTTCACCTACGCCACTGCCATCTAGACAGCACGAGGGAAAATTCAGATTTGTATCGTTTCATCAACATCAACTTAATTAATACTTAAAGCAGAAAATATAGATAGTTCGAATATACTCCTACGATTTCTGAAAATCCCTTGTTTTCCTAAAAGCGTTTTATAATAAACTAATAAATTATTACAGTATACTTCTCCTACACAACCGTTTTAGGATCGCCTCCTGATCTCATATCGTCGACGCTATTTTCCCTGAGCACTATTAACATCCACCCTGTATGTAAATCTACCATCCCTTGACACGTAACACCTCCTATACTTTTTAAGCCATTTTTATCCGATGCCATCAATTCTGGCACTAGAGTAACAAAGATGTCATTCACCTCGGAGATGCCATTTATCCAGGAAAGTACCCACTAAACTAGGTACATAAATTATTTTGTCTGCTTCGCCAAGTGTAAGGAACTCCTAGGGAATTTATCACGCGTGGCATAGCGCAAGTGAGGCGCTGTAGCGGTGGAATTATTATTTGAGTAAGCGTAGTGAAATCGACAACGAAACATGGCTTCAATACATGTCTTATGTGAATTTACTAATCATGGTTGAAGTGACATTTCAGTCAGTTCAGTTTCAGTCATTTTATTGGATTCTATAACAATTTAGTTGTTTATTTTATTATTTACACTGTTTCTGACCTGTCAGTTGATTTTCAGCAGCAGCTTCTTTATAGCCATGTGAACAACATGTGACCAATGGCTGAGATTTTTGACATTTTTGACACACAAGAACAGGTACTTACAAACGAAAAGAAAAGCTAGTCATACAGTGTTAGTTCGATATACCTAAATTAAATCATGATAATATAAATAAAAAAAGAAACACTTCTTCTCTTGATGAAATTTTCATTATTCTTCATATTTTTCTGTATCCTATAACAACTTGGACTAGCTCCTCTTGGAAAAATAGTAGCGAGTGCCGACAGCCATTTTGTATAAAGCAAGGGGGTGGTTTAAAATATTATGCATCGTAAGGAAATGTATTTTTTGAAGGTAGACGTAGCTTCGTTTATTTAGTAGGATGATAACTTTAATTTATAACACTGAAGTCAGCTATATGTTCACTTGAGAAATGGCTCAGATTTTCACATGTATTTTTAATTTTGTATTTTACGCACATGGGGCACATACTTGCTCTCATTGTGAGAATTCCTAAGACATAGTTTACCCAGTAGGGTGTGTAGACGATAATGCAAACTAGCTTTTCCATTAAAACTAATCTAAGAACAATTAACTATAGGCACTAGACACAGCAACGTTATTGAATGTGAATTATATACATAGAAGGCGATTGACTACCGGCGTGTAGTGAGACAGTTAGGAAGTAATATTATTTTTTGATGATTTCGGTCGACGCTGCACCTTTCAAGGATTTCCATTTATAGGATGAAGATAGGAGTAAAGATTTTCATACATATTTGTAAAATATCTACGTAAAGAGGTGCATTTCGTTGTCTGATGGCAAAAAGTGGAGAAGTTAAATCAAATTGAGCATTATCTATAAGGTTTCTTCAGGGTCGGCAGCACGAGTGTGACGCCCCTGGTGTTGCATACGTCCATAGGCCACGGTAACCACTTTCCATCAGGTGGGTCGTGTGCTTGTCTGCCACCTAAGTGGTATACAAAAAAAAAAGAATTATCGTTTGCAAAAGTGCATCCGCTAAACAGATGAACTTTAAATGAAAATTTTAACATTTTCTTCTTCATTCAAGCACCTAAGCCAGTCGCATCTAAAGCTTGCAGTTCGGTGCCCAGGGTTATTGTTACTTACAACTTATAAGCAATAATAAGCTTCTTTACCTCCAACTTCAGCTTTGTTATAGATTACTTTCAAATGTATCACTTACCAAACATCTTTCCTAATAATTATTTACTTTCATACTCAGAAGCACCTAAAGATCAAAAATTATACAGCACCCAATCCAATTCTCCTCCAATCTCCTCCATTCACCCCTAAAATCGTCTCATATGTCGTACATGCTGGGGCTCGGTTAATAAAACGCGCACCTATGACAGCAGCGAATACGGCTTCGCCATAAATCCGGTAGAGGGCATAAATATCGTGGAACGCCGCATCGAATCACTTGCCGGAGATAAGGTGAGGCCACATCTTTCAGTTATGTGACTCATAAATTGATATTATGATTGAATGACGGTCTATTATTTTTATATTAGTAGATATGATTTTGATACGGCTTTACTACATATTATTTGTGTGAGTGGGATGTTTTTCCTTCAAATTTATGTTGTGATTATCTTGACATTTACCGTGGGTGTCATAGAAGGAGACCTAGGGATTTGCCTGTTCTCCATCCGAATAGGCGCTCGCCCCCTGTTACCTGGGATTGGAAATCATAGTTGACGAAATGTGGGTGTTATGTACCTCTACTTACCGCTTCGGGGATTTACACTCTTGAATATATTATATGTAGGTAATGTAAAATGTATCTTGACATTATTTTTTATAACTTTTTGTATCTTAAGTATAGCAGACTTATCTCAGTCTGTGAATTGCTATCCTAGAAATAGATTGCATATTATTGACTTTCAGATAGGTACATCTTGGCAATAACAACTTATCAACCATATTTTAAGCAAATGTAATAAAGATCGAAATGAAATTCAGAATTAAAAGTCAAAATAATGAAATAATTTTTATATATTAATATGTTCGTGTTATAGTGTTGTCTATCAACATTTATTTCGGGTGTGACCATCGGATTACCGTACTCTCCAAGGAATTCTACAGGGTGTGTCGTCATGTTTATGAATTGTATTGTATAAATTGGAATCAAGAATGGAACTAGTGAGAATTAACCAATCTTAAAACTTCTTGCTTGTTTTCACTTCAGAAACACATTTTAATTTCTTCAAACAAAATTGTCATTACAAATTCAACAGTTTGAAATAAAATCATAAATTTTCAGTAACAAATCGTCGTTTCGCGTACCGCGCAGCACATATCTCAGAGTTATTTCCCTCGGATGAAATATGTGGCAATTTCTTTGAATAATACATGGGCCATATTTCAGCTGCTACGATGCTCGTAGCAACTGTAGGCCGTAGCGACTCGTAGTGCTACATAAGGCGTGCCACAAACTTAACTGTATCTGTTCGATCTTTGACATTATCTTTTGTTACAACTGTATCTGTAACATATTTTGAGGTTCCATTATTGGTTATTTCTTTATTAAATTATAGAAAAGCAGATCTTCTCAAATAATATTTGTATATGAGTAGCGTTTTGTTTTGTTGTTCGTGCTATGTCATTCATATGAATATTATTTATGTTTCTGGGTTTATGTTTTCATGTGTAGCATGCCTTACTCCGTAATATATTGCACCAGGAAGTGTCAGTGATGTTTCGACTTTGTTATATTTGCTTGTTTTGCGTTGATTGGTTCTACGAGGGTCTAGGGGAAAATTATTTATTTCGTATTTTATAGAGGGAGGGAAATGAATGTTGAATGTGAGAAAAATATGTGATGCAGGTAGTAAAATACATTTGTATTTGATTTCACTGGACTTCCTGTAGTTTTAAAAGTGTATTTTACAAGAAATAGCCTTAATATCGCTAATTGTTAAGGCCCATTTACACGGGGAGAGCTCCTTGCCTGTAAGATACGATTTATCGAAAGCATAAGGAAAAATTGCTTCGTCTAAATAATCGCAAAAATAATAGCCTCGCAATTGAATATTGATGAATTAGCATCCAATCTTAATTTCATCTATCATTGTATAAGGTCCCACGGTGAGCCAATTGCTGTATAACTGTATAATGAGTCTGGGCTGTATATATTATTATATCTGTGATGATAAACAGCCCAGTGCCTTATACGACACCGTATGGGAGGAGATGCGGTGACCCAAATTCTACTCCGCCGGGAACCACGCGGCATAAACCTAAAATCAAACCAAGGGCCCAAGTCCACCTCACTTGTAAGCCGGCACACACATGCAAGCCGTCACACCTACTGGTTAACGGAAGAGGCTCTGGCGCAGACCTTCCTTTCGGAGTTGGGGAACTTCAAAGCAAACCAATTAATGGAAATGAGTAGTAGGAGAGAGAAACCCAGTAGGACTAGGTATTTCTTTATTTTAATTGGAGAACCAAGACGGTGTGTGGATTTAGTTGGTTCGAGTCCAACATACCACCCCACTAGCCGGCGGGTATTCCTTTATCTACCTACAAATGTAGATATGTTTTACATGTGTACAGAACTTTTTTTTGTAACAAAAATAAATGCACAATTTTCTGGTACCTCTATTTTTAAACATCAAGATAAAAGTGTGAATACACGATCCTAACATAAAATCCACACAAACGTCATGCGTATCAAAGTGCCATCAATTCTGTATAAATTAAACTGCCACCACCTGCCAGTTTTTGCCAAACGCCATCTTGCCAGATACAAAGATGCCAATGGCAATTTATCACTTCACACGTCGCCTTTGGTACGGATAATATATTGGAATAGCTATTAGAACATAATGAACGGTTTATTCGATCGTTTGTCAATCTTTTTTTGACATCCCTTTAATTTCCATTCCATTATGAGTCGTATTATAATTGCAATAAGATCTATTACAGTCTGTTTACTTCGAAGGGCTTATTAGACATCCATTTTTTCTGAGACACAAAAGTAGTCTTATTCTGTAGACGTAAAGGTTTACTTTCAATTGTATTGTTGTTAGGATTATTTTGGTTAACTACACATGTCATTTCAATTCAGAATCGCGTGTTCCATAAATTTTTGAGGTCTTAGAAATTGCCAATTTAGTGTGAAAAAGCAATTTAAAATAGTGAAGAACGGACATGGCTGTTTGCTGATAAATTGTTGGTTTATTTTTTGGCTAAGTGGGTGATCTTGGGGAAGATTATATCTGACAGCTGACATCTGTGAAAAGCTACAAATCTTTTGTAATACCTTGAGATCTGAGATTATTTTGTACTAATATTATAAATGAGAAACTTTGAGAGGACTTTTGTATTTTTAGTCTTGTCTAAGTACTTGCTAATATTTTAATGGATCTGTGCGAAATTATTATAAGTGGAGATGGAGTAAATCAAGAGAGGCCTAAAATCTATACTTATCCAATTTGGAAATTAATGAGAATGATCAAAAACTAATGTTTCTAAAATGATCAAAGCTCTAGGTAGAAAAGCGCTACAAGAGACGAGGTTTGTGAAATCTTCCTCTTTCTGTGCACTACGCTAAAATAGATTTATGTCACTACATCATTAAACCGTTCCTTTGTTAAGTCATATCTCATATGACACAGTAAATATTAAATATAACGACTACCTGCAGCGACCGAAGCTACTCGACTTCAACACCGTTTTATAGTCACACCATAATTTACAGCCATACCGAAAAATATTCACGGGTAAAATCATCACGCCAATGTCACTCCCTCATACTGTCACTCCGTTACTCCCGTGAGTACTACTCTTAAAACTCGTAAAAGGCGCGCCATAAGTTTGAATTATCGCCGCTCTGAGCCACAGTAATGAATATGGCGGCTGTATATTTCAATTTGGGCGCAACTGTGAGCAATGTGCTCCGTTTTTACGACCAGCTTTTTGGTTCAGCCTTTTTAGAATGTATAAAGGGTATGTTTTGAATAATTAGTGGGTTAATTAAGGAATGATGTTTGATATTTCTGTTGTTTCACTTACCAACATGGATTTAGGGTAACTGTTGTTTGTTGTTATACCTTCAAAACAAACACTTGTAACATATTTATAAGAAACGTGTCCGGATCAACAGAGAGGAAAGTTATGAAGTTTGTAAGAGATTGAAATACTCGAGATAATTGTATCTTGGACCTAAATCGCGAGATGAACAAGGCCCTGGTGCATGGTTATCCTCAAAAGACGCCCATGAAACGTGCACTGCGCGTATAGAGCACATTTTGAGCACATTTTAGGTCCAAGAAATATATCCCGAGCAACACAGTAAAACCAACATTCCTGTGAACAGGAGGTCACCGCTTTCAAAAATGTCAAATCGGGGCAAATTGTCTTCTATTTGCAATAAAACACTATGCATTTGACAGTGACAACCGCAGTTCCTACTTTCGCCATTTCACGGTTTTACTTTACCAAATACGTATAAAGTAGGCTACGAAGCTGTTGACATGTAATATTCAGATCATAACAGTTTACTTAAGTCAATGCTTAGGTGAGTAATATCTGGGCTGTGAGAATAAATTCTTTATTACAAATTTATTCTAGTAGATACCTATGAACCGTTTTCAGCCATTTGAATATTTAGTTTCAGTCCTAAATATTCATGTACTTGAGAGAAGTCCTGGGAGAAAGGATTTGATTTTATTTATTGAACTATTAGCATATCTGGAGCTTAAGTTGATTGAATAAGTTTGCTTTTAAGATACAATACAACATTTATGTATAAATAATTCATAGTGAGGGTGTACGTGTATGTGTGTATTACGACCTGTGTGACCTGGGGCCCTAGACAAAGTGACATTCTATTGATGGAATCGCGCTGAAGCGAACCATTTTTAAGGTTTTAACCAGTGATTTCTGGACATTGCGGTGGTTACAGTAATAATAATAAGTTAAATAATGTATTTCGAGTTACAAAGACTCAAATTTTATACAAAAAATATAGTTATATTAATGATTTAAATCAATTTCATACTACAATTAACGATTCCACTGGCGTTTTCGCTAATAGAATGTCACTTTGTCTAAGGCCCCTGTTGGTACAGTGTTCGACTTCTCAATCAGAAGTTGGAGATTTGATCCATGCTTGGCGAAAACATTAGTAAGTATCTAGTAAGTAAGTCCTTTTGGATTTTTTTGTATGGGATTTTCAAACATGCTTTACAATTTCTAAGTATGTATATTTATACCATTCTAGAATCAATATTACAAGTTATAGGTACTTAGTTCGTATCTAGACGTCGCTGTATAGTAGATAATTATAAAAATAATATATTATAATTTGTGCTGTGTTTAGACTTTACAAAACACTGTTATTTAAAGTTAAAATGGTACAATAGAATACCAAAACAGAATTGAATAATTACCTAAATAAATTTAAAGAGCTATTTAAATCTCATTGCTTATGCATAGTATGCAAAGTTGAAAAACATTGACAATAATAAAACAAATTATTTGGTACTCAGTATTATTCTGTTTATTATTATTGTAAGAAGGGGCGCGTGAGCTGGCTTAGGGCCAAAACTGACAAGCTATTTTAGCATAGACGATTGCTGATTTAGGACTAGTGCTAATCTGAAGCTTGGTAGGTATTGCAAAAGGATTTACAATTAAATAATAGAAATTAACCTTGAAGACCTGAAAATAAAATTGAAATTACAATGAAGGTCATGGTAGTATTAGCAATAAAGTTGAGATAAGGTCCTCATTCAAATTTAAAATTTATTTTCACAGAATTTAGGTCTATTTCTATTCATCACATAACATAACAATCCTTTGCTTTGTCATCCATTTATAACTCTATCTATTTATTTTCCCACTCTCCTTCTCCTTTTTCCACATGTAAGTGGCACCCTGGCCACCACTGTTACCACATATCATTCAAGACCACCTTAGAAATATTTCACAAAAAAAAAAAACAATCATCAGAAATATGTAATTCACTTTGAATATTTAAAGAGTTTTTCCTCAGAGTAGCAATAACAAAATGCCTATGCAACCAAATTTCACAGCACCTTTTGGACCTTCAAAACTCCCCACTGTAAAAAGTGTCTATTATCCTTGACTATGGACATTATATCATACTAAGCCATACATTGCGAGAAAGGCTAATTTAGCGAGACCATTTAGCCTCCGAGCGAGGTTGGAATTGTGATATACAGGGTGTTTCATTACGCTCGTACGCGCCGTAACCGAGTCATAATTCAAAATTATAGCCCGCTTTACGACTCCGGCCGACGCCGCGGTACGACATTAGTTTTAAATCGTGTTGCAGTGCGGGTGTTTAAGTGAAATGTCCTAAAGTAATGAAATGGAAAACCTTGCTTCATAAATTTAAGTTGATTCTGGCATTTCTTATAAGGTTTTGATACTATTACATTCTATAGGACATAGTTGGATCTTGATTGCTTTAATGTCTTCTTCTTCTTCTGCTTTTAATGTAACTATATCCAATGTTTTTTCTTGATTGTTTACAATCAAGAATCAAAGAATCAATTTCGTCTATTCACAGGCACATTTTATAGAGAGCACATTTTGAACGACAAAAAATATAAAAATATTAAATAGGTACAGTAAATAAACCATTTGAAAATGATGCTTTCTCTGGTTCGGTAAGTTGGTAAGTAAAGTAAGTAAACCTAAACAAGCAATTGATGGAAGAACGGGAAGAAAGTGAAAGGGAAGTTTTAGTTGTAGTCGAGAAAAACACCCAACTTAAAAAAGAATTGACCGGCTTACATAATCAGGTTGTGGAGCTTACACTCCAGCGGGATCACCTCCAGGCAACACTGACAGGCCTAGAGGAATGCAGCAACACCCACGAACAAGCTTTGAAACGCATAAGCTTTCTGGAGTGTGAATTGAGTGATGTACATAATTCCATCACTCACATGGAATCAGTCAGATTGGCGGATGAGGCCGCCCTCTCCAACAGCCTCTATAATGAGCTGGTGGCTGGGGAGCCTGACCTGATTTGTCTTGAGCCATGCATCACCGCGGAGTTGATAGACATTAGAACACCTGACATTCCAAGTACATCTATTGTTAAAGCCTGTGTTAATGAATCACTGTTGGATTCTTCAGTTGGGTTAATTGGTAGTGGCAGAAATAAGTTTAAAAAATATATAAAAATAAATAAATTTATTTCAAAGTCACAAAAACAGACAAGGTGCCTCAAAATGGGCATCAACAAGTGTCGTAGGGCCTGTAAAACTAATTTGCAGCTAAGACAAATTTTTGACTTTGACTTTGACTTTGGTTCTACTGAAAAAGTACGACAATACAATACGAATCAACGAACGAAACGAACGAAAAGTAGAATCAACGTTATGTGGAAATATGCTGTATTCCTAAAATGGTAAACTTCACAAGTAATATGTTCGCATACTTATCTGCTTTTAGAAAAAGTTATGATCAATCCAAAATACCTAACCATCATTTTGAGTCAGATCATTAATTCTGGAACATCCGCTTAACACAAAGCAAGTATAGGCCATAGGCCACCGACACAACTTAGCATCATAAAGAAACTGAAGCTAGTAAATAAAACTGATTTACAATTCATCTCCTAATGAAGGATAATAGCCTCATAATGTGATCTGACAATAATGGTACAAATATGATAAACAACCCCGCCAATAATACACAAATGTATACCTAAATGAAATAATTTAACATAACATACAACGCGTAATTCATAACCAAAAAATAAATGCGATAATATATTAAGGTGCTAATCGTCGAACCTCGAATTCGGCATAATGCAAAATCATTTATAATATTTTATTCCGACAATTCTATTGTTAATAACAATTTTGGGTAATAAATTCTACCTCCAGCGTATCGGATCCCCCGGAATCATACAACAAAGAAAAGCACTAGATCATTGCCGCACAAAAAACCGTACACGCCACGACACAGCTTATTTATTTATGAGTTCAATTCAGACTTAAAGCCCTCTTCTACAAGCATAATATTGAGCGATCGATATCAGCTCATTTCGGGCACCACACTGCGTGCGTTCAAAGGGACGTGTCAAAAAAAACCAGTCCAAGTGTCATCTTTCTTGTGACAGACGACAGCTGCGGGGAACACGACAATACGCGCGATATCGATTCATCACATCGACGACAAAGCCGCTCATTGGGGCGTCTACCCTACACCGTGCGCCACAGTGTAGATTTACTCTAGGTAATACATTAACTAACTGAATTTTGTAGTATATGTGGATGCGGTTTTTTTACTCTATAGAGGGTGGAGGTGACAGTAATCGGTGGTAGTGTGAAATGGATAGACAACCGTGGTGAATTGACAATGGTAGTGATTTAAAAGGGAAATAAATAGGGTAAAAGCCATGAAGATGGCAATAACAAACATACATTTCACGGTCGGGCATTCGCTGAGGTCGTTGTGAGTTGTAGCGAATTTGATACGGGTATCGAATGTGTTCAATAGGATTGTTTAAATACTGAATCCGAGATACAATCTATTGTGTGCCTACACAATCATAAATTAACTATTGACGTATTATATTCAACAGCTCTCGAGCTGCAGATCTTTAGTTTGAGATAGGGGATAAGTAAGAAAAAGAAATGGAGCGGGAATAGAAAGTCACGGCAGGCAATTGCACAATATTACTTAGAAACTTTAATATTAGTGATATTTTTTATGCCATTTAAGTCGCAGATAAGCTCATGGCCCAAAAATATGAATAATAATAATAAAAATGCATGTAAGTACTTAGAAGAATTTTACTTTTTGATAATTTTTCTTTTCCAAACCTCATGTGGAAAAACTTTGAACTAATATAAAGCGAAGATCCGACAAATCATGAAATATATTATTGTTCAACGATTGGTTTATATCTTTGCTACCTATTGGTCTTCAAAATAGGCCCGTTCACTATCCTTTCTACAACAGATGTAGTGTAATAAGCGTTCGTAGAAGTATGTTTTTCTTTGTCGAATTTGAAACATTCAGCTATTCTGACAACAACATGACAAAGATTTATCAGTGCCTTTTATCTAATTAAAAGTTGAGATTTATTACCCACGTCACTTTGGATTTTCTCCCTGTCTAGATGTCGGTTAATCACCATAGATGTATTGAAGCATGATTGGGCAATAATGAGAAACTTAAAACCCATGGGAACTGCTTGTCTGCTTCGGTTATGTCTACTGGGAATTCATTTCTTATAGAGCATACTTATGGGTTTTGGGAATAGATGGATTGGGTGAGTTGCTTTTCATGTATGGTGGGTATAAGAGTATTTTTTGGGCTATTTTAAAATTAAATATTGAATTCAATTAGGTACCTACTCACGTAAAGTTGATACGTTTTGTAATTAAAATCGGTAATTGAATCACAGTAGTTATTAAACTTAATTCTGTTTTCTAAAAATATCTCTGTATTGTTTTCTTATCCAGGGTTAAAGTTAAGATTTTTAGTAAAACTATATTTTAATATGGCTTATTGAACAATGTAACAATTTTATAGAAAAAGCCTGATAAAATGTGCTTATTGTCGTAGCCCTAGAAAAGTACTTTTTTATTGGCCAGACTTTAACTGGCTACCACGAAATAAACTGGATCGTTAAAAATAAATATTAGCAAATCAATATGACAATTAAAACCATAGTTTAAACGAAACTAATCTACTCAAACTTGTGTCTCAAATTCATGTAGGTATGTGCACCTAATAATATGTGCCGAAAAACTAGTAATATTACGCTACAACGCATACTAGGGGAGTTTTTTAAGTAACTAAGTGTGTGAAATAATACCCTCATGTTATGAGTGGAATTTATAATGAAGATATATTTTGTAATTTATTATGTGCTGTGTTTGCATTTAGTTTATTTGTTGAAGAAAGCTTCTAGCGAAACAGTCGACTAAAAAAAACACGTTTTCGTTTGAGAATAGGAATCGTAAACAGTAGAAGTCCAGCATTTAGTGTCAGTTTTAATAGTTTTTATGATTTAATTTATTGTATATTATACAGCCTCCGTGGCGTAGCGGTAGTGAACGCGGCCGCTACGGAGGAGGCGCGGGTTCGATCCCCGCTCAGTGCAAATATTTGTGTGAATGAAATATGAGTATTTGCATTGGTCTGGTCGTGCCTCGGAGAGCACGTTAAGGTCCCGGTTTCCATAAGAACATCTATGGCAGTCGTTACGGGTACTTGGAGCCCTAAAAATCCAAAAACAACGGTCTAACTGCAAAGCTTCGATATCGCCTAATGTTAACATTGGGTTGTGGAGGTCAGATGACAATCGCTTCACGGAAAATATCGAGGTCTAGCCAAATCCGTAGTTAAGACTGGGAAAGCGGACCCCAGACTCAGAGCTGAAAGCTTCGGATGCGACTGGGAATTAACGCTAAGAGGAAGAGAAGAGAATTTAATGTATATTATAGCACATGGTTAGTCCGTGTGATGACGGAGAAAGGCTAAAAGTATCATCACCCCATTTCATCCGAAGAGTGTCGTAAGTGGCGACTAACAAAAAAATACGTAGATGATATCACTGCGAGAGATGGAGAACTCGAAATAAAACCCTGTAGCAACCCATCTGACCAGTGTGGAAGCTTTAGGCCAAAGCCTCTCAACGTTGGGAGAGTCCTATGTCCAGCAGTGGACTGCGATACGCTAATAGATTGATTCGTTGGTGCAATTCTTAATCCCTAAGTACTAATATTATAAATGCGAAAGTAACTCTGTCTGTCTGTCTGTCTCACTTTTACGACTAACCACCGGAGCGCCAAACCATTCCACAGAATGCCAGCTCGTAATGACCCGAATACCCAAGCATTCTGTGGAATGCCAACATGTTTCTACACTGCACATTGTAATAATATATTTAAATCTTTTAAATACGTGAATTAGTATCTTCAGTAGCAAACACTTCTAAACTAAACAGTCAAATGGTTTCAAGTGTTGTTTACATTATCTCGACCACCCAGCGAGAGGTGACGTCATTCGTTGTGCGTTTACGGCAGCTTTACACAGCGCGCCCGGCGCAGCGGATAAACCGCTGAACCGATTTTGATGAAATTTGATATAGAGGTAGGTTAGACCTTGAGAAAGGACATAGGCTATGTTTGGTCGCGATAACCGACATCCACGCGGGCGGAGCCGCGGGCAAAAGCTAGTGTAATATAAGTAATGATTTCTTCAATTAAGGTGATACTAATGTAGGAATAAAATTCTGATCTGAGTCAGTACCTATCTGAAATCATTAAAGCTATTTAGATTTTTTTATGTATCGCCAAGATAACGATTATGTGTGGTCCATTCGTACCCATGATCTATTACTAAATCCGAGTTATCACATGGGTATGGCCACCTGCAGGCAAAAGCCAGTACCATTAAGGAAAAAGGCGGATCTCTACTCCAGTGAAACCGACACTTTTGTACTGAAAATAAAATACATCAATAAAGTACACCTTTCTTGCGAACTCAGTACAATCAACAAACTCTCTTTCCATAAAGTAGTTCAGAACAAACTCATCTATCTCTCCTCCTAATAAATTATAGAACCGACATTGTTCAAAGTAAATCGCGTCACCCGTCAACCTCACACCGCGTTTATTCCTCGTCACAATAGCGACGTGTCCCCGTCACCGCGCCATTGTCGCCCACAATCGTGACGGACAGACTGTACCGTCCAAGCTTCCTGCGCTTTCAAAACAGCGGAATTGTGTAAACACCACTATATTGTAAGTGCATTTTTCTGTGACAATAATGAGGTAACCACCATAAAGAAGTTTTTTAAATTTAAACTTTTTGTTACAGGTGTTAGGGTTTATTTTTGAATGTTATGTGAATTAAATAAGGTTGTTTATAAGTAAGCAGTGGAAATGTGTGCGAGTAATGGATTGACCGATTGTCGGCCGTCTGTCGAGTGGCGGTGGGTGGTCATTTCACGTCGGCAGCTTTACATCATCGTTTGAAAAGAACACAAAGGGCGAATATTAAATGAATGCTCGTAATGTACGTCGTATTTTATTGTGACGTGTGATGTTCGGTTTGAATACTTAAGTGCTTTTGA
The DNA here is from genome assembly GCA_914767945.1 of Eilema depressum. NCBI lineage: Eukaryota > Metazoa > Arthropoda > Insecta > Lepidoptera > Erebidae > Eilema > Eilema depressum. The sequence goes on from OU612021.1 coordinate 21,893,556, forward strand.
TATTGAACATATCTTTCTTAGAATTTTTTTGATACCTTCATATATTACTTCGCAGGTGGACTTAGAATTAAATCAATAAATAAAGACGAGAAGATAAACAAATTATTTATACTGTTGAATGAATATAAACATTATCTGCATTTATAAAGTATGCAGAAGCCATAATTCTTTGAGGAGTTTCTGACTGAGCTGGCATTTTAACTGATTGATGGTAAATAGGCCTACCGAATAAACACTAAACTTGCATAGGCGAAAGTTTACAACCCTAAAATGTCATCCATGGGTTACCAAACTCGTTCCTCTCTTCAAGGATTCATTTCAGTACCCTGCAAAGCAGTATTGCAGGGTACTAAAACGAAAAGTGAAGAATACATACTCTGCAGAATTTGTCATTGCTGACCTGTCAGAAAAATCCAGTAATATTTGGCTGGCTTGAGATATACTCAGATGGGTATAAAGTTATCTAATGGGTAGATTTGTTATTCTACAGAGTTAACAGGAGAACATTATTCAAATTCTTAGGTTCGATTTCACAAGTGAAATTATTAGCAATCAATGATGTACCTATCATATTTAGTTTATATATATCATTGTTAGCAATCAAGTTAAAGTAAACTGAGTTCTCGCGTTTTCTATAAAGAAGCATGACGGTTACTATCATTGGTAAAATCAGCTCTAAAATGATCTGCTCATTTAAGCGGCTTCAATACCAAACGGGACATTCCGTTACGCTTTCAACAACAGACAAATAAAACGTTGATCTCAAATATTGACTCCGGATTATTACACCAGACAAATAATATCTGTATCATATTTATATTAAACGACTACTAAAACATACCTATACGAAGATAAACATCCAAGAAGCGACATAAAATTTATATGTCACACGATTTGAATACACATAAAGATGTCAGTGTTGGTCCGTATTCATCGTATTTACGTATAATATGACCAATTAAGGGGCTGAGTTATGACCACGAGTGCCATTACGTGCCACTGAGTGTCATGGTAGTAAAAAATAAAATATTCTTATCATTACCAGGCCGCACGGCACCTCGCCTCTGTTTGAACATTTATGTGTGACAAATGAATGCGTTGACATTCGAAGGTTATTTTATTGTTGCATTTGTTATATATTTTATTAAGTAATGTTTTGTGAAAGAACATATACCAACGGCCTGATGAAAGTAGCTAGGATAAAATGGAACTGGAAATTCAAGATCCGAATGCAGTGCTTTAAATTGAGAAAGGTAAAGGTGCTTATCGTGGCATTGTGCATTCTTATTTCTTATGTCTCTTTGAACAATGAAATGAGTCATTTCGGTCATGAGATCGACTGCCATTTAAGTGATCGAAGACCTCAGTATGCAGTTTATACGAATCTCTTCAGCCATGCTGAGGTCGTTGATGTTGAATAATGCATACAATTTTAAATCAAACGAAGTGGTTCTGTAGGTATGTCTTTCCTTTAATGGGTTAAAATGAATTGGAGTTCTCTACTCATACACGCTTTTCCGTCTTCCTATAATCTAAATAGTTAAGTTTGTGTGAATAAACATCTAATAGATTGATCAAAGGAATCAAACGGAATCAGGGAATAAAACAAAAAAATATAATTATTGTACTCTCTAAAGTAGTATGCTTGCTAGTTTGGTAATGATTATATTACAAATATTAATAACAAAAAGTTTACGACGTGTGTGTATCAAATTTTGCAAATCTATTTTTAATGGGCTCCAATTTTGAATCCATGATGATTAATTTTATGATAAAATAAATACGAGTAGCAAATTATACGGCAAAAAATATTCTTCAATATAATGTGTAGGTATACAACAAATCTATTATCAAATAAAATAAAACTAAAAGTCTAACTGACTCATTCTGTGTTCGAGAACAAAACAACTTTATTTTTCCTGTACATAAATTACATTTTTGACAAAACACATAAATATAATGAACACGCTTGTAAAGTCGCCGATATAAATAACAAAACAAAAAGTCAACTAAAAACAAAAGTTATTTATGCTTCAAGAATCATTTATCAAGACAAAAAGGTGTACATTACACTAATATCCCAATATGTTGATACAAACGTGGCCGTGACAATTTTTATGTGTAGAGATTAACAAAAAATTATGGCGCTCGCTACCCAGCTGTCATGGTCCTATCTACAACCGTAAGTCAGTGTTTATTTTTTGTTATTTAACTTTTTTAAATGTATTTTAACAAGAAGCGCCGACTTTATCTTTTATGATGTGAATTGAGGTGTTAAATGTCATCTACGGGTTGAAATGGGCTGCTTTGAGTCACTTTTAGATGTTACGTGATATAAAAAAGTGCTTTGAAGTTAATTTTTCAAACTTGACGTTCATATTTATGAAGTTTTAAATAACTCGTACAGTTTATTTTTAATGTCATATCGTCATAATATAGGTGATTGCTAGACCGCCACGATGCAATGACGCCGCGATGTGAATGCAACTGCTGGTTGCTTCTGGCAAAGCTGTTGGATGCTAAAATATGCATGTCGAAAATGCTAAAATAAGGTTACAAATACGTTTTATATTACTAGAAATGATAAGCAGTTACCGCGTTCTACAAATCTTCTAAAAACAAAGAAGATTTTTCTGAGATATACCTAATAACTAAACGATATAACATTAACTAGTTATATAGACCCAAACGAAGCTTAGTATACATATTTTTACAAGTAGTATATACCTACATTGGGATTTCCGCACTGGAAAAAAATAGAAAAAAGTGCATACATTGTATATATTATCATCATCATCATCTGCATATAGACGTATTCTCCCGATTGCATCCGTGGCCAAGATGACCCCGGAGCTCAGGGTCCGCCTTCCGGCTCCTCCTTCTCCACTTCGCACGATCTTGGGCGTCCATGGTAGTGAGACCATTTGCACGCATATCACCCTCCACGACGTCAAGCCAGGACTTCTTTGGCCTACCCCTTTTACCTGGACCCGGCGGGGGTACCATTGCCAGGCATTTGTTCCCCACGTAGCCTGGCGGTTGCCGCAAGACGTGGCCGCACCAGCGAAGGCGGCTCTCTTGCATTTTATCCGCGATGTCACGGACATGGAGGCTGCCGCGGATGCGAGAGTTCCGTACGCGATCTTTACGCGTAACGCCGCACATCCACCGCAACATTTTCATCTCCGTGACACGCAGCTCTTGCTTGTGTCGCTCGAGCAGCGGCCACGCCTCACAACCATACAAGAGAACAGGCCTAATGATCGTCTTATAGACCTGCCCCTTCAACCTGACTGGCATTTTAGGATCACAGGTCACGCCAGTCATTTCTCGCCACTTGGCCCACGCGGCAGCAATGCGTGCCTTGACGTCGTGGTCGATCTCACCGGTCACATGAAGTACAGATCCTAGGTACTTAACCTGGTCCGTGCGCTCGACCAAATCATCGCCTATGCGGACGGGTGTGGGATCTGTGGAGTTTAACGCTAAGTATTCTGTCTTCGCTACATTTAGCTTCAGACCGCCGTTCTCAAGCGCTTCTTTCCATCCTTTCACGCGTCGCACCAATCTGCTCCTGTCCGCGTCCATGAGCGCAATATCATCAGCATACATGAGCAACCACGGAGGCTGCTCATGTGAGTTTCTAATGCTGTCCGACAAAACATCTAATACCACGCTGAACAGGTAAGGACTAAGGACGGATCCTTGGTGTACCCCGACGGTGATGGGGAAGGCTTTCGAGTCGCCAACAGCAGTCCGAACCACGGAACCGGAATCGTAGTACATGTCTCGGATGGTGTCAATGTAAGTCTCTGGGACACCCTTGGCCCGCAGTGCCCACCAGATCACCTCGCGAGGAACACAGTCGAAGGCCTTCTGCATGTCTAAGAATAGGCAGTGCAGGGGCGTGTTCTTCGCCCTGTATTTCCCCGCCACAACCCTTAGGGCGAACACTGGGTCCATGATCCCGTGCCCGGGACGGAACCCGTACTGGCACTCCGAGAGTGTACTTTCCTGTCGGATCCGGGAGTCGATTATCCGCTCATAGAGCTTCATGGTGCGGGACATTATCTTTATACCGCGGTAACTACCACACTCCTGCACCGATCCCTTGCCTTTGAAGACTGGCGTGATGATGCTCAGCCTCCACTGGCTCGGGATCTCGCCGGTGAGGAGTACGCGGTTATAAAGATTTGCTAGAATGCCCACACCACGGGCGCCCATTGCCTTCCAAGCCTCGATGGGGACTTCGTCGGGTCCGACAGCTTTCCGGTTCTTCATGCGGCGAATGGCAGTCTGGACTTCCGCAGGCGTTATCGGTGGCACTAGTCCTTGATTCGGAGGGAGGTCTGGTGGCTGCACCTCTTTATGCTGCTTATTCAGCAGCTCGTGGAAGTATGAGCGCCATCTCTCCTTCACCGCGACTTTCTCGTACAACAAATTGCCCCCAGGGTCTTTAATGCAGCGGCACTTGGATAGACCCTGCGCCGCTTTGGCCCTGGAACGCGCCAACTTATATATGAGCTTTTGCCCCTCAGACGATTCCAACTTGGTATATAGAGGTTGCAAGTGGTCTCGTTTGGCCCTGGCTACGGCTCTCCTGGTGGCGCGTTTTGCATCTTTGTACGCATCGCGGTCATCGGAAGATTTGGACGCTTGCCACTTTTTAAAGAGGGCTTTCTTCACCCTGATCTCTCTCTGGACTGTGTCGTTCCACCACCAGGTGTCCTTGTCACACTTGCGTCCACCCTTAGACATGCCGAGCACCACCCTCCCCGCCTCAAGAATAGCTGCCCGAATCCTGTCCCAAGAAACCTGTACTGGTTCGTCTACAGCATCGGCGCACTTGTCACCGATGGCTGAGACGAAACTTTGGGACTTAGCTTCATCAAGCAGCCACCACCTGATTTTGCGTTGGGCACGCTCGGCACGTTTGTCTTTGGGTTTCACGCGGAGGTCCATGACAAGGAGACGGTGTTGGCTAGTGAGACTCTCCCCGGGTATAACCTTGCAGTTGGCCACCCTGCTGATGCTGTGCCTCCTAGTGAGCAGGAAATCAACCTGGGTTAAGCGCCCCCCGCTCTTGTAGGTGACAAGATGTTCGGATTTCTTTTTGAAGTACGTGTTCACGATGGCCAGGTCGGCAGTCGCACACGTTCTAAGGATGTGCTCACCCTCTGGGTTGCGACTACCGTATCCAAAACCGCCGTGGACACGCCCAAACTCCTCACATCCGTCACCCACGTGACCGTTCAGGTCACCGCCCAGGACAATCTCCTGCGACAGCGGGACGTCACGAAGCACTCCCCCGAGTTGGTCCCAGAACAAGATCTTTTCGGCTTCGCCACGCCCAGCCTGTGGAGCGTAAGCACTTATCAGGTGGGTTATAATCCCATCGATAAGCACCCTCACAACCATAAGTCGGGCGCTATAGCTCTTCACCTCCAAGATGTCATCCTGCAACGCCCGGGAGAGCACCACGCCCACCCCGGCCTGCCCGTCAGGTGCACCTGTGTACATCAGCTGGTAGCCCTCCCCAATGTGCATGGTGCTATCGCCACCCCACCGAGTCTCCTGCAGGAACGCCACGGCCACTCTCCGCCTGCAGAGTACGTCAGCCAACTCCCTCGTGCGACCGGTCAACGTGCCGATGTTCCACGTTGCGAAGCGGAGTTTACGGGAATCACATAGTTGGCCTAACATCTTTAGCCGTGCCCGGCTCAGGCACGGTAGCCCTTGCCCACTTGCGACACGAGGCGGGCGACCCTCATGCGCGCCGTTTTGCGGCGGCGCCCTACCCTCATTGTGATTCCTTTTATTACGAGCCATATTAATTTTAAATTTGGCAATTTTGGCTTTTCCGGGGGCGACTGCCGTCCGACCCCCCAACCCCGAGGGGAAAGCCAGCGCCAGAGCCTCGTCCGTTGTTCAGCAGGTGCACCAGCTAGCAGGTGAGGTTGGCTTGGGGCTCAAGATCTAGGTGAGCCCCCATACACCTCATTGTATATATCCACATTGTATATATTATAATGAAATGATATGTCAAATACATACACATTGTACGAAAACATACATTCATATAGGTATGCAAATATTTTCACTGAGAGAGAATCAAAATTGGGACATCGGATGTCATGTTTGAAGGTTTGACCGCTGTCACAGTGACAGGTCAGCGCTGTCTCTATTCCAGAATGATATATTGTGGCCCATTTTCTTTTTAATTCTCTTATAGTTTCATTTTCAACGTTGATCTTCTTATTTTTATGTAATCTTCCTCTGATTTTAACTGATTGTAGCATTTTATATTACCAACTTATAATACATCAAGTTAATCCTAAAATATATCACGAAGCACTAAACATTAAATATAAAATATTATATCCAAGTTGCCAACGTACCAACTAATCTCCCATTTATCTAATCCCCACAAGCGCGGCGTCAATAAATTATTCCTAAGTGAAACATAAACGATAATGTCAATTGTGTAAACATTCGTCCCCTTTACATTTGTACAAACACTGACCTACTGGTTGTATTAGGGCCAACCTGACCTCGTAATTCACGCTCTATGATCAGTTTTACCCCAATAGAAATTCAACTTCAATACATTGGAATAGGGTAGCTTTTTCCTTGTTGGTTTCGATGATTTATGTCGTTTAGAAGTGTAATGGTTAAAGAAACAACTCCATCCATCATCGGTAAGTGATCGATGAGGGCTGCCCAAATATTTGAATTATTTGATATGGAAGTACAGGAGCGACTCAGTCACTTGCCACTGTGTGTGGAATTAAATTTATTTATCGCGGTATTTCCTGGTCGTTTGTCAAATACGTGATGTTTGTGTTATGGGTGCGAATTTTGGGTTACCATGTAGCAGATTATGAGATTATTTTCTTGGAATATCTGTGCCGTGTTGATTCCCGGTGAAGTAGAATAGCCCCCCCCCCCCCCTCCCCCTACTTCTGTAAATGTCGTACGAAGCTACTAGGGCATAGGGCTGTTCTCCATCCAACAGTAAACATACAGCCTATGACAAAGTTCCCATTCGAAGATTTGCCACCTATTACGTGGGACTGAAAATCTTAGAAGGTAAATTTGTAATACACTTTCGTCTACCCCTTTAGGGATTTACAGGCATAGATAATGTAGGTATGTCTGTATTTTATCTGTATTTAAACCTTAAAAATTTAAGCTCAGAAGCTTCCGAAACAGCCTTCCTAGACAAGTGGCAATTCGTTCACTGGTTTATTATAGAATAGAATGAAGAATGTGTGGAATTGTCAGGTATTTTGACATTTATGACATGCGTTGACGACTATCATAAACTTCAAAATAAGTGTCAATACTTGTCACTTGTCTATGGGGATTGGTGGACTTGTCTAAAAGGTTGAGGGACCTTATAAGATCTTCCTCCTAGCGTTAATTCCCAGTCGCATCCGAACCTTTTTTTTTTTCAGCTCGGAGTCTGGGGTCCGCTTTGCTAGTCTTAACTACGGACTTGGCTAGACATCGATATTTTCCAGTGAAGCGATTGCCATCTGACCTCCACGACCCAATGGTAACATTAGGTATATCGAAGTTTTGTAGCTAGACCGTTGTTTTTTTTTTGGAATTTTTAGGGCTCCAACTACCCGTAACGACTGCCATAGATGTTCTTATGGCAACCGGGACCGACGGCTTAACGTGCTCTCCGAGGCACGACCAGACCAATGCAAATACCCATATTTCATGAACACAATAATATTTGCACTGAGCGGGGATCGAACCCGCGCCTCCTGCGTAGCGGCCGCGTTCACTACCGCTACGCCACGAAGGCTGTCTTATAAGATACGAGTGTATAAAGACAGGGGTAGAGAATAGGTGGCTGTTATCTTAATATATCCTGGAAGAAAGAAAAAAATGTAAATATATGCGTTTACGTTTATAAAACTAACCACCGTTTCCATAATGTGAAAAAGCTTTTGAAGATAAGTGAACTGTGCGAGCACTTGACCTTCTCAGCTGACTACATTAACCTTGCTTCTAAAAAGGTTGGTGCTACATAGGAGAACATTTTTAAGTGGATGAAGATTGTGATAATAAAATTTAATTAAGAAAGTAAAGACAAGATTCTGTAAATTAGCACGTATGACATATTATGCATACAATGCTATTTTAGTACGTACGAAAACATTGGGTTCACAGAGCTTGAAGTAGGTAGGTACGCTAGCAAGGCAATATAAAACAAGCAATGTATGAAGTTTTTTATACCATCTAGGTGGCAGACGAGCACATGGCCCATCTGATGGAAAGTGGTTATCATGGCCACCAAAAAAGTGCAACACCAGGGTAGTCACTCTCGTGCTGCCGACCCTTTAGGAACAGAGTTTGGCAGCTTTGCATGAAAGATTATTGTATTATTATTGTTTTAGAGATTATTGTATGATTTAACGTCGTGATCAGATCAGTCATTATTAAACCACGTTTTAAAGGATTCTATCGTGATTTATTTCCGTTATAAGATACGAGTATAACCCGTTAAAAAGTGGTGTTATTTCGTGTTAGCTTCCGACAGTATCGTGATCAGTAATAATAATAAAGAAGCCTAATAGATAGAATCATTTAAAAATAGTTTTATTTCGATTTATTTTTTATTATCTTTGTAAATAGCCGACTATTCTGTTACTTACTTCATTTCCATTAATTTTTAAATTATACAAATATTTTTATTTTCTTAAGTAATATTCGCGTAAATATATCCGACAGTCTGCATATATTAATATATCATCGCATTTATCATCAAAATCATAATTCAGTGTCGTTGGAGCAAACATTTGCCTAATCGCTCCCACCTGTCAATGTTTGGGCAAATATTGGAGCGGCAGCAAACATGCCTAGCCTGTTTGCACAATATATTTAGTTATCAATTTATCGCCTTATTATTAATCGGAAATTTCAATGGTTTGTGTACACAAGACGCCAATGATTGATGACGGCAATAACTTCAAGTAGTTGTCATAACAATTTCGAACTTTGGATACCGTAAAATATAATACCTAATACCTACTTTGATATTTGAAAGACTGCTAGGTAACGTGGCTTATTAATAATAATATTATTGGTACTGTAGTAACTGATCGATATCGTCAGAAAAATGGGAGTACCTCGATAGTTTGGAGGACGAAGCTCTAGTGCAAAACACTGGTGATAAGAAAATATTCCATATTAGCTTCACTATATAAATGCGTAAACCCTTCAAATAAACCAACCCTAAAATATAGATAAATACTGGATACCTAATAAAGAAGAATTCAGAGATCGACTAAACAGATTACCTAAATTATAGTTGTATAAGTATAGCAGTGAATATGTGAATAGTTCATTGTATCGATTAGGTTACACCAGGAACAGTTTTAATTACTCTTACTACACAGTTTACAACTTATTAGTACTATTGACTATAAACTCTTGCAAGTATACTCGGTAAGTGTAATAAATCAGCAAGAAATATTATCTTGCTTCACAGAACTCAGTGTGATACATTAGATTTAGGCAATTGAATTACTTAATATAGCCGCTATGTCCCAACCTTGCCTCAGAAGATATTAAAAGGTTTACTTTTGAAATATTTAGATACTAGCCTACAAGAGTCTAATAAAGATCTGTCAATCTATCCGACTACTGTAATTGTTTTGCCCCATTTATTTGTTACCTGTGCCTACCCAATCAGAAAATGACATGACTATATTATGTATGTATGTATGTTCAAAACTTTCTTAAACGAGAGAGTGTACAAAAAACCATAACTAGTGCAAATTAAAATATTTCGCTTTCTTTACTAAAATGTTTGTAATCATAATAAATAAACGATAGCAACGAAAATCTAGTTAAATATCTGTCTGCCAGTAATATTTCATTAGTGAAATACATTTTCTTATACATATCTAAAAACAATTTGTTCTATTAACACAGAAATTAAAGTGATCAATTCTGAACGATACACAATTCACTTTTGGACGTCTCTGCTAGTGTACAGTGTAAATGTAACGGTAGACCAAGAGTAGCGTTATAAGTGATGGCTAGATTTAAATAATTAATTTGGAAAAATAAAAAAGTTATTATTATAACAATAATAAAAGCAACATCTTTATTGTACACCAAGGATTTTACAATACTACTAGAGAGATACAAGTTTTTGGTAAGTGCAGCCTTATCACTGTGTGGCAATTTCTTACAGGCAATATATAGGTATATGTGAGTATAATTCGCAGTAGTTTTCTCCGTAGCTCAATTGTAATAAATTTATTAATATAGGTATCACGTATACAGGCGGCAAAAGAAATAAGTATACGCCGTTTCATGAAACTTATATGAGAAGATGTATGCTCATCTTCTTTGCTGACTGTGCTCATACGAACAGATTGTACAGTGGCAGTTTAATTTAAATCCACCTTTAAGAAAAGCATAGTACCACGTGACTGGTGCAAGATAGGACACCATAGATAAAGCTAGACTAAAGTCTGATAAACAGACTAGGTACAGGTTTACAACTCGACTCCACTCTGAGAAGACTCCAGTCAGAAACTCTCCGGACTTTTTGTCTACTTACAAACATGACTGTTTATGTTTACTTAACCTAATAACAATGTTCAAGTAGTGTATTAGAAGTAGCAGTTCAATTCCCAGCTTTATTTGTCTAAATATATTTAAAAAAAAATAGCTGTTTTGGCAAAATTTATAAGATAGATCTATAATTCTAGCAAAAACTTGTTCTAGAATTGTATACACATAGGTACAGTTACCTTGGCATGTCTTCTTCTTCTTCATCCTAGCGTTAATCCCAGTCGTATCCGAAGCTTTTATCATCATCATCATCATCATTTCAGCCATAGGAAGTCCACTGCTGAACATAGACCTCCCCTATAGATCTCCAATAAGACATCTGAAGCTTTACATCAGACCAATGCGAATACCCACAGGCTGGTATTCATGCATACAAATATTTGCACTGAGTGGGGATCAAAACTGCGTCTCCTACGTAGCAGCCGCGTTCACTACCGCCACGTCACAGAGGCTGTTAACCCTAGAATGAAGGTACTAATATTGTAGAGTCGAATACTTCCAATCAATCATCAAACACTACTAATAAACGGTCTATTAGCCTACTGTTTAACCTAGGCTGTGGCAGACCCGTCGTGACGATGAATGATGAGCGGCGCGCAGTGATTAACGAGCCACCATCCATCATACGCCCCCGTAACTCGCCCTGACGCCCGTCGCCGCTCGCTGCGATACGTCGCCGATATTAATGTGATTGACGCGGATAATATGTTGCTCATATTTGAATTTGGAGGCTTAATATCATAGTTATTTGGTATACTGCTGTCAGATTTGTGTGGGGAAGATTTAATCGCATCTGAAGGCTGTTCTTGTACAGTAACATCATTATTATCGCATTCTTTGTGCCTAATTGGTTATTTGTGCCTAGTTGGTTTTTAATATAGATGTAGTGGAGTCCATTAATGTTGGTAAGAGTTTATTAATACTGTTTTCAGTCTGAATGAGATCCAATTGGTCTGAGAACTGGAATAAGATCCACTTTTTTACTTAGTATTGTCTTTCGCGAGTAGGCAAACTGAAGGTAGAACGCCACCTAGTCAGATGGATTGACTACCTGAAAAAGGAAGCTGGGATAGACTGAATGCGGAAGGCGGAGGATCGGCAGAAATGACGCATATTGGGCCTATTTCCAGCAGTGGACTGCAATAGGCTAATTGATTGTCCTTAATTAACAGTATGAAGTATTTTGCTTGATCCTTAAGACCCTACCCCTACCCTTTATCCTGTAAGTATGTACATGATAAGGAATGAGATATACCTCTAATGCTGCAAGTTTTAATGGATGCTGTTGCCGTTTACTATCAAATAAGTTGTATGCTTTTGTTTTAGTAGCAAGAAGAAGACTTAGCACAATCGTTCACGTAGTCATTATATTGACAAATACAAAAGGATATTTCTGTACAAAGGCGAGCTTAACTCAATGTTGAGTTTTCTTCCAACAAACCTTAGAGTGATAGAGGAAAATAAATATAGATAGAGGGCAGAGCCGAGTGTACAGCAAAATTGATATGAAAGACTAGGAAAGAGAAAGTTTAGAGATAACAATTAAATAGCAATTCTTGCAAGTGCCATGGGGATAGCAATGCAGTTTGCAGGAGTCTTGAATCTCTTGTAAGCCTTTCTGTATTTGGAACATCCAAGGCTTACAATTTCTTTTACTAGAACAGTTTTACGTGAAACCTTTTATCTTTGGAATACAGTTGAAGAATTGTGTCTCTGCAACGATATGGTGCAAACAATATGTGTAAAATAGACATAGTCATTAAAACGACAGTCGAATTTTACTTAAATGATACACAAAAACTTTCACTCGTACCTACGAGTATATGAATACACGTGTCATGTTGAGAGTGAACTTTCATATAAATTCAATAAAAAACAAACGAACTCATTAAAACTAATTACTCCATCGTACAAGTATTATTTATTTATCATTACATCTGAGATCGGATAGTGATCTATTGGCAAACGGAAACTCAGTATTAATATCAGATGGCAATGTATTTTATAAGATAAACGCCTTGATTAATTGATTTAATTAATCGATAAAAAGTTACACGGGTAATTAGATGTATGTATTTGATTTCAAATAGGTGATAAAACCAATGATTTTAGACGATAAAAGGTTTCTTTGTTTTCATTCACAGTGGCAATTTTTTTTCATTCAATAGTAGCAATTTTTGTTTTATTTTGAGGTACTAACCGAAATTCTCCTTCTGCTAAGCTAATTTTTCTCAGTTGTTCCAGGTGAACTAACTATTTTGCCAAACTGATTTGACCACGAGGAAAGAAATTCCTGTTGGTAAAACTTCTTGGATTGAGTACTCGTGATCAAACTATTTTGTCTAACTGATTCGGCCACGAGGAATAGTTATTATAGAGAATATTGGGACGCAGGTCCCAGTCGCCGTCACGGTGTTCCTCTCTGTATCACGCTATGGACCCGGCGACCGCACGGTGAATTCATGGAGTGCTGCGAATCGGATCTCTGTGTTAGGCTAACTTTCTATCGGAGATGTGCTATGCAGCTATGCTACGGAGATATAAAAGCTAAGCTATCGAACTATCTGACCGTTTCCACTTTGCTATACTATGTAGCGTAGCGAGTAACACCCGTATTCACAAACAACACTGTGAGGTCTCATAGTGTGCTCGAGCGCATAGGGCTGGTTAAATTAATTCACAAACATCACGGAGCAGTATCTAACGCAGTGCGTTCCCTCAACGAAGTATTACTTAAGTGTTGTCTATGAATAAAAAGGCTTGCCAAAACGAACGCACTGAGAATTTGTCGTTCTTTGCACAATTTTGGTAGGACGCATAGCGAAGTATTGTTTGTGAATACGGGTGAGATGTGTATGAAGCTTTTGACGAATTTTCAAAATTCGAATCTATTCTCCGCCCATAGCCCACGTCCATAATCCACATCCATAGCCAGGTTTATTTCTTACCAGACCGAGATGTATGGGCGTGAGGTATCCCTATCGATCCAAGCCATTTGATTAAACTGCTAGGCAAATGCCTAGTTCAATCAAATGGCTGAATGTAATTCAGGCCGTTAATTGAACAACGCCGTTTAGTTAACAGCCTATGCAGTTAATTGAACGGCTGATCAAGCTGCGACAGATAAATTAAATTAAATATGAATAAATATTTCACAACATTTTACACTAGATACGCATGCATGCATGCGTGGTAAGCAAGCATAGCTTAACTAGCTTGTGTTATGGAATCTAGAATGCGGATAAACATACTTAGATTTTTTTTGTAAATACATACATATCTATATAATACATAAAAACACCCAGTCCAGTGCAAATATACATATTCATGCATAAAAATATTTGCACTGAGCGGGAATCGACCCCGTGCCTCCTGCGTAGCAGTCGAACGTTCTACATTTTGTGGTTCTACCTATATACTAGATAGGTATATTATAATCAGTAAGAGGTGAGTATGTCGGCAAACAACTCATCGACCGCAAATCGTGCCACGGATTAATTGAACCATAAATCATCATTAACTCAGCATATAAATTCACGATAATCGCTTCGTAAATCTTTTTTTTACCTTGATAACGATTTCCTAAATTGCACACACACAGTACGCTTGCGTGCGGTTATAATTAATATGTTTTAAGAAAATAATTGGTGTAATTAGAAAATTAGGTGCCGTTTTACTCAATAGTCTTTTAGTTATCTGTAATTAGGTATTATGTAAATACTAAGTACTTACATAATACATAATACCTAATACCGGGAACCACGCTGCTAAGGCAGCGTGGTTCCCGGCAGAGTAGAATTTAGGCCACCCCATCTCTGGTAATGTGGTACAAGGTGACTAAGGGATAGGGCTGTTTAACAACAGACATAGGTATATACAGGCCAGACTCGGCCTCAGATACTCGATGTAGATGCATTCCTCGAAGAGCAATGATTCGAATAGCAATGATTCGAAGAGCAACGATACCATTCCTCGAAGAGCAATGATTCGTATTTTAGATCATTGCTCTTCGCGGAATAAAAACCAAACTCAATTTTGTTCCTCGAAGAGCAGGTTTTTCTAAGTAGCTGATAGAGATGTGGTACTAATATGAATTATTTTGCTCGAATTTAATAAAGATACTCGTGCATGGCTCGTGACAACAATAGTGCCTGGAATACGGTAATAGAGTCACCCCCTATTACTTGGGATGGAATACAATGATTGGTGAAATGTGGCTGTTAATTCACCTCTGCATAACCCTCCGGGGATAAAGGTATGATTATATGTATGCATATTTATTATTAAAAAATAAATACTATCCTAAATCTTCACTTTTCCACCATCAACCCCAATTTTAAATAGCGGCATAACAACATTTATTTTGCGGTTCAGCTAGTAACAATGCCTATATTAATGGTTATTTATAAAATTTTATTTATTTTGTTTAAGTCAGTCAGAAATAGACATAATGAACCTGACCCCTAACCCCTGCAGCTCATTGTTCTACACAAACAAGTGTCGAACAACACAACACTATTAGCATATTGTGACATGGCATTGAAGTGTTGTTGAAAATTTAATAACAGCCAAATAAAATAAATATATTCTCACATGTGCAAATATTATTACAAGGAGTGTCAACATTCGTAAAACAATATGATGTAATAATAATAGCAATGAGGTGAAGGCTGTGGCTTAGGCAAATTATTTAAGGACGGTAGACCACAAGATTTGACACGTAGACTTAAAACAAAGTACCTATATTATAATGCATTAACTTCAAAATTCATATGATTTTATATTAAAAGATAGTTATAATTTGTACATCAGACACAAAAAAACAGTAGTTTTTTGTATGACATTATTGTAACTTATTTCTTGATGACAAATAAGAGGTACAAAAAAGACAGAAGAATATTTAATTTAGTATTGCAAATGTAATAATTTACTTCACTCGCAGATATGGCAGCAGAGGGGCAGATCAGATAAATAGACAACCATTTAGTTTCTTTTCTATTTCAATAGGCAACATTCAGATACATGATACATACCTACATTATATACATACAAAAGAGACATAAAATTGCATAGAGGAGGTATACCTAAATTCCCGAGCCGTCTGATGAAGCCGTCAAGCTGAGCCACCATTGTAGCATTATTATTAGCGATCTCCTCTGGTTACTTACCCTTTTTTTATCGTGCGAAATATCCCCACAGATACCTCCCCCGCCGGAGCCAGAGGAGGAGGTTATGTCGGACTCGAGCCGACTAAAACGCACGCCGTCTGTGGGCCGTCAGTTGCCGGAGGTGAGATTGTCGTAGCCATATCCCTCGCACCCGGCCGACCCAGGGTCATTTCTCTCGATCTGGCCCTCTTCGGGTATGGGGACCACAGTGTCCCCAACCCTCTGGTTACCCTAATTCCTGAGACTTTGCATTTAGCTTTCCGTCAGGCCAAGCGAAATCATATTGATGTGACCGTTGTAAAAATTGTCTATAATTACGATCAGGGCCCATACCATGAACTCTTAAAACAGGTCAATAATTGAGCTGCTGTCAGTCTACCAACTGCAAATGTCACTTTGTAATCCCTTTATAATCCTATATATTTATATGACATTACAAAGTGACATTTGCAGTTGATAGAATGACAGCAGTTCAATTATTGACCTGTTTTAAGGTTTATGGTAAGGCCGCAGTTATTTAACAAGCAACCTTCGGTTATTTGTCAATTACGTAAGTCATACATACAAACATGGTCCCAATAATTGAGGCTGTATCTACACAGCAATATTACCTATATAGCGACGACAAAGTCGCAGATACGTCTACAACGGTTGACAGTCAGCGCCATTACTTCCGCAGAGCCTTCCGCCTGTCACCGACACTAGTGAAGCGATTCGGATGTCAATGTCACTGTTGTGTATTACTTTATTATTACAATTTTATGTTATAGATACTGAAACTGTAACTTCAGGTATTAATATAAGTTAAAACGGTTACGTATAAAACACCGAATTTCAAAATCTCGAATGTACGTAATACCGAAATTCAAAATCCAGAAAATTATATTTTTATACGTTAGCGATGGTAGGCGTTTTTTAATTACTTTTTAGAACGGGGATAGTTTTTTTTTTTTTTTTTTTTTAATTCCTGGGGCGCCTATATCTTCATGTATTATCATAAGTAACCTAACACGAAGGGAGAGTCGGTGGCGACGCGACGCGATTTGTTTGTCTTTATAGCGTGGTCTATATTAGTTTCCCACGGTACTGTGAGTTCTACAAGCACTGCACGCCTGTGCGATCAAAAAGGAATACATATATCGGGTCTGGATGATGAGGCACAGATATCCTCCGGTATTTTATAGTGCTTCTCATACGTGTCTACGAGTATTTTCCAGTCAACGGCAGTTATTACAATTCAATATGGCTTTTGAGATGATTTCTTTGAGCAGCCTTCCTTTACAAACACAATGCCATTTCTTTGGTTTGTAATTAATCATGTCGGCGCGAGTAATGAATAGTAATTCATCTCTATCGTATTTACTGTACTTTATCTGTAAATTTTACAATCGAATTCAATTGCCTACTTAAACTGCACAAAAGCAATTTGGCATAGCAATTGTTGGCTTTAAAAACATCACTTTATCCTACTCTAAAAATAATCAATCTGTAATTATTTTATCGATATTACGCTCTCCACATCCCTATTTCCGCCAGGCGAGACGTGTCAATTAGAAACGCGGTCCGTGGTATCTTGTCAGGCCACTGGCATCGTTTAAACCTCCACCATGTTTACTGCACACAGCCTCCTCCGGCTACAGGTGTTAATGTTGTTAAGACTTTAGATTGGCGTTCAGGAAGTTGGGAGGTAACTAGTTTATGGGTTGACTGGCGTGATAGTTAATTATTATCAGTTTTAGTAATGAATATTGCTGTTGGTACTCTAATAATAAGTAAATGGTTCTCATAACGTTTTTTTTTTTCAGAAGTGGTACATTGTTTTTTTTTTTTATATAGGACACGTCAATTTGACTTCGCCTCGCCTGATGGTAAGCTGAAGGCAAAGTCTCTGAAAAGAGGGCCACCATTATAACACGTACCATGTTACAATGGTGGCACTCAGCTTGACGGCCTCATCAGATGCTTTTTCACGCCCCGCTTAAAGGACCCGGGACTATAGGAGGAAGGAAACACGTGAGCTGGCAAGGAATTCCAAGTCTTAATAGTGCGGCAGAAGAAGGAGTCGCCGAATCGCTTGGTTCTTGATGGAATATTCTGCACCGTATGCGGGTGGTATCTAAGTCCTGCACTAAACTGAGTATGTGCATGTTTCAGTAGAGAATGTTGTAATTTTTTTAAAGGGAACTGGTGGCGAAATCCTACCTCGATCTAGTTTTTCATACACCATGAATCGCCACTGGCATGTTTCATGCTTACAGGTCTCCACTCAAATCACTCACTCCATTAAAATCGTATACTCGTAATTATAGGTTGAAACCATTGTTATTTCTTATTTCACAAAACACAAGCATCTAAAGGAAAATGCAGATTAAATTTGAATTCTGATAGCTTTTTTTTTATCGTGCGAAAAATTCCCACGGATAGCGGAGCCGGAGGAGGAGGTTATGTCGGACTCGAACCGACTAAAACGCCCTGATAGCATCCCTTAATGAAAACCAGTGACTGTTTAAGACCGCATGCTTTAAACAGTGACTGGTTTTTTATTATAAATCATCTTTTTGCTGTTAACTACTGAAGGAAATATTATTATTATTTAATAATTATGCAAAATATCACTGTCTATAATATCGCTATCAACTACACAGTTGTTGTTGATTGATGTGAGCTTTAAAAGAAAATTATTTTGTTCCATGAGTTTGATCAAATTGCTCACATAATTATGATGTTGCTAGTTTTTCTAAGCAGAATCAGGAAAAAATTACGCAGTATACAGCATGATGTGCAGAATTTGTAGGAATAATAACTGGTTCGGGCTTAACCAATAACTATCAGATTAACATCAATCAATCTGAGAATAAACAGACGTGATGGAATTTTAATATTGTTTGCTAATGATATTACCTAATAAATAAATTTTAGTGGTCAAGTGTAAAGATATTTAAGCGAGTGTAAATTGTAAATTACGCGTAGTCACTTTTGCTGCATTTACTAGGCATTATTCCATATGGGTTTAAATTAAACGGTTTTTTTTAAGGAATATAACAATATAATATTTAAACTAAGGCAGCTTTTTATGTACAGTTCATCAAGTATTTTTTTATATACAGGGTGTATGTTGGATTATTAGAAGGTCAAGCCTAGATGATATTTTAATGTTGATATGACAAACAGATGAAAGTCAATAGATTACACTATCACAGAATTCTTAATTTTCTATCGAAATATTTCAATCATCATCTTACATATTAACCGAATGGGGTATCCCTTCGGATCGTCCACAGGTTTTTAGAATTTTAAAATACATTAATGTATGATTAACGTGTAAAATAACTGAGTCCACCTGCTAATGAACTGTAGCCACAAAAGCGAACATTGACTATGAATGCTATATTTATCCATTGTCTATCATTTCAACATCACAAAAATCAAATTTACAAAAGCTCCCAAACAAAACAATAAATCTTTCTGTCCCGTCAGCCACGTCACGCCACCGAGTGTCACGGTGGTGATCTGTCAAACTCTTGACACCTGACATGCTACTGACCATTTTAAATTTGAATTTGGAATTTTGTTTTATTTTTATGTCAATAAATAAGTGTGCTTTAAGCAAAGATATCATATATAAAAAGAAGTAGATTCGTTATTGCGCGAAAATCGTGAAGATTCGAAAACGAGTCAATTGGAACGTTTGCCTCTAGTACCGCGTGCCGAGCGGCGCCGGCCGGACGTTGAGCGGAAGCATCAGTGACTTATAAAAATAACGAAAATGCCATCGTATGTTTATAGACACTGCACGAACTATTACTCTAAAGTTAATACATCAAAAGGGATTTCATATCACATGGAAATAATACATATTTCGACTGATAAAGACCAAATTTTTGACTTTCATAATATTCAATTTAAAATTGTCAGCACGAAAATAAAAAGAGACAGTATGATATAATTTGGTGCGTGAGCGACAAGGACGTGTGTGATCCGAACATAGATTAAAGTACAGATGAGAATATCGTAGGCATTAAACTCACTACATACTACCTCCCAATTTTAATTTGTTGTTTTTTATAATTGCCTACTAATACTATGTGGTTCAAGTAAGTTAATAAGTGCGAACTTCACTTCACTGGCAAGTATCTACTTAGGTAAGTACCTACTTGTTAAAATTTGTAGGTACTATTGGCAGCAACAAAATAATGAAATAGAATAAACATACCTAGCTTTTTTATACTTAACTAGCTGCCCCGGCGAACTTCGTACCGCCATATTTTCGGCCCGCGTGGTATTCAAATCCCGTTCCCGCTTCACCCTTATCACTTCACTTAGGGGTTTGAAAAATAGATGTTGGCCGATTCTCAGACCTACTCAATATGCTCACAAAATTTCATGAGAATCGGTCAAGCCGTTTCGGAGGAGTACGGGAACGAACATTGTGACACGAGAATTTTATATATAGGTAAGAAGATACAATAACAATGACAAACAAACATCTTTGTCTAAACAAAATTACGCAATTATCTCAAACTTCACTTTACTGGCAAGTACCTACTTAGGTACTTGTTAAAATTGTACTACTGACAGCAACAAAATAATGAAATTTAAAAATTATACCTAGCTTTTTCATAATACATTAACAAAGTTAAACAAACATCTTTGTCTAAACAAAATCAGGCAATAACCTCAATTCAGAGAGCTCTGTACCTTCTTTTTCAATAATTTTGTTAGCCTATGTCACCGACTAGCAACCGCACTGTGATTGGTACATTGTTATCATTAAAGTCCAAGTGACAAACAATAGCTGTCTTCTTCTTTTATATTGTATTTTTCATGTCCTCTCTTTTCAATCCATTGGTTATGTAGGGAAGTGTAGATGAATTAAAAATGTGTGTGTGTGAGTTCGGCACATTTTTCTACGTTGATTTGTAAGCATATGACACGTCTATGTTATGAAATGTCTTTGGCTTTAAGTAAAAGTAACGGTTTCAATCGTTTGAGATATTTTAACTGGCTTAAATAAAAGGAGAAGGTTATTGTAATAAAATGGTTGATACAATAGGCTATTTGACAACATTAAAAATATACTACAAATTGTGGCCATCCTATTAGAAAATAACGTTAAAAGACCTACGAGACTACAATTTACTCTCAAATATGTGTATTTTATGAGAATTTCAAATATAAAAATGTTATATTTTGTTGATTTATTGTCTATGACAAAAAACGCTCGTGATTGGTTAGAGCTCTGGGTGACGTCATTGCTACCAAAATATCTCCAGTTGTATGAGCTATTATTGTTTGTTTCGGTGTTATTATTTGCTTTTTCCTTGATTATCGCGAGTTTTATGGACATATTTTGTGATTAAGTTCGAAATGGATACAAATTTTGTGCGAGCCGATGATAACAGCAACTTACCTACAATAGAGTGACGTCACAAATCACACGCATCGCCATGTTTAAATATCCTAGCGTTTTTCGCGCACTTTTGAAAATTTAAACTTTAGCATTGATTTTTTAACATAATGCATTGTTTTTTTACAGAAATATTAATGTAATATGTTTATACTGTAATAAGCAATCATTTGAAATGGTTTTTGAAAATTAGTCAAATAGCCTATTAGACTTTTCTTCATCATTTCCTCTGTGATACTTTTTCATGATCTTTTGCAAATTTAATTCTTTCTTTTCAATATTAGTTTAACTAGCCCTGGGTACTTGTTCATCATCAGCCTCCTAGCAATATCCCGGTTATGTCCAGCCTGTGGTCTGCTTATTATTTTTGTTTGGTTTGTTTGTCTTTTACTAGAGCGACTACCATCCGACGTTACTAACTAGCAAATAGTAAGTATATAGTTGGAAACATACATTAAATATGAGTACCTACGTTGAAATACTGGATACGGAAGGCGGAGGATCGGCAAACGTGGCGCGTATTGGGAGAGGCCTATGTCCAGAGTTGACTGCAATAGGCTAATTGATTGATTGACATTGAAATAAAACTATTTGTAACTGATGTTATTTCAATGAGTGATATTCGCTTATTCATCCGACAGTATCCGATGACTTAATCATAAAAAATGACCACATATCGCAAATATTAAAAATTTCTTTCTATTTTATATCAGTGTCAGCGTGACAATAAGCAATTAATTGACATTCATTGATGCCAACCGCCGGTGCTGTCAGCAGTCAATCTAATGACTAATTGAATATGCACGTGATAGATTTTTTTAGAAAGAATAACGTTAGTATATCAAGAAGTACCCTAGTGACACATTAAAACTAATCATAACCATAGTTGTTCCTTGTTTCCTACTAGATGGCGTTGTGTAGAATGGTCCTAAAAATATTATGTTAAATAAGTATGAAATGCCATAGGATTGTCATAAAAACATCTATTGTGCCTTTTAATTATAATCATGAATTATAAAACTAATTACATCACTTAGATAATGTAAATAAGAAAATCAAAGTTACACATAGTTCCCACCAATGAAAGTATATACTGTATTATATAAAATAACATAAGATGACATAAATACATGAGCATTGTACTTCGTAATTATCAATAAGAATTATAAGCATTTAAATAATTACATAAAGGGAATTGTGTAAAACAGGAATTTAACGGACATGTTGTTGTATTACTTTCGACAAACATCTGTTGTGTACAATATAATAAAACGAACATGAATTGTTATAAGTATGTGTCCCTTGGGTCTTTAAATTATCGATATGAATTATGAGACTGATTATTTCATAAGAAATAATATATTTAATAAAATTCAAATTGCCATCTTGATTTATGTTTTGCTTAATAAAAGGAACTAATGTCTCATAAGATCAGTAAATATTAAGAATAGATGTTTGTTAATTATATTAATATATTATTAGACTAAATATATTATTAGATTTAGTAATTAATAAGAATAATAAGATAATGTATCTAAAAGAAATTAAACAGTTATGTCGTTTAGGTTCTGTTAACGAACTGTTAACAAATAATCATTTAATTATATATAATTTTGACTCCGTGTAATTATCATTAAGGAATAAAGAATATTACATAGCATTTACCTAAATAAGAACTTTAAATTAAGCTATTATAGAATTAGATTATAAGTCATTTGATGGTCGACACAACATACGACTTCCGTAGAGGGGAAGTGCGAACAATAGTATAAAAACGGGAACATCGGAGGACGAGCCTCTTTCTTCTCTCTCCGACTCCGGGTGAATCTCCAGCCAGAACAGGACTCCGCTGCACTGCACTGCACTGCCCTGCACTGTGACGAGCCTGAGCCTGAGCCTAAGCCATCGACATCGACTCTAACGAGTATTCGAGTGTGTGATACAATACAATACCTAGCTGTCTCCTAGAAAAAGTTAAGTACCTCATCTTTGTGTCGCTATTCTTGTTACCTTTACAATGTCGTATTGACTATTATTGTGTGCCTACTTGACTTTCCGGAATCTTTGATTCTGTAGCAGTAATTGATATAATAATGTTGCTATTAGAACTATGGAACTATTAGAGTGTTCTCCATGGTTCTAATAGTAATGGAATTGAATGATTATGAAGGTTTAAATATCTAGGTACCAGTAATTGATATAATCTGCCATTGTTATAATAATTATGTATAGAAGATCACTAGCTACTCTCCTTGTATGTAAAATCTAAAGTATGTACATATATCTCTTTTCTGTAAAGTACAGGTAATTAGCTTCACCATGTGATATAGGTATGTGATATTATATGTATGGTATGTGATATTACCTATGTGATGATATTATATTCATCAAAGTGACATGTAAGTTGTAATAATTACTTCTCTTTAATACAGTTTAACCGAGACTGCTACGATTTGGCTATGCTAGTGAGACTGTCCTTGTTTTACCTGTATTTCATAGAATCGGTCCCATGATAACCCGTTTATCATAGTGTTTGCTAATCACCTAGGATAATAACGGAGTTGCATAAGTTATAATAATTATTTGGTTAAGAATTGGAAAGTGAATGTTAATAACGACCTGGATCGATACCAGTGTGATATCTAAGATTCTATGATGATTTACTTATCTATTATAGCAGCGGCTATTGATCTGTTAAATTAATATAATACTAGATGGTAGGTATCATATTACACTAGTGTAGTAATGACTGTACCAGTATTGTGGCGCAAAAAGGAGAGATCTGGTTCGACACCAGGGTGGTATCAATATTCTAGTGTCAGCTATTAATCGGTTAAGCAAGTGTGATACCAGGATCCTATTACATATGTTTAATGTTCAGTTACTAGCCTGGTATACTATAAGGTTTTGGAGCTGTGTTTAGATTAGAAGGCGGACAGGTTTTCTTGGTTAGTTCTTTCCTGTCTACAATAGCCTTTGGAACTAACGTAGTGAGTAAAGCAAAATAAAAGAGACCTATAACAGATTACTACTGGTTGTTTAATTTACGACTCCTTGTTTCAAAGCAGTGGTTACATATAAACTTTCTAGCTACACAACAAGATACTAGTGATACTGAGGCACTGTAGAATAATACCTGACTATATCTGCACATCTACTTATAGTATTAATAGCCTTTTTTTTAACATCAGAAGTGGGATAAACTGCAATTACTAATATTGATATAATAATACATTTTCAGGCTAACATCACGGTGACCCGAGATGAAACCAGATGCAGTGGCAGGTCTGCTGATGGACATCCGGAAGGCGGTTGCAGTAAAGCAGCGAGGAGATGACGTTGAGCTACCATCCTACGATCCTGCGAAAAATGACAGCGGTGCAGACAGCTGGTGCATCCACGTCGAGTCAATTGCTAAGGACCTGGGATGGAGTAGTCTAACTACCGTTGCTAAAGCTGGTAAGGCCTTGAAAGGCTCTGCATTATTATGGTACGAGACGTGGGAACCCGAAGAAGGAAGAACGTGGGAAACGTTCAAAACAACCATACAAGACTTATACCCTCCTATGCGAAATTTGTCTGAAAAACTCAGTAAAGCTGTCTTATTTACTTCTGAAGCATTTGAATCATACTGTGAATATGGTAGGGAGAAACTCAGGCTGCTTAAAGCTACAAAAATTACCTTTTCTGAGCTGCAATTAGTTGAAATAATTTGTGGGGGTATACTTGATGAAACCGTTCGAATGGCATCGCATAATGCTCAAGTTAAAACCACTGCGGAACTTATTTCTTTATTTACTGTGTATACAAAAACCCCCAAGAAACGTTTTCTCGATTCTTCTCATAAATCAACTGATAAACAAGATGGGAGCTTAGCAAAGAAACGAATTAAAACCGAGAGTCCCCCAATTAAAACTTGTTTTGTATGCGGTAGAGTGGGTCATATTAAGAAACAATGTTTTTACAATAGGAATAGATTGCAGAATAACCTCGATACAACTGATCCCCCGCGTAGATTCACTAAACCCAACGCGCCACCACAGTGTACTTTTTGTAAAAAAATGGGTCACGAAGAATCCAATTGTTACTCTAAACGTACTTTAAAAAAGGACGATGTTAATTGTTTTATGAAAACTAATTTACAGTTAACAAAGGTTACTATTAACGGTAGGACTATTATGGCTTTAATTGATACCGGTGCCAGTTGCAGTGTGATCAAAGAGTCTGTTGCTCGACAATGTGGTTGTCATTTTACCCCATGTGTATCAGTAATAGAAGGAATAGGCAATGGTAGATTGCACATATTTGCACAAATAATTGTTCCAGTAAAGTTTGATGACATTTGTTTGGAATTACAGTTCCATGTGGCTAGAGATAAAGATTTTGCTTATGATTGTATAATTGGTAGAAATGCTGTTGGATACCCTGATGTTGCTGTTATCTTAGACACCACTGGGTGTAGGCTGGCACGTATTGACTTGCCTAAGCCGAGTCATGTAATTAATCATGTTTCTAATTCTTGTGATCAAATGATGCTATTGAATGATTCAATAAAACATCTAGATATGGACTTGCAAGTAAAAATAAAGAGCATATTTGATAAATTTTCCTCTGTATTGCCACTACCAAATAATATTGGAACAGTTAAAACTGGAGAAATGTGCTTACGTTTAAAGAAAGACGATATAATAAATTATCGGCCGTATAGACTGGCTCCCATTGAAAGGGAGAAGGTGAAGGAAATCGTAGATGATTTATTAAAAAAAAATATTATTCGGGAAAGTGAGTCGTCATTTGCCAGCCCGGTGCTGCTAGTAAAAAAGAAAGATGGAAGCGATCGAATGTGTGTAGATTATAGAGCCTTAAATAGAATCATAGAAAGAGAAAGGTACCCTCTCCCACTCATTGAGGACCAAATAGATAAGTTAGGTAATGCTAATTATTATATATCCATTGATATGAAAAGCGGATTTCATCAAATTAGCATGGCAAAAGATTCCATTAAGTACACTGCTTTTGTGACTCCGGATAATCACTATGAGTTTCTTAAAATGCCCTTTGGAATTTGCAACGGGCCTTCTGTTTTCCAAAAAGCTATAAGTAAAGCTGTAAAACACTTACCATTTTTATTAGTGTACATAGATGATTTGTTGATTCCGTTTAAAGCTATAAATCAAGGACTAGAATATCTGGAACAGACGCTCCAAGCACTTAGTTCAGCCGGGTTTACTGTCAATTTAAAAAAATGTAAATTTTTCGTCACGGAATTAGAGTATTTAGGTAGACATATATCACGAGAAGGTGTCAGACCAAGCGAAACCAAAGTATTAGCCCTCACTAAATCTCCTACGCCTAGTAATATACGAGAGGTGCGTCAATTTATGGGATTAGCAAGCTATTTCAGAAAATTTGTACCTGAATTTGCTTCACGAACTGCTCCCATTACTAAACTTATTAAAAACAATCAAAAATGGGAGTGGGGTCGAGAACAGGAGGAAGCTAGAGGGTATGTAATAAAACATCTAATAACTAAACCATTACTAACCATATTTGATCCTAGTTTAGAAACGGAATTGCATACAGATGCTAGCTCAATAGGGTATGGTGCTATATTAATACAGAAAAAAGACAAACAACGTAAAGTAGTAGCCTACTATAGTAAACGTACGTCCCCTGCAGAATCTAGATACTGTTCGTATGATTTAGAAACTTTAGCAATCTATAATGCCCTTAAATTTTTTAGGGTATATTTATTGGGTATCCATTTTACTGTGATTACTGACTGTAATTCAATTAAATCAACCATGAATAAAAAAGATTTATCACCTCGTGTTGCTAGGTGGTGGACCTTCATGCAAGATTTTCAATTTGAGGTAACTTATAAAAAGGGCAAGTTCATCGGGCACGTAGACTATCTAAGTCGTAACCCGCCAAATAAGCCTATGATGCTAAATCATCTGAAAATTAATATAATTAATGATGTCCACAATCCATCATGGTTAGAAACTGCCCAAAGAAATGATATTGAAACACAAAATATGATAGAACAAGTGCAAACAGGTGAAATAGATCCGTATCAATATATTGTTATTAATAATTTGCTTCATTACAAAAGTTGTCCGGATGCTACCCCAAAATTATATGTCCCCCGGGGCTATAGGCTCAGTATATTGAGAATTTACCATGATGACAGTTGTCATGTAGGTTTTGATAAGACTCTTAACAAACTAAAAGAAAATTTTTGGTTTCCAAGTATGGCGGCTTTCACGAGAAAATATATAGCTCATTGTTTAGTCTGTATTTCGTATAAAAGCCAATCGGGTCCAAAACAAGGCGTACTGCATCCAATACGGAAGTCTATTCCTTTCCATACCTTACATCTGGATTGCACTGGACCTTTTAGACAATCCGAGGAAGGTTATAAACATATACTGTTGATCATAGACGGGTTTACAAAATTTAGTATACTACGACCACTTAAGACTTTAAATGGTCAGGAAATGGCATTTGTAATTAGAGAAACCATTACACTTTTTGGCACTCCAAGTCTGGTAGTTACAGACAGAGGCACGAACTTCACGTCTAATCAGATACAGTCCTTGTTTCGTGAAATGCAAATCGAGCACCATTTAATTTCAACAGGTACTCCCCGTAGTAATGGGCAGGTAGAACGGTACGTGGCTACGGTTATAAATCTACTGGCTACAACCGTTAATACTGGTAATTTATCAGAATGGCCAAACATGCTTTGGAAAGTACAACAATCGCTTAATACGACCGTTCAAAAAAGTACTGGGTTTTCACCAATTAGGCTCTTAATTGGTAGAGAGGGATACCTTCCCCATATACAGAGTAAATTGACTAATGTGGTTGACGACTCAACACAGCCCACTATTAATATATCAGCTGATCGCGAATTGGCCCAACAACGCCTCTTAGAAACTGCTAATAAATTTAAAGAACGTTTTGATAAAACTCGCCGAACCAATAAAGATTACGAAGTAGGAAACACAGTATATGTCAGTCAAGACCATAGACGTAGTCATAAACTGGAACCAAAATATAAAGGTCCATACGAAATCATTGAAATACTACCAAACGAGAGGTTCTCCTTACGAGGACAAAATGGGTTAAGAAATATTACGATAGCTAAAGAAAAATTAAGGCTTTGGCCTGGTGAGTGGACTGATCAAAATGTTCTTTTTGAAGAATCCCTGTAGAAACCTTTGTGCTGTCAATAACCGTGATAGATTGTCAATTTAATGTTTCAAAATAAAGTCTTAAAGTACGATTAAATAAGACCTATGTGCTTGGATGGTGTGAAATGAAACTAATATTATGTCCAATTTGTGTTATATAAAGATATAGATTAATGTTTATAGTGATTCAAACTATAAATTTGATTAAATTGATTAAGCGGTAAGACATTGTTTAACTAAATACCTCCTATTTTAACATTACCCTAAGTTCAACTGGTAGATATAAATTCAGATTTAAAGAGAAAAATACGGGAATGTTTTCTAACTAGTAGAGTTCAAGGAAAAAGGGAAGAAAAGATAGGATTGTTTACGAACTCCCAAAGAATAGGCGGGATTGCCAATCCCGTGATATAAATATCTGGTCGTAGGTACCAGGAAAATACGAGACTACTAATCTTGGGTTAAAAAGAAAAAGTATAACTCTTCAGGACATATAACACGGGACTCGTCCCGGGCTGAAGAGCAAACAGGTTAAAAAGGAAAAGTATAACTCTTCAGGATATATAACACGGGACTCGTCCCGGGCTGAAGAGCAAACAGGTTAAAAAGGAAAAGTATAACTCTTCAGGGTATATAACACGGGACTCGTCCCGGGCTGAAGAGCAAACAGGTTAAAAAGGAAAAGTATAACTCTTCAGGATATATAATACGGGACTCGTCCCGGGCTGAAGAGCAAACAGGTTAAAAAGGAAAAGTATAACTCTTCAGGATATATAACACGGGACTCGTCCCGGGCTGAAGAGCAAAGTCGGGACACATCCCGAGGCTATAAAACAAATTTACTTATCATATTTATTTATTTAATTCTTTCTACACTGAAACTAATAAATTAACAAACAAACACATGATGTACAAAGGCGAGCTTAACTCAGTATTGATTATTTTATCATTTCTTTATTTTTTTTAATTATTAAGTATCTCTGTAATATTATACAGTACATAAATTAAATTGAATTATTTGCTTGCACTTCGAGAGCGAAGTACAGTTCAGAATGGCCGTGATAGATTTTTTTAGAAAGAATAACGTTAGTATATCAAGAAGTACCCTAGTGACACATTAAAACTAATCATAACCATAGTTGTTCCTTGTTTCCTACTAGATGGCGTTGTGTAGAATGGTCCTAAAAATATTATGTTAAATAAGTATGAAATGCCATAGGATTGTCATAAAAACATCTATTGTGCCTTTTAATTATAATCATGAATTATAAAACTAATTACATCACTTAGATAATGTAAATAAGAAAATCAAAGTTACACATAGTTCCCACCAATGAAAGTATATACTGTATTATATAAAATAACATAAGATGACATAAATACATGAGCATTGTACTTCGTAATTATCAATAAGAATTATAAGCATTTAAATAATTACATAAAGGGAATTGTGTAAAACAGGAATTTCACGGACATGTTGTTGTATTACTTTCGACAAACATCTGTTGTGTACAATATAATAAAACGAACATGAATTGTTATAAGTATGTGTCCCTTGGGTCTTTAAATTATCGATATGAATTATGAGACTGATTATTTCATAAGAAATAATATATTTAATAAAATTCAAATTGCCATCTTGATTTATGTTTTGCTTAATAAAAGGAACTAATGTCTCATAAGATCAGTAAATATTAAGAATAGATGTTTGTTAATTATATTAATATATTATTAGACTAAATATATTATTAGATTTAGTAATTAATAAGAATAATAAGATAATGTATCTAAAAGAAATTAAACAGTTATGTCGTTTAGGTTCTGTTAACGAACTGTTAACAAATAATCATTTAATTATATATAATTTTGACTCCGTGTAATTATCATTAAGGAATAAAGAATATTACATAGCATTTACCTAAATAAGAACTTTAAATTAAGCTATTATAGAATTAGATTATAAGTCATTTGATGGTCGACACAACATACGACTTCCGTAGAGGGGAAGTGCGAACAATAGTATAAAAACGGGAACATCGGAGGACGAGCCTCTTTCTTCTCTCTCCGACTCCGGGTGAATCTCCAGCCAGAACAGGACTCCGCTGCACTGCACTGCACTGCCCTGCACTGTGACGAGCCTGAGCCTGAGCCTAAGCCATCGACATCGACTCTAACGAGTATTCGAGTGTGTGATACAATACAATACCTAGCTGTCTCCTAGAAAAAGTTAAGTACCTCATCTTTGTGTCGCTATTCTTGTTACCTTTACAATGTCGTATTGACTATTATTGTGTGCCTACTTGACTTTCCGGAATCTTTGATTCTGTAGCAGTAATTGATATAATAATGTTGCTATTAGAACTATGGAACTATTAGAGTGTTCTCCATGGTTCTAATAGTAATGGAATTGAATGATTATGAAGGTTTAAATATCTAGGTACCAGTAATTGATATAATCTGCCATTGTTATAATAATTATGTATAGAAGATCACTAGCTACTCTCCTTGTATGTAAAATCTAAAGTATGTACATATATCTCTTTTCTGTAAAGTACAGGTAATTAGCTTCACCATGTGATATAGGTATGTGATATTATATGTATGGTATGTGATATTACCTATGTGATGATATTATATTCATCAAAGTGACATGTAAGTTGTAATAATTACTTCTCTTTAATACAGTTTAACCGAGACTGCTACGATTTGGCTATGCTAGTGAGACTGTCCTTGTATTACCTGTATTTCATAGAATCGGTCCCATGATAACCCGTTTATCATAGTGTTTGCTAATCACCTAGGATAATAACGGAGTTGCATAAGTTATAATAATTATTTGGTTAAGAATTGGAAAGTGAATGTTAATAACGACCTGGATCGATACCAGTGTGATATCTAAGATTCTATGATGATTTACTTATCTATTATAGCAGCGGCTATTGATCTGTTAAATTAATATAATACTAGATGGTAGGTATCATATTACACTAGTGTAGTAATGACTGTACCAGTATTGTGGCGCAAAAAGGAGAGATCTGGTTCGACACCAGGGTGGTATCAATATTCTAGTGTCAGCTATTAATCGGTTAAGCAAGTGTGATACCAGGATCCTATTACATATGTTTAATGTTCAGTTACTAGCCTGGTATACTATAAGGTTTTGGAGCTGTGTTTAGATTAGAAGGCGGACAGGTTTTCTTGGTTAGTTCTTTCCTGTCTACAATAGCCTTTGGAACTAACGTAGTGAGTAAAGCAAAATAAAAGAGACCTATAACAGATTACTACTGGTTGTTTAATTTACGACTCCTTGTTTCAAAGCAGTGGTTACATATAAACTTTCTAGCTACACAACAAGATACTAGTGATACTGAGGCACTGTAGAATAATACCTGACTATATCTGCACATCTACTTATAGTATTAATAGCCTTTTTTTAACACACGAATGTAAGTAAAAAATTGTATTCATTACTCGTGATTCGTGTATAACGTATTTTTCTGTCGCTACCAATAACGGTGACAATGAAAGTTTCTAGTGTCACTCATTCGCATGTTAAATTTGTTTAGTTTTTGTTACGTTATTTATTAACGAAATCATGCATATATACATAGATACGCCTTTATTCCTGGAGGGTTAGGCCACATTTCGCCAATCATTGTATTCGGTGCCACGTAATAGGGGGTGAGCTTATTGCCGTATTCCGGGCATGAAATCATGGAACGTCTCTTTTTTTATTTATATGTTGAACTTTTCAGCTACTATTATTATTCGTAACAAAATATTTTTTTGCAATGAGTTTCTTACACTTGATGGTATCTAAACTTTAGTCTCTATTTTTATATTATACCTATCAATGGTCTTCATAGTACATACATACTCACGCCTATAAATCCCCAAAGGTAGGTAGGCAGAGGTGTATTAACACCCATATTTCGCCAACTTATGGTTTTTAAACCCACGTAACAGGAGGCGAGCCTATTGCCGTCAAGTAGTCACTTTGCATGGGTTGTATGTTTACCGTCAGACGGAGAACAGCCTTATCCCTTAGTGGCCTTTTACGACATCCACAGGAAGAGATGGGGTGGCCATATTCTACACCACCGGGAACCAATAAATAAATAAATAAATAAATATTGTAGGACATTCTACACAACGCTATCTAGACCCAAATTAAGCATAGCTTAACTAGCTTGTGTTATGGGTTCTAGAATGCGGATAAACATTTTTCTTAGATACATTTTTTTTTTGTTAATACATACATATTATACATAGAACACGGTTTTCATAGTTAATTTGTTTATTCAGCTGTGTCGTTACTGAGAGAAGATTTCAAGAAAAATTGACCATTATTCCCTACATGCTAATTACTACTAGTATTGCTTACTATTATAAAGTGCATACTACTGTGCTACTACTACAGTTTAATTTACATTAAGTGAATAATTAACATATATTCTCTAAACAATATTTATATACAAGTCATATTTTCACGTTCTTAGTGTGCGATTGTGAAAATTTTGGTCTACAATGTTCATTTTATTTTCATTAATATGTGAATGAAGTTTTAAAGTAATGAGTATAATAAATAACGCGGGTTTGAGTCCCGCCTAGCCGATTCACTGTTTCCATTCTTTATCGAATTAATATTAGATATGTTTCTAACTAATGAATATTCAGTACCTAGATAATGTTTCAAAATTCGTGAAACTTGGAAATATGATTATTAATATCATTTATAAAATGTGATTTGAACGCATAAATATGTAAATCAAAATAAAACAGTAACACAATCAATATGTCAGATCCTACGATATATACCCATCATTCTGTCTGTCAGATTGGCTCATTACAGGATTTACGGACGGCAAATTACCGCGGCATATATTGTCTAATACATCACAACAACTGATCAACGTCATTGCGAAATTGGTTCAATATAGACTTTATTGCTTTGTAATAAGCGTCAATTGAAAATTATTCATGCGTAATATTTTAATGAGGCAAAATTTACAAC
This sequence comes from Eilema depressum, assembly GCA_914767945.1. Lineage (NCBI taxonomy): Eukaryota > Metazoa > Arthropoda > Insecta > Lepidoptera > Erebidae > Eilema > Eilema depressum. The sequence continues at coordinate 21,926,946 of OU612021.1, forward strand.
AGGAGTTCTACACCTAGAACAAACGATATCCAACCGTATATTGATCAGAATAAAGATTGTGATGTGCGAAGTGAAAGTCATGCGGCAATTAGCGAATTACCACCGCCGCCGCGAGCATGACAGCGTGTCAGGCCGTCATGTCCGAGCTGAGCCGACGTGACGTGACACACGACATGTAAGTGACATAACTTTTCGACGCTGTCCGTTGGCAGCATCTGATTTGTGGAAAGTAGTGGACATTTTATTGGCTCGATTTAACTGTATGTTAGACTAAAACTGATTTATGTTGTGTGTAGAATTGAAAATGATAAATGATATAGATGACCTATCACGGCATAGGTTAGTTTTTAAATTAAATGTATGACCTGTATGATGGTTTATCATTACGTGGATAGAACGTGAAAAATTACTGAATATTATTTTGTTTTTTTAATGAGTTGAACAAAAAAGTAAGATTTATAAGTGTTAATCAATTTACTGTTTGATTAATAACGCGATATACATACCTATGTATATGTGGTATACATATAAAGTATACCGATTTTAATGGTACATCATGTACTTTAATTATCAAAGTAATTTTTTGAACAATTATAATAAAAAGAATCACAGTTAAATCTGTAAATGGCAGTTTCTATATTACCACAATATCGAGAGTATATTGTGCAATTATTGAAAGATTTCATCGGAAGCTCATGTTGACTAGTTTATTTATAATCTAACATTTGCTGACACGCGAAGTGACTGTTCACAAAAGATTTATAGCCACTAGCCACTATGTAGACCAGGAGCTTAGATTGCGAAACTTTTATGAATCAACAAGTCATCAAATTAATTGAGATAAACCTGTCGCAAACAATTTACGGTTTTAAACTTAATTGAAATATTTGTAGGCTATAACTTACGTTCTGATATTTTGTTTTGTTGCTTTTGTGTTCAATTTTATGATTTTTTAAATTAAAGTTACAGATTTCTGTAACAACAGTCATAATGCGTCGATATAGTATACTACAATTTAATTACTATTAAAACAATTCTAATCAGATACTCGTGCTCAGATTTAAAATATTTCTAACATCCAAAAGAATGACTTTCACTTTAATTTTAATATTTCGTACCGTTTGCCATCTAAACATTCGTGTTGATTAATTTATCTGGGATGAAGATAATACAAATAAATCATCACCAGTTAGTAAGCATTGTGGTCACACACCATGTTTCGTATTCATTAAGATGTGTAGATAAAATGTAAATAAATTTACACAAAAAAATTGCTATACTGCTTTTGCGGAATTCATTTCATGCTCCGACTCCTGAACTAATCTCTCTTCGGCGCTTGCGCACGCAATGGTAACGCTGACACTTACATGACACTTGTGGAGACGTCTCATTTATTTGTTTTTGATAAGGTTACTGTTATTTACCTGTGTACCTTGACAAGATAATAGTTACCTATATGTAATAGTCGATAAGCCTAGCAAAATGATGGGTTGAAAGTAATTACAAGTTTAAAGCATTTTTAGAGAAGACAACACTAGACAAGTGGCAGTTATATTATAGTTAAAATCTCGCTGCAAACTCGGTTATAAATAATAATCGGCGTAGGGATGTGCGCTAGTTGACCGACGGCATCTGTGGTTCAGTGGTAGAATGCTCACCTGTCGATTTACAATAAAACACGTTTATAAGGTTTTATACTACTGTAAGAGAGCGAAACACTCGAATGATTTATGACCGAGTCTGCAGCGAGATTTTAACTATACTAATAGTTGACCGGTGCACGGTGTATTGTAGACTAGAATGATGAATGTATTGAGGTATTGTAAGCTTCGGGATTTTGATATGTAACCATGGGATTTGACGTTTACGATATACGTGACTACTATTAAGTACATACGTCTAACCCCATACATTCTTCATTTTATTGTATAACTAGCTGACCCGGCGAACTTCGTACCGCCATATTTTCTGATCCCGTTCCTGCTACATATCTCTTAATTTATCAGTGTTTCTCTACAATATTATGCATGTATTATACATATAAACCTTCCTCTTGAATCACTCTATCTATTAAAAAACCGCTTCAAAATCCGTTGCGTAGTTTTGAAGATTTAAGCATACATAGGGACGGACAGACAGCGACAGCGACTTTGATTTATAATACCGGTCAACCGGTCAACGAATTGCCACTTATCTAGAGGGACAGAGCTAGTGATGCCTATTCCTTTCAGAAATTAGTTTTTATGTTTCTTGTTTGTACTTATATACGAGTTTTAGATATTTGGAATCACAAAAGAGGTGACAAAACTGAGTTGAAATTTTTTGATCGCTTTTGATAGTATGAAAGAAGAAAGAAAGAAAGAAAGAAAAATATATTTATTTTGACCCGCAGCCCACAATCAATTATATCAACATATTATATTTCCATCCAAAGGTTGCCTGGAAGAAATTGCGAAAAGCGATATGGCTGCCCTTTGTTCTGCTCTTGTCTTCTTAATTTCTGTATCATGAATATTGTAATTGGCGCACAATAAAGTATATAATAAATAAATAAATGTTGGATAAAATAGTTTGCTCCGTTTGGTACTTAATTCATAATTAAAAAGTAGCTAAGAAAAAGCACAATCTGTTATTTATAAAAGTCACGTTAAGGTTTCTTACATTTAATGCTTCGTTTACATACTCGCGGCAGAGCGAGGGAAGTGGCGAGAGAAGTGGGCAGGGACGTGGTGTGAATGGTATATTCGTCATGCCGCGAGTACTGCCGCGTATGTTGCTGCGAGTGTCGGCTTGGCGGCGCGAGAAGGAGCGGCAATACTAGCGCGATGAAGCATTCACATACTCGCGTCGCGCACACTTCGCATCGAGCGCTCGTTGTGTACGCGCGTGTCACAGTCACAGGATTACTTCGAATTTATTATCATGACAATGACGCAACCAATCGAATGGTCCAACGAAAAATCAATAGAATTTATTGAAATGCTTGCTACGGATCTAATTAAATAATATAGGTAATACATATGTATATAAAAGGTAGGTAGGTAGATACCTACCTACCAAACTAGAATAGGTAGGTAGGTAGGTACCTACCTACCTACCAAATTAAAGTAGGTAGGTAGTACCTACCAAATTAGCCTGATTACCTACCAAATAGGTAGGTAGGTAGGTACCTACCTATCAAACTAGAATAGGTAGGTACCTACCTACCTACCTACCTATTCTAATTTGGTAGGTACCCTACCTACCTATTTGGTAGGTATAATTAGGCTAATTTGGTAGGTAGGTAGGTACCTACCTACCTACCTATTTGGTAGGTAATCAGGCTAATTTGGTAGGTACTACCTACCTACCTATTTTAATTTGGTAGGTAGGTAGGTACCTCTACCTACTAAATTAGAATAGGTAGGTAGGTAGGTACCTACCTACCAAATTAGCCTAAGTATACCGACCAAACAGGTAGCTAGAGTACCTACCAAATTAGAATAGGTAGGTAGGTAGGTACCTACCTACCAAATTAGAATAGGTAGGTAGGTAGGTACCTACCTACCAAACTAGAATAGGTAGGTAGGTAGGTACCTACCTACCAAACTAGAATAGGTACTACCTATTTGGTAGGTAATCAGGCTAATTTGGTAGGTACTACCTACCTACCTACCTATTTTAATTTGGTAGGTAATTAGGCTAATTTGGTAGGTAGGTACCTACCTACCTACCTATTCTAATTTGGTAGGTAACCTACTTACCAAATTAGCCTAATTTACCTACCTACCTATTTTAATTTGGTAGGTAGGTAGGTACCTCTACCTACTAAATTAAAATAGGTAGGTAGGTAGGTACCTACCTACCAAATTAGCCTAAGTATACCTACCAAACAGGTAGCTAGGGTACCTACCAAATTAGAATAGGTAGGTAGGTAGGTACCTACCTACCAAATTAGAATATGTAGGTAGGTACCTACCTACCAAACTAGAATAGGTAGGTAGGTAGGTACCTACCTACCAAATTAGCCTAATTACCTACCAAATTAAAATAGGTAGGTAGGTAGGTACCTACCTACCTACCAAATTAGCCTGATTACCTACTAGCTAAGTATCTAAGTAGATAGCCTAGCCTAATAAAATGCCTATACTGCATTCGGTTAGGTGTCCACTTAACTAAAGTCGTCCATCTCCATCGCAAGGCGAATACTGTATGCGGGGCAACGCGATGAACATCGCGATGATGCGAGTGTTGGGCAACGCGATGAACATCGCGATGATGCGAGTGTTTGAATGCTAGGGCATTATTCGCGTGAATATTGCCGGCAAGGCGATGAGCAATGCGAGCGGCAGTATGTAAACGCGGGGTAAAAAATACGCGGAAATTCCTTAAAAGTTTACTACAATTCTGCAATACTTTCCGAAGTTGCGGCATTGTTCCTAGGGGTACAATGGGCGGTATAGTTTTGCACAAGTATAGCCAACTTTATTGCGTATTTCTGGATAGCTACTGTCAGGTCTATCGGTTTTCTGAATATCTAGTGACTGTAGTGTTATCACATGAATACCTATCATATGCCTAGTATTGATTATTAGGCATACATGGTCAACATCTACACTGTGGAAGCACTATTGAACCTTGTTTTGGAGTCGCGCTGAATTAATGAAATTCTAAAATACTTTGCAGAATAATAAAGTGCTCATAACATTTGAATAATGAAACTAATGTGATATAATATTATGTAAATTGTATTATATGTATATAATCAATCAATTGGCCTATTGCATAATTATTTATATGTGTGTGTGAATATAAATCTCAATTTACTAATAACTGCTAATCACGACAAGGTATAATTGGCAAAGTTTATCGTTTCCGTGCCGTTTTTAGGAAATATACTGATATAAATAAGCGTAAGCGTAAGTACATTACCTAAATATTACTACATCTAGTACTAAAAATGGGGGAAAACCACTAGAAGGTAAGCCCAAGGTGGGACGTCCCCTATCCAGTTGGACAGACGACCTAAAAAAAGGTGGTTATGATAGATTGGATGTGGAAGACGGAGGTTCGGGAGTCGGGAGTAATGGCCCACATTGGTCCCGATCCTATGTCCGGCAGTGGACTGCAATAAGGTTAGTTGTTTGATTGAGTACTAGTAATAAAACATGATATTATAGCTGCAAAGCCTTAAATTAAGAAAGGCTACTTGTCATTACGGTTGTCAAATATAAATCTGATGTTCATATGGATAAAATCAGCAACAATGTATTCGTAGAATCTTGCTCTTTGCCGTGTTATGATTGACGTCTCGTTTAAGTCGGTGGTCACGCGATGGTTTCTAAGATGCATAGTGTATCAGATTTAAAATAATTACCAACACTGCTGCTGTTTTGTAATTGGCTTCACAGAAATCTAGATTTCATACTTTACACACATATTTTAAATGGCCTGTGTTGGAAATGGTAACGACATTGGTTGGTTACATGATGTAATGACGTAAAGTAATGATGGGTCTTGCTATGTTGTTTTAAGAAACGATCTTTTTAATGACTTTCTATGAGTTCTGTAATAGACACATTATGTAGATTAAATCAGAAAATTATGTATCCATGTAGCTGTTAGTGATAGTGTTGAATGATTTAATTTGTTGGATTGTTTTCGTTCTGAGTGATTTGGTTGATTTTTAAAACAGAGTCAATTCACGTTGTTGGATTGCATTGTACCGTTACATTTTCATGATCGAGTGAGTTTATGACAAATAAATAGAAAAATTGAAACGTGCCAACTCACGCGCACTCGCGAGTATCACACTCGCCAGTTAATAAACAAGCTCATTACACTCCTTAGTAACCGAAACTACTAATATTGCCCTTAATCCCTCCAGCTAAGCTAAAACTGCTTATGTTAGGCGTAAGTTCACGCCAGTAATGTAATTGCCAGGATTCGAACCAGGAACCTTGCGATCCACTAAGCTACCGACGACGCTTTGAAAGAGATTTCAATAAAATACGTTTAATACTATTCGTTTAGTCTTCATGACTTAAACTTCTGATTGCTAGTTTCCTTAACAAACAGACAATCACGGAAATACATCAAGTTTATTTTCCACGAAATCGATGTTTACTATTGTAATGGTATTCTACTCTCACGTTCAACACTTGGCAGAGATTTCTCTGAAACTTCGGCAAGATTAAAGTGCTCTAACGTATTTGTTTGATCGCCAGACAAGTTGATTTGAGCATTAGTTACGTTATTGTCTATTAGACATACGCTAAGACGCCACATAAATAAGCTTTCATGCTCCGGTTTGAGCCGTGGGCCAACTTTTGTTGGCTAACCAATACCAATATTGGAGCAAATCTCTTCACAGATAAAACTTTTTGAGTTGATTCTATAATATTATGTTCTTTATTCTAGTGGATATAATTGAAGTAAATACCTATATTAAAATCATGTCTTGGTGTTTTATTAAATTTTATTGATTTTTTTTTGTAAATTTGGCAAGCATGAGAATTCGCTAAGAAGTATTTAAATAGGCTACTTTCCCCACTCCGGTTTTTTTAATAATTTATATAGCAAAACAACATTGGCTGAGTTGGCTAGTATAATATAGTAGGTATATCTAATTGCAAGTGTACCTAATAAAATAACTTTTCTAACACAATACTACAAAATATTACGTAGGTTTTCCCCAACAGATAACTTCGATACATCACGAACCTTGACAAGAATTCTACAACAAAAAAGGAGAATTGAAACACAACGACAATCTGCTACTTTTATTATAAACCAACACTCAAGCAACATTACCCACCAGTACGTATCACCAACATCCAAGGGAGGCAAACATTGGGCATACGTACCATTAGAGCGACGCCGACAACGCGAATCGTCAATCATCTGCACGCATTAATCTTGTGCAGACAAGTTGATAGATCATCGCGTTGTGAGGCCCAAAGAGTGATAAAGAATTTTCTCTGGTTTGGATGTGGCATCAGGAAACTTTAGAAGTTCATACAGCTTGAACTTTTAAAATACCACCAAATAAAGATACAGAGTGACGTAAACGTGTGGCTCTAGCTCACAGAAGGTAGGTTAGGTTTACGATAGACATTTAGGCAAGTTCCAGATAAAATCTTGATACTAAACTATTTTTAATAAAAAAACTTCTCTCATAAAAAGGTAATAATATTTCAACCCAAGAAGGCGTTCCTTAACCTAAAGCGAATGTTTACATAGTGAAACTGTTTAAAAATCCCAACCAAATAGAACTGCACATTGCACAGTTCGATTTTTGTTATTAGCAACTTGCAAATGTTTAATCGCTTAATATTTATTTAGAATAATCTAAATCAATGTCTTGTTTTTAATATCATTTATATATTCATGCTTTAAAATTTAAGCGATTACGTGTTTGACAATACTCTCATAACCAACCTTACTTACTTTAAATTAATGGTAGTAGATTATGAATGAGCGATAATCTCATTTTAACCTTATGATGTTGATTAATTTTATTATCTACTTCTACACACATACGTCTTTATACGTGAAGAGGTAGGCAAAGAAGTTTATTACGCCTATGTTTCGCCAGTTACTAGGTTAACCCACGTAATAGGTGGCGAGTGGCGAGAGTAGGAACTGAGTATATTTGTCAAAGCCTCGGACGTTTGTTAGCAGGTGCATCGCGTGCAGGTGAGGATGTTTTGGTCCCTGGACATGTTGGTAGGGCCCCTTAGAACCACTTAGTACCTACTTATAAATTCCGTTAATTACTATCATACATACATTATACAGTCAGGCACCTTTTTCATTATGGTAGATAAAGACAACAACTTTTCACTTGTTACGGTTCTAATATGCGCCTTTTTAGATAAATTGATAGATAGATTCAATTTTTTTATTGTACTACACTAATAAATTTACAGTAGGACTAGTAGCTAGTATGTATACAGTTTAATGTACAATGGGCGGCTTGGTCGCTAAAAGTGATATCTGCCAGGTAACCTTGGGATAGACAGTTCGGCAGGACATTTTGTTCCAATTCTTTCATAAATTGTTGTCATGTATGGAAGACAGTTCTGTTATTTTTAACGTTACCTTTCATTTTAATAAACCTTCGATCTGATCTTGAAGATCTGATTGGTATATCTAGCCTAGTCAAACAGTTACAGCGTTGCCAATTCACTCTCATCTATTTGGTCTATCCTCTCTACTTCTTCAGAATACTTCTTAAATCTTGGTGACTTCATCTTCGCGTCACTCCAATCATGTCTGGGAGACACTCATCACAGTGTCTTCCCAGACACGCATAAGAATTAAGATCTTGGCTCGAAGTAACAAACAATAGTTAAATGATATTTTTAAAATAGACAGCCTAATGACATTTCATAGTCTCTTTTTGAAACTCAGATCTTTAGATGGATGAATAGTGGACAACATTGTATTGAGTGATGTGAGTTATGTTTCACTATATTTCACATCATCGGCTTGTTTGTCAACGAGTACGACAGATTTCTTGGTAGTAGCATCGTTGTGGGATTCCATCCGGCACAGGCATACCATTTTCACAAAAATTTGGCAGTTTTCCTAGATTGGTCTATTTATATTTTTCTACAACATTAACTAATGTAAATTGTATGATTCTATTAGGTGCCCACGGCTCCGCCCGTTCAGCTCCCTTTACCTGGGTTGAGAAGTAGTGTATGTTTAATTTTAAGACCATAATCTATATCTGTGTTAAATTTTATCCGATTTTATTCTGCCGTTTTTGCATCAGAGAGTAACAAAATTCATACTGGATGTATTGTATACATTTTTGTTACTCTTTCTTCTTCATTCATACCTACAAACTTTCACGTTCTTAATAGATTATTAGTGTGATTATTATTATGTGTATGTTATGCTAGTATCTTAACCATGTCTTGCACTATCACCTCCATTGTCTCAAAAATTCTAGATTCGAAGTGACGGACATCCAGGCCCTCTCGTGGCTCGCAGGTAATAAATCGTGTTAAACAAGTAGGTTGGGGCGTTTTATCAAAGTCAATCGGTATCACGCCGCTAGCCGTGAGTAATTACATGATACTTCTAGCTCTTCTATTGTATTGTACACCTTATTATAAACAGTATAAGGTACACTTCTGTATAATTGTTTTTATGATAGTGTTGTCCATCTCTGTCTTCATCTTTTTACAAGTTTTTGATGTGTTGGATATGTAATAGTCTGTTTTAGTGGATGGATTTAGTGCAGCCCAATAAATTAATACGTTAAAGCTGTATTTACGGTTTATACTTTCTTTCTCGAATGCCAATTACGATTATTTAAGAGGTAATTATGTATTTTTAATCATGATGTAGCATGATTGTGCAATATGTATGTGCGTAATCGTTTGTTGTTAACGTATTTTGAACCACTTTTATTAATCTGAAACAAGTGTAGATTTTTCTAGCTTACCCCGGCTTATTTTACTTTCTTACATACATAATATACTCACGCCTGTAAATCCTCTAAAGGGTAAGCAGAGGCGCATTAGCACCCAAATTGCGATAACTATGGTTTTCAGTCCCACCTCCTTGTTTATAAAATAGTCATCTCTGCTTATTGCCATGAATTAAACAGTAGTGATAGTTTTTTTTACAGAAGTGGAGAGGACAGAGAAAAAGAGCAGGTCAGAAATAATCAGGTATAGCAACTTATTTACTCGTAAATCTTTGAAAAATGAAACTAATGAAATTTAATGAATGTAATAAAAAATATTAATTACAGATATTCCTATCCATCCACCCTCCGGCTAAACCAACTGCAGGAACGCTTTCTAATAGGTGGGTGGTGGCTTCATTACAGAATATTATAGTTCACCAGCAAACACTGCACACCTTTAATCAAAGTATGTCAAATTAATCAGTAGGAAGTAACGTCATTAGATTTAATTTTGCCACAATGCCACAGTTAAATTACGCATTTATAACTTTTACGTAGGTAGTATTTTGCCAATTGTTATTTATTGGTTATAAAATGCTGATTAATTTCATATAACGATGTCGCTGTTAATAGCAATAAATCTGAGATGAGTTTCATATGTATATTCATATATTATATTATAACTAGTTGACCCGTCCTGGTATACTCTGGCACCCTGTATCACTAATAATCCCTTATGATCTAATAAAATATGGGTATCTCCTGGATTTATTGACATTTAAGATCACTACTCCGCTCCCAAAAGCAGCAGCTTCAAGTTCCTTAATAAATTGACTATTCAACACAAAAAAAAATCATTTTTTCAATTCGAACAAAATATTCCTGAGATTAGCACGTTCTGCCAAACAAACAAACAAACTCAAATAAATATTTGTATGGATTACATATTTCTTTAATCATCATCCTGGTTTATATATTGTAGCATTATCTTTACATAACATACTTCCTTTATTTTTCTCTTCTCAAAAAATAAGCCCATTGAATGATTTTTATCAAATGAGGAAGAGTTGTTTCCGTCCATTGCTGGTTAGGGGTTAGGGTTACAAGCCAGAGGACAGTAGGTACTTATCAAACCAATTGTCCTAGTCTTGAAATAATCTACTTATTAAATGTAAAATCATTAATCTACATTGCCATTCATCTTGAAAAACGATTTGAATTACATTGTAGATAGGAAATCTACAACGTAATTCAAATCTTCTTTCAAGATTTACGCAAATAAACTGTTAGTACCTATTTATTTCTTTTCTTCAAATTAGATCATTTGTATACTCTGTATCATCAATGGAAGTAGCATATTTATAATCACAGGTGAATTCAGTGTAGGCTCATTGAAGTAAACAGACGTTTCATATATTGTTTTAAAGACGTGTTATTTTGCAGCTCCACGTTTTGTACCTAGATCTATACAAATATATTATATACTCACGCCTGAAAATCCTCGAAGTAGTAAGTAGAAGTGTATTGGCACCCACATTTTGTCAATTGTTTTTTGGTCCCATGTAATAGGGGGCGAGCCTATTACCGTCAACCGGGATGTTAACTGTCGGATGACGAACAGCCCTTAGTCATTTTCTACGACACCCTTTGTTTGTTTGTACCTAGATAAAATATATTATAACTTTGGAATAATATCCAGTCTTGTAAAGTATATTACATTTATTGTAGTACAAAAATACGTCATTCTTTACTACTTTTGTAGTTGCAAGATTTGAATTAAGATTTGACAGGTCGATATTGTCACATAAAAATATTTTCGTCATACTATTAGGCCCTAGGTTTCTTATGAGATTTTCATGTGCGAGCCGGAAATGAATACAACTACATAATATATAAATCAGATTGAAAGTACTAATCGTCCCCATCACCTGTCACATTATAATTAATTTATGTCATACGAGGAATAGTTACCGCTTTGCCAGTATCTATAAATATTAGTAAGACCAATTGAAATTTTAATCACACAGCTATTAAAAGATGACATTTGAATCAATGAATCACAAGATTACTCAGTAAGTAATTGTAATTCCATCAATGTGTAACTTCGAATTATATTACTGTCAACAGCACACCGCCAGTGTTCAGAGAAGTGATGAAATATTCAAGTTTCTTGGCAGAATAGAAGCCATAAATCTTTTTGCAATATTTTATAACGTTTTGTCAGTTCATTTAAAAAATGAAAACACGTACACAATGGGGCTCTAATATGACAATAGCATCGTTAGCATTAACTCAAGCTTAAGGCTTACAATAACCTTTCAAATTTGAAAGAAAAATTGAATATGAAGGATTTAGTGACTAAGGATTTTTGAATAAAATAAATCAATCATTTTAAGTCACAGTAATCGGTACACTTTACCTGTAGATTGACGAACAAGACTTTGGCTTTCACCTTGAGGTTGGAAGGTTGAATGGCAGTGGCTACTGTAAAAACTAAGATAAAGTAATTCATAAAGAAAAGAACAGTAACAGAGCGGACTCTGGACTCCATCTGCATCATCGGACAACTAAGCCGAAAAAGTATCAGTAGTTCGATCATCGGACTATTTAATCGGACTACTGATAGTAGGCCAAGCGCAGCCAAGCCTTCGGCGCGATTGAGACGGACGTTCGGAAGATGATTTCAAATGTGAAATCTTCGAATCAAGATAATCTGATTGTTTAAATTTTGAAAGTGTCAAAGAGAAGTAAAATTGCTCGGAAGAATATATTATCCATACTGTCAAAGAAAAGAAGAGAAATATGTAAGCAGAAATTGCAATGGCTAAATATAAAATTTTACACATTAAGAATTCTGAGCTTTATAACAAGCAGCAATAGTTAATTACACTCAGCTGCAGTGAGAGCTATTAATATGACAACATTAATTATTAATATCAAAGAAAGTTAATACGATGCCCAGAAGTCACTTTCCATTAACATTTGTCTGTAATGAATATTAGTTTTGACAGGAATACATTAAAACGTAATAATTAATATTTCGTGAAGGATTATAAATGTCTGTTTTTTTAAATTTATATACCTAGATATTTTAATGGTATTGAGCATAATAAATGCTCACACTTGTGACATATACTCGTATAATATTATGCTTTTATTTAAAATCTCTTGCAATAAATTATGTTGATTAGCATTTAAATTCATTTATTGCAGAAACATGGTTAATTACATAGGCATTAAAATAAATGTTTGTCCAGCACATTTCACCGTTTTTAGCAGCATGCAAAATTTCTGTTAATAGTGACGTAATTTAAAATAAAAAAAAGAAGATTCACATATACGAGTATACGTAACACAGTTGAAATACTCAAGAGGTCGAACTTACGTTAATCTTCTCAACAGTACATCTTACAATTTATTGAGCGCCGTCAAGACTCAACAAAATTAATTTAACAATTAAAATACTTGTCGGTCTTTAAGTCATCCATCAAGCTATTAATCAACAGAAAGAACTTGAAAAAACCCACACAAAAGCTCACAAATAAACATTCTTCAAACACATTACGCAATATACCGACCATCATTCTAACCGACTTGCTTGATTGATGACCGTTGCAATCATGAATACCAACTGACCAAGCAATAAGACCTCTTAAACCGAACATTTCGTCGCAACTACACAAGGCCTGTAAGAAATGAAAAGGTTCAGGTTAAAGTGGACTGGCAAAACGGTGATAAATGAATGTAGGGATAAACATGGCTACTTTATTACAGAGAACGGTTATGATTTATTCATGCTCTTGTCAGATTTGAGAGGTGGTTGCACTTGGTACTGGGGAATTGTACCTGTTGGTTTATATAAGTAAATTGTTCGATAATGTTCATTATGATCTCGGTCAAGCAAAGATTGAAAGTAATTGTCACTTGTTAAATTAAAGAAATGTCAAGCTAAAGTGGTTGGGCTAACCTATATTAAAATTACCAAATAATGCAATTTAAAATATTGCATTGCTCAACTATACATAAGTATAAACCTAATTGGCACTCGTCCATATTTTCCTACTTTTTTACTAATAAAATTCATCGTGTTCGATAAACAGTAATTTGGTACACAATATAAAAATTCAAGACTTAATGTTCATGTTTTACTTTCGCTATTTAAGTGCCTATCATTGTATACTTTAAAGAATAAAATTATTGAATAGAATTTTAAATTGCATTAAATTTATAACGGTTTTTTATTAGAATCAGAATCAGAATCAGATTTTTTATTAGATGCTTCGTGTATTAGCTTATAAGAGCAGCATAATATTAAACATGAGTCAAAATCAGACATAAATTTATGAATAACTTTATACATATTATGTCAAACAAGTAAAATTTCAAATGAAACCAGAAGTTTTCAATCAGCTAAAAGCTTTTAAAGACAACAACGCTTGATATGTTAAATGTACAGTCTTTTAAACATACACAAATTTATTACTCTAACGATGTTACGTTTGCTTATAGTAGAGATGTTTTAGATTATATTAATTGTACTAATTTCTGACAATGTCACAGGAATTAAAGATAACTGAAAATCAATTAACAGGAATACTAGTAATTTTGATTACTATTAGGTACTCTATAAATTTAATTTGCAATGTCATTGAATATTGATATACTTGTAGGTTTGGTGCAGATTTCAATCAAATAAGATTTAAGCCATATATGGTTTTAAAAGGTAAGGCCTCTGGTCTACCCCAGACGGAAAATGATGTTAATATTACGTTACAATTTAATAGACAGTCCTTGCAAGGCTATCAAGTGACTATTGTGTCAGCGATTAATTTTTAATCAATATAATCAAAATACAATTTAATGTGTTTATAACAAAAATAAACTACAGTCATAACAAAAACAAGGACATGCTTTATCTTTTGTAAACATCATAAAACACATGTAGTGTAAAGCGCACTGAGGATTATCGATAAGTTTCAAGTTTTAAATCTAACACCGAAAATGTTACTTGCTTTTTGGCCTCATTTTTTATACTTCCTATACGTGGCAGTCAAACAAGTGGTAGTGGAAAGTGGTAACCATGGACTGTGGACGTGTGCAACACCAGGGGAGCCACACTCGTATTGCCGACCCTGTAAGAGCGAAGAGTTTGGTCTTCCTACTGACAGCAAAAAAATTCTCCAGTAAGCTCTTGCTACCCTACTCACCGTCGAGAAATATGGCCGCTGTATTCTGTAGAGCGGAGGTACTTCCCTAGTTGCCCTACCTACCTTCTTGCATACTTTAAACATAACCTAACAAAAGTTTTAATTACTGACTATCAACGACAAGTAATTGTTCAGGTATCGCCCAGAAAACTAATATTTTGTTGAATGAAATTTTGAGGCATTTATTATGCTAACTGTTCAAATCGATTAAGAAAGGGAAAAAGAATCGACCTCGGACGGGACCGTCGCCCTTAAGACGGTTGTATAAGGGAATTTGGATAGGCTTCGTACGTGTCTCGGTGGCTTAGTGGTCAGAGCGTTCCCCCTGTAAGGGAAAGATCGTGGGTTCGAGTCCCGTCTGAGGTCGATTCTTTTTCCCTTTCTTAATCGATAATATTTTGTTTGTTGAATCTCATGAATCTATACTGAATATTACAGATAAACCTCAGGACACGTATCCTAGACCTAAATCGCAATACAAACGAGGCCCTAGCGCGTGGATTGTTTAGTAATAATCTATGCTTGGTGAATTTGAGCTCGTCCAACGCAGTAGCACCCCGTGCTATCCTCAAAAGACATCGAAGAAACGTGTACTGCGCGTATAGGTAGAGCAGATTTTGAGCACATTTTAGGTCGAAGATATATTTCCCGAGCAATACAAACTGTTTTCCTGATATAGTTGCAATAAAAATAGAAACAAAAAAATGTGGTTATTATTATAGGGTACTGAGTGGAACAAACTCTTAGGAAGCTTCTTTCAATCATTATCTAGTCACGGCGTGGCCGATGCGTGTTCTATTGATGAATGCTCTAATGGCAGGTTGTGATCACCCGATGGTTGTATCATGGAGATGAGTGGCATCAGACATAACAACGACTTTTATGTGATTATTTCCTGTTTAACATTGTTATGTCGATGATATTTTGAAAGGATATCAGATAAAGTCTAGACTAGATATGTATTAAGCCTATTATTTATGCTTTATTTTAGTTTTATAGTACCTACATAATCTTAATGTTGTTACATTTATGCTTTTTAACAACTTTCTAATAAAATGATCATATTATTTCATTACAAATTATTCATATTAAATTATATTGTTTCTAATATGTACTTGTGAGCGATTAAAACGTGCATTTTTCGGCAAATTGAACAAAAATGTTCTTTCATTTTCCTATCCATTTATCATTCCATGTAATTATACAACTAGCTGACCCGGCGAACTTCGTACCGCCATATTTCCCGCGTGGTATTATCTCTGAATTTATCAGTGTTTCCCTACAACATTATGCATGTATTATACATACAAACCTTCCTCTTGAATCACTCTATCTATTAACAAAAACCGCTTCAAAATCCGTTGCGTAGTTTTGAAGTTTTAAGCATACATAGGGAAGGACAGATAGCGACAGCGACTTTGTTTTATAATATGTAGTGATGATAGTGAAGATGAACGATGATTTGATTTCATGGGGTTATCTTAACTTTACTGCAAAATGGTGGAACTGTTAAACAGAAGCTTTTATGTAATTATCCGTGGATCTGGCCCTCGATTCTGCTAAAGCACAACCACTGTCACACCACAGAGACTGCGAGAAAATTCCATTTGAATTTAGCCTTTAAAGTAATGGTGTTAAAGTTTAAAATTAAATGGCTTTTTATAGAGCGAACGAAAGCGTGCATTGAAAATATTGTCATTTAATTTCAAACTTTAAATAATAGAAATAAAGTCTAAAATTTAATGCCAATTTTTGCAGAGACTGTGGCACGACAGTGGTTTTGCTTTAGCAGAATAGAGGGCCTGGTTGGTGTCGGTCATTTACTCCGAAGACCAGATAACCACGTCATAAGGAGGTGCCTTTCTATGGCTACCATGAAGAGGGGAAGAGAAAGACCTCTGACAACCAGGATGACGAATGTCAAGAAGGGCATGAGGGAATTGGGGCTTGAGGAGCACGACGCGTGGGAGAGAAGGAAATGGCGTAGAATAATTGGGAAAGCCGACCCCTCGTAATGGGATAAAGGCAAGGCCAAAGAAGAAAGAAGTTGGTGTCGGTTGGTGGCTAGTCGAAATTTCAACCACGTACTGAATATTACCAGGAACTTAACAAAATTTAATGGATTTTGTATAATTATTATAAGGATAAATGCGGTTTATTTAAAGAATATGCAAATAATAAGATATCTTATCTAATTTTTATAAATTACTCAATTCACAGATTATAATTAAACAATTTGTCTTATCAATTCAATCTGAATAATATATTATGAATTTCCTGACATAAGATATTGATTTTGAGCTTTGCAAGAGGTCAATTTGAAATTAATTTAATATGTAACATTATGTAGCTTATGCAAAACATAATGATTATTAGTGCTTAGAATTATGATAATAATATGCCATTAATAAAAAGTGGTTGCATTATAATCATCAAATTTTTGGCATAATATTATCCTTTTAATGTGCCTTAGCGTATAATATTTTCTCAATAATATATTACGTATTTAATTCTTGCAATAAATTATCATTTATTTTTATCGTAAAATAAATAATATATTAAGGATGTTTAAAAATTTCTGATCATTCCATTACGTTTTATGGATGCATGAAGGAGATCTCGCCAATTACACAACCCATCAAGTGATAAAAGTGATTAAGGAATTTATAATACCTTACTAGCCCTTGCCAGCGGCTGCGCATTGTGTTCCAGCTTCCACTACCCATGGGAACCTAATTCCAGTAGCATATAATATGTTATTCCTAAATTCAAGGCCTTTTTTCCCCATTGCGGAAGGTAGAAATATATACAGGGTGGAAGAACCTTACCTGGTGGGAAAGTTCTCTAAATACTGGAAATAGCGAATTTCACTCAATTGCACCATTCCTTTTTTTTTTTAAAAGAAACAAAACTGCATTCAAGGATTTTTGAATACTCACTTGCCTCGTACGGTAATCGAACCGACTATAATCCGAAAAAGTAACATTCTGTATTTTACTACAGTATTTAGAGTACTTTCCCTCTTCTTCTATCTTCCACCCTGTATACTAAAACCCGACTCCAACTTCCATGGGTTGAGACATTTCCCGACTAAGCCTTTACTCGAAGAATGAGTACGACGACTATGTTGGGTATTTATTTTACCTAACACCAAACTGTGTGTAGTTGCACCAGTGACATTAACAAGCCGCCCGAGGCGCCCTCTGGCGGCAATTTGTCAACGTCAAAACTCATTTTTATAGTAACCAAGTTGTCATCTGGCCCCCTTATATCTTTATAATGACACGTTTCGAAGTTACTTTAATGTCAGAACTGACAATCGTTCGTGACATTAACATAATGTCGGTAGTTTTGGTGCGAAAGTAATTATGGTAAATTACTTCATTTTTACTTTTAAGTGCGGAAAGCATTGTAATTATATAAAATTGCAGTTAAATTATGATTACTTATATCATTTTTATATCCTTTTTTGTATTGGCATAATTATTATGTTCTTGCATCAGTACCTATTCGTTTATGAATTTTGATAATATAGTAGTACGCATATTAAATATGATATTTTTATTGGACAGTGTACTGTACAGTCAACGAAAAAAGTGTATCCCTAGGAGTAGAGTAGCCAGGGCTCACTGGAGAGGTTTTGTGCTGTCAGTGGGAAGACCAAAGTCTTGTCCTGCTTGTCTTCTGCGCTGACTTCACAGAATCTCTCCGTTCTTACAGATTTGGCAGCTCGAGTGTGACTCCTCTGATGTTGTAGGTACTCCTCCTTAGGCCATGGTAACGACTTTACATCAGGTGGGTCGTGTGCTTGTCTGTGACCTAAGTGGTACAAAAAAGTTCCTTAACACCATCATATTTTAGTACTGAACAATAAAGTTTTTCAAAAACCCACTGTCTCTCTCTATAGGTAATATTGTAAGTTCTCTTGCACTTTGTACTTAAAAGTGTACTCCATTTATTATCAAAATTACCAAGTAATGAATACTGCTAATAACAGTGCATTAATAATGTCTAGCCCCACGAGTATAATATCAGCCATCAATATCTGTCAGTGAAATCATTTTAATCTCATTATCTGGTATTAATATGTGATTTATATTGACTGTTAGCCAGATATACTATTATTTATTGCCTAGTTTACCTAAATGCTGTCTGATAAAACTTGGTAAAGCTTAAAATCGTGATCGATCGATTAGATCGGTACCTACAATACCTGGGTTTTACCACGATTTGATCTTCTAGCAAATAATATACTTTGTCACGAACACAACTAGTCGCAAATTAGGTTTCAAAAATTAGTAATTTTTGATATCATTATCATTATCCTCGCTTTAGTTCCCAAGTAAGATTGTTGATGTGATTAAAAGATTTATATTGCAGTAGATGGGCTGTCTGGGTGGGGCAACGATAGTAATCTTAATGACAAGCAGCAAAATACAAAGTTGAAATAATCTTAAGGAAAACTGTGTACAATCCTGTATCCTTGCAAAACACTTCAAGAAAAATAACTGATGTAAAAGATTCCATTACAGATTGCTGGCTAGGTAAGAGACTTGTACTGGCAAGGTGAACTATAGCTGTTGTTATAATTAAGAATGTCACCAAGCGATGAACAAATACGTGAAACTGATTAATACGTTTAAGACAGGACTTTATCAATGAACTGAACTAAGTATATCAGAACTTAGCTGTGGGTAGTTTTGACAAACAGCTGACTTTTATTTTGCTCGCAATAAAAATTCTAATTAAAAATATATACAAGTTTTATAATTCAATTATATGTACATAATTATTGACTAGTATACTTCACCTACCAGAGTGAGTGTTATCTCCAATTATAAAGCCACAATAACTGCAATATCACCAAAAATATGGAGCACATGCAAGATTCCCTATGTGACCTGAGAAAAATGTTCAACGAGGGTCTTGCAAAGTTTGAGAGCAGGTTGCAGAGAGTTTCTGGTGCGACGGGGACAGAGAACCCGACAAATATTGCAGCTGACTTTGGTGCATTCAAGACCTTTGCGCTGGCGGCCCTGAATCTACTGCAGCATCAAATGGACAAGTTAGCCAGCCAAGTTGACAGCATAGAAATGCGTGGACGCCGCAAGATTCTTCTCTTCCATGGAGTGCCTGAGGTGGAGTCCGAGGTAACTGCTTCTGTGATTGCTGACATAGTGAAGCAAAAGCTTAAAATTGACAATTTCATTGCTTCTGATATTAGACGTTGTCATAGAATGGGCCGTCCATCAACATCTAACAAACCACGGCCCATTCTTGTTAAGTTTGACAAGGTAGCGGTTAGGGACAAGGTCTGGTTCTCGAAGACTGCACTAAAGAGTACTGGTATGACTCTCTCAGAGTTCCTTACAAAGCAGCGTCATGAAGCTTTCTTGGCAGCGCGTGAAAGGTTTGGAGTCACTAAGTGCTGGACGCGTGAGGGCTATGTTCATATTGTTAGTCCAAGCGGCAAGCGTCACCGTATTACTTCTGTCATTGAGCTCGGCAGCATAAGGGATGTGATCGAAAGGCCACCTGAAGCCTTAAAGAGTACTAGTACTGCAACAACCTCAAGTACTAAGTCTAGACGTGCAGCTGTGACCAAAAAGTAATTGGGTCTTTTTCTTTCTTGTCATATTACTGCAGATTTCGGGTTATAACTTTGCACTTTTAATGTCTTTTGATTTCACCCTCTTTTCAAAGGTGTTAATATTGTAGGTACCATCACATTGTAATTTATAATTCAGCATACAACAATATTATGTAACCTCTTCAATATCTATTATTTTCACAGTCATGTTTTATTTTTATCAAATGTCACACATAAAAAACAAAGTGTCAAAACAAAACGTTCCGTTTCCTCCTCTGGTTTTGTATAAAATAATTCGGATACACGTCAAATTAATTAAACATGATGTTTCTGCAAATTTTTATCGAGTAAAAAAAAAAAAAAAAAAAAAAATATTGACTTCCGATTGTTATGTTTCATTTTACATTTATTTAGTAAATTAATTGTTAACTTTTTAAA
Source organism: Eilema depressum (assembly GCA_914767945.1). Lineage (NCBI taxonomy): Eukaryota > Metazoa > Arthropoda > Insecta > Lepidoptera > Erebidae > Eilema > Eilema depressum. The sequence continues at coordinate 21,947,587 of OU612021.1, forward strand.
TTTATTTTTTGTTTGTTGTTTATATTGTTGTATGTTTGGTGGCTCGACGCCTGTAGTAATGTATTTATAAACTCTGACACTCAACTGGCGGGTGGATGAACTATTGTTTTGGTTGGTGGTACATACTTAATTTATCCTATTAAATTTATTATTTTCCAACTTCTAAGATAAAATATTATATATTTATATTCATGACAGATAACTATTTTAATAGTGATAGCGAAAGTTCACAATCGGTTTCGAGCCTCAACGATTCTTTTGTGAGTGGTCCTTCACTTGCTGACACACTGCGTTCCGAGTTCTCCGATGTACCCAGAAATCTTAATGTAGTCCACTTTAATGCTCAGAGTATTCCCGCCCATTTCACTGATATGCTGGCGTGTTTCGACTGTAAGAATATCCATGCAATACTTGTATCGGAGTCTTGGTTACGGCCAAGTCATCAAACTGTCACCTACTCTCTTCCAGGTTTTAACTTAATCAGGAATGATCGTGATGATGGTCGTGTTGGTGGTGGCGTTGCAGTTTATCTGCGTACGCAAATTCCTTTTCGCGTCATCGATGCATCAGCACAACCACCACCCGCAAATGGGGGCGAACATATGTTTCTAGAAGTGGACCTGTACCACAGCAAAGTCCTATTGGGTGTGTACTACTGTCCTTCTTCAAGTATAAACTTTTTCTCGTCCTTTGAACGCATTTTGGAAGACTTAACACCTAACTACAGTCACACAATTGTTATGGGAGATTTCAACGCCTGCCTGTTAAAAAATGATTCCCGTACTTCAGCTTTTCAGCGCACAGCTCTATCCTGCAACCTATCCATTCTTCCTCTTAATGCTACACATCACTATCCTAACTGTATTCCAACCCTCATTGATCTGATCCTAGTATCCTCCTTGCAACGTGTCACTAAGCATGGTCAATACAATGCCGAGATGTTCTCCTATCACGACCTTATATTCCTCTCCTATCAACTTCAACCTCCTAGGGCCAAGGCGAGAATTTTAAGGCAGCGCAATTTTAGAGGCGTAAATATCGAAGCGCTTCGTGAGGATGCTGACGATATTGACTGGGGTCCATTGTTTCAATCTGAGTCTGTTGACGACAAAATTAATATCTTTACTGGAAACTTGGTCAGTCTGTTTGATAAGCACGCACCAGTCCGTGCAATCAAAATTAAACATCCACCAGCTCCCTGGCTTACCGATGCCATTAAGACCTTAATCGCTAAGAAAGCTGCAGCCAAATGCAAATATAAGTACCGACCAACCACCGCCAATATGGAAAGATATGTCGCTATACGTAATCACTGCAATAAGGTGTGTAGGGACGCACAACGCCAATATATCCATGTCTCCATCGAAAGTGGTGAACCATCTAAAGTATGGAAATTTTTAAGAACCTTGGGAGTTGGAAAGTCCAAAGAAAATACTACCCAAAACGTTGACATCGAAGCACTAAATCAGCATTTCTCATCTTCGTCCGATTTTGGAGGGACTGCTAAAGTAAATACGCTTAACCGTCTTTCATCACTTCCAACTCCTAACTTTTCTCCTTTCGTCTTTAATCAATTCACTGATTGTGATGTTAAGAAGAGCATAATGTCCATAACATCAAATGCCGTCGGAAATGACTGTGTTAGCCGTAACATGATCGTGCCGATACTGGACCAAATCCTTTCCATTGTAACTCATCTTCTCAACTTCTCTATTTCTAGCGGCTCCTTCCCGTCTGCGTGGAAAGAAGCCCAAATAATTCCTTTACCAAAAAAACGCAATCCTACTACCTTTTCCCAGTACCGACCGATATCTATATTACCTTTCCTTTCTAAAGTTCTTGAGCGCCTTGTCCACACGCAGCTTAGCAGTTTCCTCGTCAAAAACTCGTTACTAAATCCCTACCAATCTGGTTTCTGCCCGGGTCACAGTACGGTTACAGCCCTGGTGAATGTTACGGATGACATAAGATTAGGCATGGAGAAAGGAAAATTAACTGTGCTTACACTGTTAGATTTTAGTAATGCTTTCAACACAGTAGATTTTGAAATCCTATTAGGCATACTGCGCTCTATTAACATATCTCCAACGGTGATTGATTGGTTTCACAGTTACCTGTCTGGCCGCCGGCAACGTACACGCATAGAGGAATCCTTTTCTTCGTGGAGTGATATAACAGTCGGTGTGCCGCAGGGTGGCGTTCTATCCCCATTACTTTTCGCCGTTTTTATAAACTCAATCTCACAACAATTACTTTCATCCTACCACCTTTATGCAGATGATCTTCAAATATATACCCAAGCGCCTCTCAGTCAGCTGACGGAAGCAATTAACACTATAAATATGGACCTGGAACGTATATGTGAATGGAGTTATAACTATGGACTACAGGTAAACCCGGCTAAGACACAGGTCATTGTTGTTGGAAGCCCTTGGATTATGTCACGCATTGACTTTACGCACTATCCCCAAGTTGTCTTCAACGGTGCTGCTATCGAAATAAGTGATCAAGTGAAGAACTTGGGTATCTGCATGGATGGCACTTTGTCCTGGGATAATCAGATACAGGAAGTCAACCGCAAGCTATTTGCAGCGGCGGGGTCCTTGCGTAAATTGCGAGGCCTACTTCCGACCGCTACCAAAGTTACGCTTGCGCAGACTCTGTTGCTCCCACTTCTCGACTACGCCGACGTCAGCTATCTAGATCTCACTGAGGAGCAACTTGACAAGCTTGAGCGTCTTCAAAATTTTTGTATTAGATTTATATTTGGCCTACGCAAATATGATCACGTGTCCGAATTCCGTAACAAACTCAAGTGGCTCCCGATTCGCCTTCGTCGGAATACTCATATACTTTCATTATTATACAGCGTACTGTTTAATCCTTGCACTCCCCATTATCTCAAAGAACGTTTCAAGTTCCTTGGTGACACACATACGAGGTTTCTGAGATCATCGGAGAATTTGAGGCTAGCAATGCCACTGCACTCTACAAGTTACTACGATAAATCGTTCACTATCCAGGCGGTTCGCCTGTGGAATGCACTGCCACTACATATTAAACAAGCACAATCATTGGAGTCCTTTAAAAAAGTGTTAAAAGAACATTATCTGTCTTCTCTGAAGTAACTATGCTATTTTATTTTTGTGTACCTGTTGTGTAGTATATATTTATGGATACTGCGTAGTATAATTAGTATATTGTAAGTATTATGTATTGTATTGGTATATTATATTGACACGCTATGTAGTATATGTATATATTTCAATTATATCTAATCTGTGTATAACAAATATTGTACGATACCCTATCATCTCTTATGGTTCTATCCATCCAAAGGTTGCCTGGAAGAGATCGCTGTTAGCGATAAGGCCGCCCATTGTGCATTATAGGTATGTGAAAATTGTTTGTTATCTTTTAATTTTTTTATGGTGTACAATAAAGAATATCTTATCTTATCTTATCTTATATGAGCTCCATATCTTCCGATTCAATAAATTAGCCTTTTGCAGTACACTGCTGGATATACGCCTCTCCCAATATCGGGAAGCTTTGGCCTACAGTGGCCCGATGAGTTGTTTATTGATCAATCAAAGATATTAGCTGTGATATTAGTGTTGTCAATGAGCAACTAGCGCAACTCATACCTCACAGAGGCATTGTTGCACTTATATTAGTTCACACATTAACCATTATTTTTATCATCTCTAACCAAGATCGATTCGACCCATGATCATGATGTGTAACTCATGAAAACACTTATCACAACCAGTGACATTCAAAACTCTAATAGGAGTAATGTTCTCAAACGTTTCTATGGAAGTGTCATCACTGAATTGGATGGTGTGTACAATACAAACTATAAAACAAAACTAAAATTTGATGCATTAGAAGATCAGCACTTTTTAAATGACTACGAGCAATTAAAGCGGCCACAAAATGAAGACGCTAATGGTTCCCAAGTCCGACGGGAACCGGGACCTTGACAGGATGATGGATATGCCACTCCTCCTAATGAATCCTTGTGTTAACATAGGAACAGTAAGTCATCTACAAGATTAAATATTGAATGATTACATGTGTCTGTATCAGCATTAATGAATCTTTCTGTCATGTTTGGATCTAAAATGATTTGTAGGCCTGAATTTTGGATTAGGCTTTTTTTAATTTGTTGATTATGTGAAATGATAGCAATATTTACTGTAATCTTTATCATGTATTATAAGCGTAATATAGTATCAAACATTTTGGCTATATGTATCACTGCCTTAATTTATAGATTTACGTTGTATGCTCATTGTGATGTATGAATTGAATACAATCGTCTATATATAACTATCGATCTATGCATTGTCATGACTTTGAAAGTACACAATTATTAGATCATGTATAACCACAGTCATTTTCATTTCTACCCTACCGCACCGTAGGGTACATTACTGGTAGAACCGTAAAAATATTCTTTCCCTTCCACATCATCATCATCTGCATATAGACGCATTCTCCCGATTGCATCCGTGGCCAAGATGACGTCGGAGCTCAGGGTCCACCTTCCGGCTCTTCCTCCTCCATTTCGCACGATCTTGGCCGTCCATGGTAGTGAGACTTTCCCTTCTACACTACTGGTCTATTAGGGTCCTCAGAAACAGTAAAACCACGGCACTATCAGACCACACTCCTAGTTATTGCTTATTGTATTTCTTTCTTCGTACAATTTCGGGAACTTTAATCAACCTTAAAAGCATCTGATGAGACCGTCAAGATGAGGGCAACTATTGTAAGTATTGTAACATTGTTGGTGTCTGTAATGGTGACCCTCTTTCCTGAGCCTTCAGCTTACTATCAGGTTAGGGAACTTATAATGACATGTTCAAAATTAAAACAACAATTCGTTACAGTTATACGGTAATAATCTTTATGTTTCAAACAACATACATTTTACTATGCTCCAAAGCATAGAAATGTATTATTTAATCACCAGTTATTTATAAAACAGTGTCTGTCCTAAACCTGTAACTGTGATCTGTCAGTACAGCATTTACTATCGGTGCAGTGGGAACGCTGCCAACTATTCGGCGACGATTGACAATCTATTAAATATGTTGCCCTCCTGCCAACTAGGTGTGAAAAGCATGCAATGTAACGTTGAAATATCACCAGAGATGTAACACATAGTGTGTGACAACTACTGAAGAAGCTTTTGCTTAAGAAAATATAGACATTTCTTCTGTTCTTCGCAAATATTCGTAAAAAAGTGAAAAGTAAAACATAGAAGGTCCCTTTACTAAACTGATTGATGATTTAGTCAAACTTAGATGTAGGTAATATGAGGTCACTTATAAAGAAAATCTTGTAAGAGGATTAAGATGTTAAATATCTAAAAATACGAATTTTGTATCGTCAATCATCACATAAATATAATGCTGTAAGTACTAAAGTTATTGTAGTAAATTCGTGATTATCCTATTCCCATCTGCATTGCTTTTCTTTTTTATATTATTCCATATTCATTTAAATTATACGACCACAAAGTTTATACCTAGTGGCTAACATTATTATGCTGTTGTTATGACATATTTGTCATTATTCTCCGTATTCGACCATTTTGCAATTATTATGCACGATTTCAAGTATCAGTATTGGCTGGCCAATTATCCGGTTATTAAGCATAGCAACAGGTTTACAAACCAAATAACAAATTAATTTAAGGTATTTAATAGCACCTGGTTTCCAATTATCAGATATCAACTGTCATTTATTTGTTTATTACATTAAAATTAAATGTCGTAACTGGTTTATATGCCAAGTAAAATTTATGCAACGAATCAAATATTTCACATTTTGCATTGTAGCATTGTTTTCCATTATAATCAATATCATTTCATCCAAAGAACTTAACCTAGTTATCTCTAAAAACTTCTGGTATTGAGAAATCTCACGTTGCTGCCTTCATTCATTCCTGCTTGTTTATATTTCCAACTTTTAAATAAATTTTGTCTTTCGAAAAGCTTAGGTCTAATTTTTATTGCATTCTATTTTCAAATGTTAAAAAATGTTGTCTGCCAGCATTACTGTATCCACAAGAGTAACCCGAGCCAGCAGCTGTCTGAATTAATTTATTACGAACATTAAAGTTATCAACTACACCGTGGGGCGCCTTATTATGTCTACTACTGAAACGTTCCTCATTGTTTAATTGATTGGCTGTCGCTATACTTAAAAATGTTTAAAGTAGGCCATTGTTGATATTATCTTTATTTCCGTAATCCAGTATGATTATCGAGTTTATTGAGTAAAATACCGAAGTCATTAAAATTATTCGGTGCCAAAAACTGTGTGGATTATAATATTGAGTGCACTGTCAGAGATAGTTACTATAAATATAATATTTTTTTATTCAATGTATGAATGAACATGATACCTATAGATAATGTAAATATTATTGACATTAATATTATTCTATGGGTACCTTTTTTTTTTTTTTTTTTTTTATCGTGCGAAAAATCCCCGCGGATACCTCCCCCGCCGGAGCCGGAGGAGGAGGTTATGTCGGACTCGAACCGACTAAAACGCACGCTGACTGTGGGCCGTCAGTTGCCGGAGGTGAGATTGTTGTAGCCATATCCCTCGCACCCCGGCCGACCCAGGGCCATATCTCTCGATCTGGCCCTCTCCCGATGTGGGGACCGTAGAGTCCCCAACTCGCCCCCGGGTATGGGGAGGCACGCAATGCGCACCGCCGCCGTGGCCTGCTTCTGCTAGGGTGACAGGCGGCTCCACCCGTCACCCCAGGCCCGCGCTCATGGGGGACGGAGGTCGTTCTGCGACCTCCGACGCCCGAGTTGCCGTCGCTCGTTACGGGCCGCGCGGTTAGCGATTCTCCTACGCTCTTCGCGGGCCGCAAGGTCTGCGATTCTCCTTCGCTCCCGCTCCGCCTCCCATTTCACGACCATTATTTGCTCACAGAAGGAGGCGCCGGCGGCCCACGCATCCGCGCAGCGAACCATCGCTGCGAGCAAAGTAGCGAGCGTGAGAACTCTCACTCCCAAGGTCGCCACCAGCTCCCGTCTCGGCGTCTCCCACGCCGGACACTCGGTGAGCGTGTGCAGCGCCGAGTCCTCGCTCGCGTCGCAGTGATGGCACTCGGACGTTGGCTCTTTCTTCGCGATCCGATGCAGATACCGCCCGAAACACCCATGACTGGTGATTATCTGCGTCAGCCAGAACGAGAGGCCGCCGTGTGGCCTCTCTAGCCACTCCCCCATGATGGGTCTTACCGCTATTCTATGGGTACCTAAGCTGTCAAGATCTTATGAGTATATATTTTGCAAACTTATTTTGCAAGTAAATATATGCTTATCTATAATTCTATCATCATAATGACTTGATGTTGTATTATTTCAGGTTACATCTAAAACTATATTATTTAAACAAAGATAATAAGGATGTAGACCGTTCAGCTAACGATCGTTGATTACAAGGGAGCGTGTCACCGAGCTGACAGTAATGACACGAAATTATACGGTTATCTAATGTCAGGCAGCGACATGGAACCTCTGACAAATTGCCGGCATGAATTCGTTGGGGCAGCAGAGTTTGAGCTTGAGAATACATTGGACAACACTAGCAGTAGGCTACAGGCTGAGGATAATCTGAAAAAGGCTTATGAGTTCAATTATCTGAGCTCAAAGTCATATCTGCTCACCAAGATATGAATATAGAATGATGAATGAATGGGATTTGATGTAGTACATCACAGTTGTCAACGTATGTCAAAATAAGTGTCATATACGTCAAATCTCATACATCCATAATTATTATTTTCTAGAATACGCTGCGCTGTTCAATGAATTGCCACTTGTCTAGAGGGGCAGGTTGTTTAGCAACCAGTATCAGCTCGTAATTGATTACAGATTTTCTGGATTTACTGGCGTGACATAGAACATTCTGAACATGCTATGTCATAAGCTAGTAAATCCTTGGATTGAAAACTTTTTTTATATACAGAACACGTCAATTTGATTTCACCTCGATGGTAAGCTGAAGGCAAAATTTCAGAAAAAAGGGTCACCATTACAGACACATGCCATATTAAAATAGTGGCACTCAGTTTGACAGCCTCATAAGAAGCTTTTTCACGCTCTGCTATTCTAATATTCTAGTTTTCCTAATTTTAGATTGTTCCAAGGAATGATTTATTACAAAAAAATATAAATATCTATTTTATAAATAAGTGCAATATAACAAGCGCATATCTAATGAAAAATATTCTCAAAACCAAATAAAAACAAAATCCTAAAAATTTATTCCAACGTTGAAATAATAATTCAAATCAATAAGCACCTTTACATTTATTTTATTGGATTCAAACAGAATAATTACCCGTTGAAACTCGATAAGCTGTGCTATAAACAAATACATTTAGTTATAAATCGTGTCCATAATAGCTACCCTATGAACGTATCCAGCCTATCGCTTTCGCTTCGCATAATTTATGTGTGTTGTCGAAGCGAGCGTTGTCGATTATTCATATTTATGCCGTAGTGTGGGCACTGTGAAATATTGAGCGCAGGAAATTACTTCGCGCGCCTTAGGTGCTTGTGTGAGGCGGGGCTGCTGTCACAGCGATTGATGTAGCCGTTGATTACTGCAGTGATGAATAAGAATTGAAATCAATTTTAGCAGAGCTAAAAAACATAAATATAGTCACTATTTGAGATTCTACCCCTTTTTTCCATATCATTGTCAATAATGATGATTTTATCCTTATTTTATCGCAGGCAATAGCTAGTTTTTCATATATTTCAAACAAATTGTAAATGCAATAAACATTTTGTTACTCATCAGTAATCATATTAATGCGTAAGAAAGTAAAGATTATTACACTGACAAGACTTTAGATTATTAAGGCGATGATGAATCGATGTATTTAAAGTAGATTACTGTAATGTAAATAGGATTATTGAACAATGACATTGGTCTTTAAATTGTAAAAGAAATCTCCCGGAACAGTAAAAAAATAATGTGCATTGAATGTTGGAAAAAAGTTGCATTGGTAAGTTAAAAAAGAAGGCAATAATCATTAGGTAGTAAGGAATAATACACATTGAAATAACCTGTTCAATAGTAATTGTTATTGCACACCCTGTTGGTTAATTGATCGTATGAAGCCTACACTTGAATTGACAGCGTCTTATAAGGAGAAAGGACGTACCTAGGAATGTATTATCTACAACATTGTAAATATCGGTTAACGATATTATACAGACGCATCTACATGAGTAAAGTTGAAACAAATTCTGAATGCCTTGCATTTTTAGTTGTTTTTATTTATACATAAATAAAATAATGATATTCTGTAAAAAAAAAAACTAGCACCACTTTAACGAGGGCATCAACAAATCGCCAATAAAATGAGGTTTGATATCCTTAAGATATGAGTTTTATATAGTCAACAATTCTCATGGTCAGAATTTGTAAAAATTCAAAAAGCACTAGGAGCTCACACTCAAACTGTGGAATGAACTCCCCGCGATGGTTTTCCCAAGCGACTACAATATGGGGTCTTCAAGAAGGGCATTAGAAGGTTTCTTCAGGGTCGGCAGCGCGAGTGTGACGCCCCTGGTGTTGCATACGTACATAGGCCACGGTAACCACTTTCCATCAGGTGGGCCGTGTGCTTGTCTGCCACCTAAGTGGTAATAAAATAAGGTGCTTTAATCTATTATCTAAATCAAGAGTACTTACTCCATGCAATGCCTCCTTCTGGTTTAAACTATGAATATAATCACAGTCGGTGGACTGTGATGAGCAGTGCGATGATAGAATCTATAATATAAAAATGAATCGCTAAATGTGTTGCTAAGCGCAAATCTCGAGAACAGCTGAACCAATTTCTTTAATTTTTTTTTAGAATATGGTATTCGTTCTTACGAAGAGAAAAATTAAAAAAAAATCGACTGTTAGGCGGTACTAAGTTCACAAAGTCAGCTAGTATAGTATAGTTATTATTGTTATAATAATAGTATAATATAGAAAAAAGGATAAGCTGCATACTTTTTAAAGTTAAGGGTTCCAATATCATAAGTGGGGGATCGTCAACAATTTTCACTTCAGTGCCAAACTTCGTACTGAATCAAAAGGCACTAGTGGCTATCCAGGTACTTGAATCCAATACATGAGTACACCTCACGAATTCCAACTTCTGAAGCCGTTTCTTTGTCGTGAAGTACTTTGAAGTTTGAACTATTGAGCGCATCGAGTTTCTTGGATGTCATTGTAAACTTATCTTCTAAGTGAATATAGTAAAGGACATCACTGGATCTTGTTATCTTAAGAAATATGAAGTAAAATACGCTTTTCGTGGTAATAAGCTGAGCTGTTGCCCGCGGCGCCGCCTACTTAAAACTATTCCTAGAATACCATAGGAACCTATTCCTAGAATAAAAGAGGTAGCCTATGGTAGGTAAGGAATTCTAGACTGTAATCTAATCTGTATCAAATTTTAACCCGATTCGTTGAGCCGTTAGAGAGAGCGTGATTGTATAACAATCATACAAACATCTTCAAAATATTTCTAATTTTTTATATTAAGTAGGATAGGATAGGACTCTCTTTACTTTGGAAACCAATCACGTCACATAAAATAGTTACGTCATTGATAACTATACCCAATAAAATATAAAAGTGAGGCATAAAAACGTCACTAATCGAATGACAGCAGACGAAGCCTTTTATCAGTCAGTCAAAAAAACTGATGTCCTTTAAGGTATATGATCATGTGATAAGTATCCTCTACGCGCTATATTACTAATATCTTTATTAATTAGTATGTACGAACTTGTCAATACTTATCTTCATGTCATTAGATTATTGACACTGTTTACAATAAAGTCATAAGCCGAGCAATAAATATTGTGATAGTTTAGTAATTACATCAATCACATGAGATTATATTGACAATGAAAACAGTATAAAGTTTGTAGATAGTGTTGAAGTGAGTCACTGTGATAACAAAAGCAAAGCCAAAATCCAGGACGGGGATTAACCCGCAACAGTTTCCTGTAATAAAACACTAAAATAAAATTAGTACATAAAGTAAGTACCAAGATTGTTAAGTAAATGTTATTAGTAGGATACAAACTGATTACACTGTTTTATTATGGATTTAAACTCTGTTTAATTTCGTAATTGGCTACATGCTATGCTAATGCTGTTAGATTTACAATAAAATTATTGTATTTCTCAATTTGGTTATGTATATATTTTTCTTTTTCATGTTTGTTACCACCGTCTTCTATTAGATCAGTAATCGTCATCATCATTGCGTCACTCTTGAGCGCATCCGAACCCCTCCCTACGAGGTCCGGGGTCCGCTGATTTGAATGAGTAAATGAGTAAAAATGTTAATGAATTCTGTATTATTTATTGGCTTTTCCAGTTCCTATCTTTTGATTGTAGAAGTCGGTTTTGTTTTCCAATTTTTCAATTTGCTGCACAAATACGCCATAGACGATATTAAAAATATATGAAAAATGATGTATTGAGTGATTGAAAACACAGTATTGACTACATTACTAATATTTAATGACTTTTGACTTTTGTGACAGCCTCCGTGGCGTAGCGGTAGTGAACGCGACCGCTACGCAGGAGGCGCGGGTTCGATCCCCGCTCAGTGCAAATATTTGTGTGCATAAAATATGGATATTTGCATTGGTCTGGTCGTGCCTCGGAAAGCACGTTAAGCCGTCGGTTCCGGTTGCCATAAAAACAACTATGGCAGTCGTTACGGGTAGTTGGTGCCCTAAAAAGTCCAAAAAGAAAACAACGGTCTAGCTGCAAAGCTTCGATATCGCCTAATGTTAACATTGGGTTGTGGAGGTCAGATGACAATCGCTTCACGGAAAATATCGAGGTCTAGTCAAATCTGTAGTTAAGATTGGTTAAGCGGACCCCAGACTCCGAGCTGAAAGCTTCGGATGCGACTGGGAATTAACGCTAGGAGGAAGAAGAATGACTTTTGTATCAATTCAAATTAATATTATTATCACTAATTAAAGCTGTGACTGGAATTCATCTACTACTTCTGGTAATCATAAGTCGTGTATTAGAGAAGAGAGAAGTACGAACATTTAATTTAAGTAGTACTGTCAAATACATCATGATATTTCAATGTTCTTGCTCCCCGCTGTCACTGGCAACCCACTCGCACCCGTCAGACCGATGAATTGTTTCATAATGTTAGTGCTTTAACTGAAAACTTTATGTGTAATCGCCACCATAGTTAACGTTACGTGCCTGTTCCGACTAAGTGGTGTTTTACGAGCTATGACTGATGCATGGCCATCAGAAATGGCGGGTGGGATTAACAAAATGGTGGTTAAAAATAGTTGATGGTTTTAGAACGATTGTTTTAAACGAAACGAATCAATGTTAGCTTGGTACTGTTCAAATATGTTTTGTGAACAGTATAGCTCATACTGCTCATGGGTCAACATTGATTACACTTTTCAGTCTTAGTATGTAGAAGATTGCTTCGTTAGTTTCGTGGAATAAGTTTACATTTAGGTCTGCATGCAACAGTCAGTCAGATTGCAACATTAATTCTCTTATGAACCAATTGTTGCGATGACTTTTTTTAGTTTCTATGTCATGAAGATAAATAGTGTAATTAGTGTCTAAAGTTGCTTGACACATTACAATTACAGATCACGTTAGGCTTGAAGATTAATCCAATGAAGATCACGATACACAATGCCAATTACTGTCTAATTATCGCAAAGTCAGAATGATGTGCAATATAGCATTTCCGTTTTAATTCATAATTTAAATTCAAACACGGTAATGCACATTTCAAATAAAGAAATTCATATTCATTCACTGAGTTCTATTAAGCGCGATATGAAAGTAATCATTCATTTGAATGCATTCGTTTAGACGTCGCGTTCGTTGCATTTGAAATTCGAATATAATTGGGATTTCTTGACGGATTATGGAATTGGTAGTTAACGGAGTTTGAACCATTTAGAGGGTAAGCCTGAAGAAAATATTGTTTCTAACTTCCTGCTAATCCTACTAATAATATAAAATGTAAAAATTTGTGTAGATATTTGGATGTTTGTTATTCAATCACCCTTTAACATACCCTTTAATTTAGTACAGGGATAAATTTATAGTCAGGAATAACACACAGGTCATTTTATCCCGGGATTAGGTTCCCATAAGTAGTAGGAATGGGATCAAAATTTCACGCTGCGAGTCCTCAGGCATCAGCAAGTAATAAATAAATAATAAATGATATTCAATAAAGACTGTTCATGGTTACAATCGGACGCGTTATCATCCATCCGAATTTAGCAGTCCAAATAAGGTAGCACCTTTGCCGTAAACAGAAGATTGCGGTCACAACAACTACCGTCCATAAACCACAGTATTATATTATTATTATGATAAATATCTAATTGATTTAACTCATTCAGAAGAGTGCTAACAACTTCCATACGTCTCCGATGACTGACGCTAAGCACAAAGTTCATTCAGCCTTCATTGCCTCACCAAATTCATAAGTATTCATCAATCACACACAGCGCATTTCACCACATAACGTATCAATCACGATAACCTTGCTAAATGTGGGTGGAGTTCTATTGTTCTCGACCGCACACAACGAGCTTATATTTAAAATGGGAGCATTAATCTTCGTATGGCCCATCAATTATCCGTGCTTTGATGGATGGTGTAGTAAGTTTGTAATGTGGAGTAGTGTCAGGTTCGAAACCGGATATGTGGTGTGAATTAATGTACGCTTGTTTGAGATATTGTACTGTGTTGTGTTTCGGACTGTTTGATTTAGATTTGTCTGAAGCTTTAGTCAGTTTAGACTGTTCAACCTCACTTACTAGTATGGATAACTAATGTAGTGAAACCCTCAGGTCCACTTTCCGAAAAGGACCAGTTTGAAGATATTATCGGTGGGGACTGGGATCACGATAAAAAAGGTAAAGGTGTGAGAAATCATCAGAAGGAAAATTTTTCATAATTAAATGATGTTCAAAATTCAGTCTCGATCTACTCTCAATCTCCCAAATGTCAAAATTAGTCAAGATTTAAATTTGACAGACCTACCTACAGGGCGATATAGAGCCCCTGTAATCTGCTTAACTACCTACGTGCTTATAAGTACATGAACATGTACTTACGATATTCACCCAAAATGATAGATGCACTTTATTCCCAACTCAGGCTCAAAGTCATCTCTAACATTAAAAACATCCTCTCTGCATTCTAATAAAGCTAATGTTCCTACAAACTGAGATCGGGCCTCGCACAATGCACCACGATTAATAATATTTAATTTTCATCCTGCCGAGCATAATAATAAGCAATTAAGTTTTACGACACTAACATAAGACATAATAAAGTTCTATTAGCATTTTAATATGGTTAGTATGCGCTTTGCATCGTAATGTGATGGTCGGTGATCTGTAGATTGCAAGCAAAGTGAGTTAATGTGCGTGGTAGGTAGCAATAATAAAAATGTAAAGAAGTAGATTCTCAAAGATGTTTAAAGTTAACAACAGAATAATTCATAGATTAATGAGATTAAGAAGTGGAGGTGACGTAATAGCTAAGGCAAATTCAAACATCACACATACTGCTGATGTGAACCCACTTCTACTGTTAGCAATTTAGCTTAGCCGAGTGATGAATGAAAATGCTACTAATGTGTAGTCTACGTTATTTAAGAAAGGGTAAATTACTTATCATTTTAAAAATGTGTTCATAGGCAAATATTGCAGTGAAAAAGGATTTTGTAAAGAAGATACCAGAATAGAAGGTATAAATAACTACGAACGCTTACAACATTATAGGTGTCACTGTTACTTTCTGTATGTCTAGGTACTGCTACAGGTACCTTGCTACCTCCAAAAGAGAAGGGTGTTTTGGAGAAGAGAGATGAGTAAAAGTAAAAAGGGAAAGTAATATCTACCTATAGTACGCGCCAGTTAGTGTGGCAATACGAGTGGAACAAAGTCTTACGAATACGAAGTAACAAGAAAGGTAAATCAAAAATATTAAGAATTAAGAATTATTACATTATCTTTTAACATTGAAACTGTCGTTTTTGCAGATTTCGTTTACCTACACCACTGTATGGGAGAATGTAAATGACTCGTATTGCCACACTAACTGGCGCGTACTATAACCCTCAATATACAATAAAAAATCAGAATGTTCCTACAAAGAAAACCTTCATAGTAGTTATATTCATGCTGAAAAGAGCGCGGTATTGCCATTTAACATTAGAATAGTTAAGAATCTTCTAGAAAGATTACATTTATCAAATGTTACAAAAAAAGTTACTAGTTATTCAAGAGGAAGCGACACTTTAAAAAACAGGTGGTTTCCTACGATATTATCATCATTCAAAAGTGTTACATAGTACAATTGTGTTACAGACATAAATACCACCCATCTAACAACATAATGTCTCCTCTGACGCGGCGACTATCGCACTAAATCAGACTGTCAACAATGCTATATGGCTGTTGTAAGAGTCTCTACAGACTGGCTAAGACACGCGTGCGACAAACTCACAATCATTCAGATATTTATATCATTCATTCGTTCACAAGTGGCTTTGCAAGTGATATTTCTTATGTTTACGATTATAATACCTTGTAAAATATTATGTCAAACATCCAATAAATAAATCTATAATGTCAAATGTTTACAGGTAAAGTTCCACAAGTTGTTACAAAGTTGTTTGTTACTTTATATGCAATAAAGATCTGATAAACATAAATTATGAGATAGCCAGCTAAATTGGCAACGTATACATTACAATTATTTATAGAGCAGTGTATCAAATTTTTGAGAGCCGTGAACAGCCAAGAAAATTATTCAAAATTATGACTTGAATGTGTACAATATAAATCTAATATATAAAAATCAATGCCACTTTTCGTTGTTATTTTATAACTCAAGAACGGCTGAACCGATTTGGCTAATTTTAGTCTTGAAATATTCGTGGGTGTGTGGGTTTAAAGGATGAGAAAATAGGTGCAGCGGGAACGGTAAAAATATGGCGGTACGAAGTTCGCCGGGACAGCTAGTATTTTATTGTATTCCATCCGCAATAATACGGCCAAATTCCATGCCCAAGAAAAATACAGTACCTACACATTTTTGTATTTTGAATGTACAACAACAGAATTAGAAGATTCCGACTGTATCTAGCTTGCATTGGTTCGTAAAATACCACCTACAAGGACTTAACATAACCTTTGACAGGAATTAACTCGTATAAAACACACACAGGTGGAGACTAATGATAGAAGCCGGAGATAATTTGAATAAATGTTTGACTTCATCAAGTTTAATGTTTGTGTGAGATCAAACCACGTTAAATGTGAAATGCGGCAATGTCTTGACGCAACCATTGTACTAAATCATGCTGTCAACAGTACTATATTGCTGGTCTTAGAGCCCCTATAGACGAGTTTGTCGCACGATTCTACAATATTATATTATTTAGACTTTTATTCGATATGTTATTAGAATATTATATTACTTTATCAAAGTGAAGTCATCACTCAGAGTATTTTTTATTTTGTTAGTTTTAGTTACACCTAGCACACAGCGCGGGTAAGCTTTAGAAATCGTGAATCATTTTTGAAAACTTCCAGATTCCTGAATTGACAGTGAGACTATTAGTCTACATCTCATTCTTTAAGAAGTCTTCTTAAGTATTAAGATCATCATTACCTTTTACAATGGAACCCTCGATTTAATTATTACTTAACACTGTAATATAGTTACCGACGCGTGATTCCCGGCAGAGTAGAATTTGGGTCACTCCTTCTCTTATGTTCCTGTCGTTTATGGCGACTATGGGATAGGGCTGTTTGTTTAACATCAGACAGATATATACAGCCCAGACTCAGCCTCAGATACATGGCTCGAGTCAACAATAGTAGGTACCCGGAATACGGCAATAGGCTCACCCCCAATTACATGGGACCTAATACATAGATTGGTGAATTGTGGGTTACCCTCTCTGCCTAACTCGCCGGGGATAAAGGCGTGATTATATGTATGTATGTAAGAATATCTAAAATAAAACTGACAAGCAACATAATTAGATTACACGATCGAATAATTTTCTTGTCTTAGATCTGCCGTGTCGTCCAGGCGTACCTTTACGGTCTCACACGGGCAGACGCGGCATCGCGACATAAATCTGGACCGTAATCGTGCGCAATCTGACAGCCAGCCTGTTGAAATGAATATTCGTTATAAATCAATGTTAGCCACCGTGCGACACGAGACTGGATGTTGGTATTTATTTTATGGCATTACATTTTTATTGGTAAAACTATAGTTGTAATGTTAGAATGCTGTGATAGTGTTACTTTAGTGTCAACGTTACAAATTAATGTGTAATTAGCATACTTTAATGTCCGTTTGGTACAGCTTATCGTGCCAATTGGCATATCGACTGTGAACTATCAAACGGTGCTATCTATTTATTTTTCAATTTTACAAGACTGAGAAAAAGCTGGTAAGAAATAAGTTTGCATGAAATTTTAAAGCATTCAGTATAGGGTAGAGCTTGAGGTCCGTTTATTGCTTTTAATTGATGTATCAGCTATTTGGAAAGCAACTACTGTTTGACCTCCCAACCCTGAGAGATAATGCTGTGCTAAGCCTCATCAATTATTTGACACACAGCAGGTGACGTTGACCTTGGGTTTTGAAGATGTTAGTAAGATCTCATATACCCCCGTACACAATATACGAAGCAAATAATCCTCTAAAACCCTTTCATACACCTCCGTACACTATATACGAAGCAAAAATCCTCTAAAACGCTCTCATACACCTCCGTACACAATATACGAAGCAAATAGTCCTCTAAGTCCCTCTTCATGTCTGACTCTATGTTTCCCTCTATTCTGCCGACAATTGCGACCGCAGTCTATTATTATGTCACAATCATTATCATTTTATTATGCTAATGCGAGCTATAGTTCTGGCACCACCTATGTTTAACGTATGTCGTTTATAATTACGACATTGTTATTGTAATTGTTGTATGTATCAATTGCTATGAGTATAATGTATAATTATGCATTGTAGATAACCATAAAAAAAAATCATTTTAATATTTAATGTTCATGATCTGTCAAAGGTTACTCGATGGCTGATAATCTTCAATGATATATTAACTCTTGAAATATTGAAAGCAGCGGTATCGCGACAATTATTCTGGAATAATCTATTCTCTGTCTGTTCGTTCATGCGGAAGCTATTAGGACCTGCATATGTAATAAAGCGTGTAATATCAATATAAACGACAAAAGTGTAATAAATCACCCACCTTATGGCTCACATCCGCATTTTAAATTGATTATTTTATTCATACATTACAATGTTTACGACTGTCACTAAACTGTTCTGTTTATACGTTGACATAGGTACATTAATTACAGTATATATTGTCATTCTAATTCAAATAGGATGGATAATGGTCGATGTTAAGTAGGCAGGATAATTCTATATTAGACCGTACACAAATCAAAATAAAATTGGCCAAGTGCGAGTCGGACTCGCCCATGAAGAGTTCCGTAGTAGCAAAGGCGAAAATTGCGGTTTATGACGTATTAAAAAAACTACTGACTGGATCTCGTCCGAACCAATTTTTAGTGGTAGTTTGCATGGCAATTTACATCATATATTATTTTTAGATTTATCATTCTCTTATTTTAGAAGTTAGAGAGGGGGGGGGGGACATACATTTTTCCACTTTGGAAGTGTCTCTCGCGCAAACTATTCAGTTTAGAAAAAAAATATGTTAGAAACCTCAATAGCATTTTTAAAGATCTATCTTTAGATACCCCACACGTATGGGTTTGATGAAAAAAAAAATTAGAGTTTCAGTTCTAAGTATGGGGACCCCCAAAATTTAATGGTTTTTTTATTTGTGTGAAATTCTTAATGCGGTTCACAGAATACATCTTCTTACCAAGTTTCAACAGCATAGGCCTTATAGTTTCGGAGAAAAGTGGCTGTGACATACGGACGGACAGACAGACAGACAGACAGACAGACAGACAGACAGACAGACAGACGGACGGACAGACATGACGAATCTATGACTGTAATTTTTGTCAATTGTATATTTTTAGGGTTCCGTAGCCAAATGGCAAAAAATGGAACCCTTATAGATTCGTCATGTCTGTCCGTCTGTCTGTCTGTCTGTCCGTCCGTATGTCACAGCCACTTTTCTCCGAAACTATAAGGCCTATGCTGTTGAAACTTGGCAAGTAGATGTATTCTGTGAACCGCATTAAGAATTTCACACAAAAATGGAAAAAAAGCATTGGGGGTCCCCATACTTAAAACTGAAACTCCAAATATTTTTTTTTCATCAAACCCATACGTGTGTTGTATCTATAGATAGGTCTTTAAAAAAGCTATTGAGATTTCTAAAATATAATTTTTTATAAACTGAATAGTTTGCGCGAGAGACACTTCCAAAGTGGAAAAATGTGTCCCCCCCCTCTAACTTCTATAATAAGAGAATGATTAATCTGAAAAAAACATTGCCATGCAATCTTCCACCGAAAATTGGTTTGAACGAGATCCAGTAGGTAGTTTTTTTTTAATACGTCATAAACTGTAATTTTCGCCTTTGCTGCTACGAAACCCTTCATGGGCGAGTCCGATTCGCACTTGGCCGGTTTTTTATTCTGTCCTTTTTCTACAGCATTTCCACCGTTGAAGAGGTTAGGTACTTTACATGGAGCTAATGCTAATGATCCAGTTCTGCTTACAAGACTCACAAACCAGCATAAGAGACTTAAAAGTTTAAATAACAATCTTATTGTCTTCATGTTCCTCTTACTGTTAAAATACTGGCATATATTTTAACCCCAATTACGTCACAAGATGATACTCTATATGCGCAGGACTTAGCTTATGATATTAACTCTCGCGTCTTGGGGCCAAGATATATACCGTTTACTACCATTATTGTAACTTTGAAAAAAATCTTCAACCGATATTTTACGATTTACTGCATTACATCGTAATTTATTGCCGGATGAACCAGATAACCTCATTTAGTAATATACATTAAAGCTATCGTTCCTAACGATATGGGCTTCATAAATTTTACAGTCATTCCATCGATATCTAAATGCATCAAGGCGCCGAATTTAACAACACTATTGCAATACCAAGAAATCGATAGCCTTTATTGCCTTATTGTGGATATGGATCGCTTATCGCGGTTGATATAACGTACTCGATCAATTAGCTTAGTGGTCGATTCTCATAAATTTGTTCGCTCATTTTGTTGTCATGACATTTTTTTTGTTGTTGTTAGATTTTTTTTTATACCACCACGGCCCTCCTGATGGGAAGCGGTCACCGTGGCCTAGGGACGTATGCAACACCAGGGGCGTCACACTCGCGCTGCCGACCCTGAAGAAACCTTCTAATGCCCTTCTTGAAAAACCCCATATAGTAGTCGCTTGGGAAAACCACCGCAGGGAGTTCATTCCACAGATTCGCATAATTTAAATATATTTGTGTAAAAATTCAATAGTATGTGTCACATTATAGTTCGCAGTCATAAAAGTACAGTAATAATAATACCTACATACATATTTCATACACCTAATTTTGCTTCATCCTTAATTCTTCATCCTAGCGTTATCCCAGTCGTATCCGAAGCTTTCACCTCAGAGTCTGGGGTCAGCTTTACCAGTCTAACTGCGGATTTGATTTGGACCTCATCCATACTAAAATGCGAAAAGAACTCTGTCTTTTAAGCTTAACTGATCTTGATGTTTGATACACAGATAGATTCAAGCTTGAGAAACGACATGTTTGGTCACGATAATCGATATTTATGCGGGCGGAGTATATTATAAATGAAAAACCCATGAGTAAGGAAAATCATTGAGGTGCTAATACAAAATTCCTAATAATATATTCAAATAATTATTAGCAGCATGTCATAGGTATATAATCCTGCTAGCTAATGGCTATAATATATCTTCGTGATTCACATCACAATTTATTACATTATAATTTTCTGTGAGTAATCGAGATGATAACGTACCTATTTATTTATATAAAAAAAAAATTAAACTAGGGGTGCCCCCAGACTTCATCCGTGTGGTTTTGGCGAAACCTCAATATTCTTCTAATATTATCAATAGCCCAAATTACTCCATAAAACATCACATAACTGCAATAAAAATTCTGTAAAAATCAGCCTCTTCGTCGTCGAGCCGATGGCTATTTGCAGCCAAAATTGGTTGACACTAACGGCCTGACTACTTCGGAGGTTACCCGGTTTAAACAGACAGACGGATAAAATTCTTGTATTGTCATCAGTATCTTCATACGTGTATGGTTGCACTTTTTCATATAAAGTTGTATGCAAATGTGCAACCCTATCTCCTTTGTTCATATAAAGTTGTATGTAAAAGTGTAGCCGTAACTCCTTTGTCGACTGTACATATTAAGGTATGTACGTTTCACTGCAAAAGAAAGTATTTCCTGTAATAACATTATCAACCTCTCTGAGAAGACTGTCGTTCATAGGCACAATACGTAAGTATCCACCTAGTTAGTTACATTATATACTCTTCTAATAGCCATCCACGGCGCAGGAGTATAATTGCTTGCTACTACAACCTACGAGTTAATTGTTATTGCCACATTGCGTCATTACTATCATAAATCATTCATAAGTATCAATTTTATAGCTATTAAACCTTCAATGTACAGCTTACAATTTAAAAACTAGTACTCTTACTAGGGTATTTACACCAATTATGGACTGTGTCGATAGGTACTCATTTTTATAAACTCGTTAACATATTAAAGATACCAATGGTATATATTATAAACTACAGATGCGGACAGCATTCTAAAATGGCAACAAAAAATTAAGACAATTTATTGCCATTTTACGCTCCAATCAGAGATGCGACATCACGCAACAAAACGTCTATAATAATAAATTTGTGACAGTAATAATTCATATAAATTATTAATACGTTAGACGTATTATTTCTTCACGCGAGTAAGTACCTAGCTATATTTTTTAATACTTAGAGGCTGCGCCATTTTGCGAAGCCGCGAAATCCTGCATGCCATGTCTATTAGTAGTATTAGTACACGTAATACTTCATTGTTTGATACTATTTTGTGTAGTTGTTAAAGTCTATCAAGACCCCATAAGCCTTTCGAAGCCCAAGCTAACCTTACCTGCTCATTGACGGACGACACTCTGGCGCAGACTTACTTTGCGAGACTGGAAGGTCAGGCGCCAGAAAGAGTAGAAGAAATAGTAAAGGCCTAGGATATAACTACAGACAGACAGAGAGACACGGCCGCACTTGCATAGCTACAAGTTTCACAGGTAAAATGATATTATGCAATTTATACAGTAATTATATAAATACGAATCATTCAAAAGATTGTAAACGTTTATCATATTTTAAATCAATATTATGTTGAAAATAAAATTTAATACATCCTGTTCATGTAATTTGATCCAATGCTGATTTTTGATATGATGAAAACACACTTAAGTACATCCTCTAATTTTGATTTTGATCAATTTGATAATATTTTTAATGGTCTATTAAGTAAGTTTTTTCCCGCCGTTCTCATAGAAAACTTGGGCCACCATGGGTGTCGCACGTGGTGACCAAGGCTTGAGATACATAGGAAAGGGAAGAGGCATAATGGTAAAGGTATTAAGGCGTGCATTGTCCAGAAACGGCATGCATTATGAGGCGAGTTTAAGGTAGTAAATGCGGCAAGATGGTATGTCGTTTATAACTATTATACAAGCTGACTTTGTTCTGATAGCTCGTCTCTTACGTACCACTCCAGTATGCAGTATGGCCAAGGTGGCTTAACTAGTGAGTCGAAACCACCTTTTCAACTTTTGCACTGTAATTTAAGAAGCGACTTGGCGCTTTTGTATGAAAATATACATTTTGTATGGAAACCGTACCATGCCTTAGCTCATATAATCATTCATATACTTTCGGCCTTCTTCTTCTTTCTAGTGTAATCCCAGTCGCATTTTGATGAACTTTGATATTTTCCGTGAAGCGACTGCCATCCGACCTTCGCAACCCAAAGGGGATATTACACTTTTTACGGCTCCAACTACCCATAACACCACATGATATATAGCAACCGGGACCGACGGCTTATCACGCTCTCCGAAGCACGACCAGACCGATGCAGACACCCATATGCCTTATGACATGCGTACAAATATTTGCACTGAGCGGGGATCGAACCCGCAGCAGCTTTCACTTTAGGCTTTAGGCCCAAGAGATACGATTTCCCTCTTTCTGATATTAAACATATGACATAAGTTACAGAAGTTATTACAGAAGTTTATAATACACCATACCCTATCCTTCACATACGTACCTACATTATGCAACATTTTTGACACTATCTAGAGGTGACTTGAACATTTAACTATCCATTGAAGCATACAATTGAAATAATAGTCAACGCATTACGTTTCTGTACAGCAATACAATAAAACAGAGTACTGCCTATAAATGGTGCAGTTACCCTACTTTTATTTCATACTTGTGTTATTATTATCCAATGTTCACGACTGAATAGGAACGATTATTAGAAGCACTTAAGGTAAATATGTGTAATTTGTACATGCATGTAAAGTAGTTGTATGAGAAGCGTAATGAGGGGGTTTGTCGTTGTAATTTTGTAATCAACTGTGCATAAATGTATAATACCATGACACTATTTCGAAGAGGATGTTCCATTTTTACTCCTGTCGTAAAAAATTATCGGTGTTATGCATCTGACACCGATAATAGCAATTCTTTTACTATTATAAAATTGTAGACCAGTCGTGTCTGTACATTGAAGAAGAAAAAAAATATGTTCTATCAAATTAATGATTCTTCGAATTCTTGTCTATTTTTTCGCGATGGACTCAAAAACTTTTTTTCAGAAATGTCGTGGTCTGACTTAAAATTTGTTGTATTTTTGATTGCAATTGTTTGAGTAGAACTAAAACTGAGATCACCAACAACACGGGCGGTACCGCGCGTATTAATTAGTAAGCAATATAAGTGATTACACGTTTATCTTGCATAAATCGTCTTTCTAAAGTCTTAAAGGTAATGAGATGCCATGGCAGATGTACAGCCATGATAGCTACAATAACAATAGATTATAATCTATGAGAATGTCTTTAATTATACCATAATACTCAAACGAGTTTTTCTAGGCACTTGAGTCATGAAGTAGTAGTAATTATTATTATAGGTGTCTCCACACGTTGTATCAATATGAATAGGAATTCCACTAACCTATTAAGTTATAAGGTGTGTTGGCAGTGTTAAAGATTGAATTTAGAGACTAACTTAATATTCTTATACCTCAGGTCACGTATCTTGGACCTAAATCGTAAGACACACAAGACCCTGGCTATAATCTATGCTTGATGAATTTGAGCTCGTCCACCGCATAAGCACCCCGTGCTATCCTCAAAAGACATCCAAAAAAATGTGTACCTATTGCGCGTATAGAGCACATTTTAGGTCCAGGAATATATGTCTTGAACAATACATCAACATAATATCCCCGACATGTTTAACTTGCAACTCGTAGCTACTATTTACGCTCCCCTTTATACCCAAATAAAGCAAGCAAAAAATGTGCCCGAACAATGATGCATTTATTCGTTTTTGCCTATTTTGCTTACCGTCCAACCGTCAATAAGTCAAATGAAGCGGTAATCCCGCGGTTAACTGCTCATTGTGTTAGCGTATGATTTATTTTATGACTGTACTTTCACTGCGGCTCAGTGTTGCGGCCTTACTTTAGATGCCTTTGCTACGTATACCACAGAATAAGTAATAGTACTACGTACGTATACTACGGAATAGGTAGGTACTTTAGTTCGCAACATTACTTTCGTTGGAAGTCTGAATACTTGTGTTAATCTTTGTTTTGTACCAATCATTATCAAGTAAATTTCCTACTTGTATTGTAATACGAGTTTAAGAAAGGTCAATTAATAATAATGTTATTTTCAATATAAAGAGGACAGATCAAAGCCTAAAATTAATTAATCCAACGTTTAAAGTACTTAAATGTTGAGATTCCATTGCATATCTGACATGCCCAAAAACAAAGCTAATAAAAACGTAATAAGCAAAAAACTCAAAAATTGGATACAGTTCATAAGTGTGCAAAACTTCATATTAGTCAATAAATAGCTGATAATCATTTATTTATTTTAATCCACAGTATCTATAGATACAGATATTATTATATACAGAGTAGACGACTTCATCACAACCCTATCATTCTCACTGTAGGCATTTAGTGCTTGTCTACGATTTGAAAATTGCTAGTATCAAGAATTTGCTGTCGGTACTTGATACTTGATACCCTATGTGGTTATGATTGCTGTTATAGCACCTACAGCAGTTTCTCACGTAATATTTTGTGGGATAATGCGCGGTTGAGTAGCAATGATTTGTGTGAATATCACGGACTATCTTGGAGTAGTACTTACTATAGTTTACGGCCGGTTTGCGAAGTGTGACGTCATTTAGATATCGTTGATATGAATGAGCGGATAGTCTTGATCTAGTAGTCAACAATAAAGAAAAACTAAGACCATAACATCATCTTCCTTGTGTTTGTACTGTAAATAATAATGCTGCTGTGTATCACAATAAACATTTTTCTTTCTTTCTTTCTTTCTTTCTTTCTTTCTTTCTTTCTTTCTTTCTTTCTTTCTTTCTTTCTTTCTTTCTTTCTTTCTTTCTTTCTTTCTTTCTTTTTTCTTTCTTTCTTTCTTTCTTTCTTACTTTCTTTCTTCCTTAATCCGGTTGCATCCAAAGCTTTCACTCATGTCCGGAGTAAGATTTTTTAGTCTAACTACAACGAACTTCGATATTTTCAGTGGATCGACTACCATCTGACTTCCACAACCCATTGGCGATATTGAAGTATGATAAGATATCTAACTAGACCACATAGTAATTACAACACTAGCTATGTCAATATTTTGGTCAATTGTCAAGATCCGGAAGGCGGACCCTGAGCTCCGAAGTCATCTTGGTCACGGATGTAATCAGGAAAATGCGCCTACATGAGTCGGAGTCAATATTTTGGTCTAAAAATTACTTTAAAATTCGTAATCAATTCTATAAGGGGGCAGTACCGAACGTATGCCATGGGCATCATGCCACGGGCTGTGGTATGTTCTCTTACACCGTCGTTTCCACCTCAACAGAATGTCAAAATTGTTAATAAATGACCCTTCCAATCAACATAAAACATTGTAGCTCAATAACAAGCTTTCAATTGAAACTTAACCGGCCATTATAAATTAATTACTTGCTGCCTTCGGCAACAGCAAGCAATTATCGGCAATACATCACCACAGTCGTTGGTCTAGCCACTATTTCAAATTATAGGGTAACCGTTATTAGCACTTTAACTTGTACAAAGGTCAGGGAAATTATAATCGTATTATGTTAGCTAATTAGGTTTAAAGGTGAAATTATGATTTTAATACACGTAGCTGTTATTTTGTTGCAAAAACTGTACTGCAAACCACTTTTTTTAAAGGTATTTATCGATTTTACCCCTCTGACATAATATAATGGTAATGCATTCCATAAACACACAGCCTCAGCAGTAAAGGATTTGTCAAAAGATTTCTGATGACCACAGGAATTTTGTTTGTATGTCATGGAGGAACGTGAGTGGCAAGAGGAGTGACTAAGTGGTTGGCAGGATTAAACCAGACCATACAAAATCAAATTACAGAAAATGAGCCGCTAAAGTGAAAACATGATTAGCGTGGCTGTAAGTTTTCATTCAAATCTAATCTACAAAATACCCATACATATTGGTATTGCATTCATATTTGATTTCCAAAATCCTACCTTCTATAGTTGTTTGTGTAAAACAAAAACTTGACTCATAAGAACGCCAGGATATAAGGCCTACCATTTAAAAAAATGGAGATTTTACGATCCAATATCATAACACGCAATTTATAACAACGGGAATGTAACCGAAAATCAATAAAACAGCAGAAATGAAACTCAAAAGAATATCTCGATACCACTTTGAAACGATAAAAAGTAATGTTTGGTTCAAATCGAGAAACAATAGTGAATTGGCAAACTGCATAAGTGACGTGTTGATTAAAACACCACCTTACTGCCCGACGATAGAGTTTAAAGTTAATTGTTTGGGGAATTTCAATAAAGTTTTCTGTGGGCAGTTGTGGCCCACGCAGATATTGGATTTATCGTCGCTTTATAAGAGCTATATCGATGACTAAACTCACATAATGGCATAATATGCATTTGCTATCCGACTCCATAGTAGATCCAAATCTGTTAATATGTGAAATCTTTGTGTGTTATATTGACGAAAGTGTTCCTTTGTAACATTTATTGCTATAATTTTCGCTACAGGGTTCTTGTAAATGTTTACACACGAATTTCGAAACAAAATTCAAAAATATTTCACTCAATATTGAATTAAATTATAAATCATTTAAGATCAAGTATACTATTACGCCAGTCATTTTAAGCAAAAAGGTCGGACTAATTCCGGCGGAAGGTTTCTTTGTTTTAAAATGTTCCTTGGGTTCCCCTGAACATATCTGGAAAGTTCCCCATAGATCCCATGTACGCTCCCCCCTCCCCCCCTCAAACGTCTCCCTAAATCCAGTTTTTTCTATTTTTCTCAGAAACGGTGAAAGCTATAAGAAAGTTGTCCAGGTACCATATAATTGCTATAAAATTACCTACCAAACGACAGTTCATTCATTTCAATGTGAGCTATAGCCTCTGAAATATACCTACAGAAATTTCACCAAAAAAAAAAAATTGGCCCAAAATTATTCTTTGTACTAAATTTGAAGAAAAATTACTGGAGTTGTTGCAAAATGATGTAGGCACAAGTAAATCTCCATACATTAAGGAATAAAATGATGTATGATTCATTGTTATGGTAGCATTGGTTCTCGAGTTACAGCGAATAGTGTCAAAAAACAACAAAATATAATTTTATAGTACGAAGACAGTAGAAACTTTGAAGATGATGATGCCTAAGGTTTAAATTATGGCAATTAAATATCCATACATATGATCACGCCTCTATCCCTGGAGGGTTAGGCAGAGGTGAATTAACACCCACATTTCACTAATCATGGTATAAGGTCTCAGGCAATAAGTAATAGCCTATTGCCGTTTTTCGGGCACTATTGTTGACTCCAGCCATGTATCTGTGGCTGAGCCTGGGCTGTTTATATCTCTCTGATGTTAAACATCTCTATTCTTTAGTCACCTTGTACGACACTGCATGGCAGGAGATGGAGTGGCCCAAATTCTTCTCTGCCGGGAACCACGCCGCAATTAAGTTTAAATAAACGGACTTAATAAAATCATTTCCCCTGAAATAATAAACGATTTATCCTTTCAGTAACGATGTAGCGCCACATTATAAATATAATGGGAAAAAAATATGCAAAACGGTTACTCCGATTTTAATATATGAGGTGTATGCGCTAGGGTTATGCCTATGATGAATAAAAATCGGCAGTGGATCATATCAGGGGATCCAACCGGAATAACTCGTCAAATAATACCTACTTCTTGTCATGTTTTATTATAAAAAAAATAAAAGCTTTAACTATATCAAAAACTATCTGTTTATTAAAAAAATGAATAATAACTAGTCCCCATGGAAGCCTTCCCCGCTTCTGACAAGCTTATGAAACTGATAAGCTGTTCCTGAAAAACGAATTAACTAACCTATTCACTCTAGTCTTAAATACACCCAAGTTATAGCTATCCGGCAACACAGATTCGGGCAAGGCCGTTTGGTGCGTATAAGTGGAAAGTCCATGGTGTATCAGTGGCGGGTCATCGTGCGTATGGTCGTTCGATGGTGGAAAGGGTTTGGCGGAATTAAGTTGTGCAAATCTTGTGCACACTCCATGAAGTGCATCCGATAAAAAATCGAGAGTCATGCAACTCTTAGCTGATGTTCTAGGCTCTGAAGCCTATTTTCAACTAGAGCGTCGTTATTGATGAGCCTCCAAGACGCTTGTTTCTCTATTGACTCAAGGGATTCAAGCTGGTATTTGGCTGAACCGTCACAAAGGTGCGAGCAGTATTTTATGCACGATCGAACTTGCGCTTGGTAGAGAATGAGAAGTTGTTCCAGTGTGAAGTACTAATCTTACTTTTGATAGCATTCTCAGCTTTTTAGCAGCTTCGCAGAGAAGAGACACGCCTGACTGGGTTTTGGTTGCGTTGAAGTTGACCAAGTTGGCATCTCCCCAATCGGAGGATGCCTGCAAAGGAAAGTTCAACCGCTCAACCATGGTTTCCTTAAGAGACCGGATCTCAACCATGCCAGCGTACGGCCGTCTCGTAACTCTCTACCATTGTGATGTCGTCTGCGCACTCAATGGTTCCGGGCTTGAGCAGATCGTTGATATGGAAAAGTGTGACAGAAAGTACCGACCCCTAAGGGACCCCAGCGTTTATTTGCAAATGGTCCAACGAACTACCGTCAATGATATGGAATGACCGAGTTCCCAGAAAGATTGCAATCCAGGCATACAAGACAGCCGAAGGAAGGAAGTTTGTTGAATAAGTTATCGTGCTAGACCCTGTCAAAGGCCTCTGAGATGTCGAGGGAGACCCCTAGCGCTCAATGGCCTTATTCTTAATGTGGCATATCCGTGGTCCGTTTATTTAAATTTTATAACCATAAGGTGGACTGACGACCTACGTAGGGTGGCAGGGACACACTGGATGCGGAAGGCGGAGGATCGGCAAACGTGGCGCGTATTGGGGGAGGCCTATGTCCAGGCCTATGTAAGTACCGCGGTAGCCTAGTGGTATGGGTAATGGACTGCTGAGACGAGGTCACGGGTTCGATCCCAGGTTTACCATGGCACACACCAATGACTTTTCGATGATTTTCGAAGTTATGTGTGTGTTTATCGCAGGTTTATAAGTGCCCGGTTAATGGCAATAGGCTCGCCACCTATTACATTGGGACCTAAACATAAACGGCGAAATGTGGGTGCTAGCACCTTTGCCTACCCCTTCGGGGACAAAGGCGTGAGTTTATGTTATGTTATGTTAATCTATGTCCAGCAGTGGACTGCAATAGGCTAATTGATTGATTGAACCATAATTTGACCCTTAGGCATCATCATTTTCTAAGTTCCTACTTTCTTCACACCAGAAAATTATATTGTGGTATTTGACACTATTCGCTGTAACTCGAGAACCAATGCTGCTATAACAATGAATTATACGTCATTTTATTCCTAAATGTATGAAGATTTACTTGTGCCTACATTATTTTGCCACAACTCCTGTAATTTTTCTTCAAATTTAGTACAAAGAATAATTTTACGCCAATTTTTTTTTTTTTGGTGAAATTTCTGTTGGTATATTTCAGAGACTATAGATCACATTGAAATGAATGAACTGTCGTTTGGTAGGTAATTTTATAGCAATTATATGGTACCTGGACAACTTTCTTGTAGCTTTCACCGTTTCTGAGAAAAATAGAAAAAACTGGATTTAGGGAGACGTTTGAGGGGGGGGGGGGAGGGGGGAGCGTACATGGGATCTATGGGGAACTTTCCAGATATGTTCAGGGGGACCTAGGGAACATTTTAAAACAAAGAAACCTTCCGCCGGAATTAGTCCTAGGTTTCAAGGATTTTTTGTCTAAAATTACTGAGCTATTATGATATATTATTATGAAGTACGTACGTCGCATAAACTGAAGTAGATAATTTTTATACTATTTAGATCGCAAACTAGCACACGACCCACCTGATGGAAGTGGTTTCCGTGGCCTATAGACGAGTTCAACACCAGGGGAGTCACACTCGTGCTGCCAACTCTTTATAAATAGAGAGATTCTGTGCATGTCAGCAAAGATACTTCAGTTTATGTTTAACTAATAAAATGACAAATCACTTGTATCACCGAAATAACCTTTTAAAACCTTAGAAATACGAGTATTTATAAAAGAAAATGTCGAACTATGAATATTTACAATATATACGAGTACTGACTCAATAGAAACACCTTGTTCTGGATACGGATGGTATGAATATGGAAAAGGTATGGCTAGATTGATAGACGTGTATTGATTAAATTATTGTCAATTAATACCCGTACAGGTGCACGATTGATTGATTTATTAATGTTAAACAATGTTTTATTCGATGAATAGTTTCCTAGATGAATGGTGGCCACAGATTATTATTAAGACTTGGAATTCCTTACCAGCTCACGTGTTTCCCTCCTCCTATAGTCCCAGGTCCTTTAAGCGGGGCGTGAAAAAGCATCTGATGAGGCCGTCAAGCTGAGTGCCACCATTGTAACATGGTACATGTCTGTAATGGTGACCCTCTTTTCAGAGACTTTGCCTTCAGCTTACCATCAGGCGAGGCAAAGTCAAGTTGACGTGTCCTATATAAAAAAAAAAAAAACCTAGTAATGATTATCTCTTATTGATAATAATATAAGCATCTTACTGGCTTTCTACGCACGTCATCCATATATCAACTTTTTTTTTAAATTGCTTGTGGTAATTTCTCAGGAATTCTATTATATAAAAATTTATTAACTGTTAAATGAAGTCCATAGATTAGATTTTTATCATCAATATGACTTCATCCCTTCTGATTGTAAGCTAAAGGGAAAGTCATAGTTCTACCATAGCAATCATATGGCGACTTATAGTAGGTCATCCCCCAGACAGGGAGATTAACGGCTACAACATACAGGTAGAGGTGAATTAACACCCACATTTCACCAATCATTGTATAGGTCCCACGTAATAGGTCTATTGCCGTATTCCGCGCATTATTGTTGACTCGTTCATGTATCAGAGGCTGAGTCTGGGCTTTATATATCTGTCTGATGTTAAATAGCCCTATCCCTTAGTCACCTTGTACGACACCGCATGAAAAGAGATGGGGGGCCCAAATTCTGCTCTACCGGAACCACGCGTCTACAAATGATATCTAAAATGAATCATTATGTGAAAAATAAAATGGTTGCTAAGGTGCAAATTAGACCCCACACCGGAAGAGGGCCAGATCGAGAGATATGGCCCTGGGTTGGCCGGGGTGCGAGGGATATGGCTACGACAATCTCACCTCCGGCAAGTGACGGCCCACAGACGGCGTGCGTTTTAGTCTGTTTGAGTCGGACATAACCTCCTACGGCTCCGGCGCGGGAGGTATCCGTCGGGATTTTTCGCACGATAAAAAAAAAACGTGCAAATAAGAAAAACCTATGCCCGGCCTTTGAGATATTTTTGGTTTGAAACCTGCATTGAACAAACTACAGGAAAATAATCCTTGCAACATAGTCTGAATCCTACATCAGATAAAGCTATTTAAAATCATAAAACGTGACAAGAAACCAACGCTTTGGTCTAATCGATACATCATTGTCAATGACTTGGACAGATATTATACGATGTAAATCATTGAGTATGGTTATCGAACCATCTAGATCAATATCAGTTTTATAAGAAGTGCTAACGCTTGCTTCTGTATAAATTGTACGTGAGAGGTTTGAAGAGTTCAAATGTGAGTGAAGAGAATGACTCATGAAAATATTCATGGTAAGAATCTTTTGTGTTATAAACAGAAGATTAGATCGGTGAGTAGGGTAGCCAGAGCTCATTGGAGAGGTTTTGTGCTATTAGTGGGAAGACCAAAGGCTTGTCCTACTTATCTTCTGCGCTGACGGCACAGAATCTCTCTGTTTTTACAGGGTCGGCAGAACGAGTGTGACTCCCCTGTTGTTGCACTCGTCCATAGGCCACAGTAACCACTTTCCATCAGGTGGGCCCTGTGCTTGTCTGCGACCTAAGTAGTATAAAAAAAGATGTTCATGAATTGAATTTCTTTTTTATTTAAATTAAAAGTTACACTTGAGTTTGCGACAGTACCAACAATATTGAATTATTGTTAACTTAATTTCTGTAAAAGCGAAAACTGTAACAATCAATTTATAGAAATTGTTACAAATAGACCGTACATAATACTTCATTAAACACTTATGCATTTATGTGCGCGCTTGTACACGCTTGCATGACTTTATGAATAAAATATAAATTTTAAAATAATATCTATCAAGTAATTACCAGCAACGCTTAAGGCTATAATAACATTATAAATTACGCTTAGACCTGCTATTAACTGCGTCTTGAGACTAGATTTATGAGTTGACACTTGGAAATCGTTCGAAACTTAGACTTATTTTCAAATCGGTAAACAGGTCAGTACTTACTTTAACAAAGTTTATGAATAGGTACTTTAAAATATAATTCAATCGGTTTTTCATCTATGACCGTTAATAATTTAGAAAAAAGCGGTTTTTAAACTGTTTTCCCTTACTTAATTAAATTTCTCTCGATCTTGATTCGCATTCTAGAATCCATATTACAAGCTAGTTCGGCTACTTTGTTTGGGTAAAAAAAGCAATATGTATTATCATCACCGTCATAGATAGTTTCATCATTCTTTTTTCATTTTTACCAGAAAGTCTACCTTGCCCTATGGGCCCTATGATCCATCAAAAGGTTTTATGGTACTGTATGAGTTGGATATTTGGTCACTACTCATAACGGTAGTGAAAATTGTATATACTCGCATATCCTTAAAGAACTTATCAACGTTTTACTCTCCAGGAAATATCAAATATTTCTCTAATTATGAAATACATAAACCACTTTATAAAATAACAAATGTGAAGGATGAAAATGCGAGCCAATTAAGTAAGAATGTAATAAACATTCTTGAACCAAGAAATATGTATTTTGCGCCGAGAGTGGAAAATCTTTTACATATTTGTAGTCCCACAATTTCATTGATTGCGAAGTGTTTACGGATATAACTTTGTAAGTAGAATATTCTAGTTTACAACCGCTATAAATCGATAACTTACTCATTATGTGAGGCCCGTATAATTCTGAAATTCAATTTATCTGCTGACAGATTGATATATAATAGAAAATCTGTCAAATCTATCAATCTGTCCACTGATAAATAGATTAATTCAAGACTAAATTTCGTTCCGGGGGCGAGTCGGGGACTCTGTGGTCCCCACACCGGAAGAGGGCCAGATCGAGAGATATGGCCCTGGGTCGACCGGGGTGCGAGGGATATGACTACGACAATCTCACCTCCGGCAACTGACGGCCCACAGACGGCGTGCGTTTTAGTCGGTTCGAGTCCGACATAACCTCGTCCTCCGGTTCCGGCGGGGGAGGTACGCGTGGGGATTTTTCGCACGATAAAAAAAAAAAGACTAAGTTTCGTTCTGGAATACAGGCCTGAGTCTTTTCCCGACTCAGTTGGGGTCGGCTCTCCAGTCTAATTGTGATGCAGCTGTACTTATATATCTTTCGTAAAGCGACTGCCATTTGATTGATTGTAGACAAGCAGAACAGCATTGAGCTGATGTGTCATCCTCATCACTGGCGGGTAAATTTCGATTTGCGTGGTATTCGGTTCGTTGCGTTCTCCGCCATCTTGAATTTAAGGATACATTTTGTTTATCGAATAAGTCGTTTAGTTTTAATTTTACACGAAAAATTGGCGATATCAAAGTTCTGCAGTTAAACTAATCGAACTTTTGTGGGCTCCATAGATGTTTGCATGACAACCGGGACCGACGACGGCTTAACGTGCTCTTCGAAGCACGACCAGACCAATGCAAATATTCATGTATACAAATATGTGTTTGCACTGAGCGGAAAGCGAACCGCCCCTGCTGCGTAGCAGTCATGTTCACTACCACCATGCCTGTCTGTCTAACTTAACAATTAATTCATATTCTAACCAGCCAATGATAGTTATAAATATAATGACATACTACCTTTTTTTTTTTTTTTTTTTTTTTTATCGTGCGAAAAATCCCCGCGGATACCTCCCCCGCCGGAGCCGGAGGAAGAGGTTATGTCGGACTCGAACCGACTAAAACGCACGCCGTCTGAATGACATACTACCTAACTAGACAATCAACAAATCAGAAAATTAATACCTTCCCTTACAACACCTTACAATCCCATAACAACAAAAGGGTTAACATTAGAGGAAGTCGTTTGTATCCTTGGTGCGCATATTTTTCAATCGAGTGTTGCAACCCCGCTATCAGTCCACCCATATTGAGATCTAAAGGCGTAACTGAATGTAAATTTACATCCCGCCGTGGCATAAATAATGTGTGGGCCATTAAATATGATAATCTTGTAGCCACATCGGCGGGTGAATGGTCTTTGTTCGGGGCAGGGTGAACAGATCCTGATAGCATTGTGGCTGGATTTGCTCGTAAATACTGCATTCGATAGTCTGGTTGTGTAGTTAGGTCAGTCTTGAGTGGATTAGTGTTAAGTGTTTGAAAAGGATCTAATTTATTATTGTATTCAGTCTTCTGGGTACTTAATTCAAAAGAGATATGTTTATATAATATAATTATATAAACATATCTCTTTTATATATAAATATAAAATATAAAAATATAAAATATAAAATAAAAATATAAAAATATAAAAATATAAAAAAGGATGATAATATAGGAAGTGATATACATTTAGTATAACTAGACATAGTGAAGAGTTCAATTTCCTTTTCTTCCTACTTTTCTGACGTACCCACTCTGTTTCTCGGACAAGTTCCTCATCATCAGTCCTATATTCGACTGCCTCTTGAGGTTTACTGGTCGTTGAATGTTCCTTTTCATCATCTTTATTATCTTTATCATACCATAATGGTTTCGTTATTAATTTTATTAGTGTTATAAATATTATTTCAGAATTACATTACATACTATAAACTGAACGATATTTTTTACAACGTGGAATAACTATTCATCATCATCATCATTTCAGCCATAGGAAGTCCACTGCTGGACATAGGCCTACCCTATAGATCTCCAATAGGACCGGTTGGAAGCGGCTCGCATCCAGCGGCAACGGAATAACTATTACGTCCAGCGAATCCAGACTACAATTTTCTAACTTGTCATAAAAACGCACGTGAAAAACGAGGAGACATTTTGCGATGCTCTAATAATAATTGTGAAACAGGCGTCCTTACTCGTCACTATCATATTTTATGTCCTATCTGGTTTCTACAATTTTCAATGCAATAAGCATTGCCATTCAACGTGACAATACTGCCAGCCTTCTGGGAACCTTACCGGTTGGCGATGATGCGGAGGAATTTTACGACGCTTTATTTATGTAAATATTTTATTTATTTATTTTAGTAATAATATTTTCAATACTTGATAAAAACTTCAGGACATGAAAACCGTGTCCTGGAATTTCAATATTTTAAATGATAATATTAATTTTATCATTTCTATATTCCCGGCAGGCAGAGATTTTTAATAGCTATATTTCAGTAAATATGCTATTAAGTTTTAGGAGACATCCTCATGAGCTTATTTTATATTCCAATGACGACGTCCACGACAAAAGATACAGAGACCTTTGTATTCTACTTCGCTAAGATTCACACACATCTATACAAAAAAGCTAAAAAATAAACGATGACCTATAAACATCACGGACAGAACTACCTAACATCACAGTAATAATTCTTCCCCTCACAGAAACTGTAAATTGATCAAACCACACTCAAAGTTAACAAACCAGCAATTCGACACGAGATCGCGCCCCATAGTACCGGCTATCAAGCTATAATTTATTGCCAAAGGAAGACGTAAATCATAGGTCCGGAGCTCAACCTCGTAAATCCAATAATATTATCCTGGGCTGTTTGGGGGCCGACGATAATGTTGCCGGTCGTGATAGCCACGCTGTTATGGTCATTTTTGATGGTATTCGATAAACTACGGTAATTGTAACAAAGGAGTAAGACAAAACTGTTTCTTATCTGTGAGAAGAAGATTTTAAGTTCATTTTTTTTAGTTTTATACCACTTCGCCACCAGGTCGCAGTCATGGTTCACCTGATGGAAAGTGGTAACCGTGGCATAAGGATGTATGTATGTTGTTGTTGTATGGATGTATGTTGTTTTATAAATATTCTTTCTTTTAGCCCTTTGTACTTTTTATTCTATCCTCAAAAGTTTTGCTGAGAGAATTTTCCCTTTTTGAGCGAATTACCTAAATTGCACGATGCCTATGAAGCAAATTGCCTAAAGTCAATGTCTAAAACGCAGGATGCCTATAAAGTTTAATGTCTATAAGGTTTTAATGCCTACGAAGCAAAATGCCTATCTTGTTTAATGTCTACAAAGTATAATGCCGGTGCTAGTCAATTGCCTACAAAGCATGAGTCCAATTTTATTACATCAAGAATTCTTTTTGCTAAAATATGACACATATTCCGACTCTTTAGTCTTAATGTCATAATAGTCATACAATCACGCTTATATCCACGGAGGGTTAGGCAGAGGTGAATTAA
Source organism: Eilema depressum (assembly GCA_914767945.1). Taxonomy (NCBI): domain Eukaryota; kingdom Metazoa; phylum Arthropoda; class Insecta; order Lepidoptera; family Erebidae; genus Eilema; species Eilema depressum. The sequence continues at coordinate 21,985,144 of OU612021.1, forward strand.
CACCCACATTTTACCAATCAATGTATTAGGTCCCACGTAATAGGGGTAACCACGGTACCCCTGGCCATACCCATAAAAACATGACTTTAACTGTAGATAAGTATGGATGGGTTCAATTCTCGCTCAGTGCAAATACTTGTATGCATGAATATTCTATATTTCCATTGGTCTGGGTGTTCCTATGTATGCATTTACAAAAAAAAGTTTCTAAGTATGTTTATCCACATTCTAGATACCATAACACAAGCTAGTTAAGCTATGCTTATTGCACACCTTGGGACCTACGGTACTACCAGGGGTATGGCCAAGGGTACCGTGGGTCTGAAGTGGCCATTTTCCGGGCACTATTGTTGACTCGAGTCAAGCATCTAAAGCTGAGTCAGGGCTGTATATTTAACTGCCTGATGTTAAACAGCCCTGTCCCTTAGTCGCCTTGTACGATACCGCATGAGAAAAGATGGGGTGGCCCAAATTCTACACTGCCGGGAACCACGCGACGATATATTATGTGTACTATAGATGTAACGTTGTGGATTTTATTCGAAATTTAATTAATCATTTCCACAACTTACTCAAAATTATTAGTAATTTCTATTCGAATAACTAACTATTTATCTATGGTAGCGCGAGCGAGACTGGACATAACTAGTCTAGTACCTTATGTGTCAAAATTATGGCACTTGATCTGCCCTTTCTTTGGCTACCTTCGCCGGAGGAGGTCGCATTTGACCCCGGGCCTACTGCTGTCGGCTACTGGTAAGTCCTTGAGTTCAACATTTCCAACTTCTTCCTATAGGTGAAGCCTTCCCAGCGGTCCAGCTATTGGCCTGCTTAAATGCATGGCTTATTTTATTTTAATATTTATTTTTATGTGCTATTTCAGCCTACCCTATTTAGTGCCACGAGCCCGATGACCTCTACGGTCTGAGGTCGCGTGGCCAGCTTATATTCTGTGCCAGCATACACTGTGCTACAGTATTATCTTCTTTAATTTTTATTTAGCTTTTAGCTACGCTGTCTTGCCGCTGGGGAGATGCCCTTCACCTGCTTTATTTTAGCGGGTCACTTGGACGAAATTACCTAGTGACAAACTGACCCGCACTTTATTCGTTTTCCAGGGTCTTCGCACCGGGCTTCACGCCATCATTCGGTCGTGAGGCACACCAGCGAGGACCCTGGCACGCCGGCAACAACATCATCTCCGGTGTCACCAGCTAAGTGCTACTACCATCTTGCACACGGATCAAGCAACGCCACGGCAGAATATTTTTATACCGAACCTACCCCTGTGGTTCCCTTCTTAATTACCTTTCTATAAATGTATGTAACGCCCTTAACATCGATTACAAATTATTGTATATCAATTGTAAATCTAATCTTTTTATTTGTCTCATACCAGCTAGCCAGGTAGACAATTTTACATTACATTCATTAATTGCATTTTCACAGAGCATATTAGGCCACTATAATTAACTTCACTTTAAGGTTTCATTAAACCTACCAAAAAAACAATTTTTTCGTTACATTGGCGCCCAACGTGGGAGGGGGGGGGGGGGAATTAATAATGATCCATGACCTACCTACATAAGAAGTGTTAGTTGTCATAAGTGGTAAATCAATCTGGCCGACCGTACCTGAATGCCCCGTACCTTGTATTGTGCTGGCAATCTTCATTTAAGACATTTTCATTCTTATGCATTAAACATTGTTGTCAAAGTACATTGTAGACATTTCCATTCTTAGGCATTAAACATTGTTGTCAAAGTACATTGTAGGCAAATTAAGTTTTTAGGCATCGTGCAATTTAGGTACTTCGAGTTTCAGGTATTTCGCGTTTTAGGCAATTTGCTTCATAGGCATCGTGAAATTTAGGTACTTCGCTCAAAAGAGGGGAATTTTCTATACTGCTGAGTTAAACTCATTAACTTATCAACTTCGAAATAATAAGTGTACTTTGTACATTTTATTGCAAAGTTACAAGTTTACAAACGATCTTTCAATTAAAATGTGTTAATGGAAATTCCTTATTTAATACGCCTCTGAGGATTACAAAATGCCTGCATACGCATAAAAGTCTGGTGTAACAAAGTGTATCATATAGTGACATATAAATTCGAATAAATTCTCAGAAAAAACTTACCAAAGAAGATTAGGGTGATGACCAAAATCATCCAGAGATCATCCCCTAAATCTCACTAACTTACCTCTTTATATTAGTACAGAAGAATCTCATAAAAGACCGTCATTCTAAGTGATTTACGTAGAAATACAGGAAGCTTTATCTTCATTCTTCACTAGTTCTCTGTAAGTCTTAGCCATTTCCTGCATATATTTACATTAAATGCACGAATTTGACTGCGTGTAAACCTATCATAACGAATGTCAATGACCAGAACGGTGACTAAAATAGATACTAAACAAAACTATCTAAATGTACACCTCCGTATACCTGTACCTTCGTATCTACTAGACAATCCAACTATCAGTGATACGAAAAACATACCCATCTCCCGGAGCCCATTGTTACCTCTAACCACAATATTACGTAGGAGTAACTCCAAAGCTCAAAACGAAAGACACCGTGTCGCACAGTGTTCAAAAGACTCGTATCAAACTGACACCTCCAACCTATTGTGAGTTTAAATGGAAAACGGGTTAAGGAGACAGGCTGACGTTATCAAACGAAGCCATTGAGCCCTCAATAGGTATGGAAATAGGCCATCAGTGGTGCACATGCAGTATCTGTTATACGCTATTCCCTATCTGTAATAGCCCACTTAAGTCGAGTCGTGAAGATATCGTATCTGTATGACTCTATTGCTGAAATGGCCTCCGTGGAAAGCATTGTGTGTAGTTTATAGTCGTGAAGTTTTTCAATGGTCTCGAACTGAGTTTTATTGGAGGATTTGATGGTCTCTGTTGATGTTTGGGTTAAACTGTTCAACAAAAACTGTTATTTATTGTGTATTTACTGTTATTGTAGTGATAATTTATTTTCTCGTTTATGGGGTTTAAGCTTATTTTATAGCAGAAGTTTAACTTGATATATTACATTCAATTCATGTTTTGAAACTACAGAGGAAATTTAATTTTAATGTTCTGAATAACATTTACAGTTATATCCAAAAAACTCTGTTAAAAAAACTTAACAATACATTATAACTTAAAGACAATTAAGTGAACGATAACAGTAATTCATATCTTAAAGCACTATAACATCAACTAACAGTAACATTACAGAAGCGACATTAAACAACAAAAGATGTCAAGAAAATGCTAAACAATAAAAAGATACGCCATACAAAAAGCGCCGCAACTTGGGACATAAAGGGGAAAATTATGGCGCTTTCAACGGCACATTTAAACGCGACATATTTCAAAAGTTTCGGCGTATTAAGCAACATTTATTTTGGCAGTGACTCGGCCATTATGCCGTTGTACGACCCACGCGCTATGTTATGAAAAACATAGCTTGTTACTAAGAGTTTTAGAATATAAAATTATTTTGTGAAGGTTACTTTAAGTTGGATGTTTCGATGAATGATTTTTGACATTTTAGATTTAAAAAAATTCACGAGCAGATGATTTACTACCTAAGGAATACTATAAAAAGCTTTATATTATATCGGTCATCATAATTGTTATTACGTCGTAATTAAGTATACACCTAAACGATTTTTTCATAAACAGGTTGAATTACTTCATCGTCATCTTCATGCTAATCTCGGTTGCATTCGAGGCCTTCATCTCGGAGTCTGTGATTTGCTTTTTACGGTATAACTGCGACGTGATCGAATTACTTCTTAGCGACTAATACTACGTCAAGATATTTTAATGTTCCTTGCCTGTGTTGGACGCGTACGTCCCTTGGAAGGCATTTGTATTGGAATAGCATCAGACTCAGTTTCACTATACTCGTTTTACACCTTGTTAATACTTTGATTACAACAAGTGACAACTATAACAACACAAGTGACATCAAAAATAGGAAAACTCTAAGGCACTGTTAACTCGAACGTGAAATAGTTTCGAATAGTTTTAGTAAGGGATAAACGATCTCATAGACATAATAGCACTGTCTAACGTTCTAGACTCTTCCGTAGGCCCAACGCCAACGCTTTATTATTTACAGTGGCCTCTTTGCTGGTACATTTTCTTTTAAATTATGTACGTACTACATCTTCAGACAACTGAAGAGTTATAATGTTGGTCCTCTAGATGGAATTACAGAATATTTTTTCTTTTCGGTAGGAATTAAGATGGTTAGACACTTGGGTAAGGCTGAGTGCTTAGATATGATATATTAATTCACTACCCAAGTTTTTCTGTGGATTTATATTGTATACTTTGGTTAAATATAGCAGTGTAACCATAGTACCCTTAGTTGTAGGTATTGTAAACATTTATAGGCATCAGTAACTGCATCCCTATATTTATTGTGATGATCTATTTGAAAACTGGCGTTGTTATAACAGTATCGATATTCTCGGTTCTGTTCTGTTGTTACTATAATATCACCATACAATTGTGACAGTTCTGTGTCTTCCCATTTTTGTCTTACCTATGCTAAAAAGGTGTGAGGATTCTAAACTGCAGCTAATTATTTTAGCTCCAATGTAGTAAATTTTCTGTGTGTTAAAATAACGGTAATTTTATAAATAACGGGAATACCCAAAGACCATTAACAACACTATATTCACATAAAACAAAAAACCCTCAAAGGCTGAATTTCTCTCACAAACATCCATTCAGACTTCACCTCCAACTGGTACGAACAATACAATCAACAGAATAAATAATATTGATTATAAACAAACAGTCATCGAAGTCAAAGGTGCAAACAATAATGTTTTTATCGAACAAATAACGTTGAAGTAAAAGGTAGTACTGGTAAGCAGGCAGGGTATAATTTGTGCTGCGTTCAGAGGGCGGAACGGCACGCCTCCGTGGCACTCCAGGCGGCCTGTTAAGGGATATGTTTGTTCTGATTGCAGCGGCTATGATAACATGTTTGAAGTCACGACAAGAGAATGAATGGCTTGAGACTGAATCATAGCTAATAAATCTTAAGATTTTTAGGACAAGTGAAAGTAAAAAAGCCGCTGAGCAGATATAATAAATAGTGTCTGGTCAGATCTTACGCTTGTTTATATCTGAAGAGGTAAACAAAGGTGTATAAACTGTAGGTATAATAATATTCATACGCCAGTCAAATATTTATGCACGCATGTAATATGAGAGGAGCTTCAAGCTGTTAATCAGATAGGCATATTGATAAAACAATGAAGACATTGAAAATATATAAAAAGAGAAAGGTAAGAAAGGCTATATTGTTTATAAGAAGTCTTTGAAAGTTGAAAGGATGAAGAAGAGAAAAGGATAGTGAGAGACTAATCCTAATCTTTTGGATCTAAATTAATTTCATATCTAACTCAATAGATACGAAGTCATTTAAGGTAATAGTAGTTAGTAGTTCCAAGAACTCTAACAGGACTAAATATACTCACATTTTGTGCCAAAAGATATATATTTTATTACGGTATGCACCTTAAAATAATTCGATAAGTAAATCCCAGCTAGTGGTTCCCGCCCATCACTAACGAGGTCCTCGACAACACTCCCAGAATTTCACGTTCATTAATTGCAAGCGACAAAAGCTCGAGTGTTATATTCACCTATTTATTCTTTTACATTGTTATGTACACACGGCGCCAGACCTCGGTATACAGGCCACACCAACATAAAGGAAGTGTGCGTGACAGCAATACTATTAATACATTGCTTAAAGATGTGTGTCATAACAAGTAAACCAATCAGGGCCTTTGACGCACTCACACAATTGCTATTTTACTTACATAAAATGCACCAAGGTTATAATATCATATTCTAAACTAATTTTATGAAATGTATGCAGCATTTTGTTTCTATAACTAATAGGAGTTATCAAATTTAGTCACTATACTATCTGTTCTCATAGTCGAGATGGATAAGAATGCAAGTAAGTTTGGACCTCACCGTTGTCGCCGGTCGTTGGTTCGGAACTTAACAACGGAATTCTCTTTTTGTCATTCGTGCATCTTTATGTCAGTCAATTTGACATAACATTTTATTTTATGTTCCAATATCTTTTTAGAAGTTTATAATAATTATACTTATGTGTTTTTTATATTTTTTATTAAAGATCAAATATTTTTATCTGATACTTAATTAATTATTATCTATAAATAATTAATTATACCCATACTTAAGAAAAATATCATGCTTATAATAGTAAATATATTATTGCATTGCAACAATAAGTTAATTATTATTTTTTCCTTTCCTTTTATCCATTAAGAATAAATAGTATCATCAAGGAAATATACAAAAAATATATTAAATTATATTATATATATGAATTTTATACACTTAGTTTCCTGTAAATAAACTAGACCAATCGGACTTCAATATATTGAGGAACAAAAAGTGCACCTCGCTCGAGGACCGAACCCGGTATTGATTCTATTGGTTCAGCTGCATATTTAAACCATTCAGCTATATCTACTCATTCGTTTTTCGCTAAATATGTTATTATAACTTGGTGCAGTGGCTATCATCAATACCTATATTTCATGTAAGTAAAATAGCGAATGTGTGAGTGCGTCAAGGGCCCTGATTGGTTTACTTGTTATGACACACATCTTTAAGCAATGTATTAATAGTATTGCTGTCACGCACACTTCCTTTATGTTGGTGTGGCCTGTAAACCGAGGTCTGGCGCCGTGTTGTGTACCAGACACTTTTTGTTATAGAAATTTCCTTTTTATAGCATGTATAGATTTAAGGTTATAATAAAAAATATGGTGGGTGGTAAATTATCGTAATGGGTACGTTGTATCTGCTGCACGTGTCTGTTGTTGTCGTATACGGTCAGCTTTGGAATCATACCTTAGAATAATAATTATAATGTCAAAATAATAATATTTTGACATTATAAAAGGTAAATGGCACTGCTGGTATAAACCAGCAGTGCCATTTATCCAGTAAAATCAGGTTAGAAAAGTATTAAAAGTTAAGTTATAAGTAAGATTAGAAGTAGTATACTTATTAATAGATATAACTGCCCCAGGATTACAGTCTAAGATTAACGTTGAATTGAAGATGTGTAAAAATCTTTAACCACTTTTGATTACAGACTGAATCCACACACAGAACAACGAATCTGAAGCCACACCCCCCATTAACAACGTTGAGCACTCAACATTATTTGAAGTAACCACTCAATCTACTCAAAGAATTCAACGCCAACTTATAGTATCACGTACAACTGAAATTGAACTCAATGTGGCATAGGAATAAGAGTGATTATTCTGCGATCAAAGCACTGTTGCTACTGTTTCTAAGTGTTACAGTAATTAAAGACATAGAAAATTCAATTCACAGAGCTAAGAAACAATATATTCTTTCAGAGACAAGTTGTCATAACATAACACGAAGTAGTTGAAGTGCTAACTTCTGTGTTAAGAGGTAATGCACCAAAACAAATGATTTTCCGTGCATTAACGTCTAACTCACCTCCACAACCCAAAATCGAAGTTCTGTAGTTAGACCAGTTGTCCGAATTTTTAGGGCTTCAGCTACCCTACCCGTAATGACTGCCATAGATATTTGTATGGTAAGCAAGACTGCCAGATTAACGTGCTCCCGAGGTACGGAGGAGTCTCAATGTCATAAGAATGGTCACCTATCCTGAGACGGACCTAGCTGGTGTTGCCTAACCTTGAAATGTGTTAACCTACTCAGTTACCGCTAAGCCACTAGCCCCTCATTAGGTATTATTTCACTTTTTTTTTTATATAGGACACGTCAATTTGACTTCGCCTCGCCTGATGGTAAGCTGAAGGCAAAGTCTCTGAAAAGAGGGCCACCATTACAACACGTACCATGTTACAATGGTGGCACTCAGCTTGACGGCCTCATCAGATGCTTTTTCACGCCCCGCTTAAAGGACCCGGGACTATAGGAGGAAGGAAACACGTGAGCTGGCAAGGAATTCCAATTCCAAGTCTTAATAGTGCGGCAGAAGAAGGAGTCGCCGAATCGCTTGGTTCTTGATGGAATATTCTGCACCGTATGCGGGTGGCATCTAAGTCCTGCACGTGTTGTCCTATATAGGAAAGGAGAGGGTGGGATTACTTGGAAGAGCTCATCAGAACATTCACCATGGTAGAGACGGTAAAAAACCGCCAAAGATGCCACATCTCTACGCAACTGCAAAGGCTCGAGGGTGTTAGTTCACATCAGGACATTTTTAAGAGATTGTGTTTGTTACATATTTTGAAAACAATGCCATCTTCTCCATCCTAGGGTTAATCACAGTCGCGTCCGAAGCTTTTCACCTCGAAGTCTGGGGTCCGCTTTACCAGTCTAACTGTGGATTCGGCTGGACTTCAATATTTTTCGTAAACCGACTGCCAACTGATCTCCACAACCCAATGGCGAAGCATTGCAGCTACACCATGCGACTGCCATGGTTGTTTGTATGGCCAATGGGACCGACGGCTTAACGTGCTCTCCGAGTCACGACCAGACCAATGCAAATACCCGTATTCATGTATACAAATATTTGCACAGAGCGGGGATCGAACAAAACACAATAAAATGCCATATCTATCAAAATTGTGTACTCTATCTTCACTATAAACAAATCGTGTACTCGTGGGCGGAGTCGCGAAGGATCCTCGATGCTCGACAGGTTGAACTCCTATTTGTCAAATTAACGCTACAAGGGCGCTACATTTTAATCACGTACTTACGAACGTTTTAATAAATGGTAGGGCACATAAATTCTGTCGCTATGTACTTGATTTTGTTGAGAGATGTTCAGACAAGTGACTCTTCTGTTGGAGAGTTACAACCAGGTATGAGGATTGGATTTTACAATTTCAATTTTATCGTTGACGATTAGTATGGATTCGTTGAAATGATAAAGGTTAGCTTTGAATCTTTTAAAAGTGTTCTGTTCAGTACCGTCTGAATGGCATTCATAGATTTTGGAAAAATTGTACACTGACATTTTAGCATTTTTCAGTTCCAAATAAAAGTATCTTAAAAGGTTATGCATAGTCTCCTAGGAACATTTTACTGTAACTAAACGGTGAAGGTACCCACCCCGTCCTAAAAATAAATCCTGTATGTATTGTTTAGTAAGTTAACAAGGGAGATATACAGTTATGTGCTAAGGTGTTTCAATTTTAATGAGGCTAAGAAAAGACTATTATTAGTGATAAATGTACTTACATCGATTTCAAAATCCATAATATTAACAAGGAAAAATCTTTGAAAGGTTGGCTATATTGCGGTTAAGTTTCTAGTAACAGACTACTTACTGTTAACGTGAGTGCCCGTAGCCGTTAGGCACCTATCTATTCTTAGAACTCTTCGACGCTACATCGCCTAAGCCAAAAGCTTGTTTTCGCCTTTCATCGCAAGTGTACTGGGCGGGGTTTGACTGCTTACTGGCCATTACAATACACCAGCTTTATAACTAGTACTAGTGTTCGTCTACAGTTTCCGAAGCACGGAAAATATTCGAATTCGCAAACGTAAATGTATTGACACAACGGAGCATTGCGATTGGCCGCCTGTCTACTGTGGACATGTGTGTGTGTGCAGCCTGTGAATCGCAATCTTCCGATCTCTCGATACATTTTCGTTACGAATTCGAATGTTTTTCGTGGTCGGGGCACTAGTCGAAATTCGAAAAATGTTGAAAGTTTTGAAAAAAATTGTTGTGTCATAGGGGTAAGTAAAAATAGAACTAATTCCAATAGTTATAAAATTAATATCAGTAAAGCTTATCATCATCATCCTCTTAGCAATTTCCAGTTGCATCCAAAATTCCGCTTATTGCTTTATGATTGGTGTGTCTGCTTTCCCAGGAGCGACTACCATCTGACCCCAAAAACCCGAGAAGAAAACATGCCTCGTTCGTTGCTTAACAGGTATAGGTACCATCCTGCAGGTAAGATAGGCTTGGGCTCCAAAGGTTTTAATAGGGCCCTGTAAACACCTGAACCTTATAAAAAATGTTAGTGAACATGAAAGAGAATATTGTAGGAAGCAGCTGTAAAACCAGCTAGTAAAACAAGACTCTAATCTCCACACATTTAATGTCGTATTGTGTAAATACACAAGGTGGCGACTTGGCGACGCTAATGGTAGTGTGTGAGGCAGCGGCGCATACGCTGATAAATAATCTACGGCGCGGTAAATCACCGCGTGACCCGTGCTATCGCGCATCGCTATATTCAGGGTTGGCACTTTCTGCGATGAGTTATCGTGTGATGTGGATTCAACTGGTTCCGTACAACATAATATTGTATTTTGCTCAAATATGGTGAGCAAAACTATGAACCCTGAAAATAAAATCGAAGCGAGCTCGAAAAACAAAAATCACAACGCGTATCTGGAGTATAAGTGGCCCTACCAAGATCTTCAAACGAACTACAACTATTAATCAATACAAATACTGATTGACGAACGAGGCTTTGGTGCAGGTTTACCTCTCGGGGTTGGGTGTCCAACGGTAGATGCCCCTATAAGTGCCAAACATGAAGTAGAATAGGTGAATGGACCCCGGGCTCTAAAACGGAATTTAAAAATAATCTCCTCTTTGAAGTCGGTTACAAACGAATGTGTCATCATTAGTCTTTAGCATAAGTTTGTCCTTGTATTTTAGTGTGATCGTGGAGTTTTGAGTCTAATAGGTATTTGGCGCAGGAAACGTATTATTGAGTATTCATCATCATCATTTCAGCCATAGGAAGTCCACTGCTGGGCATAGGCCTCCCCTATAGATCTCCAATAAGACCGGTTGGAAGCGGCTCGCATCCAGCGCGTTCCCGCGTTATTGAGTATTGTTGTGAGGAAATTCTCTGAGTCTCAAATTCTGGCCTCCGTGATATTATCAAGAAGTTCAGAATTTTTTTTTGCTTCGTAATATGTTAACAGATTTGTTCCTTTTTATAAGGACCTCAAAAATATAGCTGATGCGACTTGGGTGTAAAATACCTCTGACTAACCTTTCGCAAACATACATACCTACTCGAGTATATAAAATTATATTTGAGTCAACCCTATCCACCTGTAGGTCGTGAGCGTTATTGAATTTAGCATATTTTGTTCATATCGAGACATCGCGCACATTGTCCCAACACTACCGTGTGCTATATGAATGTGTGCCGTGATTTAGTGCTGTAACAAACGATTGTTTTGTATCGATTCCAACACTACGAGAATAGTTGGATTACGAACTTAATAGAATTATTTGTTATTGTGTCTTGTTTTGTTATTTATGGGAGGGTCAAGATATTGTTAATTGATAATGTTTCATTAATAGTTTCCTGTTGGAACAAATTTTATTATTCTATAGAGTCAAGGGCCTATAATATTGTTATGTTAGTTTTAGCTGTTTTAGGTAATGATGAAGAGCATAGTACTACTGGAATTATTATTGGCGATATACCTACTTAAAATGTTAGACTTTTGTCTAAGTTAAGTTTCTAACATTGCGGCAGTTTTACAAGCGTCATAAATCACGGTTAAATATATCAGAAAAACTAATGAACCTCGACTTGAGACTAGTTGTAAGTAGATATACAGAATGTATTTTAGAACTAAACTTGAATAGAGATTTTATTGACGCTCAGGTGATTTATGTTCTTAGGCTCGTATTCTAGAATGGTACTTAGTTCTGAATCTCTTTTTATCTTAAGACAGATTGGTATAGAGAATCTGTCAAATCTGTCAATCTGTTGATGGAGTAATGAATATTCGTCATGCAAAAACAGCCGAACGGATCTGATTATTAAAGTAATAATATTCCAAACACTTTCCACAAAATTATTTCTGTAATAGATGCAGAATCACAAAATATATCACAGTAATCTTGGCAATTGGTACAATATCGGATGATTTAAACCAGCCTGTTGTGTACATGAACTATTTGCAGCTATAACTTACATGTAATGATGACAGCTCAGGTGATTCACGTATGTTGATGCGATCGTAAATAAGAATGATGATTTCATTAAATTTGGTTCAACTGAATGAGAAAATTAGTGGTAGCATTTTATGGAGATAGAGAATTAAAATGTGAAGGGTATTCACCACTCACAGGCGGTGTATGGGGATCTTATCAAGATTTCCCCAAACCAACCTCATTTGCAAGTCGTGTATTCCTCGATTCACCACATACCGGTCTTCACGAAGGGCAATAGAAGGTTCTTACGATGTTGTCAGCGCGAGTGTGACGCCCCTGGTGTTGCATACGTCCATAGGCCACGGTGACCACTTTCAGGTTGGCCGTGTGTTTCTTTTACCACCTAAGGTACCTGTTTATAAATAGACAAAGCTCTAGTACGTGCTTTCCTCTCAGAGCTAGGTAATACTATAGTCTCTCCCACATAAATCAATGTTTAAGATGAGCCAAATATGGGCTCCAAAGTCCAAATTTTGTCTCTCAGAAGTGTAAAATGAACTATAGATATTATTACAAGCTATTTATTAATGTTACATTAACATAACTCACATTAAATGGTACAAAGATACAGCAGTATTGCCATAGTAAAATCAAAATGAATTATTTCCCTGTAACCTCGGGTGCAGTAGGCCCGAGCTCTCACGACCTCAATATTTACGACCCCGATACCAAACAATATTTATGTCTCTGTTTCCTATTTTTGTGCCCATATTTATTGTGTACATATATCAAATACGGAATCTTATACGGTAGCCTTTTTGTGGCAGAGACGTCGTTACAATGTGGTGTTTTTTGTTTCATGACCTTTTTTAGACGTCGTTTTAGTATCACACAGCCCACAGGGTAGGGATAGATACTAGGTTATCAAGAACGTTTATAGTTCATGTGTAATATCTGATGTTATCGGTAGCAATCATTCTGAACACACATACTCACAGACATTCACCCCTGTAAATCCCCAAAGGGGTAGGCCCGTAGGCAGATTTCGTCAACTGTGATTTTCGATCTCACGTAATAGGGGGCGAGCTTATTGCCGCCAAGCGGGCACTTTGTCATGGATTCCTGTTAGATGTCATTTCAGTTCTTTGCCATATCCTTTCACTCTTACAGTTTTCAATTACGTTTTCATTGCTGGTGTAAACAACTTTCAATGAAATTGTATTTATTCAGACATGGTATACATTATTCCTCAAGTCTTAAAATAAATTATGAAGATATAACTTATATCCACAAGAAGGAGTGTCCGACAGAGTGTTCACAAGACGTGAAGGAACGTACGACGTCAGCTGCACTCCCATATAGGAATGATACACCGATATGACCATATAAGCTCGTCACACAATGAGAAATACCTCTTAATTATTATTAAAATATGTTATTCAATATTATAAATAAAATTAACTTATCACAATCTATTAATTACTATCTTATAGCTTTCTAAACAATAAGATACTGATCCATAGGTATTATTTTATTATCTATCTACATTATAATACTCTCCGAGGTAGAAAAATTCACAAGCAATTACGACCAATCATGTGGTTTAGGTTATCAGAGTCCAGTGCCGTTAAATAGGCATTTTTTAACTAGAAATTCTGCGATACCCACAAGGTGAGATAGGGTGACCTTGTATTTTACTTTATGGGGACAATTTCAATGAAAGAAGAAAGAAAGAAAATACACTTTTTTTTTTTTTTTCTACAGCACTAACATGCATCTTAAATATATAAATAATTGTATCACACGAAATATATTATGTTGTGCACATTTATGCTGCACAAAGAACAAAGGAGCCAGTTCAGCATAATGCTGGGCACGAGTACCCAGCGCTGGTTTTCAACTGGTTCCTTCTACAAACTACATCATCAATGTTCATTATAAAGATCGGTCGGCAGGGTTGGAGGGTCCGCAGCGCGAGTGTGATGCCCCTGGTGTTGCATATGTCCCATGGGCCGTGTGCTGGTCTGCCACCTAAGTGGAATATAAAAAATGTCGTAATTTAGTGATTAAAAAGTTAAATGCTTGCAAACTTGCTGTCATTACAGATTTACTGCCATGCCACTGCATGAAAACTGTCAATAAGATTAAAACGAGAATAAAATCGTGAGGTACATCTAGTGTTATTAGCATGGTGAATCAAATAAATCAAACAATGTCAGCAAAGTAAACATTGCTAGAAAAAAACTGTGAAATTCTAAAGAAATGAATGGACAACGGTACTCGTGATAATCTTTTGTCAGGAAAATTCTTTACCCATGTTTAAGCTATTGCTTATGCCTTTTTAGATAGTATATTTGCTATTTATAACGTAATGTTTTGTACTTCTATCCGTTTCATCAAATTCCATACTTTTACGACACACAGACAACAGAACTTTTACAGAATATGCCATTTTAGGATAAAACGATGCATTGCCAGCTTTATCAAATTTTGTATAATAAACGATTTCCCAATTACAATTAATTCCTAAACATCTCTCACTACACCACTTGCCTGAAGTCGCCGTCGGGCCGCAACGCCTCTTTCATGTTCAAAATCAGATACGCGCGGATTTATAGCAGCCCGCCTTAATTGTGGCCCGATCGGACGATCAATTCAATTTGTTATTATGGACACTTAATGTGAACACAACATTTTGTCCATAAAACGGGTGGAAGGTATTAAGATGAGCGGTTTAAACGATGGTATTATAAAAAGTGGCCAAGGGTTATCTGCTGTTGGGATGATTTATTTTCGTCGTTTAGATGGTCATCGTGTTTCGTCGATGGACACGATATTACCAATATGTAGGCAGCATTAATCACTTTATCGTGCCTAGGGGATAGAATGGTATTCGAATTGGGCACAAACCGACTGAAGTCACTAGATATTACTGATGGTAAATCTATCTTTGGGAGACACGATTTGCCCGTGAAAAGAAGTGGTCACCATTTTAAGTGACCAGATAATATTTTTGGCATAGAGCAAGTCTTCCCCATTTAAGAAAACAGAATGATGAAAAGGCCATATTATCATGAGATATTATATTGTATGTTGTACATAATCTAGCTGTTACAATGGTTACATATAAGTCACATTAGTATGAAGTTCAGTTCTTGTTCTATGCTATCCTATCAGTAAATTCATCTACTAGTGGTCCTGTTAACCCCTCCAGCTTAGATTAATTGCTTGTGCCTGCAGGAGAGGGTACTGTATTAACCGAGCTTCAAAATCAAACTCTCAACCTCGACGTGCAAGTATTATAATTTCCGATAATCATAGAAGATAGGTAAACATCTTATAAAACCACATCTCAGTGCATTATAATGGTTGGATAGTTCAATGTGTCATAAATTTATAGTTAATGGGCTTTTCACCAGAATATGCATCGAATTGTTATGATGGTCAAGTCACAACTGCACGAAAAGCCCTACAAACCACCCTAAACCCATATAGCGCACATTCTACATGTAATATGATATAATAAAACCACCAACATAAAACCGCAGTCGGTTCCGACTCACATTCCTCTTCTTTATGAGGTCGATTCGCTATTTTTACTATCCCCGGGTCATCCCTTAAATTCTTTTTATTGCCGCCCTTGTAAATCATTGCGTAATGCTCCAGTGCATTATCCGACGCAGAAACTTCATTATGGTCGTTTTAATGGTTCGAAGGAGCGATAAAATCTAGCTGTGGCGGCCGGGCAGGCCAGCCCGCGTAATGGTGGGGGTGGCTATACATTATTGTGTTCGAGGGATATTGTTTGATTGCGTTGTAATGGATGTTTAAGAGACGACATAACATAATACTAGCAAAATTGTAGTCGTTTTGCAGAGTTAATCTCATCAATTTAAAGAAAATTGTTGGCTAAAAATCAGGCGTTATAATTCTCAACTATTTATCTCAATATTATGCTGTCATCAAATGAAGCTTGCTTTTCTTTCTTTTGAATATAGTAACCACTTACCATCATATCTTATCCTAATGCCAGGGTTTTATCACTGCGTTCATTTGTATCAAGTGGTAATAATTTTGGTCTGTGGACGCTTGTAGTATTCTTTTCATATTTATTGATAGAGATCGTCATAAAGGAGCATAAACTAACTGAACTCGAACTTAGAGTTGACAGTCAATTCACAACACAGTGCTATTAATAACATTGTGTTATTTTAGCTGCTTACTTAGATGAGTAAGGGCATTAAAGTTGCTGTAAAAAGTTTTCAAATTAAATCTATTTTTTGGATTGGTTTGTGAATTATTTTCCTATTCGTAATTCTTTTATTTGTTTGACATGCCTAAATAAATAAATGCCCTTTTGTTTCCTGGACTGTCCTGCCACCCTTTAAGTCATGGCTACAAGAATAATAGCCGGCGATACATCACGTGCAATTTGTTGCGATAGCACTGCGATAGGTGGTCTGCGAGCACTGGATTGTACTTTATAGCGCCGTAAACATACCTACACAGAGCTTTTCGGCTGTTTACTGTCTTAGAAAGGAAAAAAACTAAATAAAATGTGGAGTGTTGTAGGTACTTACATTAATGAATGGTTGTGCTTACGAACAACACAAAAACGTGTCTTGCACATAATATTATCATCTGTCCATCTATAATAGTTGGTATATATAAATTTTCCTTTACCTGTATTATAATATTTTCTTCTAGGTGGTGGACAGAAGTGTAATACCAAATTACACAGTTTACGTGTCACCAGATATACTCGTAATATTATTATGTTTTACTCCAATGTTGCCTGTTGTCATTTATTGAATGAGCTCGTGTTAGATCGCGATTGCCTGGGTTTGATTGCCGGTTGAGTCTTTGTGTAATTGCTGATCGGAACTTTTTAGTTACAGCCAGTATCTGAAGTAAAGTGATTATTTAAGGACAGACAAAAATTGTATCGAAATGTTGATATGTCATAGGTACTTCTCCGTGTACCTACTTTCCAGATAAACATGAATTAAATAATATAAAAAATAAACATAATATTGATTCTTACATTAGTGTAAAAATATCTACTAATTCACAAAAAATAATCACAACAACATGATAAGCATAAAATATATACAGTTTTTCTATTTGTTTATATTTCAAGTGTTGATGATTTCTCGGTAAAATGACCAGTGATGAAGCGCATAAATCATGTTATTACTTTTTTCTCATCATCAAAATGTCTACGCCAAGGTTTTAAAAATGATAGACGTGTGTTTGATTAAATAGTTTAATTAGTCATCACCAAAATATATTATTGGATGTGATTAATTCAAAGTAAATACATACATACTTTCACCGGAGGGAGCAGAGACTAAATCTTCCCAATGGCTACGATCCTGAGTTTCGATTCATCTACTTTCACGGATCATAAAATTATATTAATCTTCTTTGGCCATCTTCTAACTCAAGAGATTCTTCAAGAAGGGTATTAGAAAATTCTTACAGAGTCAACAGCACGAATATGATACCCATGGCCTGGTGGTGTACACATTCATCGATCGCGGTGACCACTTCATATCAGGAGGGCCGTGTGTGTGCTTATCTGCCAAAAACATGTTCTTTCTCTCAGTCACTACATCATCTAGAGGTCGCCGGCAAATTTCGTGAACAAAAGTCATATACGCACATATGTTTGTGTAACTACTATAATATAAATCAATTAAAATACCAACAAAAGGATAGCCCAACTGAGTAGCCCAAGTTCAGGATTTTTGTGTTGCATAAAAGTTCCATGTTAAAGTTTTCGACTTTAGACTAGGCATGTTGATTGATATTGACTACGAGTATAAACTACTTACAATAATAATACTTAAAATAATAAACTACTTATCATTGTTGTGATTATCGTATGTAGGTAACTACTCAAACTACATAACGCGTTCAAATCTATTTCAAAACCCAACCATGAATATTTTATTCCATTCTTTCCATCAAGGACCCCTGGGATTCTGACATTTTTTTAACAACTTAAATTCATAATTATCAGAAAATCATTACGATTCAATGGAACGACTGCTTCCCTACGTTGAATACAATTTCATCTCAATAACAAAAGGTTAAAAAAATTAATACGGCTATTGAACGAAACCAAATTTTGTATCAATTTCAGCTCACGCCGAGCTTTGACCTCCTGGAGAGTAAACCCTTTTAAGTTGGAGTATGAAGCTGTGAGTGTGACCATATACTAACATTGTTATTCGTGTAGATATGACAGTTAAAATTTGAACTTTCGTGCAACAAATTTTGTGGGAAATAACGTGATTTTAATAATTAGAGCAAGTTTATGCAAATTATATGCACGTTGTAGGTAACATATTATGTATGTGTCGACCAGACGGTGAATTCACGCAAGTCTGTTCAAAATTCAGTCTCGATCAAATCCTAATCTACTATGTCCTCCTATATCCTAATGTCAAAAACGATCACAATTTGAATTGATAAAAATGATTGAACTTTGAAAAGATTTTTGTTAAGAGTTTTTGGCCTTCATGTTGAATTAACCACGGCGACAAGTAGCTTTTGTGTGAGCTCTCGAAACATCTCGAAAAAAAAATAACCGAAAACTGGACTTCAAAGTCACTAGGAGGATAAGAATGACAGATTTGTTCCTACGTATAATACTGTTCTTACTTATTATACGTACGTACTTAACTTTTAAATGCTCTCATTAGAATACAGAAACCCACTAGTCTCATTAACCAAACAAGCTCGTGTCAGATCACGACTTCGATTGCCGCATGAGGTTTTGTGTTATCGTATATTTCTTATTGGAACATTTTAGTTACAGCCTGTATCTGCAGTTGGCCACATCATCAACATCGTGTAAAGATAGAGATGGTGATACTACAGTTTAAACAGAGTAATAATCTGTCTGCACGATACACGTAGGTACTTAATCTATGGCTATAATGCTAGCCCCCCTGGACGCACCCTGCGGGAAGCGCTACCCGCGTATTATATCTCGATGTTACACTCAATATTAGGCGTAATGATGAAGCTAAATTTCCTGATTACTTACCAAATCATGGGGAGAACATTTTGGATTATTATCAATTTTTAGGTTCAGTTTAGCTTATAATATATTACTGAGGCCACAAGGTGCTGTACATAAGGCCACAAGGAACACGCTGGTAATTTGATCTGGTCGGTTTAGAAGGAAATGGCAGGTTGTTGTGTCTGCCTGCCCCAAAAGCAGAAAATTGTGAGTAGGTATAATGTAGGTACTATACTCATTTGTCCCATGGAACCTACTTAAACTAATATTTGTATGCGATCATAAGGGTGGACCACTACACTTTTGAAAACCAAGCTCACTGGCAAGCTTGCTCCATAACAGGCACGACTCCAGCGTAGTTTTTCCACTAAGAATACTGTGTCTGTTTGTTGATCTATAACACTTTCACACATAGGATAATGAACCGATTTTGATCAAATTCGGTACAGAGTTGGAATGCTTGGGATAGGATAAAGGACAAATTATGATATTAGCTATGTTTGATGGCGATAATTCAGACAGAGCCGCAAACATTTTCTACGAAACAACTGTTTAAATATATCGTACAGAACAACAGCCAAATATATCTCATTACCACCAATATTTACCTCACGAGCACTCATATATCAAGCTGGCGTGCGCTTCGAACATTAGTCCTACCGAATCAATGAGCCATTGTGGGGTAGTACATTAAGTCCGCCGCCATAACTCATGGTGCGCCATAATTTCGTTCACAAAGGACCGCCCGCGCAGCGAGTGATTAATGTCGATGCCTTCATTGAAAGGACGCTGTTCTGGTGAGAGGATGATTTAGGTAAATTAATAAAATTGTACTTATTAGTTGTGTAGGCGATATATTTCGGAGATAAGTGATCAAAGGAAATGTTTATCGGATGTTTGAAACGTGTTTAGTTAGTAACTTCAGTCGGATACCAATCCGACTGAAGTTAATAAAGATTATTACTGACAGTGGTGATGCCGATGATAAGGATTGTGTTTGAATTCTATGAATGTGTATACTATAGTACGTAACTACTAAACAGCTAAACAAACTTTGATGAGTTTTTTTTTTTTTAGGACACGTCAATTTGACTTCGCCTCGCCTGATGGTAAGCTGAAGGCAAAGTCTCTGAAAAGAGCGTCACCATTACAGACACGTATCATGTTACAATGGTGGCACTCAGCTTGACGGCCTCATCAGATGCTTTTTCACGCCCCGCTTAAAGGACCCGGGACTGTAGGAGGAGGGAAACACGTGAACTGATAAAGAATTCCAAGACTTAATGGTGCGGCAGAAGAAGGAGTCGCCGAACCGCTTGGTTCTTGATGGAATATTCTGCACCGTATGCGGGTGGCATCTATGCCCTGCACGTGTTGTCCTATATAGGAAAGGAGAGGGTGGGATTAATTTCAACAGAGGAAGAATAACATAAATTTCAAAAATCTAATAAGTCTTTAATTAATAATTACCGTGTTGGTTCGCAGTGAAGTAGAATAAAGCCACCCCATCTCTTCCAGTGGGTGTAGTAGAAGACGACTAATGGATAGGGCTGTTCTCTATCCGACAGTTAACATACAGCCCATGACTAAGTGCCCGCTTGGCGGCAATAGACTCGCCACTGTGGGACCGAAAATATACATAGTTGGCGAAATGTGGGTGATAATACAGATAACACCCCTGCCTACCCCTTCGGGGATTTACCGGCGTGAGTATATGTATGTAATAAGTCTAGTATCTGCTTATCCGATTGCGGAATCTCTTATCGAGTTTATTTTGATCTTACTGTCCCTAGATCTATTCAATCATACAAATGCTATTTCATCAAAATTGATCGAACCATCTATACTATTATATAATTTTTAAAGTGGTCGTGTTGGAGATACATTGGAGATATTTAAAAAAAAATACTTGTGTTATGTTATGTTAACGATACTGAACACGAAAATATTTTTTTTGAATTTCCTGTCTGTTTGTCTGTTTGTTCGCGATGGACGCAAAAACTACTGAACGGATTTTGATGCGGTTTTTTTTTGTAAGAAAGGACTTGGTCAGACTTAAAATCTTACGTTTGTTTCATCCCAATCGGTTGAGTAGAACCGAAGATATGAGCAAAGGTCGCGTTAACCGAGATGCACGCGGGTGGAGCCGCGGGCGGAAGGCTAGTTTAGTATAAATTCAGTGACAAAAAAGCACGGGTATAAAGGTTTTATTTATACAGTCATGATAGTTAAGATGTTCGTGATAGCAATCGTTTCCCGTATTGAGTCGCACGCAATTCAATTTGCGAAATAATAAAGAAGGGGGCTATGCAAGAGATGATAATGACCCTTCACCAGCAACGCTGCACCCTCCCAACGAGCCCTTGAGTTCACTTGAATCCATTGTTTTTATATAGGTGCAACATATAAATTTATTAGTTACGCTACAATACAAAAGAAAGAAAGATAGAAAGAAAGAAGAAAGAAAGATTTAGAACAAAGTCGCTGTCGCTTTCTGTCCGTCCCTAAGAGCTCGTTCACACGAAGACGAATCGTGTTTTTTCACGAGTCGTTTTTTTTCACGATTCGTTATTTTTTTGACGGGAGCAATGCTTTTTAAATACCCATGTTCACACGCTTCACGAATCGTGAAAAACGACGGATATGGATACGTCTTTTAAAAATCATGATTCGTTAAAAATCACGTATCGGCTTTTGAAAATCTCGAATCGTGAATGCTTTATGGCGGATCCGCTGTTGCGCTGAACTCTGAACTGAACTCAATCGCGAAACAAATGTGAACATCAATTCGGATATTTTGACGAATCGTGAAAAAACACGATCCGTATTCAATGTGAACATCTATACGTCAAGGCGTATCGTGTTTTATAACGAATCGTCAAAGACGTATCCCGTGTAAATGCGCC
This sequence comes from Eilema depressum, assembly GCA_914767945.1. Lineage (NCBI taxonomy): Eukaryota > Metazoa > Arthropoda > Insecta > Lepidoptera > Erebidae > Eilema > Eilema depressum. The sequence continues at coordinate 22,007,045 of OU612021.1, forward strand.
CTAATATATGCTTAAATCTTCAAAACTACGCAACGGATTTTGAAGCGTTTTTTTGGAATAGATAGAGTCATTCAAGAGGAAGGTTTATATATGTAAAATACATGCATGATATTGTAGAGAAACACTGATAAATCGGGATCAGAATACCACGCGGGCGGAAAATATGGCGGTACGAAGTTCGCCGGGTCAGCTAGTGGTACCTATATAAAAATAGTTAGCGTTTTCAATGATACGACACTAAATAAGTTTTATTCATGATTCCCGTGGTCATGTTTTCGCACTTATAATTTTCTCGAAATTTTAGATACTTCACCAACTACTTTACAAACTTCAATCTTTTGTGAGAAGCACAATCGACGTCGATTTGATAAATACAATTTCTACTATTGATTTCGACCACATACAGTATTCTTAATAAAGACTATAACCACAATAGACACCTGCGTACCCCACGAAAGTTGTCGGATCACCAATCAATGCAGTCGGTGGCGCTCTTTGTGCTTCACCGCAACTGCAACGTCCCGTGGCGCCTTCCCATTACACTGGAGCCAGCGGGAAGTTCACCGACAGAGAGTTCACACTCGCACCTTTATAACCAAAATGGTTCCATACTGCGCGAGGGATTTCAATCTCAGGATGCTAAAATTGTGGATTGGACTTTGCTATGATTTATGGAGTGTGCAGTACTTAGTTATACCTACGTTCGTTTTCAAAACGGTTTTTTTTTACAATCAGTCCGTCAATTTGACTACATCCTGCTGGATGAAAATAGCTAAGGTGAAGTCTAGATGATATGGATTCCAGGTGCTGACAATCCCACAATGGTGTTCCTGTTTTAGAAAACTTGAAAGCCTTGATAAATGCTGATTCATTGGCACGTTTGAAGAAGCACTGAAACTCATGCTGGTCCAAATGTTCTTACCGTTTGTTTATTTCCTTACAGAGGTAAGAAAATGAGTACAGTAAAAAAATATGTTTTTATTTTAGAGCCATCTAGCGAACATATCAATAACTAGCACCTTTCGCTCTAATCTAGCCTCGCACATAATTCCTAAAAATATAAAAGGTGGCGCTAGTCATATAGTTTTTTTTACAAAATATTAATAAACATTGATAATAAAATATAGGAAAATAAATAAAATGACTTAATTAAGTTAACAAAAGTTATTTTCCTACATTTTATGTGTCATTACTTTTAGTTTTTGTAAACACCTTTAAAAACCATTTCACTGTATTCTGCCATCTAGTGGTACAATGTTATACTAATATGAACGTTAGCATTGTATGTTGTTCGTTCAGAGAAGTTGCATATACTTATGCAAAGATGTCTCTGCTACAATGTCTCTGCTATATTGGTGGTAGGAATCTGATGACACAAAATTGTCACTAATTCCGACCGGGTAGGTACCACCGTGCACTTTGCGAAAAGCCCTTAAATAGTAATCCAATTTCGGTTGGATTGCGTTCAGGGTTCAGTAGGTGCATAGCCGGGCAGAGGTGATCGTGGTCGCAGCACTATAGGGACCAGTGGGTCTTGGTGGAGTCTAGTGGGGATGGCGCGGGGCGACACGCCGGGCAGGGAGACCCGTAGAAACGGTGGTGCCGCTGGCCGCCCGCGGCATAGTACAGGGGCCCAACTGGGGCTAACCACCCCGGGAGGCTGCCTCACCAGGCCGCGCATAATCCCGATATGGCTCGTCGTGCCGGTTGGTGACCGGATGTGGGAACCCGGCGACCATATTCGGGGGGGTACGGGGGCCCTTCCGTTCGGCGTGTCGGCGCTCGCCATGCCTCACATTAATAGACGAAACCAATATCCCGCGCTTTGTCACGCGGTGCTGCGACGACAATCACCTCTTCTTCACGCCCTCTTCTTTCCTTCTTCAATCATGGCAGCGCAAAACAAAGAGCATGGTTACACAGCGGCTCTTCAACTTCCCACAAGCTCGCTTTTTGAGGTGGAGTCCACAAACATCTGTGGGCTCCATGCAAACCTCAACGCCGTCCACCAACACCTCGAGACGGCGAATCCAGCCATGCTTTTTCTGACGGAGACGCAAATACGCCGCCCTGACGACACGTCTTACTTGCTCTACCCCGGCTACGTTATGGAGGAAAATTTCCGTGCAAAGGCCGGGGTGTGCGTGTTTGTTAGGGCGGATGTTTGTTGTCGCCGTCTGCGCTGCCTAGAGGACCCTTCCTTTTCCACCCTATGGGTACACGTAGACCATGGCTCTACGAGTCAGATCTATATGTGCCTCTACCGTTCCCATACAGGAGATACCGAGACAACTCGACTCTTCGAATATCTGAGTCAGGCTGCAGATGATGCGCAGGAGCGGTTTCCAAACGCGGAACTGGTATTTTTGGGGGATTTTAACGCCCACCACGAGATCTGGTTGGGCTCCGCCAAAACTGACCATGCGGGAAGAGCCGCTCACGCTTTCGCTCTGGCGCATGGCCTGACCCAACTGGTACGGGAGATCACTAGGATACCAAGAAGGTCGGGCCTAACACCCTCCCTTCTGGACCTTCTGCTGACGAGTCACCCAGACCAGTACAGTGTTTCGGTGCGTGCCGCTTTAGGCAACTCCGACCATAGTCTGGTCTGTTCCAAGGTGCCAATCACAGCGCCCCCACGACCCGCGCAGGGGAAGCGGCGTCTCTGGCACTACTCGTCAGCGGACTGGGATGGGATGCGTGAGTATTTTGCGTCCATCCCGTGGGTTGCACGTTGCTTTGAAGGTAAGAACCCATCGGATAGTGCTACTGCTGTCGCCGGTGAGATCAGTCTAGGTATGGAATACTATATCCCATACACTGATGTCACCGGTGACCGCAGAGCGCGCCCTTGGTTCGGCCGCGAGTGCGCGGAGGCTGTCAATCAAAAACAGTCTGCGTACCGCGCCTGGGTAAGGGCGCGCGCCACACGCGATCCTAACGTGGGCCACTTCAAGGCAGCGTACAATAAAGCCACAAATGTCTGCAAGGGGGCTTACGTCAGAGCGGATGCCCAGCGCATAGCGCGGCTTGGTCAAGAGCTAGTGGCGCATCCCACGGGCAGCCGTGGCTACTGGCGACTGGCCAAAGCCGTGCAAGCCAACTTCTGCCAGCCTTCGCTGCCCCCGTTGCGCAACCCTGATGGATCCCTGGCCCATGAGCCGCAAGAGAAAGCAAATCTGCTGGTTAATCTCTTTGCGGCAAACTCCCGAATCGATGATTGCGGTAAGCAGCCACCGACATTACCCGTCTGTGACCACGCAATGCCTGAGATCCGCATCAGGCAGCGCGATGTCCGTGGTGTGCTGCAGTCACTCGACGTCCGGAAAGCCAGCGGACCGGATGGTATTCCAGCGGTGGTTCTTAAAAAATGCGCAGCGGAGTTGTCTCCAATGCTTACGCGTTTGTACCGGATGTCGTACATCTCAGGTACAGTGCCATCGGCTTGGAAAGAGGCGAATGTGCAGCCGATCCCCAAGAAGGGGGATCGCTCGGACCCAGGCAACTATCGGCCCATAGCCGTCACCTCAGTGCTGTGCAAGGCATTCGAGCACATAATAAACAAACAGCTCATGCGTCACCTAGAGGATCATTCCTTAATCAATGACCGGCAATACGGCTTTAGACCGAAGCGGTCAACGGGTGATCTTCTGGCGTATGTTACCCATCTTTGGGGTGAGGCTATGGACAAGCATGGCGAGTCACTGGCAATTAGTCTTGACATCGCCAAAGCTTTCGATAGAGTCTGGCACAAGTCGCTTCTTTCCAAGTTACCAGCCTTTGGTCTGCCTCCCAGACTGTGCGACTGGGTGTCTAGCTTCCTGCAGGGGCGCCGTATTCGCGTCCTCTGTGACGGTCGAACTTCGGAGTTCCTGCAGGTAAATGCTGGCGTGCCGCAGGGGTCCGTCTTATCACCCACTCTCTTTCTTCTGCATATCAACGACATGTTGTCCACTGGCAGCATTCACTGCTATGCAGACGATAGCACCTTACACGGGAGTTATCACGGACATCCTGCGGCCAAGCAGTCTGATATCGCGGAAAAAAGGCAGCTTCTCGTCAGTGAACTTGACCGGACCCTGAACCACGTTTCCCAATGGGGCTCTGAAAACCTGGTCGAGTTCAATGCCAAGAAGACGCAGGCATGCGCGTTTACAGCAAAGGTATCTTCGTTCCTTCCCCTTCCAACTCTTCAGAGCACGCCACTGCCACTGCAGGACAATCTCAACATCTTAGGTATGGATGTCCGCTGCAAACTGAACAACAAAAACTACATTGAGAGCATCATCAAAACAGCCTCGCGTAAACTCGGAGTCCTGAACAAAGTGAGACGTTTTTTCACGTCGGAGCAGCGGTGTCTTCTCTACAAGACACAAATTCGCTCTTGCGTGGAATACTGCTCGCATCTCTGGGATGGCTCCGCAAAGTACTTACTAGATGCTCTCGACAGGTTGCAGCGACGTGCGGTCCGCATTATTGGGAATCCTGAGGTCACTAACACCCTCGAGCCTTTGCAGTTGCGTAGAGATATGGCATCTTTGGCGGTTTTCTACCGTCTCTACCATGGTGAATGTTCTGATGAGCTCTTCCAAGTAATCCCACCCTCTCCTTTCCTATATAGGACAACACGTGCAGGACTTAGATGCCACCCGCATACGGTGCAGAATATTCCATCAAGAACCAAGCGATTCGGCGACTCCTTCTTCTGCCGCACTATTAAGACTTGGAATTCCTTGCCAGCTCACGTGTTTCCTTCCTCTTATAGTCCCGGGTCCTTTAAGCGGGGCGTGAAAAAGCATCTGATGAGGCCGTCAAGCTGAGTACCACCATTGTAACATGGTACGTGTTGTAATGGTGGCCCTCTTTTCAGAGACTTTGCCTTCAGCTTACCATCAGGCGAGGCGAAGTCAAATTGACGTGTCCTATATAAAAAAAAAAAAAAAAAAAAAAAAAAAACAAGTTTTTGATACGTATAAAAATTAAACTAATTTTTCTGTAGATAAAAATTATAATATTTGACGTTATCTAATATATAAAATTCTTCTGTCACGGGGTGCGTAATCGAACTCCTCCGAAACGGCTCGACCGATTTTGATGAAATTTTTTGTGCTTATCCGGTATCCATGAGAATCGGCCAACATCTATTTTTCATCCCCCTAAGTGATAAGGGTGCAGCGGGAACGGGATTTGAATACCACGCGGGCCGAAAATATGGCGGTACGACGTTCGCCGGGGCAGCTAGTAGCATATATTATAATAGTTCCGGTTGCATCCAAAACGTACAAGTTTTCGGGGTTCACATTCTTATGTTTTCTCTTTTGGTTTATCTTGTAATTGTATGGAAACGACTGGGTTGAGAAGTCAGACGACCTTGCAATTTGCAACTAATAATTTTATCAGGAACACCGGCACCAAAGTCTCGTTTTTTCAGCGGGTGGTACCGACAAGCAGGTGACGTTGATTTGAGTTGGTTGATTAAACACTATTAAATTAGGTACTATCTTTAATAAGACACTATTTAATACTTCCGTTCAATTGTAATAATTAATGTTCTTAAATTTTTATTACCAACGACTTAGTTAGTAGATAGGTAAGTGTATCTATTCTTAACATGTCTGCGCGATCGTTAAATACCTACATTTCCTTGTATCAACGTTTAAGTTGGGAATTTGGGATATCCTCAATAGTGTTTGTGTCACGGGAGGTACTCTTCTCATCTTGAAAGAAATAGGTAGGTACGACTTTTTAATTTAGAGACTACTAACTTTTGCCTGCGGCTCCGCCCGCGTGGATGTCGGTTATCGCGACCAACATAGACTTTGTCCTTTCTCAGGTCTAATCTACCCCTATACCAAATTTCATGAAAATTGGCTCAGCGGTTTAGGCGTGAAAGCGTAACAGACAGACAGACGGACAGAGTTACTTTCGCATTTATAATATTAATATGGATGGATTAGTATGGAAGTATGGATATGGACTAAGAGAAAGAAAAGAAAGACAGAAGTGTTGGTCGCGGTGACATAGCATAGGGCTACCCCATCTCTTCCTGTGGGTGCCGTAGAAGGTAACTTATTGGGCTGTTCTCCGACAGTAAACATATATCCCATGATTCCCATGACTAAGTGGCAAGTGCTCGCTTGGCGGCAATAGGCTCGCCTCCTATTGTGTGAGTTGAGTCCGAATATCACTGTTAGCGAAATGTGGGTCTTAATACACCTCTGCCTGTCCCTTCGGGGATTTACAGGCGTGAGTATATGTATGTATGAGAGAAACACACAGTAGAAATTGACAAATTCTTGAGAAATGAGAGAGATATTAAGTACTGTGAAATAATCCAAGTGGTCAGACTTGTACTAAACTCTCTACTAAAGTAGCAAGAATTTGTCAATTTCTATTGTGGACATTGACCCTCTCATATCTTGTGAAGCAAAGATCAATTAAAAATGTAGCTATTACTCACATGTACGTAATTGATAGCATATCGATATTACACGTTATCTACACGTAACATCGCGGTATTTATAACACAGCTGATAGCTTTGTGTTGTCTTGTCTTGAAACTAAAAAAGTGTAAAAGGATTCCGTAATAGGTAGGTACGTCAAATGATTTTGTTTGAAGGCAACCAACGCTAGGATCTTTGACCATATATGTACTTTAAAGATACAAGTAGGTACAACTTGCTAATAAAACGCAAAAAAACGGCTTCAAATACGCGCATACTGTGTCTATAGTAGCAAATAAGTTCCATCTTCTTCCTCTTAGCGTTAATTCCCAGTCGCATCTGTCGCATCAGTCTGGGGTCCGCTTTACCAGTCTTAACTACGGATTTGGCTTGACCTCGATATTTTCCGTGAAGCGATTGCCATCTGACCTTCACAACCCAATGTTAACATTAGGCGATATCGAAGCTTTGCAGCTAGACCGTTGTTTTTGAACTTTTTAGGGCACCAACTACCCGTAACGACTGCCATAGATGTTCTTATGGCAACCGGGACCGACGGCTTAACGTGCACTCCAAAGCACGACCAGACCAATGCAAATACTCATATTTAATGCACACAAATATTTGCACTGAGCGGGGATCGAACCCGCGCCTCCGGCGTAGCGGCCGCGTTCACTACCTCTACGCCACGGAGGCTGTCAAACAATTAAGTTTCATAATAATAAATTAATCGTGAAAAGTCCTGATATCCCAAAATCTATGAGTATGTATTCTAGGTAGGTATAGTCGAAGGTTAGGATAAATGGTTAGGGAAATGCGAGACCCGGGCTTAATCGCATGTGACTGCGGAGCCCCCGTGGATCCATGGCGCACTTGGTTTCGTGTCCCCTATGTCCTACCTCCTGCACTAAAGACGACCTAAACAAAGCCACTGACAGCGCAGTCGAGATGGGAGAATATTACTCTGGAATAATTTAGAGCAGTGAAAAAGAGGATCATTGACACGAAAGAAAAAGAAGGATATACTGGCTTCTAAAAGAGCATTTGGAATGGTATGATATGATTTAGTACATGAAACGAACGACAATTATACGATGAGATTAATATTATGGTAAATATTAGGGGAAAAAGTATTTGATCAGATAATATCCACAAAATTTGTGATTTAGCTTTAGGTAATGGCCGTGGTTAAATCACTAACTAGTTAAGGTAACGTAGGCGTAACTTGATTAGGTATTATATAATGGTCATTGTGCCCTCAGCAGGTGTTACACACTAATATAAAACCGTAAAGTAAAGCAGTACTTATAAGGAAGATAACTATAAGTATATAGACAGACAGACAGACAATGTTGACTACCTCTTATTATTCTCAAAATAAAATAGTTTTGAAGATATTTTGAAAATTCAATTTCTCGAGCCGCCCGAAAACGATCGATACAAAATCGCTATAAGCAGAATATGACGCCACGCGATTGTAGCGCGTAGTGCATGGAGTGTAAGGGCAATGATCTTTATTATGAAAGACCATTGTGTAAGGGAATATCGCATTTATCTCGGTCTACGTTGCGTTTACGCGTTTATAGTTCATAATAAAAGTAATCCCTACTAATATTATAAATGCGAAAGTAACTCTGTCTGTCTGTCTGTCTGTCTCGCTTTTACGACTAAACCGCTGAACCGATTTTGATGAAATTTGGTATAGGGGTAGATTAGACCTTGAGAAAGGACATAGGCTATGTTTGGTCGCGATAACCGACATCCACGCGGGCAGAGCCGCGGGCAAAAGCTAGTTTGAAATATAATAAGGAATCCTAAAAGTTAAAAAAATTTACACTCAAGTCTATTTACAATGCCGGGAGCTTCGTGGTTCCCGGTAGAGTAGAATTTGGGCCACCCTATCTCATCCATGGGTGGCGTACAAAGCGACCAAGGGATGACTGTTTAACATCAGATAGATAATTGTATACAGGCCAGACCCAGCCTCAGATGCATGGCTCGAGTCAACAACAGTACCCGGAATACGGCAATAGCTCACCCCTGTTCCGTGGAACCTAACCTAACACAATGATTGGTGTAATGTGGATGTTAATTCACCTCTGCCTAATAATTTGGGGATAAAGGCGTGATTATATTATTATGTATGTATGTAAGTATTTATGCAGTAACCAAAATAAATGAACTTTTCTTTCTTTTCTTTCTTTCTAAGTCTATTTCACTGTACGTTGTATCTGCTGCTTGCTGTATGCTGCTGCTGTATACGTACTGTAACTCGTACCATAACGGTCTAGGAAACATAAACAAAGTAGGTACGCCTAGATTCAGTAGAACGATTTATGAATCACAAATTTCACAACACTTTTATCGATTATTTAAGTTACAGTGAAATGTTTAGTCAAAAAATTGTTGAAAACTGTACTTACGCCTACTTATCTGCAAACAGAAGTTGAAATGGTACGTGGTTATTCAGTAGAAAAATGAAAACTAAAATTTGAAATTTTTAAGGTAAGTGGTTGAAAGGTTACCGCTTGTTTATTGGAAAATTATCTAGATATTTTCGTTGTAATTGATAACATACATAGACTTGAGACTTGAGATTGAAAATATAGCGCGAAGTAAACAACTTAGTACTTTAATCATTACTATTTAATCGGTGTATACGTGTATTCCTTTTATCATTTCACTTTTCAAATAATAATAGATATCTTCTATCTTCATATCTATAAATAACATGAAGAAGTTTTGGCGACTATAATAATATAAATTGAATGAAATTTTGAAACATCGCCCATTTTCCGAAAGCCTGATCAATGTCAAATTAACTTCGGCTGTTATTTTTTTTTTCAAGTAGCAATTAGGTTGCTAAAAGCATGGTTAAATAGTATAATTTGATCATCGTGTTGGTTAGTCAGCTATTTTAACCGACACGATGATCAAATTAAACTATTTAACCATGATTCTAGCAACCCAATTGCTACTTGACAAGACGACCCCGAGATTTGACAGCCGATTAGTTGATTTGACGTTGATCACCCTTTCGGAAACTGGGCGAGCTGCTAACTATTCTGAGCTGGATTCGCTTTTTTCTATATTAATCGATATACATGTAATATACCAGTTGTTGCCTGCGGCTGCGCCCACGTGGATGTCGGTTATCACGACCAACCATATGCTATGTCCTTTCCCAAGGTCTAATCTACCCCTGTACCAAGTTCTTCAAAATCGGTTCAGTGGTTTAGGCGTGAAAGTGTTACAGACAGACAGAGTTACAGGGTAACTTTCACATTTACAGAATTAAGTATAAGTAGATATAGATTCAGGATCATCTAATATAGTACTTCAAAACTACTTATCAAGTATTGTCTTATGAAAGTTCTCATGTGAAATTAAAGGATATTCCCTATAGTTATATCTACATAATTATTACAGGAACATCGTAATACAGGTCCATAGGTAGTTCAATAAGAATGAACTGAGAGTGCCAACAACTTAGTTTTCAGATTTCAGACACGCTTTGAAATTATGTAGGTGTTATGTCTCTTATATGTCGCATTAGGTCTCAACCTTAGAGTATAGGTACATTTTATAATATAGAGCGCGCCTATCACTCAGGTCTTTGGCGCCGAGTGTTAGCAGATACTTTGTGATGGTATAGCGCACCTATAGTGACGTTTCATGCATTACCGAAATAGATGCACTTATTAATGTAGTTTGTTGTTATGAAGTTTTTTGTTCGATTTGATATGCCTGGATAAAATTAAAACCGAAATACAAAAAAATGGCGTCATTTTGCGGTATACAAAAATATACGATGTTGTATAAAATTTTGATTTAACATATCGAATTAAATATATTATTTGCGAAGTCATTTTGACGGGTATTGTTTTGCTACAGATTGAGGTTGAGCCAGGAGCCTCGGTACTGTTCATATCCGTGATAGCAGTTCATACTTGTAAGGCGCGCTCTATAGCAATGTATACTCTTTTTTTTTTTTTTTTTTTTTTTATCGTGCGAAAAATCCCCGCGGATACCTCCCCCGCCGGAGCCGGAGGAGGAGGTTATGTCGGACTCGAACCGACTAAAACGCACGCCGACTGTGGGCCGTCAGTTGCCGGAGGTGAGATTGTTGTAGCCATATCCCTCGCACCCCGGCCGACCCAGGGCCATATCTCTCGATCTGGCCCTCTCCCGATGTGGGGACCTTAGAGTCCCCAACTCGCCCCCGGGTATGGGGAGGCACGCAATGCGCACCGCCGCCGTGGCCTAAGGTCTCAACACTCAATGAACTAAGCCTGAATGAATGGCACACCGGCTAATGTTCCTACACGACATTACATTGTATGACGTGTGTGAGTGCTGATGTCCTCAGCAGATACTGATGTAATCAAGTTTTTGTTTATAAATGGTAGCTTAGTTATATCTCGTTTATAGCTGATTTCTAATCGGTAAAAATAAAATGAGATATTACAACTTATGAACACCTGCAAATAACACACATTCATGTTAGACATATCGTTTTTTAGATAATATTAAGTACTTAGTGTAAGATTTTTTATCGCAAATTTATTTCATCAATATCACAGTATTATAGAAAAACGGAATGTCTGAGATAGCATGGAAAACATTAATAGTCTGACTAATGGTGAGTGGTTACTGCGACCTTTGTACACTAGCAACATCAGAGAGGAAAGAAAATTCAAATTCAAATTATTTATTTGTGTAAACACGTGTTATACATACATGTGCATGCAAGATATTAAAATAATGTGTTAAGTCCAACGTGTTTAGCCGTATATAAGACGGCGTACAAATTTTAGAAAAAATTGAATAATTGATTACAAAAATATTCCAATAATAATAATTTATGTCAAAAAAATAATAATAATAATAATAATTTCGTAACAACTGGCATAACCCACTTACTTCATAAGTCCGGTAGTGTTACGGACCCCAAAAATTATAGACCAATTACTTGCTTACCGACGGTCTATAAGCTTCTTACTTCCATTCTGAGAGTCAAAATTAATTCTCATTTAGAAAAAAATTCGGTCATCTCTATCTTTCAGAATGGATGTAGAAGGGGGGCCCGCGGCACTAAAGAGCTCCTTTTAGTTGACATGGCCATCAGTCAACAGGTGCGTCGTAAACGTAGGAATCTGGCAACGTCCTGGATAGATTATAAGAAGGCTTATGACTCTGTACCTCATACATGGCTTCTGAGGGTGCTAGAGTTGTATAAAATTGATACAACTCTGGCTACCTTCTTGAGGTCATGTATGGGGCAATGGAAGACGGTTCTTCGCTATCCAGGATGTTGTCAGACAAACGATGCACCCATAAGAATCGAGAGGGGTATATTCCAGGGTGACAGTCTGAGTCCCCTGTGGTTCTGTCTAGCACTGAATCCTCTTAGTACAATACTGGAGAATTCAGGGCTAGGCTATCGGTTGCGGAGAGAGGGTCGAGTTATATCCCACCTTCTCTACATGGATGACATCAAATTATTTGCTCCAAATAATACCCAATTGATAGAACTACTAAAGATGACTGAAAGCTTTAGTAGCTCTATCAAGATGGAATTTGGTTTGGACAAGTGTGCGGTCATGCATGTGGAAAGGGGTGGAATAGTGGAATCCGAAGGCTTAATACTTTCGGATTCCATTAAACTTAAATCTCTTTCTTCAACCGAAACCTACAAATATCTGGGTATGTCACAGGCATTAGGAATTCCTGAAGCTGGCGTGAAACAGGCATTGCGGGAGCGTTTCTTTGGCCGCCTGAAAAAAGTCTTAAAAAGCTTTTTATCGGGCGGTAACAAGGTGCGCGCCTGCAATGGTTGGGTCATGCCAGTCCTAATGTACTCCTTTGGCATACTTAGATGGACTCAGACTGAACTAGACGCCCTGGATAGAAAAGTTCGTACACTGTTAACCACATTTCGGATGCATCACCCACGATCTTCCGTAATGAGGTTGTATATCCCGCGGAAGTTGGGGGGTCGTGGCTTTCTTAATATTAAGAACCTCCATAACCGTGAGATATACAACCTCAGACAATATTGTCTACAGGCAAACACGGATATGCACCGTGATGTGGTTGCAGTGGACAACGGTTTAACCCCTCTTGCGTTGGCTAAAGAGAACTGGCGCAAACCTGTAGTACTTGGTACTGCTGATCGCAGGGAGGTATGGATGGGCAAAGAGCTACATGGACGGTTTTATCGGGCCTTAAATGGGCCCGATATAGACTTAAAAGCGTCCGTATCTTGGCTACGGTTCGGTGATCTCTTTGGAGAAACCGAGGGTTTTGTCTTTGCAATTACGGACGAAGTTATCATGACGAACAACTACCGGAAGTATATTCTGAAGGACGGTACGGTGGACATCTGTCGGGCATGCCACCGCCCCGGTGAATCACTCAGACACATTATCTCTGGTTGTTCTCGTCTTGCCAACGGCGAGTATTTGCACAGGCATAACCAAGTGGCCAAGATTGTACATCAGCAACTTGCCCTGAAATACAACCTTGTGACTTCGGAGGTGCCATACTACAGGTATGTGCCCGACCCAGTTCTCGAGAATGGTCGTGTCACATTATATTGGGATCGATCTATTATCACTGACAGGACTATTGTCGCCAATAAGCCTGATATAGTGGTGATAGATCGATTAGAGCGCCTTGCAATGATTGTTGATATCACCGTTCCTCATGACGAAAACCTCATGAAAGCCGAAAAAGACAAACAAATAAAATATTTGGATCTGGCTCATGAGGTTGTTGACATGTGGAATGTTGATACGGCAATCATTGTACCGATAGTCATATCGGCCCATGGGCTGATTGCTAAGAGCCTCGACCAACACCTTAAGAGGCTCTCGTTAGGCAGCTGGATCAAGGGCTTGATGCAGAAGGCGGTACTCCTCGACACGGCTCGTATTGTGAGGAGGTTCCTCTCTCTGGAGCCCTAACCACCGGTAGCTTGGTCCCTGTACCCGATACCGGTGGGGCACTATTTTTTATATTTTTAAATATATGTTTTTGTATGTATATGTATTTAAAAATATAATTTATAAGATTTTACAACTAATAAAGAGGAATAATAATTATCAATTAAATATTAATAATGTCAATAATTAATTAAATAGCAAAATGAGTCCAAAGATAATTTCAAAATAATAAAAATAATAGGTAATAGCAACAAGAATGTCAATAATAAATCAAACAGTACCTACAATTATACAATGCTATGTAGTCAAGGAGTTCCAATTTATTTTTAGACCAATGACATTTCATAACATAGACATGTCATATGCTTACAAATCAACGTAAAAAAATGTGCCGAACTCACACACACACATTTTTAATTCATCTACACTTTTGGTGTATTAACTTTAGAGTAATAGTTCGTGCAGTGTCTATAAACATACGTTGGCATTTTCGTTATTTTTTTAAGTCACTGATGCTTCCGCTCAACGTCCGACCGGCGCCGCTCGGCACGCGATACTAGAGGCAAACGTTCCAATTGACTCGTTTTCGGATCTTCACGATTTTCGCGCAATAACATATCTACTTCTTTTTATATAATATCTTTGTTTTAGACAATCTCATCGTCTAGATATTCAGCAAAAGTGGGTAGGAACGAAAAATACACTAATAAAAAATTATGTTAGGTACTTTGAGAGTGCCGACAGAAGTGAAAACAGTCTGTATAAGAACTAAACTGTATTTACTTCACAAGAAAAGATCTTAACGCGCCTACAAGTTTTCACCTGTGTTTTCATTTTCACTTCAAAGAGGTGTCAAAATCAAATCAATATTATCTAAATCATGCCAATTTGTATTTTAATGTTTATTGCTAGAAGCTGGTCAACGATGATTTGGTTTGATGGTTAAGTATATTATTTTGCCGTGATAAAAGTTTCTTCAGGGTCGGCAGTACGAGTGTAACGCCCCTGGTATTGCATACGTCCATAGGCCACGGTAACCACTTTCAATCGGGTGAGCCGTGTGCTTGTCTGCTACCTAAGTGGTATAAAAAAAACAAGAGAAGAATGTGTATTCGTTAGGAACACCAAATAGGTACTTCAGATTATAAGTTATTATAATAACGCCGACGTATCGACCAGGTTACATTAATTTGCAATAGCTGAAAACTGCCAGCGAATATCTCACAAGTCTTCAGAGAGCCGTAAATTATTTCATGCTAAGCCGCATTTTGGGCAGTTGTGAGCACTCTTGGGGGCTATATCAGAAAATAAATAAACAGACCTGTTTCCAATGTAGAATTAAATATTTTCTGTAAAATTCCACGAAATTTCGGTTGAAATAAATTATTAAATCGCACAAGTACTTTCTTTCTTCTATAAGTATTTAAAAAAGCTTTGATTGTACAGTCAGCATCAGAACTATCTTAATGAACAAAGTTCTCAAAATAATGGCAGTGCCTTGGTTTTCCTCCCTTTTTGTTGACTGGTTGTTTTAATATTTGGTACCTTTAGTTTTGACAATATATTTAATAATATAAATAATATGAATAAATAAATATTGTAGGACATTTTACACAACGCTATCTAGACCCAAAGTTAAGCAAAGCTTAACTAGCTTGTGTTATGGGTTCTAGAATGCGGATAAACATACATATTTTTTTTTGTAAATACATACATATATTATACATAGAAATCACACAGACCAATGCAAATATACATATTCATGCATACAAATATTTGCACTGAGCGGGGATCGAACCCGCGCCTCCTGCGTAGCAGCTGCGTTCACTACCGCTACGCCATAGAGGCAGTCAGTTTTATTTTGGTGATACCTTGGTCGTAGAATGACCTTCGTCCCCCATGAGCGTGGGCCTGGGGGTGACGGGTGGAGCCGCCTGTCACCCTAGCAGAAGCAGGCCACGGCGGCGGCGCACATTGCGTGCCTCCCCATACCCGGGGGCGAGTTGGGGACTCTGTGGTCCCCACACCGGAAGAGGGCCAGATCAAGAGATATGGCCCTGGGTCGGCCGACAATCTCACCTCCGGCAACTGACGGCCCAGAAAAGGCGTGCGTTTTAGTCAGTTCGAGTCCGACATAACCTCCTCCTCCGGCCCCGGCGGGGGAGGTATCTGTGGGGATTTTTCGCACGATAAAAAAAAGGTATTATGATAATTTTGATGCTTTACAGTCAAGATCGATCTGACAATGACTGTACATGCACAGATTGCACAGGGATCCGAATAGAATAAAAAGAATTAGGAATCTCCAAAATATTCCCCCTCACCCTCCCCCCTCCCGCCGCGTCCGGCGGTGCAAGTAATGTCTAAAACGCGCGCCGTCTGTAGGTCATAGATTACCGAAGGTAAGATTGCCCATGACATATCTCTCGGACCCCACCCGACCTATGTTGGCACCTGAACTTGATATCTATGAATTCAAAATTTGACCTAATACAATTAAATCCGATGGCAACTATCAATGTCAAACGAATTGTACGAAGGATTGGATAAGATAATTCGGACGTGGCTGTCCGATTACAATCATCATCATTCTTTGTTCAGGTATTTAAGGCTTTTTACACGGTTATATTCCTAATTGGGTATACCCCCAGACTAATGATTTTGGCGGTCTGTCTGTTACGCGTTCACGCCTTAACCACTGAACCTATCTTTCCACCACCACCAAAATCGGTTCCTAGGGGGGAAGGGTCATACGGTTACCTTTTATAGCGAAAAAAGGGGTTAAAGAGTTTCAAATAGGGGATGAAAGTTTGAACATTATAATATGAAAGTTCGTCCTGATAAATGCAGAATAATAATATGTACTGTTTGCACTTGTAAGCAATTGCACAGCATCCGTGGCGTAGCGGTAGTTCGCGCGGCCGCGAACATCTATGGCAGTTGTTACGGGTAGTTGGAACCCTAAAAAGTCCAAAAATATCGGTCTAGCTACAAAGCTTCGATATCGCCTAATGTTACCATTGGGTTGTGGAGATCAGATGGCAATCGCTTCACGGAAAAACATCGAGGTCTAACCAAATCCGTAGTTAAGTCTGGTAAAGCGGACCCCAGACTCCGAGCTAAAAAGCTTCGGATGTGACTGGGAATTAACGCTAGGATGAAGAAGAGATGTACCGTTTGCACTTAACTAGGTGTAAAAAGGTGCAAATATGTACACAAAAATATAACAGAAATTATTAATTTGGAGAGCATATTGTTCAAAGTTAACTTTATTAATTAAATAATGACAGCAAACGTTGAATTATTTGCGAAAGGTATGTTGATACCTTGTAACTGTATTCAACGTTAGCGGTCATTATTCGCAGTGATTATATAAAAAAAAAAAAAAAAAAAAAAAAAAAAAATCATAACCAGCGTGAGAATTTACACAGCGCGATCTAGGATCGGTAGTTTCGAACAATTTCAGCTCTATTGAGTTAAATGGCGCTGTATGTATGTGATTATCACCTGTCAATATTAATCTGTCAAAAGTCATCAAGTTTATTGGCAGACAATAAAATTAATATAGATGCATAATGTTAATGATAACATTATGCATCTATATTAATTTCTATCATTTTCCGTTTCTATCATTTTTATTATGAAATAAAAATGATAGAAACGGAATATTTTTGATTTACAAAAATACGTTGTGAAATTAACATTTAAATTTTGTAATAAAAGTATTATAAGCTTATTCTGATGATTAAAACTTTCAGAATGATATCATCAGCATCAAATATATAATCCGATAAATAATCAGTATTTAGCATACGCACGTAGCACCTTTGTATTCTCAAGTCCGTCCACAATATTCGCATTTTTTCTATCATTCTGTATTGGTAATTAGCACAAAAACGACGTGTGCTACAATACAAAATCAGGTAAAAAAAATATATACGATGATATTGTGCTAGATACAAAACTATAAAATGTTTATCGTGGACTGTTAAGTGCATCATTTCATAGTGAAATTGTGTTCATATTACTTTTTTGGAAGGCTGGAAGTCTAGTAGATTTACACATGGATTTATTTTCAGAATGACGGCTTCAGATCTTCGGCAACGGTCGAGTTGCGAAAAAAAGGAAGCAATCGAAACAGAAACCAATCAGAAAGTCTCAAAATATTGGGATCCTTTACAAGAGGGAGTAAAATGGATGGAGAAATACAATGACCCCCTAGAGAAATTCTTTGAAAAACTGCCAGAATTCATAAGTTCATTTATTGCTACTTTGGCAGTATTCACATTTGGAGCTACGTTGAGAGGTATGTTATAATTTATTTCAACATCATTAGAATAATTTTGCTATAATGCTTCAATTGCAAATTCTGTTATGAATTATAATGATTGATTGGATTTATAATGATGATTGTAACATATAATGATTGAAATCCCTTGCTTTTGTTAGACAGTGTCATCTTTAGTTTTCGTGATTCCAAGACGGCAAAGGCATTTATCTAGGATGCATTTAGGCATAGAATATCCTTATTACCTATTCTACGCACTGTTGCTTTCTTCAAATAAGTATTAAAGGCAAACTTTTCTGAAACTTCAACTTTCAATTTTTGTGGGCTGTAGACATTGAAGTAATATCATAAATCTTGAATGATTACAGTCGAGAGTTTAATCATTCTCCATAACAATTAATGGAATGGAAAACTGTTGGTTTTATTATAATTTCTGCTGTCATTAACTTTTAACGATGCCTTTTTAAATTTATTGATGCTGTAGACCAATAGTATTTATTACGTGCCAAGTTATTCAACCCTCCGCTTGTAATGCACAAAGAGTAAATATAGTTAAGATCTACACTTTAAGGTATATTATTAAACATCACTAATACGCTTCTTATCCAAAACGGCTTACTATATGGTAAACTTTTGTATGATTTCCATAGTTCCTTCTGGTGTATAAGATATTCAATAACAATACCAATTTTAAGAATATCAAAAGTTACCTAAGTAGATCGTTGAAGTATATGTGAATTTGAAAATTAAAGTTAGCATGATGTGAGTACGTGATGAACATTGATCTTCATTAATAATATTAATAAATTATAAAGATGAACTTTACTTAAGTTAAGATTTAGATCATCAAGGTAACTAGAATTTATTGCTTAAAATTTTAAGTTCAGTGAAATGATTTTGAAAAATTTAATAGTTTGCAAGTGCAAATTAACTTCAAGAATGTAATTAAGAAAATGTTATCGTGAGAATTAAAATCAGTAAAAGAATATCTATCTAAAAATGCACATGTCTAGAAACGTGTGTGAACATTTAATATAATCTTGAAGACATTTATAATTAGTACTGTCCTTATTATCAGATCAATGTCAAATTACTTCAAAATATTTATTGATCTTATAATCGATGATAGATCAATCACCTCCAAACAATTTCACATAACGTGAAGTGGAAAAGAACATAATGTCATTATCAAAAATATCAAATGATAAATCCTCTTAGCGACAAAACATTCATTAGATAAGTACAAACATAGTAACTATCAACAAAGCTAATTGATCAATATGATTAGATATCACTGTCACCTTGCCCTCTGTATTGAAATGAAGAAACTGGTCAACGCTGTTATGCAAATGAACAAAGAAAGTACTTTCTTTCTTTATTAAGGTCTTATAAGACCTTGCTATGTAGACGAACAGGAAAGCGGTCTTTGGGTCCACATAGCAGAAGCATAAGATCCCACTGGGATAAACGCTAGGATGTCATTAAGGAACGTTGTTTGGAGCTTAGATTTTCGATTAG
The DNA here is from genome assembly GCA_914767945.1 of Eilema depressum. Classification (NCBI taxonomy): domain Eukaryota; kingdom Metazoa; phylum Arthropoda; class Insecta; order Lepidoptera; family Erebidae; genus Eilema; species Eilema depressum. The sequence continues at coordinate 22,026,241 of OU612021.1, forward strand.
ATTTGGTAAGCTGAGGCAATTGTGTTCAGAAAAATAAACAAGATAAAATAGGCGAGAACGCAAGCTTCATACAAATAAAAAAACGGATTCACAGATTGACATAGCGTCTAAAATTTACTTCAATAGCTTTCTTTGATGTACAGGAACTAAAATCAAAATAAAAAATCATTTTACTCTGTATAGACAGACCATTAAAACGGCACTTACAAAACATCAAAATAATAACGAACTGGACTTTTTAGGTGAATGTTCCACCGGTTCCAAACGCAGACCGTGTTTGGAACCGGAGACATCAGAGAACATTCTGGCAAGAAACTCAGCGCACTTACCCGCTGAGTGTTTCCCAAATCCCGAAGTATCCCGCAACTATTGCTCATGTGCATTAATGCTATGAAGATGTTCGACATAATTCGCTGTGATAGATCATAATAATACGTGAGAGTTTAGCGACACTACTTTCCATACCACGGGGGTTTAGGGTCCTACTGTAAGTTTTACGATCGAACGTGCTTAACACAAATTTGTTTTCACGTGTTGTACGAAACTAGCTTACTGTATTAATTTCTTCCGTTCATATTGAAGGCATAGTGTACAGTTAATGTAATAGTTAATACTAGCTATTCCATGAATCTAGTTTACAAATAATAAATGTAGTTTAGTGTATGTAATGACACCAGACTTGGATAATGACTTTCTGTCTACGATACTTGTCTTCATTTTTGAATTATAGTTTAATAAGTCAATTTTCTTTTCCAGGAGAATGGGTAGTAATAATCGTAGCAGCTATCAAACAATTAACTGGTCACACTCAGACCAATGCCAGTTCAACATCCGAAGTTCTGGAACTATTCACCACAAGAAATATGAAGCTGGAGAACTTCTGGCCAATATTTATTGGTGCCCACACCGTGTCTTTAACCTTATACTTCGCAATTGGAGGTTTCTTACATGTAAGTTGTCTTAAAGATGTAATGATGTTATGTAGATAGATATAGTACGCGCCAGTTAGTGTGGCAATACGAGTGGAACAAAGTCTTACGAATACGAAGTAACAAGAAAGGTAAATCAAAAATATTAAGAAATAAGAATTATTACATTATCTTTTAACATTGAAACTATAGTTTTTGCAAATTTCGTATACCTACACCACTGTATGGGGGAATGTAAATGACTCGTATTGCCACACTAACTGGCGCGTACTATAGATAGATAATTCTTTATTGTACACCAATAGATTTACAGTAATACAAGTAGGTAGCATGATACGGTTCAATGTACAATGGGCGGCCTTATCGCTAGAAGCGATTTCTTCCAGGCAAACTTCAATAAAGAAAGAAAGAAGAAAGAAAATAACATTAATCACACAATAATGTAGCCACTTGGTCAGTGGCACAAGCCATACATGGACATCATATACACATATTAGGACCCACCAAAATCTTTTTCGATGGGTCTCCGATGTAGGCTCGGGGGTGGAAGTTGCGAGGTCTCATGAAAACCAAAACAAAGCAATAGAAGCAGGAGTAATTATGAAAAATTCATGTGATGGTCATATTATTGATTGATTGATTATTATTGGTGTTTGTGGTTTCTGAATCAGCCTTACGTATATTATTATTTTTAGTATATTTGTGTGTATATTTTTCACCTCCCTCTTACCACTCTCATTTTTAATCATGATATTAGTATTTTGGTTATTATACATACATACATACATACATAAACTCACGCCTTTATCCCCGAAGGGGTAGGCAGAGGTGCTAGCACCCACATTATATTAGTACCCAATTAACCATTAAATGACGTCACTGATATTTCTATTTGCGATTTTATACTTTTATTTTAATACGTTTAATTTCTAAAATAACGTTATACTCGTAATGACAGGATAGTTAGAACTATCTTGACTGCAAAGTCTCAAAATAATCTTAATACCAAGGTCTTAAGAGCAAATCAAACGGTTTTATTGATTCAAATTGTATTATTGTTCGAACTAAAGGTGTGTACCAAATATAAGAACAATCAATCAAAACAGGAAGGGGAGAAAACCAATGTATTAAAATCATTTTGAGTACTTTATTTGTCAAGATCCGTCTGATGCTGACTTGAAAACGTTTGCTCATTTATGTAAAGCGTTTTAACTTCAGTCTATTATTAATCTCGATTAGTTCACTTTAAAGTTTTAATGTCAGTTTAACTCGTAACTTAGTAAATCACATTTATATTCTGTTTTTATCTGCAGCTTCCGATATTTAAGAACCTATAGTACATTTAAAGTTTAAAGAAAACTTTATTACATCTGGGATTAATTAATTATTTAGCCCTCAGCTAAGACCATTTCCTTGTAGTAATTTATTTTCGTAATTGACAACAAAGGAGATGATTCTGAGGAAGGATTTTGGCACAAGTAAATTCGTTTTGACTTGACGGGGTTGCTCTAGTTTATCGAAAGACAGTAATGGACGCAATAAAGAGAAGGGTGTATTTGTTGATATAGCTTTTACTGTGGCATTGGGCAGCGTTTATTGTAAGTAAACATGCAATATGCCAGTGCCGTTATTCTATTAGTTAGTGCTGAATATAAAATTGATAGTAATGGTATTTTACGACTGATTTAAATATGATTTCTGTATCCAATTAACTTTCATTACCGTCCTTGTTTAAAAAAAACTACTTTCTTGCATGATTTTGATTGCAGAATCTTTATTACAGTACCTTACCAAACCCATTTTTTAACCGACTTCAAAAAAGGAGGAGGTTCTCAATTCGGATGTTTATATTTTTTTTTATCATTCGAAAATCCCGTCGGATACCTCCCCGTCGGAGCCGGCGGGGGTGGTTTGTCGGACTCGAACTGACTAAAACCACACGCAGTCTTATGTCATTAATTCCTCAAGGTGAGGTTGCCTTTGGCCTATCCCTCACCTCTGGCATATTCCTCAAGCAACTTACCAAACTTGAATCTAAAGCTTATCTGCATATTGTACTGTTATTCAGTAATCATTCTTATTATTACATGGAATCGAATCGGCCAGCAAAACAATAACATGAATAAATTAATGTAATTTTAAATAATTGTCTTGCCAAATAATAGATAGCTATTTCCACAACAATAGTTATAATCTAATCAGTCAATTGTTGTTTTCAATTTCAACCGTAGTCAGTTATTTGCACGTCACTGAGATTTATTGATTTTTTATCTTGTTCACAATACCGAATGAATGTCATTGAAATCTTGACTAAATTGAAATTGAACATGCACCAAAGAATGAAGACCCTGCTCCAAACTTCAGGCAGCTCCAATCAGCGTTACGGGCGTAGTTGAGTGACAAACATCCAAATATCGAAAATCTTCACAAACTTTCATATTCTATCGTATTTCCTACTAATCATAAGTACTTATCCATACTAATATTATAAATGTAACTCTGTCTGTCTATTTGTTTGTCTGTCTGCCTGTAAACCACTGCACCGATTTTGATGAAATTTTGTATAGAGGTAGATTCGACCTTAAGAAAGGACATAGGCTACATTTAGTCGCGATAACCCGCGTCCACGCGGGCGGAACTGCCGGCAACAGCTAGTAATCTCATGTTGTGAAGATGTTTGGATGTTCGTAATTCAGTAACGCTCTAACGCCTGAACGAATATTGATGAAATTTGATACAGGAATAGATTATAGCACATAGGTTTTTACACATAGGAATAGGGTCCCATGGTCATGGACATCAGTCACCTGAGAGCTCACCAACGAAGCTCTCATTAACCATAAATCGCTTTGGCAGGACACGGTCGGGAGAGAGTAGGTAGTAGTAGAAGGTTCCCATGGTAGCGGAAACGGGATAAAAACAGCTAGTTTATAATAATATTAGCTTGGACGTAGGATGCATTTTAAATTAACATTTGTCCATCATTGCAGTGGTACTTCTACGTGCAAAGGAGACATTTAGCTCACGAATGGAAGATTCAGCCGACGAAATGGATAACACCAGAGTTGGAGCGGCATGAGATCATGATGGGCACTCTCGCCCTGCTGATCACGGGCAGCTTCTCCGCGTTCCTGGCCTGCTACATCTTCAACGGGAACCCCTCGATGGTGTACTTCCAGTTCAGCGAGTACGGCTGGTGGTGGTTCTTCTTGCAGTTCCCAGTTATTTTCCTTTATAATGTAAGTATCATAAACATATGATTAAAATCAGTTTATTATCACTATTATGTCTACTATTACTACTACTTAACTATTTAGGATTATAATATTAATTTTGGATGGCTTTTTTGTATATTTTTTGTTGTTATAAATATTTAAACTGTTTAAATTTTCTTTTCTTTCTTCATATCGGATATAAAATAATGATAATATTCTTTGCTAAAGTTGCGAATCTGCGTTTTGTAAATTTTACAGGAGAGCCAAAAAGACTTTTCCTTTTTTTTAAATGGTGCATTTCGTTAATTTGATTTTTTTTTATTTCATGAAAATAATTACGTAATTAGGTTGATTAGTCAGTAAATCATTATAACGGCATAATAGTCTTAAAAATCAAATCCGCGATTTTTTTAAGAAAAAAATTGTTTTTAATTAATTTCGCCCATAGTTAACTCACCACCATTATGTATATTTTTTTCTGTTAAGTATACAGTAGCTACAACATAAACGGCTGTGAAATACTTAAAAGATTTTTAAACTATCGCGGTGTAAACTCATAGTTTTTATGTTTCGGGACTTATCGCGATTAATTATTATTTGGAACTTACTTGTGCCGACGTTTCGGGTGCGTTGCAGCACCCGTGGTCACGACTTGACTGGTCTGCGAGCGTCGAGAGGTGCGCGGGATTAATTTGTGTGCCTACCCTCCACTACTTATTTGTGAATGGTAAGGCTGGCGACACACAACACTCACTACGTCAGTTTTTAATGGCACTGTGTTTTTGGGTTTGAGTAATTTAATCACTGGATTCCACGTCCCAGACAGCCTGAATCCATCTTCCCTATTGAAATTTTTATATTTTTTGATTTCAATAGCTTCACGCACAATCCGTGGATAATAGTGGCGATCAGTGGAGAGGACTCTAGGCTGATGAAACTCAATCCAGTGATTGGCCCCCGACTCAAGATGTTCTGCTACTGCCGATTTATTGTGCTGACGGTTTTTCACAGCCGCGATATGTTCTCTGACCCTTTCTGCAATGGTTCGCTTCGTTTGGCCTATGTAGGAACTACCGCAGCTGCAATCCACTTTGTAGACACCTGGTGTTTGTAGAGGTATGACGTCCTTCGATGTTCGCACATATTTCGCTACTTTGGCGCACGGTTTGAAGATAGTCTTAATGGAAAACTTCCGTAAGCAGGATCCGATCTTGTCCGTTATACCTTTCACATATGGCATGTACGCCGGTTGGCGGTCAACACCCGGTAACATCTTCCTCGGTACACGTCGCGGCTTTCTAGAACTCGTAACATACCCGTTCACCTGAAGAACCTCCTGAACATGATCTAACTCCTGCTGCAGGTGTTCAGGGTCACACAGGTCATTTGCTCGCTTGATGAGCGTCGAGCTTACTGATTTCAAATGAAGTGGGTGATGATGCGAGGAGGCGTGCAGGTATCTGTCTGTGTGAGTGGGTTTACGGTACACAGTGTGGGCCAAAGAGCCATCGGTTCGCACCATTAGCTTGATGTCCAGGAAAGACAATGTCCTGTTGTTCTCAATCTCATACGTAAACTGTGTCTTCACATGTAATGAGTTGAGATACTCAGTAAAGCGAACCACTTGCTCACTGTTGCCTTTAAAGATGCAGAAAACATCATCTACATACCTTTTCCATAGCCTGATCTGGGTGTGGGCGTTCTGACACACCTCCTCTTCAATATGTTCCATCCAAATATTTGCCACGACTGGTGCCAAAGGGCTGCCCATGGCGACGCCGTTTATCTGGAGGTAGTGTTGGCCATGGTAAAGGAAGTAGTTCCCTTCGAGGCAACTCTGCAGTAGTTTTGCATAACTATCCGGTAGACCATTATCCTTCAGCTTGGTTTCGATAATCCGTAGACAATCTTGCAATGGAACATTGGTAAATAACGACTCCACGTCAAAACTTACCAAAAGCTCATCTGGTTCCAACTTAATGTCTTTGATTATGTCCACAAAATGGCGCGAATCTTTGACAAAGGACGGTGTTTTTCCCACTAATGGCTGCAGTGCTTTAGCAATGTGTTTCGCTAGATCGTAGGTAGGCGAGTCAATTTGACTTACGATTGGTCGCAGTGGCACATTGGGTTTATGCACTTTGGGCAAGCCATACAGTTTTGGTGGTTGTGTGATTTTAGGTCGGTGCAATTTTTCGAACTCGTCCTTTGTGAAATCCTCTTCGTGCTCCTTAATCAAACTGCGTATTTTACGTGTTACTCTTGACGTGGGATCATATTTAACACTCTTGTATGTGTGGGTGTCCTCGAGTAAGGTGCCTATTTTTGCCTCATAATCCGTAGTTTGCATTATTACTGTGGCATTCCCCTTGTCGGCTTTCAATACCAGAACCTCTTTGTTGTTCCGCAACTCAACCAAAGCCTCCCGCTCTTCGGCGGTAGCATTACTTTTCGGAAGGCGGGCCTTCCGTAAGACATGGGCGACATCTTGTCGTAAAGTGTCAGCGTCACAAACTGGTATCTTATTTCGGGCTATTGCCTCCTCTACACTACAGATGATGTTTTCATATGGCACAGTTTTCGGTGTAAGAGCGTAATTCAATCCCTTTTGTAATATACTTAAGGTTGGCCGGTCTAAGTCTACTTTTGACAAATTGATCACAGTATTGCTCAGTGTGTCACCAGCCTTATTTTGAACATATGTACCTTTACCTTGGCGAGCAGCTAATTTGAGAAATTTCCCATCATGCGTGGTGCTGCTTAGTTCATAGGTTCTCTCTGCTTGTTGGTATGCAATGCGATCCACTAAATCAAAGTCACTCCCGGTCAACCTTTTACTGCACTCCAAATGTAACACGTATAACACTCTGTGCACTTTATCTAACTCCGCATAGTTGTTTTTAATTAGTTGTCGTAGTAAACGAACACTCGCGTGTCTCAGAATCTTATCGGAATACGCGATGTCACTCCGCGGTTTGATACGAACACACGTAGGAATAATGTCCCAATCACGGCATTTCGTGAGAAACACAAGTGAGGTAGAAATACGCGCACACTTTTTCCGATAATATTCTAGGTCTTTCACTTTTTGTGCAATTTCCGGCCCGTTAATTATTATTTGGAACTTACTTGTGCCGACGTTTCGGGTGCGTTGCAGCACCCGTGGTCACGACTTGACTGGTCTGCGAGCGTCGAGAGGTGCGCGGGATTAATTTGTGTGCCTACCCTCCACTACTTATTTGTGAATGGTAAGGCTGGCGACACACAACACTCACTACGTCAGTTTTTAATGGCACTGTGTTTTTGGGTTTGAGTAATTTAATCACTGGATTCCACGTCCCAGACAGCCTGAATCCATCTTCCCTATTGAAATTTTTATATTTTTTGATTTCAATAGCTTCACGCACAATCCGTGGATAATAGTGGCGATCAGTGGAGAGGACTCTAGGCTGATGAAACTCAATCCAGTGATTGGCCCCCGACTCAAGATGTTCTGCTACTGCCGATTTATTGTGCTGACGGTTTTTCACAGCCGCGATATGTTCTCTGACCCTTTCTGCAATGGTTCGCTTCAAACCCAAAAACACAGTGCCATTAAAAACTGACGTAGTGAGTGTTGTGTGTCGCCAGCCTTACCATTCACAAATAAGTAGTGGAGGGTAGGCACACAAATTAATCCCGCGCACCTCTCGACGCTCGCAGACCAGTCAAGTCGTGACCACGGGTGCTGCAACGCACCCGAAACGTCGGCACAAGTAAGTTCCAAATAATAATTAATCGCGATAAGTCCCGAAACATAAAAACTATGAGTATATACTTAAAAGATATAATGAATGTTTTATATTATTTTTTCATACCATTAATTTACAATTTTCAGGACTACACCACATACGTTCTTCACCGCCTCTACCACACTCCATGGCTGTACAAGCACTTCCACAAGCTCCACCATAAGTACAAGCAGCCTACTGCCTTCTCCGTGACTGCCATCCACCCGATGGAAATCATGCATTTCCAAATGACCATGTGCGTGCCGTTGTTCACCTTCCCTGTTCATTGGTGTAAGTTACTTTTTCATATTATGTTCTTAGTTAGTTAATTGATTTCATTTGATTTTGATTTGATGTGAGAATTTTAAAACTGTTTTGCATAATACTGTTTGAGATGAAACTTTGCACATACGTTCTGTTTGAACGACAATGCATTAAATGAAACCATTTTTACGGTGCCATAGAGATAGTGTTATAAGAGTTTGCAAGAGGTAGTAAACACTCTGATGCTGGTGATGTCTAAGATCTAGTCATAAGTACCTACTAAAAAGATTTTTTTAATGTTCAGTCTATCAATTGACTGCATCCCGCTAGATGGTAGCTGAGGGGCAGTCAGCAGTAACAATATATTTCCAGAATATCGTGAAAACTAAATTTATAAAAAAAAAGAACAGCGTTTGATTACTTTTAATGATAGTGTTGATTGCCATTGTGAATTCTATTGATATTTTTGCTAACCTGTCCTTATTTTGTATTTTTCCTCATTTACAGTGCCATTCTACTCTATCGCCATATACATATACTACCACGGCATCATCGACCACTCCGGCGTCAACTTCAAGGCGCAGTGGTGGCAGCCCTGGCAGCCTGACGCCGACTTCCACGACAAGCACCATGAGTTCTTCCACTGCAACTTCGGGTTCAACATGTCTATATGGGACAAGGTAAGTTGGAATATCATACATACAAAACATACATGCCCGCGCACGTGTTTCCCTCTTCCTACAGGCCCGTGTCACCCTCTCCTTTCCTATATAGGACAACACGTGCAGGGCTTAGATGCCACCCGCATACGGTGCAGAATATTCCATCAAGAACCAAGCGGTTCGGCGACTCCTTCTTCTGCCGCACCATTAAGTCTTGGAATTCTTTACCAGTTCACGTGTTTCCCTCCTCCTACAGTCCCGGGTCCTTTAAGCGGGGCGTGAAAAAGCATCTGATGAGGCCGTCAAGCTGAGTGCCACCATTGTAACATGATACGTGTCTGTAATGGTGACGCTCTTTTCAGGGACTTTGCCTTCAGTTTACCATCAGGCGAGGCGAAGTCAAATTGACGTGTCCTATATAAAAAAAAAAAGAAAAAAAGCGGGGCGTGAAATACGATCTTTCAAGGTCGTCAAGTTAGGGACCACCATTTTAAGGCCACTATCATCAGAAATGGTGGACCATTTCGCCGAGTATGATTTTCGGTCGCATTACGTGGGTGAGCCTATTGCCGTCAAGCGGGTACTTTGTCATGGGCTGTATGTTTATTGTCGAATGGAGAACAGCCCTATCTCTTAGTCGCCCTCTATGATACCAACGGGAAGAGATCTCGACTTCACCGGGAATCAATATGGCAAAAAAAATCGTGTAAACTTGCGATAGTATAAAAATGTTACCAATCCATTCACTTATAAAATGAAATACTAGAACATTTCCAATATAAATGACCAAACATAGCTTATGTCCTTTCCCAAGGTCTCATCCATGTCTGTACCAAATTTCATCAAAATCGGTTCAGTGGTTTAAGCCTGAAAGAGTAACAGACAGACAGAGTAACTTTCGCATTTGGAATATTAAGTATGGACACAGAATAAATATTAGGTATTGGGCTAGTACAGGCCACGGTAAATCGTATCGGGGAAGATCGTATGCTTGTCTACCATTTAGTGGTACAAAAAGAACTTGAAACGTCGTCATATTAATCGGATGACGAGCTGTCTATGGGTTACAGGGTCAAAGAGTCTAGCCGCAGGGGTTAAAAAGATATGTATGAAATAGTCCTAAAAAACGATACTTTTTGTCCAAATAGTAAGTGCTGCCAACTCACTCCTAGCATTTTTGGCGAATTGCCATCAGATCCAAGTTCTGAACTTGTAATGAAAAATCGTATATCATAAATTTACTGGAGTTCTTGTGCGAATATTAAAAAACCCTGCTGACTATTACAAAACTAGGTTTAAATTTTCATGTGGCCTAGAAAAAATCTTTATGTAAATCATAACTAATAGCTTATTAGAAAAATAATCACGTCTTTATCCCCGGAGGATAAGGCAGAGTTGACTCACCACTCACATTTCACCAATCATTGTATTCGGTCCCACGTAATAAGGGGAGAGCCTATTGCCGCATTCCGGTCACTATTGTTGACTCGAGCCATACATCTGAGGCTTAGTCTGGGCTGTATATTATCTGTCTGATGTTAAACAGCCCTATCCTTTAGTCACCTTGTACGACACCGCATGGGCAGAGATGGGGTGGCCCAAATTCTATTCTGCCGGGAACCACGCGGCTATAAAATATCACCAATGTACAAATACACTAGCTGTAAATATTACTTTTTATTAACGTTTATATAATTTTCATTTCAGATTCACGGTACGATGAGGAAAAAGAACCATCTGTACACTGAAGAGACCTTCCACGGGGAAGCACCAGACGCTGGCACAGTTGAAGGGAAGGCCATCCTCGCTGAAAACCCCGACTTGATCGATAGTTTGCAGCAAGACAATATAAAGACTTAAGCCATGACCCATCAAATAGTTATTAATCCTATATAAAAGATAACTACTGTTAATATGTAGTTATATCAAGACACGGACCAGTGAAGAGGAGAAATGTACCTAATGCATCAGATGGATCTTGCACGGCAAAGTACTCAAAAAGATCTTAATAGCATGGTATTTAGATCTTTTTGAGCGCCCTGCCAGTCAAATTCGATTTGATGCTGACTGTACTATACAGAGTAGGTTTCACTTTTGCCCTGCAGTAAATAGAAATTCTCAAATTAGTGGGAAAAGATAATAATAATAATATAATTAGTATTAAAGGAAAGGTATGCACCGATTTTACTGTTGACACCAAAAAGTCGTAATGTGTTTAAAATAACAGTGTACACGTATTCTCTTTAAATATTCACACATGGTATTTATCTATACTATTTATTGTTTATAGACATTGTTATTACATGTGTATCTTTATGTTAGGTTTTATGTAAATAAAATTATATTGATATTAAATAATAAAATTATTGTTTTTCTTACAAACTTACCTTGAATGCGTACTTACACAATTTTAAATGCGTTCTTACACATCTTTTGGATGCATATTTACACAGATTGATTACGTATACATATACCTACCATAAAATGCTTAACTTAAAATTAGAATGACTCCTTGTCGATGCCTCCTGTAACCTGTAAATTATTTATTAAGATTAATCATTGATATTATAATGTTCTTTTGAAAAATAGTCACATTTTTGTTAATGTATCTATGACTATTAGCGTTAGTGTAAAAACTGTTTACCCGTTTTTTCTGTGGCCCTGCGCAGACGGCACACTTTTTGTGCGATCGAGTCTGCAGCGCACAAAAAGTCTGCATGGCGCGCAAAAAGTCGGTCGCGGATTTTTCACAGACTCAACGCACACGACGCGCATCTTCGATCATTTTGTCGGCAGAGCTGTAGGGACGTAGATGCTATGGAAATCGTGCAGAGATCGCGAAGTATTATTTTGTACATGAAGTACAGAAAAAGAAAAAGAAATAGAGAATTTTGGGTACATCCTATACTTTCGGAAAGATTACTGAAGGGACAGTTCCATACTAAACATTAGCAACAGCCGACTAAAGTGTGCGCCGTCTGCATTAGCGCGCGTTGAAGCAAACGTTCAATTTTGTTCACACACCTTTTGTGCGGAGCGGCGCGCCGCGGCGCGGTGCGGTCTGCCCGAATTACACGGATTTTTTGTGTACCGGACTTTTTGCGCGTCGTGTGGGTTACTGCTTATAATTGCATAGGTTCTATTTTCACAGACTAAAAAGTGCGTCACGGATAGTCTGTCGTCTGCGCAGGGCCTAAGGCCCTTTTTTAAAATTCGTTATCAAATATCTAAATTAACATATCATTTATTATTATTCTTCGTGGAGTCATTGTCCCGGGAGACGCCTGTATCTTCTTGGGGAGAGATTTGAAAAGATATTGTGGATTAGAGCCTTAAATATAAGTTATCACTGTGCTAAAGTTTCATTAAAACCCATTCCTACGAGTAGGCGGGTTTGGCAGTGTTGTATGTAAAGCTGTAACATGCAGACAGAGAAATATTTCGACTTCTATTTAATTACGTGCTCTTTCTAAAAAATTACCTTACTGCTCTTCAAATTTATATCTATTGACCTATATAAAAAACCCGAACATTTAATTTCTTACATTTCATAAAATAAAACTTTCAAAAAACCGACGATGTAATAAATGAACAACGGCTTTTCATTTCCTCTCTTTGTTAAAAGAGTGATAGGTCATTCATCCCCTGATGTGTCGACGGACATTATTATTTCGTTCTAAAGATCCACTAATACCCTTCAGAAATATAAAAAAAACGTACAAAAACAATTATGTGGCTTGAGTTTTCATTATAACAAGAATATATAAAGATAAGAGGTTATTCAATATCAAATTAACGTAACAATCATATCAGTATAATGGGTTTTGTTAAATATAAGAGCCATAAAAGAACAATCCTTTAAGAAGATAATATCTTTATTCTTGTACCACAGAATAAACATGTGCTATATGGACGGGTAAAAAAACAGAGGTGGGTATATTTTCCTAGCTAACCTAACAGAACAAGACATAATGTTATTCTTGGCAAAACCACTTAACTCCAACAACACTAAGGAGATTAATGTGACTATTTGTGGAGTGGCTGGCCCATTACAAATACAAAACAATTAGAATTGGGTATACTCGATCACAGACTTGGTCAAAAAATAGCAAAAAAAACTACAAACTTAGGATAAGGCTCTCTATGATAATGTACAATCATAATATATGACACTGAAATTAATTCACCGCCGGCAACGGTCGTCACTTACCAACAGGTGATATAGTGGTCAAACTATCAGCCATAAAAAATAACTAAATACACAGTGTAAAACAGGAGTCGGTCTCACGATCGAGCGGTCCCGGGTCCCACTTCTAACACAAGCAATTTAGCTTAGCTGGAAGGATCAGTATAGTGATTTCGGTTAATAATATTCTATAAAATCGAAATTCAATCAGATACCAAACAGAATGAAGGTCTTAAATGTAAATAAGACCATAAGTAATGACCATAAGCAATGTAAAGACCAATAGTGATAGTTTTGTTTAGTCAGATGTGCAACAGAGTTGGCAGTACCATTATCTAGTATCTAATCTACTTAAATTGTTTGATTTCAGTAAGTGCATTCGGGTTTAAAATGTAGAAAAGGAAACTGAATAAAACTATGTCCTGTAATTTTTAAATTCTTCGTACAATCAGTATCAAATCGATTTTAACTAGCAAAGTGCTCAAATGATTAATACCTTGGTATAACCCGCGCCACGTATCTTGGACCTAAAATGTGCTTAAAACGTGCCCTATACGCGCAGTACACATTTCTTGGGTGTCTTTTGAGGATAGCGCGGGATGCTAATGCGGTAGACGAACTCAAATTCATTCATGCATAGACTATTACAAAGCAATCCGCGGGCGCCAGAGCCTCGTATGTCTTACGATTTAGGTCCAAGATACGTGGCGCGGGTTATATTCCCCTCTTCCTCTTGAATAATTGTTCTGATATTTAAATAACCTCGTGTTGTGTTCCCGGTGGTGAGTACGGTAGCCAGGGCTCACTGGAGAGGTTTTGTGCTGTCAGTGGAAAGATCAAAGGCTTGTCCTGTCCTACTTATCTTCTGCGCTGACGGTACAGAATCTCTCTTTTCTTACAGGGTCAGCAGCACGAGTGTGACTCCCCTGGTTTTGCACTCGTCCATGGGCCACGGTAATCGCTTTCCATCAGGTTGTCTGCGGCCTAAGTAGTATAAAAAAAATAGTTCAAAGAAATTTTGAGTACTTTGCTAGTCAAATTCGATCTCATGCTGACAATACCTCATCTTAAAATGAATGTTCTTCAGTCTTTATCTGCACGTTTCTGATCAAATTACTCCGCAATTTCGCATCACATACCCATTACCAATCAGAATAATACTAATCGTATTATAAAATATTGAACCATCAGCTTTACGTTTTCGTATCAATATACTTGACTGCGTATAATTTGTCTTAATAAAATCGTAATGCGATATTCCATCGCCTCCAATCCCGTCTTCGAATAGAAACAATACGGGTATATATAATAAGAACAAGCTCTTTTACAAGGACAACCCAGTATTTTTTCTTGGGAAGCGCAAATTTTCCCTTCTTATATTCTGTGAGCGTACGATAAGTTTGACACGCGTTTTTATGATGAAAATAGGCTTAAAAGAATATCTTTTTCTATGAATTGAGGGCATCATCGCAAATTCATTTGTGATGTTTTTAGAGAAGTTGTGGTAATAAAGCTTTATTTCAGTTGTTGTGGGGAACTAGATATTGAAAGAATAGACTTGTTTAACTATGTTAGGAACATAATTATGAATAAATATAATCATGCAAATAGAGAATATTCTGTTTAAAGTTAGCTGAGCGTCTAAGCTAGTAAAATTATTTGCATACCTAATTAATTTTTTGCCGTCAACTTTTCAGATTAACTTTTTCAAATATTTTCTTATCCATTAAAATAGGTAATTTTTAAAATAGGTTTATGTCCATCACTGTTATCGTTTATGTTACGTTACGTTTTAACATACGTTATGTAACAGTATAAAATAAACAGAAGAAGTGGAGAAACATAACTAAAGGTATTCCCTGCTGAGACTGATTCCACTATGAAATGTAGCATGCAAGCAATTTTTATGCACAATACTTATAGTAGTTAGGTTAGATTAGTAGTGTGGGTAACACTGTAGGTAGTAGGGGAGAGGTTAAGGAATACAAAAGATTTTTTTACTGTTGCCACTTCAGAATCTATAAATTGAATCATGGTAACAGATTCAATTTATTTTCAATATGAGACCATACATTTTGTAGGACAAATCTTTTTTTAAATAACTTAGATAATCTAAACTAATATATTTTAAAACTAAAACTAATAATATACAAATTATAATAAAAAAATAAATGTAACATGATTAAATCATGGTAACTGATTACAAAATTTCACATAAACAGTTAAGAGTATTGCTCTCAATATTTGTATAGACGGCATTGTTTTTTGGATAGAAGATGTATCTATACTGAAAGTTAAAGAAAGACATTTATTTCTTTATACAACTTTTACGTCTGTCGCTTAAAACTTCCAGAAATAATATGAAGTTGATCAAACAAAAAAATGCAGCCAATTTAGTCGTTACCAGACTTTTTGAAATCAAATTACTTGCAAGGAAGTTCAGCTATCTCACAAACTATCGTAGAAACTATGCTCTAGCTAGAATTTATTCCAAGTGGGACTTATTCTCCCCGCAAGGACTTTCCATCCTACGTTAGACCTGTGGGTCTTCTCTGAATTATGACCAGGTCACTACTGTACAGTTGGCCTATAAATTTATTTCCTGGTCCTTAATAAGTCTCCATTGTGTGTAGGTATTATATTTTAAGGATGAAAACAGCAATATGTTCTGATAAAACTTGTATTCTCATGTGTGTTTAAGCCCAGTTTCATAAAGTTATTATGATATACGCTTAGAAAGTCGCGTAATTAATATTTTGTTTGTTGAGTGGAAAATATAATTTATGATTTTACTTTCTACTTTGAAATATTATTCATTAAAATATGAATAATTTTGGTAACTAATAACATACATATTATGTTTACTTAAGCTATATGATAGACTAGCGGCCATCCGCGACTTCGTACACGTGGTGTTCGTTTTACCCCTTTTAGTTTCAGTAAAATCCGTTCTACACCTTTGAGGAACCTACTTGCCAAATTTCAAGTTTTTAAGTGTTATAGTTTTCTGAAATTTCGTGATATTTTGCTTTTATAGATGGATAAAAAAGGGGTGACTGGAATCACAAATCCTAATATAAATTTCCAGATGCCACAACTTTTTTATGTTGTACACAATACAAGTTGTATGCTATTTTGGGTGAAGCGACTGCTATATTGATCCGTGGTACAGTCAGCATCAGATCTCTCTTTACTTGCAAAGTACTCAAAACGTATGTATCTTACAATTAATTATATAGGATATATCTGTTACGAAACTCTCAGGTGCATGACGGAATCCAGAGAAGGAACGGTTTACCCTCCTTTTACGATTTACGTAATAATATCAATATTAGCGGTAATGCCAATAGTAAATACACAGGGTTGGCGATTTTGAGGCGAAATTAAAAATAAAATATATGCGTTTCACGGTTAGTCAAAATTAATAAAACGTCCACTATTTTATCACCAAAGTCCTTTTTTGATTCTAAATTATGTATTTTTAGAAATGTTTCGTATTACAGACGATTTTCCCTATGAAAAAAATTTATATTGAACTGGTGGAAATACCGTCACGATAATAAATGACATACATTTTCAAATAGCGCTGAGTAATTATTACTTTGCAAATAAACAGCATACTAACATAAACTGTTCAAATTAAAATAATGCCCACCAGTAACTAAATAACTCTAAAAGTTTAAAGTCAAAAAATCTCGAGTTCCCTTTAAAAGAACTCGTGCAGCCTTATCGAGCGACCATCATAATAACTCACCGTTCAAAACAGAATTCTGCCTTTTCATGCCCACCATTTATCACTCTCGTGAGAAGGAAAAAATTGCTGTAGCCTTAAAGGGCCAAGTGAAAATAATGCGAGAGTAGAGCCAAGTCCATTTGATTTATACCGTCCACAATATCTCGTTAATTAAGGTTTGATGTAGCAACCAGCGTGACGGACAATGGCGTCCTTTAAAAGTACCGTTGTAATTCATATTTCTTTGTTCAGAGGTTTAACTCGAGTATTCATTTCTGTGTTGACAATTAAATGATAAAGATTTAGACAGAAGTTTGGTCGTTTGCTGTAAATATAAATTATATCGTTTGAGCCTTTTTCCCAACCATGTTGGAGTCGGTTTTCCTTTTACAGTCTAACTGTGAAAGGGCAGAATTTTGATATTTTCCATGAAGCAACTGCTATCTAAACTTCACAACCCATTGGTGATATGTAAGTTCTGTTGTTAGACTAGTTATCGAACTTTTAGGGCTCTAACTACTCGTAACGACTGCCATAAATGTTCGTATGGCAATCGGGACCGACGGCTTAACGTGCTCTCCGAGGTATCCCGAAATTATAAATATTTATAACTGGCTGTTGCCCGTGGCCCCGCTCTCGTGGATGTCGGTTATCGCGACCAAACATAGCCTATGTCCTTTCTCAAGGTGTAATCTATATCAAATTTCACCAAAATCGGTTCAGTGGTTTAGACGTGAAAGCGTAACAGACAGACAGACAGTTGCAGTTTGTAATCGCAAAATAGAATGCTCTGCACTCCACACAAATCCCAGTGGTTTATGATTTGCTATGATTGTTATCTCAATGTATAGGTAATATTGTTGTAAAATAAATAAAATAAAATAAAAAATACTTTTATTGCTCCCAGCAACTTCAAGTCATTTTTGTACCTGGACGAAAGGACATGAAAATAAACAAATAAACACGAAGAAAGTGATGCAGCTCACCTGTCCTTTGTCTTTAACCCTCATTAGCCCTTTGAAGCTACGTGAGAACAACATCCTTTCATTAGAAACGGACAAAATCTTTGTCACCTTTAGATCCGATTAACAAGAATAGATGGCAGCACAAATCGTATCGCATGCGGGCTAGAGGACGGGTAAGTTCAGCTCGGTTCTAAATTGATTGGTTTTGGTGCGATTCGATTGGTAGATAAATGTACGTTTTGTGGTAATACCTGTCCATTGGTATTATAATCGGTACACGGTATGGTTCGACATTTTCATGCCCGTTTGAAATCCATTGTTCAGTATGAACTAGCCTTCTGCCCTCAATGATTGCAATCAAACAAACGTAAGAATTTAATTCTGACCTTTCTAACAAAAAAAAACTGCATCAAAATCCGTTCAGTTGTTTTTGCGTTCATCGCGAACAAACATTTGGAATGTACAATAATATTTATTTATTTATTAATATTCACAAACATGGTCAATATGGTATACAACGTAACATGGTTGCCAAATAACCCTAACGGGTTTGACTAGGCAACCGCAGTTCTATTCGACTTGGGCTTATAACTAGGGCTCGGGCTTATAGTATAGTTTAAGGGAATAGAAATAATTACGAAATTAGTAGATATTTTAGTTATGCCACGTTACACATTGGTTACTCTCACCTAATACATGTATTTTATTTTTATTAAGAATGAAAACCTTCGTTCAAAAATTCCATAGTAATATTCAAAAGTCACAAAAATATTATGTTATCTGATCAAACGCAATGGACGAGATTCCTATTAAACATAATTGCTTTAATTGGACTCCCTACCCTTCCAAGATATTCTCCTGATTTGGACAAAATTCTAAAAAACCTTCAAATGGAATCTTTTTATTTGATTCCAATTTGATTGTAGAAGGCTGAATTTAAAGATATGATCTCATTATAGGAACGAAAAAATTATAATACTGTAAAATTGATTTTTCCTTCACTTTGTTCAGAGTAAAAAAGAGGTCGGCTGTTTCTAATATTGTTATATAAAATTTGATCAAATATTAAGGGTACGGCATCTTCGATTCCTAGGTTGCTAATAAAACTCGCTTGTTCCAAGGAAGTCAATAGAATTAATAGTAAAATTAAATTATGTAATTGTCAATACTTAAAGATTTAGGGACGACTATGTTTTTATAAATACTTATTGTCCTGAAAATGTAATAAAAATTAGTACTGAGTATTGTAATAGTTCTAGCATTCGTACAAACCATTTGAAGAAATATTCTAAAATCTTGCAACAGAAACAAAAAAAAAAAAAATCAATATCTAAAAAGTAACTTCAAATTAACTTTCAGTTGAATTGAAAGTACTCTTTTTTATATTCATATCAATACAAAATGACATCGTGAATAAGCTCTGTTTGAGACTCGCATAAGAACAAGTTTGCCTCACAATAAGAAAAACACACATTTGGCTGGTGTATTTTTCGTTATTTATTAGACAGCTAAACATGTAATTTCCGGTTTAAATATAAACATTCTCAACTGATGTACAATGCTTTTGATGTTTTAGTTATTACGGTGTCGAAAGGATTACTACATAAAATGTGGTTTCAAGATTGAGAACATAGATATTTAGATAAGATAGATCTTGCATCCTGCAAGAGGCTTATCTATAAATTTACACTGATATGATATTCACAGTAAATGCCTATAATATAAAGGAATACAACAAGAAAATCATCTCTATTAAATATTAAAGATGCTTCTTGGAACGCACGTGTAAAATACTAGTGCGGTTGCGTAAGATAAAAAACTATTAGGAACTAGCTGTTGCGTGGGTGTCAGTTATCGCTACTAAACATAGCCTATGTCCTTTCTCAAAGTCTAATCTACCCCTATACCAAATTTATTAAAATCGATTTAGTGGTTTAAGCGTGAAAACCTAACAGATAGACAGACAGACAGAGTTACTTTCGCATTTACAATATTAGTATGGATTTTCTCAACATTACAGAGGTCGACAAAAATATGTTGAAGCATCTTATTATTAGATGAATAATAGTCCAAAAATAATTCCATAATAAATCATAGTGACACTCATGTTTATTAAGTGACAGCAGTGTGATTCGACCAATGTAACCAGTGTGCCGGTGATTAGTTCTATCTCCGGTTAGGTACCAACGTCACGTATCTAGCTCTTTGATATTCATGAATATTTCAGAAACCATCATCTTCATCTGAGCGCTAATTTCGTTTGTTTCCAAAACTTGCAATCTGAACTCCGAGGTACTCTCTGACACCTCCTTTCCTTGACTGTTACGGGAGCACCTATCATCGAACCTCCGAACCTTCAAAAGGTAAACCTGCGAAGCCTGCGCTAGAGTCTACTGACTGGCCCCACACTGGAAGAGGGCCAGATTGAGAGATATGGCCCTGGGTCGGCCGGGGTGTATGTAGGTAGGTAAGGAATAGGTAAGGACCATGGAGAAGGAAATGATAGCGGAGTTGTTGCAAAGGCAATCGAGTCGCGTGCTTCCATACTGTCAAAAGGACTCCTATATATAGACGTCAGTTCTGTGACGTCACCACTCAGTTCTAGTGGCACGTCGTTGCGATAGGTTGTCATTTTTGGTTAAAAGTTCAAAGATAAAAATAGTTTTGACCCGATTTAAGAATGAAGTGTGCGGTGCAAGGGTGTACAAATTGTAGAGATAAGATGTTTAAATATATTGATGATATAACATTTCATCAGTAAGTCCGCTATATTTTTATTTTCATTTTTAGAAAAAAAATGTCTTTATAGAACCATCTAGCGGAGAGAAGAAATAAGTAACCTTGTCTTACTTGTATAATGTTGTAACAACAATTCAATTCATTCTATAAAAAAATCACCACAATAATTTCACCGGACTTCATTAGTAATTCCGCAATTGTTATTTTATTAATTCTTACATTATATTTAGGTGAAATTGAAAATTGAAAATAAAAAAATTGAGCCATCTGTCGGTATCTGCCCAAATCATTTAGGGGGGCTAAATGATTCTGCTATAATTCTACAGATGGCCTTATTTAAAATAAATGGTGTGCATCATAGTAGTGAGACCACTATATTCACATTATTTTTAGGAAGCCAATAAAATTGTCAACATTATATTATATCATTTTAGATTTCCCAGTAACCCAGAAATAAAAAAATGCGTGGATAGGTACGTATTTTAAATAGACCTTCCAGCTGGTAGGTACCCCACAAAATATTCCAGAATCTGTTCGAGGTACTTCAATGAAGATGACTTCTATAAAACAAAAAAGTGATTTAAAAAATTACAGCTTAAATTTGCTATACCTAATTGTATATACGTATACCAGAAATACATAAGTGAAAATTTTACAATATAATAACATCATTTTTTTATATTTCTACATTATTTTCTTGCTTTATTAATTTCCTTTTTGAAAAAGTTAGGGATCCGTACTTAGCGCCTTCGCTGGCATAGGCGGGTGCGGGTCGCGGACGTCCGCTTCGCGTGCTTGTTTCATGTTATTTCAAGAGCAGCGCTACGTGAGGCGGATACCCGTCACACGTGACGCGGGCAGCGGGGCACGCGCCGTGTGTCCGCGCGACGGAGCACGCGAGCGGGTCTGTTTCAACAAAATCATCGACCGCCACTACGTTATCCGTGTCACACGCGCCGTGCTTGTACAGTCGTTGCAATAAACTTAGAATAATCCTTAGCTGCAAACTGAAAGCTTTTTTACGGCAAATACCTTTGAAATTTTTTGGTAAACGAAACTTAAATAGAATGTTATTTTGAAGGTCAGTCTTATATTATTCATAGAACAACATAATATATCAATATAAAATGCAAAAGCAGGAACCTGCTCCCGGATGCATTGCACCACTTGTACCCCCAAGCGAGTCGCGAGCCAGCCCTGCTAATAGGTATATTGTGTAAAGTAAAACCAAAAATTCCGTGAACCAAAGGAGTTCGCCTCTTTCTTTTCAGTTTTGACAAACCGTGCAAAATTGTCTTTGATTTACAATAAACTAATTATGATAGCTGTACATTCTTATACGAAAACTTGGTTACAAATTCGCCACACAACAATCTAGACGTGACATAATAGTGGCTAATTGGCTGACGCCTTTGTTCACGTCGTTGTCTTTTGGCTAAGTAATATATCAATAAATGATCCATAGTTATCGACTGTACACCGACGCTATTGAAATTATACTGGTGACAGACGCCCGTCGCGGACGTCCGCGACGGAGCAGCGGACAGGCGGGCGCCCGGCACGGGCGCCCGCGCCTGACGTCCGCGACCCGCACCCGCCTATGCCAGCGAAGGCGCTAAAACTCCAATAATGCAACCCAATCATTATGTCCTTATATTCCTTATATCAGAATTCCACGCGGACGGAGCCGCGGGCAACAGCTTGTATATATAGTGGTCAATATGTAAGTGGTCCCGCTGTCATTAAACACATAGATTATTCTAGAATTCTGTGCAGCGCTTTGTGGCGAGTGGTAAAACTACAATGGAAATTGCATGCATTATTTCTATTTGGTTTCGCCATGCCACACTAGATGGCATTCTAAAAAGTGGGAGGGGCTTAGACTTAGGAGAAGAGACGCGTGGGGGACGAGGTATGGCGTCATGCCCCCCGCGTCTTCTTCTCACCCGCATTTGGCGACGCGTTTTTATTACGAGAAATTTCACTGGAACATCTCCGTTTACTAATCATATTCTGTCCTCCGTGGTAAGGACGCATTATGGCAATACGCTTTCGCATTTATCGGCCGATGATACCCACCGCGCCTGTGTGGGAGAGTTAATTTGATGGGCCTACTATCATATGATTGAAATAAAACCTCTTTTTAATCCACTGTCACACCGTGTTTTACAAGATGTTAAGGATATAAGTAACATACCACACGTATTAACATTCTTCACACGTATACAACATATTTACTTGATTGACGAACATCAACAAAGTTACGAGCAAAATCAGTACCTAGTATATACAGAAATGTTTTACAAGTAGCCTCATCTTTTCCCGACGGGTATAAGATATAAAAAACTTCAGTAGATACCTACGCCATTTGTTTGCAGCAGGAAGCGACACATCCTGCCCTAAGCGGCACGAAAGTCGTGTCGGCACGTATCAACTATAAACTACAAAAAATATTTTATTAAGTTTCTTCCAAGAATATGACACAAAGAAGTCGGGTGGAGTTTTCTAGTTATCATAAAAAAGACAATAAAACATCGACGGTCCGTTCACCGGCGTCGTGCGGGCGAAAACTTTCTGTGCGGGCGGGGAACGCGACTCACATGTACCACAAGTCAATTATAAGATATAACGTCAAATTAACTAACCGGCTGTCAAATCTCTTGTCAAGTAGCAATTGGTTTGTCTTCTCAAGTTTAATTTGATCATCGTGTCGGTTAAAATAGCTGATAAACCAACACGATGATCAAGTTATACTGTTTAACCATGCTTTTAGCAACTCAATTGCTACTTGAAAAAAATTTTAACAGCCGATTAGCTAATTAGACATTGATCAGCGTTTCGGAAACTGGGCGTGAGTAGAGTAGCCAGAGCTCACTGGAGAGTTTCTGTGCTATCAGTGGGAAGACCAAAGGCTTGTCCTGCTATGTCTTCTGCACTGACGGTGCAGAGAATCTCTGTTCTTACTGGATCGGCAGCACGAGTGTGACTCCCCTGGTGTTGCACACGTCCATAGGCCATGGTAACCACTTTTTATCAGGTAGGCCGTGTGCTTGTCTGCCATCTAAGTGGTATAAAAAAATGCTTCTGTTAAAATAGGCATCACATTGAATTGAGATGGTCTCAGTCGGGTATCAAACCTCCTAGTTCGATCGATTATTTCTGTTAGTAATTGATAAGAGAATGATCATTTGACTAGAGATTACTGGTCTAGTGAGTGAGATTCCGACTTGAAGTAAATACAGGAAACACAATTTTCAGAGCTTCATAAATATTGACCTGTAAAAACACTACATTTAGGACCGTGTGAGTTAAAGCTAAAAGTAGCAAAACTTAAATAAAAACTGTTAGTCGCAGCGAGTTGTATCGATGGACTTATGTAACACTGCTATATTTATTGGTTGCTCCGGGCATGTAACTTTGTGTACAAGTAAAACTACAAAATTTGGAAGGATTATGATTTCGTAAACGGTGTCTTATGTCAGATTCTGTGATCGTATATTTGTTTTTCTTTATAATGTTTTGAAAGACTTTTGGTTATGAATTCACCGTCTTATATTAATTTATATAAGTATTGAGTATGTAGGGTGTATTAGTTTATATATTGAGTAGGGTATAACTGTACAATAGGGTCTTCAGGGGAAAGATTAGTCGAGCCGATCTTCTCTGCAAGTCGGAGCACCTACTAAACAAAGGATTTCCTTTCAAGTTTAGGAGGTCAGGCGGTATAGTCACTCCGGCAAGACGACATACAAATCAAAAACAAAAAGGGAACCTTGGTTCCTTAAGTGCAATGGGGTAACCATGAGTCCGCCCCTAAACTTTGGACGTAACTAGGGACTGCTATGTCGATGATGCACTTATCACAAATTTAAGTGAAATAAAAAGTTGTATAATAGTAGAAGAAATTGCTTTCCATCAAATCCAGTCAGTCTTAATTATTAATTATTCCAAGGATCACGTGATTCAAGCACAATTTTATTACCAGTGGCGAGGTCATCTGATTTCTGCCGGCTTGCTCTGCGAAGGGAAGCCGTGGTAGAGATGTTTTCAATTCCATACAAAAATTCTATGGTCGTTCTATAAGGGGTAAGACTGTTTTCCACCGACTTCCCTTTGAAAAAATTTTTCACCCCACGGTACTGGTTATTACCGGCCCACCACACTCTTCCCAGGAACACAATCTGTAATTAGCAAGGGTATACAAACCATTTCAATTCAGTGGCCAACGATTCTTAATGAACAACAAACAAAGTTTATAGTTGTAATATTCTTCATAAGTGTAGGGCTGCAAAGGTTTCAAGCAAGGTTTCACATTTTTCGCACCAGAGAAACTCACATTCAATAAGTTATTTCTAAAAAAAGAATAAACCGACTTCAAAAAAAGAAATGCACCGAAAGGTAAAAAATATGAAATAAATTACAAATAAATATAACTGAAAAAATATAAAAATGCGCGTGGGTCTTTTGTCGAAGCCAATGCCAAGCCAAAGCGTTACTAGGCAGGCATGTAGGGTAGGGTATACCCACAATCACCGCACCGCCACATCATCAATGACATGTGACTCGCCCTAATGGGATCCATGAGAAAATGATTAACCTCTTAACGGTTAACTACACCACTAAGTGCGTGTGGGGTCTTGTGTAGTGGTGTAGTTAACCGTTAAGAGGTTACTCATTTTCTCATGAATCCCATCAGTGCTTTGCAACGATGCTTACGTATACAGCAAATTATTTTATACCAGCGGCAGCCTGCGGCTCCACCTACGTGGAATCCTGATGCCGGCTCTTTCATCAAATTAATACCATATGAATGAAACTTACAAAGTTTCAATGGGATACTATAATTAGAAGTTAATTAACTTCCACTACCAAGATTTGTTTACATACGTTGTTAAAATATGTACATGTATAATAATTATGTTTTCGCAATTCGGTTAACCTTCAACCTTCAACTGATTCGCAACCCTAAGGAACTGATGGAAAAGTTTGGTTAACTACATTTTGGCGACCTATTTTCTCTACTGATTCATTTAATTTTCATTTAAGTGAAGTTCGCGTGGTGTTGAGGGTTAAGAATGGTAGCTGTAAAAAGAAAATATGTTTTCGTAACCAAATATTTTGTGTGATTTTTATTTATACGACAGCCCAAAAAGGAATAATGTTTTTAGGGTTATGTATGTTTGTGAATTTCTTAACCACATAACTTTTAGAACGGTAGTAGGTACGATATAAAGGCAGTTGTTTATTTAGTTTTTCTCCATTTAGTTATTTTCAACAAAATCGGTTCAGTGGTGTAGGTGTGAAAGCGTAACAGAAGTTTACTAGAAGCTGTTGCCACCGGCTGTTGTTTGGGTGAGCTATATCGTATAGCGTAGACTGTAGTCTATGTCCTTTCCCAAGGTCTAATCTATAATCTCTGTATCAAATTTCATCAAGATCCGTTCAGTGGTGTAGGCGTGAAAGCGTAACATACAGACAGATTGAGTTACTTTCGGATTTATAATATTAAGTATAGATATGGATGTGGATCCATACAAATGGATATAGATTCAAACAAAGAATCAAAATACCGTAATATATAATGTAATGTAATACACGTAATGCTATAAAACATAACCCTTCCTTTGCAGTCGGGTAAAAACAAAATAACTTTTAGAAGAGTATTAAGCTAATTGTTTAGACGTGACTCATTTATTTTTAAAAACAAAAAAGGGTACATTAATACACAAGCAAACTGTATCGTAGTGTAGTTAATGTTTTATTCCTTTATAAAGATTCAGAGCTATAAGGAAAACTGTGGCGAGCACTTAAAAAAGAGGAAAAACAGTAAAGGAGAATTTTATTTAATGTATGTTTGCTCACGATTGTTTCGTTACGGATGGTTTCGTCCCTCGGGCTTTAATACGAGTTTAGCAATGTGTTTTCTTGTTAAAACTTTTTACTATTTTCGGGTAGTTGTAAAAAAGATAGAAAACAGTGAGATCTAAATGTTCACAACATATTTTCGCATTAGCGAATTTGCAAATGTCTGTGTTTGAGAATTGTGTTGTGTAATATAAAAAAAAATATTTGAAGTTGAATTTGAATTATAGGCACCTACTTGACTGCTGGCCGGAGTGTGAGGGAAATGCCTTATTGGGACAACTTACAACCCCGCATTTGAAATTCAAGATGGTATGCGGTTTTAGTAGGTTCGATTCCACAATAACTGATAAGCTGGCTGGCGGGTGATATCCGTGGCAGTAAATCACACGTAAAAAAGGTTCACCTTACTGCCAAATCAGTTTCAATTTAATAAAATAATTCAATTCAATTAATAGGACTGTTATTAAACTAACTATATTAATGTTAATTTACTATTATTAGTCAGATGAATGAATAAAAATAAACTAAAACAATAAATAAGAACGAACGTAATTTTGACCGCTGTTACAATAACTTAGTACTTAGTACCAAATTATTCGCTACTAAAGCTTTTAAAGAAAAAAATAGCCTTGATAATGTACTAATAACTGGCGCGCAGCCCAGACGAAATTCAGCAAAAACTGTAACAATCCAGATCTCTAAAATACGCCCACAGTTCCAAAGTGTAATGGTAGTACATTAATGAAGTCCACGAGACAATGGCGGCCACTAACGGCCGATAACTGTAGCATTACACGACAAACGAGCCAGGCTAAACGACACTAAATTTCACAATAATTTGTATTAACTCCCTATAATTTCTCTCGTTTAAGTGTTAATTGAGTATCTACTATTGTGTTTTTGGATACTAACTAATTATGAAATAGCGTCAGTTATTTTTATTATTGTATTAAGTTATGATCATTACTACAATATTACATACATAATTATATATACATACATACATACAGTTACGCCTCTTTCCCATTGGGGTAGAGATCACAGTTTTCCTCTTGCTACGAAGCTGGCATACAGATTTCGCTTCTTCTACGTTCATAATTGTTTTCATACATGCTCGCCGATTTCGCGTACTCTTGACATGTCCTTTCTTTAAAATGGCTTCAATCTGATTGACATACGTATGTCTAGGTCGACGGCCCCTCGCTTCACAAATCTCTTTCGTCAGTCTTCTTTCGTCCATCGTCTCCACGTGTTCGAACCATCTAAGCATCCCTTTCTCTATCTTATTCACTACATCTTCAAACACACCACAACGTTCTCTTATCTCGCTGTTCCTCACTCGATCCGTCAAATTTACCCCAGCTATACTTCTGAGACTTCTCATTTCCACAGCCTTCAATTTAATTTAATATACCTTCTTCAAAACCCAACATTGACTACCAAACACAAGTGTAGGGACGAGCACTTCTCTATGTACAGCCCAGGCGTAGCTCTCTGGATACGTTCTGGCTGCTCATAAAGTTATGTATTACCCCATTCACTTGACGTACTAAAATGTAGGCAAACTGTGAATGTTGAAATTAACTCAAATTAATTATATTATTAACCAACAAACAGCCATTGCAACGACTAGCTGCATTTACCTCAATGAAATGCAAATTCACCTCTGCAAGACCATTACTTAATTGGAGGTTAAATTTACGGTAACAAACTAGAGAGGCTTTAATTCAGAACTAACTGACTCTGTGACTTTTAGCAGTATAATAGTATTAATTATTTCACCTTGCAAAAGTTTAACAGCAGCGGGACGAAACAAAACACATATCTTATTGAAATCGGATTTTTACCTTATGAGCCCCCGCAAACTGTAGATTTTCTACCTGTCCATAGTTTAATCGGGCTGTTAATCAGTATGAACAATAAACATGTATGAAAGTGCGCACACTACGCCGTTTTGGTATCGGCCGACAAGTTAAGTCGGCTATACATGCTGGCCAACACGAGCATCGGCAAATAGGTGCAAGGCAAATGTTTAATGTCCACACGCCTTTGATTTGTGGACAAAAACCGACAATAATCTGAAGTGAGGCAAGTAAACAAGCGACGGCTACACAATACATGTTGGCACTTGGCTTCACTCGGCCAACTAGACGAGCGACACCGAGTGATGACCAAGCAAGGCAAATAGACTGTCTACGCGTTGGCATTGGTCATCGCTCGGCCAGTGTGTATACTGTTATAGGCAGCATTAGATGGGCGTCATGACTGCCTTCAAATTAAATATCGGAGAAATACATTCAACCAGACAGTTTAGTTAAGTCAGTGTGGGCGCTTATATCCCAACCCGATCAAACTATCGGTAGATCAAAAAATCTACAGTTTGCGGGGGCCCTTAAAAGCAGATACATGGACGGTTGGTGCTATTCTCAAATCAAAGGCTAAAAGATTTTTCTAAATACACAAATCTATAAAAAACAACTAAATCTTATCAGAAATCCTATTATCTCTGCTAAATCCTGATACAAAGGTTCCAGACTCGAGGATTTGAATCTAGACAGCAAATTTTTTGCCAATACAACGTTTACAAAGCAATCTAAATGGATTTATACGGATTTGGATACATAAAACCTCTCTATTGGTACCTTTGATTTCAAATGCTTTGTAGTGAGATGCATGTTCAATTCTTTCTTTGTAAACATTGCAAGTAAGCTCTACGTGTTGTTGCCATAGTAACTAATTTTTTGCTTTATGTACCTATGGCTCTGTGCTTTTAGCATCAATTCCGCCAATGTCCCGTAGTAGAGCTATTAACGTAGGATATAGAGTGGATCAGAATTTGACCGGTTGACTCAAGGATACTTTGTTGTGAGGCTAAGTGATGTAAAAAAATCTAATTCTTTATATTATGCGTCTATTTTGACGTTACGACGCCAATATTTTACAAAAGTAAGATTACCATTCCTACAATAAATTGTTTTCATATCATATCTTTCGAGAATTCATATATTGGTACATACATACATACATTCACGCCTATTTCCCTCCAGGGTGTAGGGACAATAGTCCTCCATTTGCTTCAAGCCTTGCATACTTCACAAGCTTCTTCTACTGTCATTAATTCTTTCACGCAAGCTCACTGGTTATAAATTATTTTCATCATATTTTTCCCAACAAAGCTATGTAATAGGATCATAATGTAGCTAGACACATTAAAACATAATGTTAATTTTATTTTATAGCCTAAACAGCGCATGTAGGTAATTACAATTTACTTCAATGGCTATGATAGCCTCTAACATAAATTTAATGATGTTATGCCAGCAGCAGGTAATATGCCAGTGCTTTGTACTTATAATGCTGATGTAGTAAATGTATACCTAACCTAATGGATAACATAATGTGAGAACTTCCAATAATTCTTAAGGTAGGACATGACGACATTTGCCTCCCAATCGAGCAGTCCGATTGGGGAAGTACCTCCGCTCTACAGAATTACGCGGTTATAATAACCTTGGGTTGTGTTCCCGGCGGTGAGTAAGGTAACCACAGCTCACTAGAGAGGTTTTGTGCTGTCAGTGGGGAGACCAAAGGCTTGTATTCCGCGCTGATGGCACAGAATTTCTCTGTTCTTATAGGGTCGGCAGTACGAGTGTGACTCCCCTGGTGTTGCACATGTCCTGATGTTGCACATGTCCTGGTGTTGCACTTTTTGTCGGGTGGGCTGTGTGCTTTTCTGCGATCTAAGCGGTATAAATCCAGTAAAAGGTTAGAAGAAAATTCCCTAAACAATGAGGACAAATATTTTTTCAGCACAGAACTCCCAGTCATCCTACCTCTGAAGACAATCTTACTTATACTCATTTAAAATTTAAATAAAGGTTCCACCTGTACCTCGTTTCTCAGTTTTCAAAGTCAAAGGTCACCAAGTCATGTTTCTAGACGTCAAGTTTCACGGCATCTAAAAAGCCCGACCAGTAAAATAAAAAACCTCGCCATATTGCGGTAAACTATTGGAACTAATTTCTTCATATGGTAACAATCTATACAATGTCATTATGGTCATCTGTCAGTGTGGTGTCAATTGTGCATGTTGTTGAGTTTGAGAGCGCTACAAAACTACAAAACTATAGTAATATGCCGAAAACTATTAAAAGCCAGTTAAGAAAAGTAATTTATAATATAACAAAGTATTTGTCGGATAAAAAGTAGGAAGGATTGGACTCTGTTCCTCTAAATAACATCACGGACCTTGTTGTCAATATGACGGGTAGGACATCATAGAGTACGTGCAACTGAAATTGGCCTAATCTACTGATTTTACTGTGACTAATTATTATTCACATTTTTAGGTATATCCCGATCTTCTGTAATAAAAATACGAAGAGAAGGTCAAACGTCAAATGTATTTTCTACGCCTAAGAAAAATAAGCCTAACGCAAAAAAGAAAATCATGCTCGATTATTTTGATCTCTGTGCTGTTAGGCATAAAATACAAGAATTTTATGCAGTCCGAAAAACAATATCGCGTGGTCCCTGTTCTATACATGGTGTAAGTGTATGTCTAACTTGTATTTACCATTCCAAGCAGTAAACTATTATACGGATACTACTGTGTTGTGATTTGTGCCCAGTCCTTGTAACCAGTATAACACGCCGCGTCTATTTTTCTATTTTAACCAGAAAACTTAACAGAGAAAAACTTAACTTTTTAACAGAGAAAAAAAAAATACATTTTCGTGAAAGTTTTGTATATTAAACACGTACTACAAGTTCTTTCTTTTTCTTTTCTTTCTATATTAATTCGTTTGTAATATTGGACACGATCTTTTTTGTATCGAAACTTAAGAACAAAGCAACTTAATGAAATTAAAAAAAGAAGTCTATAACTCACTTTTGTGAATAATAGCAATGAAAAACATGACAGCCTCCGTGGCGTAGCGGTAGTGAACGCGGCCGCTACGCAGGAGGCGCGGGTTCGATCCCCGCTCAGTGCAAATATTTGTGTGCATTAAATATGGGTATTTGCATTGGTCTGGTCGTGCCTCGGAGAGCACGTTAAGCCGTCGGTCCCGGTTGCCATAAGGACATCTATGGCAGTCGTTACGGGTAGTTGGTGCCCTAAAAAGTCCAAAAACAACGGTCTAGCTGCAAAGCTTCGATATCGCCTAATGTTAACATTGGGTCGTGGAGGTCAGGTGGCAATCGCTTCACGGAAAATTTCGAGGTCTAGCCAAATCTGTAGCTATGACTGGTAAAAGCGGACCCCAGACTCCAAGCTGAAAGCTTCGGATGCGACTGGGAATAACGCTAGGAGGAAGAAGAAGCAATGAAAAAGTCACAGTTTTATATTAGGTGTCATTCCGTGCTTAATTGCGGGGAAATAAAAGCCTGTTCATAAGCAAGTGTGTTGAAAAATATTGGCATTTTACATGTGTATCACTATACTTGGTGTTGTCATAATCATAGATGTTTTTGGCGCCCCCAGTACGGGTTTTTTATTTTATTGGTCGGACTTTACATTTATTTTTATAAAAAGAAGATTTGTTAGGTATAGAATATTCATTATAAGAAAATATTCGCAGAGTTAACCTTTTTTATTAATAAGTTGGTAATAGCAATAATGTATTATCACGTTCACAAATTGTGTGAATGAGACGCTACAACTACCTAATATTTTAACAAAACAAAAGAAACAAAAAACCCAACAACTGGTCTAGCTGCAATGCTTCGATATCCGCCATTGAGTTGTGGAGGTAAGATTGCAGTCGCTTCACGGAAAATATCGAAGTTAGACTGGGACCTCAGGTTCCAAGGTGAAAGCTTCGGAATCGACTGGAATTAACGCTAAGATGAAGAAGAACACTCCATAAATAAATCCATAATCCCGTTAATTTCCTCTTCAATCTCATTGCCATTACCAAAGGAACGGAAGCTGTGAACCCACTTTTAAAATTAATTTATACAATTAAAAATTACGCACAGTGAAAAATTACATGGTCATTTTTTTCTCAGCTTACCTGAACGGATACTTGGAAAATATATGAACAACCTCAGCTGTAGTCACCCCAACCAAATGAGGAGATTTATGTACAGGGACCACAAAATCGACAAGACAACAATTTGTGTGTTCACAAGCCTAAAATATTTTATAAATATTGTGTACCCTTTTTAGGTTTTATCCTTCCATTAGGCCGGGATACAGGTAATATTATGTGAAGGGTTTCCTTTTATCCATTACTTAGCCATATGTAAGAGCATAATAAATCCGGGAGCATTTTTATGAAAATCCTTTTGTACAAAGTAAAGAATGCGTGACTAATTGCTTCGATAATCAAACTTATGTTACACCCTGTACATCTACGAAATTACCTTTAGGGAAAATGAATTATTTATTACTAAAAGGTTTTAGATTTATAATGTAATGAAATATTCACGAAAAGTAGGTATAGTATGTAGCGATTACGTAAAGTTACTCAATCACAATTCCCAAGACGGGATGGAAATATCAAGTTAATGAGAAAAAGCTTTCGTATCAACTAGTCAGCGGGTGGCCTGAGCACTTATTTGGCTTGACCAATCGTAACTACGCCGTAACTCAGGACGGTTATTCTAACCGACACATTGAGCTTGCGTCCGATATATCAAAACGTTACTGAAAATCGATCTTAGATTGAAATCAAATCGTATCGATTACGCAAACTGATAAATCCGATTTCAAAAAACCACGAAACGAAATCCGATAGATACGAAAAACGCAACCGTGTCAATAGAAATCGGGTTTTAGAAATCGGATTTTGAAATTAATTTGAAAATCTGAAATCGGATATTTATCGGTTTGCCTTAAAAATAGAACGAACGACAAATTTAAGTTGGTTTAGTTTCGCCAGTTCTATCTCTTATATTATCCAATTGAAACCCAAAAATCCATCGTCTACTTACGTTACCACGAAACTTCTTGTCAAGCAGAATAATCTGCCTGACGGTGAGATGATAACCACGGCTATATTTATTACAGAATTACCTCGCGTGAAAACCTTCGCCTGTGAAATGACCTCTCTCTGGTTTAGGTTTCCCAAGAGAGTTTAGTACTGGGTTCAGCTGGGCATAAAAAGGTTCACAGAGGCTCGTTCGTTTCGTATAATTTCAGAGGCTTTTGTACATTATTTAATTTTCTATTTCTTATATAAGCCGATAGCGTATTGTCGATATTGTGATACGCATTTGAATGTATTTTCCTTTATGTCAAGAGTTAAGTTAACGATTTTCGTTTCGTAAACCCCTCGGAGTTCACCTCACCGGAGCCATCAATGAGCTGGTTACTCAAACCGACTACCGCACGGTGTTTTGTCACATCTGGGGAATCTGGTGGGTCTTAGAAAATATATTATAGGCGGACATTGGCCACCATCAAAGACGACCCTGACGTATTGTTGGGGATCAAAACATCCACTCCCCTATGGCATCTAGGGTACTAGCCGTCACCCTAGGCCGGCATTGATAGGACGAAGGAAGGCTCCAACTGTTGTATCATAGTGACTGTCTATCTAACAGGACATGTAGATACTCGTACTTTCCTTTTTCTCAATTCACATTTCCATATTACCGTAATTTTGTGATGAAATTACATTTAAATCACGTTCAGCCTGAACAAACTCATCCAGGGCCTTCGAAGTAAAATCCTTAATGGCTAAAGCAAATAACCCCCCATCGACACGCGCCCGGTTATCACGGAACGCTGATTACGTCACGATACATTGCGTCCTTTCGCCGGGCGTGCGTGACTGCGACGCGACACGAATATCTTGTCGGCGGGAATGGATTAGGTATAGGGCCAAGTATGTTTGATATCGTTAAACTTTTGCTAAAGTTTCGTGTGTAGTTACTAGTTTAGATAAGGAAATGGGTGGGCGATTATAAAAGGGCTGAGTTTTTATTGCCAGTTAGTTTTGCTGCGAGGTCTAATTTATTGCATTGTGAATCTGGTGGTTCATGTAAAGAAAGAAGCAGAAGCCTTAGTTTTGACGTTCGTAAATGAACAATGCTTATCCAAATAGGGGTCCGCTTTACCAGTCCTAACTGCGGATTTGGCTGGACCTCGATATTTTCCGTGAAGCGACTGCCATCTGACCTCCACAACCCAAAGGTGACATTAGGCGATATCGAAGTATTGCAGCTAGACCGTTGTTGTTGGACTTTTTAGGGCTGTTACAAGATGTATTTAGGTATAACAACGGCTGCGCCGATAGCTCAGAATAGATTATAATCATATTAGTGCATGCACTGATCACTAATAGCATTCATGAGTATCTGCCTACTACCTAGCACGCAATTGAATTACTTCTCTATACGGTAACCTAATGAACTAGGTTTTGTCTCTTGAGGGTCTATAAACAGTGATACCTACTATTTCACAGGGCCCTGTTTAGGTTCACACAGTGTGAATATTGTACCTAATATGTGTTACGAATTATTGTACATACATAAGAAACACTTTTGAGGATCGAAATAAAATGTTTTTCTTTCTTTTTTCTTCTTTATTTCTTCTTCTTTCTTTCTTCTTCTTTCTTTCTGATTCCTTGCTCCCAATAGAAGATTTTATAAATATTGATTGATATGAGAAAACAACTTGTTAAGTTTGAGTTGAACTCGCGCACTGAGGGTCCCGTATAAAACTGAATAGAGGTACGAACTTATGTAACATAAATTGCAATATTTTTTTATAGCGTTGATTTTTTTAAAGCTGTAAGAGGTAGTATTTGGTATCTATAAATTTCAACTTGACCCATCCAGATATTCAACTACATCTACATCCACGGGTGCTGCAACGCACTCGAAACGTCGTCGGCACAAGTGAATTCCATACTAATAATTAATCGCGATAAGTCCCAATATCGCAAAAACTATGAGCATCCACATATTCTATATGTGGATGCCTCATATTATATACATACATAAATGTAAAATTTACCGTAAAATTGTGTGTGTTGCCATAAATTCTTATAAAACTTTGAAAAGATTTGTTATCGGCGAAAACTTTTAATTGGCATTCATTATGTTACATGATTTTACTTAATGTAGGTGACATTAAGTAAAATCATGTTCAATTCATTAGCTGTAAGTTTTCCGAAAATGTAAAAATAAAATAAAGCTTTTGACAGACAGACGGCCAGACAGACAACGAGTGATCCTTAAACGGTTACTTTTTTCCATTTGAAGTACGGAACCCTAAAAAGGAAATTTCAAGTATAGGAGGGAACTCCGACACTTTCAAACGAGTGGACTAAAACAATTAAGGTGAAACAAATCGAACAACGTCCTTTGAATATTCATTACATTAAATTAACAGCTGTATCGAAATATTTCCACCAGACTGGTTTGATTCATTCTAGTTGTCGACAATGGCCCTTTGAATCGGAACGAACGTCCGAATCCACGACATCTCCTGTGATCGTTCAAACAAAAATAACTTATTGAATGCGAGAGAAACACTTTTTCATTGGCAATTCGATTTATATTACAAACTTTCATCGTGTGCTCTTAATATTTCCGTGAACCTTATTCCAACAAAATAAGGTATAATTTATCAAGTTATAGTTGTAATAAAAGGGAGGCTTTTGGTAAATATGTTAAGTCGTTTGATCTAGACTGTGACGGAGGTCGGCCGTTGGGCACGATAAACCTTATAAAGGAACTGCCATGTTTGATATAATACCTTTGTTGCTATTACTTTTACTTATTTTCATATATGTAGCTACTTATTTGACTTTCTTCCTTAGGGATTTGTCAAATTGTTGTTTAGTTTTCTTGTTAACAATATTGTTTGGCGGAATTTGATCTTGATTGTGTATAAATAGGAATTAGACTTTGAACGTTCACGTTTCATGATTTTCAATTGTTTGCAAGATTTAAAGCGATGGGCTTGAGGCACAAGTCAAACTCACCTGCAAGTCGTATTTGCTAAACATTGGATGAATCCCTGGAGCAGGCTTTCTTCTCGAGGTTTGGAAGGTCAAGTGACAGCCGCTACTGGAAAATATTACCGATTCTGAACATAGATTTTCTTAGCCCAAGTTTTTTTAAAATTTCCAATACATAGGCAAAACTAATTTACTTTTCTCTATCTCTTTCTTAATCGATTTCAATAGTTGGTAAATACTTTAAAATTTCATTCCAAAACTAATTTACATTACAATGTAAATTAGTTTTTGAATGAAATTTTGTTTATAGGCGTGAGCATTATGTACAACGTAATGCTCACGCCTATTTCCCTAAGGAGTAAGGTAGAGATAGCATCCCGCCATTTGCTTCTAACCTTACATCGCGAGCTTTCTCTGTTGTCACTATAACTTTTATACAAGCCGGTTTCGAGTATTTTGACCTCCTTACCAATTTGGCCAGTATGCATCGCGAGGTCGACCTCGGCTGGCCCGCTTATTCGTCTATACCTTAAATACCTGCGGGTCAAAAAGGGAAATTCCGCTAAAAATGAGTAACTTTATAAATCCCAATAAATCTCAAAAGATTGAAATCGATTTAGAAAGGAAAGAGAGATCAACTTCGGGCGGGACTCGAACCCGCGATCTTTCCCTTACAGGGGGAATGCTCTGACCGCTAAGCCGCCGAAGCCCGCACGAAGCTGATCCAAATTCTTTTATTCAACCGTCTTTGCGGCGACGTTTTCCTACTAAATCGATTTGAATAGTTAGCATAATAAATGCTTCAAAATTCCATTCAATCTCAATAGATTACTATAAAATTCGTATAATGGTTAATCATGAGCAGAAATCACAATAATGTATTTACCAAGCAAATTCCAATTTCGTGTAAATTTCGCATGTAAGTACCTTGCCTTTTTAGACCTGCTGGGGTATCATTCTTTCTACGGCCCACCTTAAAAACCATCTTAACATACCCTTTTCAATCCTCATTACACCATTCTCTTTCAGGCCACACTTTTCTCTAATCTCTGTATTTCTTTTTCCATCAACCAACCTTACCTGAGTTACCTGTCAGCTAACTAATTTACAATTTTATATTCTTATCGATACTTCAGTTAAACTTACCAAGTCTTTCTGGTGTGCAGTTTATTTAGCAACCAAGTAAGTCCGGATTAAATCCCGGGTAGAACGCCTTAGTTTTGCGCGCTATATAAATATTGACCGCAGGATTACCTTAGTCGG
This sequence comes from Eilema depressum, assembly GCA_914767945.1. Lineage (NCBI taxonomy): Eukaryota > Metazoa > Arthropoda > Insecta > Lepidoptera > Erebidae > Eilema > Eilema depressum. The sequence goes on from OU612021.1 coordinate 22,063,749, forward strand.
GAATTGAAAAAAAAATTGTAGCTATTTGATTACCTATAATTTGTGCTTGACTGTACTAATTATCAGTTGGAGCACGGGACCTTGCAAGTCCCCGTGCTTCACTCAGGTGGAGTACCTAGGTGAAGCACGGGTCCGGACCCCTATATACGGTAAGATAGTTGGATATAGGCTCAGAATGCAGAACAAGTATAGTTTGTTCTGTATTCTGAGAATATAGGACACAATTTTAACAATAAATTAAATTATTGATTAGTCTATATTAAAATTTAATCTTAGCTTAATATAAGCTGAAAAATTTGTAGTTAGAGAGCTGAAGACAGAAGAGGACTCGCCACACTCAGGAACTCATCATCATCTTCATGGAGACGTATTTTCTTAATTGCATCCGAGACCAAGGTGACCTCAGAGCTCCCTCCGGCTCTTCCTCTTCCACTTCGAGACCATTTGCACGCATGTCACCCTCCACAACACCAAGTCAGGACTTCTTGGGCCTACCCCTTGGACCTGGACCCGGCAGGGGTACCACTACCAGGCATTCGCTATCCACGTAGCCTCGCGGTTGCCGAAAATTGGTCTCTTGAATTTTTGTATACTTTTGTGTTCAATATAAAAAATAGAAGCGGGTATATTTTTTTCATGCTCGAAATCCCCACGGATTATACCCGTGCCCCCACCCCTATAGCCGGCGGGAGTGGTTATGCGTATACTTGACTGTACACTGCATCCTAATTTTCGTGGAAAGTGGGTGGATTATGAAATACGCCGCAAGTCGTTCTCTTGAGGAAATTAATTTATTTGTCTTTTTAATTTGAAATATACAAATGAAATAATTTATAATGAGGTGCACGAGTCAGCTTCTCAATTAAGAGGCCAAGATAATGAATTTTTGTTTGAACAATTTGCGGACATAAACAAGAAAGGATATTAATTTTATATTATTGTATTCCGGAAGCGCCTTTAAGGGCTTTCTAGGGGCTCAAGTTTATAAGGAACTCAAAAGTTTAAAGGTAATTGTTTAAATTTTAATTACTCTTCTAATGTACGGGGGATACTTTGTATTTATATTCCCTTGATTAGTTGTACAATGCTGTTGTTTTATCTTTAACTTCTGAATAATATAATGGAACAGTATTGAAAGAAAGTAAATGGCGTAGCGGTAGTGAACGCGGCCGCTACGCAGGCTTTCGATTTCCGCTCAGTGCAAATATTTATATGCATGAATATGGGTATTTGCATTGGTCTGGTCGTGCCTCGGAGAGCACGTTAAGCCGTCTAAATAATGATAGGTATACTTGAGGGTACCTTTCCAGTTGATTTTCTGCCTTTCATTTTCAATACGTCCCTGCTACCATCTAGCCTTTTAGTTGAATAGACCGAGAGAGTGGCCCTCGAAGACTTTCAACTGCAGACATTGCATAAAGGCAGTAAGAATAGCCCGTGAAGCTTGTTGATTGCTGGCAAAACTAATTGGATCCTTTTGGTAATTAAATATGAATTAGAATCAAGATATATGTCTGTCTGTGTCGCTTTCGTATACTTTTATCATCGTCGTTGCTATGCTCCTGTGAGATGAACCTGGAGAAATGTATTTACCTGGACGCTCTGACTGTGGTGCACCTCCGCAGTCGATGGACCACCTCTTGTCATGCCCATTTTACCCTTATACCTGCACAATTGCCGACCTGAATAAGGTGACGGAGGATGCGTTCAATGTCGCAAAGTTTTGGGCTGAACACATCCAGATATTTTAAATTGTTGCCAGTGACACGAGAAGAAAAGGAATCATATTTTTTAAGGAATAAAATAACTGCAAGGTCGCTTCACAAGGCAGTATAAATAAATTAATGAACCGGCTTCTAAATAATTTGAATTCTCAATTGAAACCACACTGAAACAGGAATGATGTGACGTAGGTAATATTGCGCAGTTGTTGACAGTTAATTGTGTACTTAACGTAATACGCAAAATGGATCCGCAAAAAGTGACATCTGCCGTTTGATAAACATTAATAATGTTACTTCTAAGAATATGCTATATCGAGGTCTTATATTAAGTTTTTGTAACGCTTTACTGGTGTCTTATTTGTCATAAATATTTTAGATTAGGTACAAGTTATAAGTATCACTGTTTTACTTACTGCGTGTAGTCAAGAAAAGTTTCTTTTGAGAAACAAACATGGGTCTCAGCTTAATTTGCACCACTCCCACCAGGTAAAAATCATCAAACTCAGCATACCCATTTAACTTCAATTTACAATCTTTGAAAATAATCGTTGTATCAACGGGTAATGTGGTCTCTATCAACTAAAGTGTATGTATCGACAAAATGAATTTCATTAAAACGACCACTGATTGTCAACGGAACTTCTTTTTTTTATATCGGAACCTTCTTTTGTTAACAAAAGGTTCTTCTTTTGTAAACAGTATACCTACATTATTTTATTACACCATTCTTGTACAATAGCAAGCTAAAATCAGAATGATTAGGATACGATATCGTTTTAAATATGGACGAATCACTTACCAAATACATATCCAAATAATACTCGAGAGCAGGAGCATTACTTCATAATAATTACAGAAATATCCAAAATCAAGTAAGAATTTTATACATCAACGTAAACGTTTGAGCATTGTGCCAAGAGAACAAAGTACAAAATTCCTTTTATCTCTGTTCAACTGTACTAATTTAATTGGGAGCTAAAACGCATGTGCGTTTACATTTCCCGTTTATACCGATTTTCAAAAATTTCCACTGGCATATCCGATTGTGCTGCTGTAATTTACTTACGGATCGTTAGCCTGACAGCTAACAACAGCACTCGGAATACATAACACATACTACATAATCTGAAAATAATATTGGCATCCGCATTTTATAATGTATGTCTACTTTGATTCTTATGTAGGATATCCCAGACTATAAATACAATTTTAGTATGATAATATCGATTAGCCCTCTCTGGAATGTTTCGTAATGAAATAGAATTATTGAAAAAAAGTGTCAAAAAAGGTTTGTATAAGATTAAGATTGTAGTGGTCAAATAAATAAAGGTTGCCTGGCAGAAATTGCGTAAAGCGATAAGGCCGCCCTTTGTACTGCTCCTGTTTTCTTAATTTCTGTATCAAAATATATAGCGCAGGATGTGGCTACGACAATCTCACCTCCGTCCACAGACGGCCCACAGACGGCGTGAGTTTTAGTCGTTTCAAGTCCGACATAACTTTCTCCTCCGGCTCCGGGCGGCGGCGGGGGAGGTATCCGTGGGGATTTTTCACACGATAAAAAAATAGGGATGTGACGTATATGACACTTTAAGACTGACAGCGAATTGCCATTTGTCTAGGGGGTATATTTTTTATCGCAAACGCATTCTTTACTGAATTTACACTTTACCGATAATTAAATTAGGCTTCCTGTATCAGACAGTTCGAGATAATACATATGTCGAATACGGCAATCATTATGTAACATAATTGATTGGATTGCTGTTAATGGTTTAATTTGCTGTCAGAAGTGATTTTCAAATGAACAGGCCTTACCATAAACCTTAATGTCACTTTGTAATGTCATATAAATATATTGGATTACAAAGTGACAATTGCAGCAGATGGTAGGATGACAGCAGTTCAATTATTGACCTGTTTTAAGAGTTCATGGTATGGGCCCTGAATCATAATAATGTACTGTCAGAAATTTACACGAATATCACTCATAGATTCATATTATTATAGTATACTGATTAAAAGAAGACCCTACTTATTGCAATCATTTTAAGTAAAGATCAAGTTCTCCTTTTTCTATTGATTTGATTTGGAAACGTATTAGTTATTATTTCTTTCCACACTACGTGATATATTTTCAGTTCACTCGTAAAAGGCCCTTTACAGTATTCGCACGTGTGACCTATTTAACCTTGGGTAATTGAATTTTCAGGCTGAGAAAATTTTCCGATTTGGAGAAATCAAGGTGCCTACTAATGGCTGCTCTGTCTGTTACTACGTTTCAATATTCAGATTACGTTAGCAGAAATATCTTTAACAGTGAATAGATAGTAAAATTGGATTTACGATTAGTCTTTACTCATAATAACCTTTTATATTCCTTTACTCTTATTTTATTCTCACCTTGAAGATGGTCTATGCATTCGTAATGATTTGTGTTGTGATGAATTTCTTGGTGACAACACCGAAAATTATCTTCTATTAATTGCACTGCGTAAAAAATGGATAAAAGGAAAATTAAATGGCTAAAATGTTAGTAGAAGAAAAAAGTCGGTTAAAAATAATAGAAAGGATCAAGATTAGAATTCTTTAGTAAAAACTTTTAGGTTATTCAATCTTTGATTAAAGTGCCCATAATTGTTAAGTTTGTTTTGGAGGTTTTGCATAATTTTGTGCCTAAAGTAAACATTGTTATCTCGTTAATTTTGCCCAGAGTACAAACGTCACAATTGATTAGGGTCTTTAAATATTTATACATTCTGTCAGAGCGCAATTTTCAGACGCAGGTAATTTACCCTTGAGTCTAATTTAAAGCTCTTAGGAGCCTAATAAATTATTTTCTGAACCCTTTACAAAATTCCCATTAAAATAACATAAGAATTTGTACAACAGTTGTACCTCAATTTACATAAGGTTGACTGACGTTACAATGTGTCGACTAACATTATTGCGGGACAAATAAACGTGTAGCAGATTATTTTGTAATAAAACTCGGATAGTAATAGCCGTTATTGCTTCAATGTTACCCAGTTAGCAACCATACAACAGTTAGGAGCAAGCGTAAACAACATTAACATTAAATTAAAATGCGTTTAATACGATTATTTCGGGGTAATCAGGGCGAGTGGTCCGAGATGGGGCGAGAAGGTCGAGATAAACCGGATAACCGGGTATTGGGACGAGTTGGCAAGGGAGTGTGGCACGCTGATAGGGACGTGACACGGGCATTACGAATACTAAATTAGATAGGTAATATTGTGTATTGTTTTATTTATTTAATCCGGTTTACAAATATGGACGTCAATTAGTGCAGTGTTACGAAAGAATACATGCATACGTAATCACACCTTTATCCCCGGAGGGTTAGGCAGAGGTGAATTAATCCTCACATTTCACCAATCATTGTATTCGGTCCCACGTAATAGGGGGTGAGCCAATTGCCGTAATCCGGACACTATTGTTGACTCGAGCCATGCATCTAAGGCTGAATCTAAGAGGTTTTGGTCAACACATCCCGCTTAAAACTTATCCCGCGGGATAAGTTGTCCACATTAATATTTTTATTATTTTTCTTTGGTCAAGTCATCCCGCTTTACAGAAAAGGTAAACTGTATTGTTTTATTTGAAATATTTGTACATTCGTGAACAAAAGTGTTTGGGGGAAAAATTATACACCCATAGCTTAGGCTGTATATTATATCTGTTTGATGTTAAACAGCCTTATCCCTTAGTCACCTTGTACGACGCCGCATGGGAAGAGATAGGGTGGCCCAAATTCTACTCTGCCGGGAACCACGAGAATACGATAGCGTATACTCGTAAAATACCAACAAACATAGATTTATACTATAAACATTATGTGCGCAGCCTAATAAGAACCCACTCAACACAGATTTGTTTGAAGTTTCAGGCAATATAGCAACGAAGTGCAATCAATCGTAAATAATAATTTCGGCACAAGATTAATATCACTCGAGTAGACAGACAAAACTTTGTGTACTAACATTTTGATTTGAACTAACAATTTGTAACTTTTAATCAAGATTATTGAACAATAACATCGCTGTTGTATTCAATTATGTAATTGAAATCTAAGTACTTTCGGTTTTTTGACTTGGTTTACAGAAAAAAAGTATTTTGGCAATCACTGTTGTAACAAAATAATTTAATACACCTTGTATCTAGTTTATTTACTAACTACACCATATCTTTTGTTTTTATCACATTACTGTCCATCCCAAGGTTGCCTGGAAGAAATCGCTTCCAGCGATGAGGCCGCCCATTGTACATTGAACTGTAACATGCTACCTACTTGTACTACTGTAAATCTATTGGTGGTGTACAATAAAGAATTATCTATCTATCTATCTAACTCCTATAATTCCCCTCTGGAGTAGACAGAGGCAAAATTCTACCAGATATTACAGATTACACAAGCTTTTCATATTGACATTAAACCTAACTAAACTAGCTGACCTGAAAAGAACGTATTTTTGTATTTATTCGAGATATTTGTACATATTTTGAGAATGACAGCAGAAAAACACATTGATATACCGTGTATTTACTTTTTTCATTCGTTCATACATTCTTTGAGTCTTTTCCTAACTCAGTTGGAGTCTTTCTTTCCAGTCTAACTGTGATGCGGCTGAACTTCAATATTTTCTGTGAAGCGACTGCCACCTGACCTCCACAACCAAATGGTGAAATCGAAGTTCTGCAGTTAGACTAGTCGAACTGTTTTAAGGACGCCAACCACCCGTAACAACTGCCATAATTGTATGTATAGCAACTGTAGCCGATGAATTAGCGTGCTCTCCAATGCACAGAAATACCCAGACCAATGCAAAAAGCCATTTATTTTTTATATAGGACACGTCAATTTGACTTCGCCTTGCATGATGGTAAGCTGAAGGCAAAGTCTCGGAAAAGAGGGTCACCATTATAGACACGTACCATGTTACAATGGTGGCACTCAGCTTGACGGCCTCATCAGATGCTTTTTCACGCCCCGCAGGACCTCGGACTATAGGAAAAGGGAAACACGTGAACTTCATTTCGTGATCCATATTCATGGATACAAATATTTGCACGAGAATCGAGTCCGCGTATACGCCTACGTAGCACTCGCGTTCACTACCACCACGCCATTGAAACTTTTGTTGAATACAAATACGTTCAATAAGATACAAATCTATGGTAAAAGGGATTTCAATGGGCAATCAAATCTCCACCATGCAATAAAACAAAACTGTACTCTAAAAGATGAATCTGCACAATTTATCTCAACCACTTTCAAGTCATCAAACTGAAAGGCGGTTTTAAATCAAGGCTTATTCGGCACGAACAGAACGCTTCAGAGTTTCGTCGAATTATTAATTTAGATTTTGACATTGATGACTTCCTACTCGGAACGATAAATTAAGTTAGTAGGGTAGAGACGGACAGAGTGATAATTTTGGCGTTTTGAATGTTCAAGTGTATCACTCAGGTAGTCTTGACTTGAATAATGCTTTTTGATTCAATGCGGTTTGGACGTAAATTGCGGCAAAAGATCACTATCTATCGAGCTAAATACTTGTTTACCATTTTAGAAGAGTTTTAAATATTATTTCATTGCAGATTTAAATTAAAAGAGTTTTTTAATTTCAATTACTAATATTAAATTACTTGTGTTAGGAGTCGGTAGTGTGATGGCCAGGATTCGAACCGACCTCCGATTCCATTCGGACCTCCAATCGTACGGCAGAATTCTTAACCACTAAGCTATTTAGTTTTAGATTTAGTAAAATCCACCCCTAATACAAAGCTTTCTATAGTTCCATCAATTTTCTTCAAGACTTTTTTATACTTGGACTTCCGACCTACAGAACAGAGAGATTCAAGCAGCGCAGAAGAGAGTTTGGTCTTCCTACTGACAGCACAAAACCGCTCCAAAGTTACAAACTTTATATATCCAGATATCGAGGTTTCATTCCCCGAGCGAAAAGTATATCAAATAAACAAATACCATAATCACGGACAAGAAATTACCCCTTAAGTAAAAAGCCTGGTTAAGGCCCAGATCGTTAAAATGCCGTAAATACCACTCTAAATTGTTGCATCGCGTTCAAAATGGACATAATTGCCAGACTGTTGTACTGGATACTGAAGCGCTATAATTATGCCAGTCTGAAGTTGGTAACTGGGGTTGTTTATTATCAACAGACTGAAAAGAAAATATTTTTACTCAATTAATTTCCTTGATGTTTCGTGAATTGTTATTTACTTGTTCCCGCAGATGTCTGAATGTTTTAGTAATTTTGTTGATACATATTAAAATTTTATGATTTACATTGTAAGTAGGTACTTAAACAATAATGTTAGCGGGAATTAACGCGATCATGGTATAGATAATAATAATAATAATAAATATTGTAGGACATTCTACACAACGCTTAGACGCATAGCTTAACTAGCTTGTGTTGTGGGTTCTAGAATGCGGATAAACATACTTAGATATTTTTTTTTTTGTAAATACATACATATTATACATATAAACACCCAGACCAATGCAAATATTCATATTTCATGCACACAAATATTTGCACTAAGTAGGGATCGAACCCGCGCCTCTTGCGTAGCGGCCGCGTTCACTACCGCTACGCCACAGAGGCAGTCAATAGATACATGTATACATACCTTTGATTTGCCTGATGACGTTTTGACCAGGTTACACCGGCCGTGGTCACAGGCTAATATCATGGAACGCAAAAGTTTAAAAGTTAGTATTGTAAGTACTTTCTGTTCTATACCATTATTTATATAATAACAAGGTACAATTTCTTAGTATCGATTTACACTGCTAAAACTTAATTGTTAAGACGCGATCGCGCGTTGTTCTGGTCAGGAAGGAAGAGAGTGGGATCAATTGAAATAATCAACAATTCTTTCGAAACACAGTGCAAATTGTAAATTTAAATAAACACACAACAACACGTACTACGCAATTGGTATGTAGGTACGATACAAATTGTCACCGACAGCCGAGGATTGTTTCAAACGGCGTGGTATTAACTCTAATGTTCATGTTACTGCACATGCGTGATAATGCCGAATTAGTATCTAACCGTGTTTGCAGAGGGGAAGTGGGTTTTAACGTGAGTGAAGCTTAAAATTTGGATAATTTCAGTGTTTTTGGGAGTTTCACTTCATGCAAGTAATTGTTGTATTGCTGTTTATACCGATTACAGTCGGTGGATTAATTATAATTATCTAGGTATACTAATATTATAAAGCTGAAGAGGCCGTTTTTGGTAGAACGCGCTAATCTCAGGAACTACTGCTTCGAATTGAAAAACTCTTGTTGTAATTCTTTAGATTACAGTAAGAGTTAGCATTTTGAGTTGATTTTTGTTTTCCCCTTGGAACTGTTTATAGCGATTTCTGTCGTTTTTAGTACTCATACCTTAAATGGTCTCGTAGTTTTTTTATCCCCACATGAAATAGGATCGATTGGCACCAAAAAAAATCTTTTGAACTTTTAGTATTTTCCTTTACGGTTCTTAGTCTTAAGTACCTATCTAATAATTATATAAAAATCAATGCCACTTTTCATTGTTATTTTATAACTCAAGAACAGCTGAGCCAATTTGGCTAATTTTAGTCTTGTAGGTAATATTCGTGGGTGTCCAGGGAAGGTTTAAAGGATGAGAAAATAGGTGCAGCGGGAACGTGAAAAATATGGCGGTACGAAGTTCGCCGTGACAGCTAGTTACTTCTAAATCTTAAGTTAAAAATATCCTAAAAAATTTAAGATAGACTTTAATTAGAAAATATTGTTTTGTTTTAGGTGTAGTTAGTTAGTATTATAATACTAACATTATCATCAATAATACGTACTCTTAACATTTGAAAAGCATCGAAATAATGTAATAAAAATTCACTGGCTAGATTCATACTTATACTTTAAATCCGAGTGCCGAAATCCTGCAAGTGACAAATGAGCTGAGCGTGAAATAGGTCAGTTCATCTTGACTTAGGACCTTATCTCGAGAGCCACGTACGATTAACTTGAACTTTGCCAAGTCCGGATTAGTGAGATGACTTTGCAGATACTTTAAATTGGTTAATTACGGAACTTTAAGTCCCAAATGAGTTTTATAATGAATGTCGGGATCAGACATTTTTTGGTGTAAAATTCTTGTTTTCAAGCCAATAACACTGTGTAATTGTGCAGGCTTTTGCTAGTATATAATACTCATGCTTTTCATTGTATTAAAGACTAGGTCTATACTAGTTTAAGGTACCTATTTCCATGTGTTTTTTATAAACTTTTTTGCCAGTTGATTGATACCTAAAGTCTTGATTGATAAGTTTATAAAGTTAATTTAGGTTGATAGAATTTACTCGGAAGGAGTTTAAGTTAAAAATACTTGTGAATTTAATAATTATGTATTGCGTCTACCCTGGCTCTCGGAGAGACGAAGAGATGATTTGTATTCATACAGTTAAATCTCAGGAAGTGAGTTACTTTCAGCTAAGTAGGGCGGTGAAAATACTGTAGTTAAAGGATAGTGAGAAAACAGCTTGAGAGAACACAGACGCTTGTGAGAACAGCCCGCAGTGTAGGCTATGTGACAATCTGTGTTGCCACATCATTAGTCGGTAGTTTAGTAGTTAAGGAATTCATTAGCCTTACGAACTAGACTTTTCGGTTTAGAATTCTAGCCATTGCGCTACCGATGTAAAAAATAGTAATTTAGTTTTTTTAGAGGAGTTAGAGGAATTACTAGCAATTCGGTTACTTTCAATAAAGAGCAAAAATAACAATATTCGTTATTTCTTTTCAAAATTAACGTTATTCTCTAAGCGAGTGATCTTTCTAATATCAACAAAATAACTATAGCACAATGTTAAACAGTCCTTAGGGCAGTTTGCGGCGAGGCGAATGTGCGAGGCAACACATTGGTCCTGATTCCTCAGAGAGCATGTGAGCCTCATCGGCCGGCTGGCCTTTATTGGTCGGCGAGTTTATCTCCCGAAAGTGCTATAAATCTCTCAATTGTGGTTTGCCTTAATTGGTTGGCCAAGGTATTTAGTCGGAGCTATATGCTAGAGGGTGTTATTTTCAAAGGATACTTCAGGGTCATTCGCTTGTGGTCTCGGCTTTGTACGATTCTTGGTGAATCCGATGCTATACCTCTTCACACTTACATGACTAAAGGTATGATTCTGAAGCTGACCGCATACGATAACTGCAGACGCATGTAGCAGATACAGCGTGCCCATTACTTGTTAAACTTCGAAACGGATAAAAGGAACCATTGAGAATCCGCAATGAATTACGCGTATTTGCTGCGTGCGTCTGCAGTTGTCGTATGCGGTCACCTTCGGAATCATTATCATTATAATGATGTGATTCTGTTTATATTATTTATACTTTTGGTACGAGTCAATCTAGTGAGTCTGGCAGACACTAAATAAGGGTCCATTCAGTGTTTTGTCCACAAAAATCACCGTCTGCCAGGATTTTTTTTTTTACTATAACATCAATTTGACTTGGCCTCGCTTGATGGGAAGCTAAAGGCAAAGTCTCGGAAAAGAGGGTCACCATTACAGACACGTACAATGCTACAATGGTGACACTCAGCTTGACGGCCTTATCAGATGCTTTTTCACGCTCCGCTTGAAGGACCCGGGACTGTAGGAAGAGGGAAACACGTGAACTGGTAAGGAATTTCAGGTCTTAATGGTGCGGCAGAGGAAGGAGTCGCTATTCGCTATTTCCAAGTTCTCCTCACACAAAACTTGTTAGTACCAACAACAATTCATAACTACCTAAGCGATCCGTATTTTTATTATAAGAACCCGGAGTTTTCCCAAGAGGCACAACACGTTTGTAGCATATTATGTTGAAGGCAAGTTAGCGCAATGTTCAGGCAATAACATGATACGAAACATATTTGCCCCACGGGTCCATTTGGCCAAAAGGTAGAAATCGAAAATAGGTGGCGAAACGAACTGTGAATGTATTTGCGAAACCCTTTCATGAATGTATGAATTTTATTATTGGTTGTTTGTACTGTTGTAAATAAGAACAACAGCCCCCGAATGAATCTGTCTTGAGACGCTCTTTGTATAAAATGCTTGTGTAAATTTGTATATTCGTATTTACATTTTATTATTGAATACAAATGTGGTCTTTACAAAATATACTGAATTAATTAAGATACTTATAATAAAGTAACGGTTTTGAATAAATCGTAACTTTAAAATTATTATTAGCACGGTAATTCGGGCTGAGTTCTCTAAAATACCGATGGCCGTTGGAGCAAACAAATCCTAGAGAGAAGCGAGAAGGCAGACGGAAGGTCCCCCTAACCAGATGGACTGACGACCTGAAAAAGTAGATAGACTAAAAGCTAGAACAGACTGGATGATGAAGGCGGAGGATCGGGAGCAATGGCGCACTATGGGAGAGCCTATTGACCTATTGTCACACATTAATTAATTGAAACAAAATGTAAAACAACAACATTTTTACAAATCTTATAAATCTTAAAGCACTATAAAAATTGTCTACAATAGTCTTACAATAATTTTACAATAGTCTTACAATAAACTTGCAATAGTCTTGCAAAAATCTTTCAATAGTCTTACATAGTCTTGAAATAGTCTTGCAATACTCTTACAATAGACTTACAATCGACTTTGTATTTCATAAAATTTATTTCGAGCATCAAGTCTAAGGCAAGAACGGATAAAGTGAAAAGTTCAACGTGTTTGTTTCAATAAACTTATTACTCTAAGCAATTTGTTACAAACAAATCGTTTCTGAAACGAGCCGTTTTGGTTATTTTAACTCCAAAATATTTCAACATTGAAATCGAAACTTGGCCAGAATTGATGAAATTCCCAAGCCTTTATTAGTGAAATACGAGCGGCTAGTCATCTAACTATTCCATGACCTCACTAATTCTTAACATGGGAGTTAACGACCCGTAGAACCAACTACTAATGCATCAAGGAATTACTACAATATAACAGTCTTCATCATGACGAATGCTTTTAATGTTAATGATAGTATGTGATAGCTCAGCGGTTTCGTATCACTTCATTTTTCATAAAAACCTTTTGTTTGTGAGAGCAAGCTTGGGAGCAGTTATTATTTAGAAAAGAAAATGCATTTTCTACAATTTTATATGAAACAAGGTACAGTTATCTATGACGAATGTTAGTAAGTTTATAATCGAGTTTGTTTTGGAGTGCCTTTTAAGTAAATTGATTTATGTGGGTTTTGGGAATACTATAAAATATTCACATATATCTCGAAGTTATAATAACATTTATATTTATCACGAAATTTTCAAACAGCATATAATGGATCTACAACTTCTATTATTATACAACAGATTGTTTACGAAAGGGTCCCTTTTATAAAAGGGTATATTGTAAAACATTGACTTTGTGCCGTAATTAGATAATTAGATTTGATAGCTTGAATTATATTCAAAAGGTTTACCCAATATCATAAACAAAATGATAGCTAAAAATCATAAAGTACTAAATAATTGGACATCCTGAACATCGTTTCTTTTTGTAAACAATTTCAGCTTTTTAATGCAATTACCAGCTTAGCCTATAAATAACAAACTAAACAAATATAAGGAGTTGAATTAGAGTAATTGAAAGTAATTGCATCATAATATCTATGGAAGATAGGCCTTGGATAAAACTTCTGGTAATGAGAGCAGGCATATTGTCTTCTCGTTGATCAATTTAGTAAAAAGCACTATATTCTATAGCTTTGTAGTAAACTAGACAGCTGACGGATAAGTTTTTCGTAATACAAGATATGACAAACACAAATAAAACATATTATTGAACAAACTGAACAAATAACAAATGGCTGCCAAGCAATCAGTCATCCCGCACACTAACGTAACGAGCAAAGTTTTAATTCTGTAAGCGAATACTCAAACGAATGTGACTGAGCAGAATTCCTGAATCTGTGGGCGCATGGACGGACAAGTTTGTATTTTCGGATATGCCAAATATAACTAAATGTTTTCAAGCATAAAGTATGGAACATCTGGAATGCGAGGACGTTGATTTTGATTAGATACTATGTATATTGAAATAATAATATTATTATTTATTAGAAGCATTGAGGACCCTTATTAGGCTTGGCCAAACTATAAACGTCACTACGTGCGTTCAGTCGACACATTTAAGTTGGTTAAGTTTTACGCCAGTTCTATTTTTTATGATAAACAATGGAAATCGACAGTGTATTTAAGTTATGACTGCGTTTGAAACGCCTTGTCGTTTTATACCACCCGTGCGGCTCGGAGGTGTTGCACTCGAACGAGTGTATCAATTCAAATACCTGGGTCACCTGGTCGCCGCCGACCTCAGAGACAATGCTGATATCGATCGGGAACGGAGGGCTCTGTCCGTCCGAGCTAATATGATAGCTCACAGATTTGCACGTTGCTCACCACAAGTAAAAATTACTCTTTTCAGAGCCTACTGTATGTCTTTTTACACGTGCAGTCTGTGGGCTGACTACACTCAGAAGGCGTACGGGGCCCTTCGGGTCCAATACAATAACGCATTCAGGAGGTTGATGGGACTGCCCTGGCGCTGCAGCGCGTCAGGCATGTTTGCTCAGGCGCGAGTAGATTGCTTCTACACTACGATGCGGAAGCGCGCTGCCTCACTCGTGCGCAGGGTCAGGGCGAGTTCCAACTCCCTCCTGAAAATGATTGCTGATAGGGTGGATTGCTTGTACAGTAAGCTTCAGAGAAAAGGGACCCCCCTTGATAGTGACATGAAAGCATTGCAGTTTTTTGAAACATCGTGTATATGGAATGTTGGTCTTGTGGTTATGACCGATGCTTTGTGGATACGATAAGCGGGGGTTCAAATCCTCGAACACAAAGTTCTCTTTTTTATTCATATAATTATTTTTTTATTCTCATAAGCACTTTTTGTTAATTATTATTTAGGGAATCAAATTTTATAGTAGGTAGGTCATACCTAATAAATAGGTTTGTAAGAAAAGATAGGCTTGTTGCATAAACAATATTAAACACCAATGCAAATTACCACGAATTATAAAGTTACCTTCAGTCACAGTTTAGTAAATAAGGCAAAGAAGTATTCTAATTGCAACCTTAGCGCGCTGTCACAGATATTCAAATACTATAGCCGCAACTCATACAGCAGATAAGTTTTTGGAGTAAAACATGACGGTAGTGCAACAATATTGAACTAAACGAGAAATCTATACTAATTTCAACCTTATCTTTTAGTCAAAGTTACTATTATCACATGGTGTAGTTGAAATTTAAACCTTAAGCACAGATTAATAAGGTATAGAAAATTACACCGTAATCAACTTTGTTCGATAAAATAGGAGTCATATTTTCGCCATTATTATCAAGTGAATCGTTAGCCTAGTGGTATAAGGCACGGTCTAAGTGATCGGCTGGCGCTGGAGATGCGGGTTCGTATCCTCAAATAGCACATAAATTAATGTGGCATCTTTTTGTGAGTATATTGTATCTTGTTATACAATTGAGTCGAAAGACGAAAAATATCAGAAAAATTTCAAATAAATGAACATGCAAATAAAAGGCTGCAGGCAGCTCAGCGACGATCGCATCACGTGACGTCATTCGTGAGTCATGTGACACGGCCGGCGCAGGCGGCAATATTCTTTAAGTATTGAGGGGGTCTGTTTTCTCTGACGCTGACTGTACATGAACCATTGCTGCAATCTACACCTTCCAATAGTTAATAATTTAAGAAAATATTGATATTGATGATTGATGTCTGTAATAATGATATTCTATGAGTGTATTAAAATTTGCTTGAAATAAATGATAAATAAATAACAAAAATAACAAAAACATGAAGTACCTATTCTATATACTTATTTTCACCGTAAATATCGTTTGTAAATTGTTTTTTGTTAGTGTGCGGCACCTTTTATAAATTAATGCTGACGGAATCTAAATTATAATACATCGTAAAAAGAAAACATAATTTTTCATTTCAAAAGTGATTGCAATCAAAATGTAGTTAATTTTTAGCATTCAAATAAATATACAGACCTAATACTACTTATAATATTATAATACTTACTATTAATTCATGAAATACAAATACGGTGATCCCTCAAAGTAAAGTTTGCAACAGACAGCCCAAGAAACTTGGACTGACAGTTGCGAACTTACATATTATAATAGTTCTCTGCAAGTGGCGGGCATACATAACGGGTAAGTCATTGAACTTCCAGACATCATCAATTCAATGTATGTTAGGGTGACCCCAGCCGACCTATCCATTTACATTTGTCTTACATATTGTTTTATGATTACTAGACTCTAACAAAGTCAAAAGAGAGCGTTATGTATTTGATTTGTATGTGTCCTTTGCATGTGTGTGTATTTAGGTCCGTCTTTATGGACTTGTTATAATTCAACGACTGAAACCATTCTCTTGAATCTCATTAGATTCATCTTTATTGCCCGAGTGTTATCGTCTAAAGTTAAATTAACAACTTTTCCAAAACTTCAGTGTTAAATATAGGCATGTTTTTAAAAAGTACCACAGTTATTTTTGGTTTTTGTAACTACCTACTCCATCACAAACTACTTCATACATACTCGTATTTACATGCATTTTTAAACTATACTTACTACATCACCTTTGCCGATAGATTCTCTTACCTGTACCTACATTTGCTCTTCTTATCAACTGAAGACGTGAGGGGATGAAGGCGGTATCTGACAATCTCAAAATATTGACATAGTGAATTTCGAAGCTTTAATACTTCATTTATAACAGTTTGCACAATAATCTGACACGTCATACCTAGTTATCCGTAAATGAAGTATCAAAGCTTCGAAGTTCACCATGTCAATATTTTGAGATTGCCAGATACCCCCTTCATCCACTCACATCTTCAACTATAACAACACATAGACCCAATCTCAATTGGGTTGATAATTCTTTCATATTTTTTCTGCTACTTGCAAGTCTCGCTACCGTACATTAACTAAGGGCCGACACGCCATTACGACCCGACAGGCGTGCCGTCTTCGGCACCGACTGATCGCACACAAAGGAATGTAGCGCACCACTCACACGATTTGCTCCACGACCTACAATATAAATCTTATCTTTACGTCCTTGAAAAATCACCTTTTACTGTTCAACTTTTCTACAAAACATATAATATTACTTTACCCTTCATTGTTACCAAATACCTTTTTGTTACCACCATCGGAGTATTCCTGTTCTTCCTCAAGCAATATGTTTCAATTTGTCGGTAAGTAGTAAGTTTGGGGAATCATGAAATTCTTAACAGGGTTCCAGTCAAAGAGTATGGTCGATATTAAATTTTTGTGACGTGTTCTTCCCTTTGATAGATATATTGTGCCCTTGTCGTGTCTCACTTCGTCGTCAGCTTATTCCAATAAGTGTCGTAACATTTTTTTATCATGGACGTTCATGCTTGAGATATTATTTTTTGAGAATGTGTTCTTCCCAGCAAGTATTACATAGTTTTGTAAGTATGAATAAAAGAGAAGGCGTAAATGTATTATGTTTATTCAGTATAGAAATAAAATATCTATAACTTCTTTATACTGCTGAGGTAGCAAGTTAGTAATCATAATCTCAGCGGCTATCGTGGTTTGCACTTTGAAGTCCCGGGTCAGTTTGATGGTCAGTCATACACAGTCAACACCAGACCTGTAGTATAATAGAAAGGACGAGATGACTAGCACAAGCTGTAGTGGTTATAGTCATACTGCCACTATATTGAGATGATTGTACTTCCGCCGTAATAAAAAAATAGTGATTTCAATTTTGTTACAAGCAACATTTGTTACAATATTGAGCATACGCTATATGGTAACAATTTTCAACCGTCAGTCAGTAATAAATATCACTATCGTGTTGCATGTCGTGGCCCCAATCAATAATTGTATTATTTGATTTCATTTTCACCAATCCGATTACAAAGTACCTTTAAAATAAATATTTAGGCAAGAATGTGTTGGCTCGATTGGGGAAGTACCACCCTCAAATATAGACGTCAAGTAAGTGTATCTACTCACTGTATATAATATGTATATATTATAATATGTATAATTGGAGAGACTTTCTTTTTTATCCGACTGCCAAGGAGGGGTTATCTTCTTTACTTTCAATTAAATTTCTCTGTAGTTTCTACCTAGGCTCGTTGATACAAATCCTCAACACTGAACAATTAAATTCCCTTTAACCTACTACAGATTATCCCAAATAATTTGAATAATAGCCTGCAGGAGTCTGATAACTAAGTTACAGACACACTCCAAACCTTAATAAATTATCGTCAGTTTAGAGACGCCAAACCTAATAAGTTAACGTCAATAAAACAATATTATTATGTACGGCTAACCCAAACCCGGATTAGTTTTGAATTCAAGACTCTCTATTGGTATGAGTTAAGGTGCTTAAGTTTAAGTTCAAGAGTTATTGATTCAGAGAGACTTGCTAAGTCTACTGTAACGGTACAGTTGAATTGTTTTTTTTTTGTTTGAGCTATAAGATAGAAGCGAATACATTAAACTGCACTTACCTACTATACTACATGACTAAATTAGATATGAATATTATCATTTTGAATCCGAGGGTTTTGCTAGCCTACCTAGTGTCAACTATCTAATAAAGCCGATTGTCTAATCACGAGACACTATCACTTCCAACGAAATTTTGTAGAAACTACATTGAATAAAATTTTCAAGAAACAAAAAATACCTAATATTCTTCTTAACAACACTTTTACATAGTTCAGTAGTTTATCCGCTTTATTGTGTAACTTACATCTAAATACATTTTCAGGTATACAATACTCGACGCGGTCGAGACGTGATCCAACAATAATTATAATCGATCCAATGTCAGCTAGAAACTGAATTTTTATATTTGTCACTGTTTTATAACGTAGTAGCCTTTCTGTTTCTTTTTCAAATAATAAATGTACTTACTTCTACTGAAAATAAAAGATATTTGAGTTGGGATGATATTAGTATTGTTTCCAGAATATTCTACGTCATCTACTGAAATTTTGCACGAATTATTTAGATCACAACCGCTACCCAATTCTATTTACGTAACAGAAGTAATCAATACTACAGATGTTTATGCAAGTGAAGCATCAAGTGAAATGCAGTGAATAAATAATATAATTATTATATTCCAATATCTACGTTAAGAAATACAATACTACTCTCAACATGAATGGACCAACTCAGCTGAAAATTACCGCCTTGTCACTTACTTTTGGTTTGTCCCCTTTTCATTTCTTCCTTTCATTATTTTCACTGTCCATTCCTCTCTCCACTCTTTTTGATAACGTGAGTTTCACTCAGGTATTATAAGTCGTTATAGTCGATAACTGCTAAGCATTAGGTGGGCTAATGTGCCTGCATATTTTCATAATAAATATTGAAATAAATAAATAATAAAAATTAAAAAAAGACTTTGACCAGTAGTGTTGCATATGTCTATAGGCCAAGGTGACCGCTTCCCATCAGGTGGGCCGGGTGCTTGTCTGCCAACTTAGTGGTATAAAAAAAACCTAATTCTAGACAACTAGCATAAAAATAAATGTTTTCCCTATTTGATGAAATGGTTATTAATACATGTCTGGGTATACCCTTTGAGAATATACAGGCGTGAAATCATAATAACCCTTCTTGGCAGTCTCCGGTAAAAAGAGAGTCTTAATTAAATGTAATATCGCTCTAAATGTGCAACCATAATGTTGATGGAATGAACGGCTCAAGATATTCAGCTACCAAGCAACTTCTATTTAATCAAGAAAGTTAGCAAAAGTCCAACAACTAAGTATTTACCCGTCTTAATTGAAGTTAATATCCCCGATAAGCAAAAAGAAGTTCAACTTAATACTTAATAGACTCTGAAACTCAAATACAGATTTACGAAATTTACGTCTATTAAATTACGGAAATCTATTGACAGCCAGTGTATAAATAATGTTGAAACCGTTTATATTCGTCCGGAAATCGAACATCTTAAATATTAATGCCCTTGGGATCCAAACTGACTTCTTGAGTTCACGTCACTGACCGGTGTCTGACGTCAACGCTTCAGGGGCTATTCTGTGCGGAATACCAATTAATTATAGCGTCCCTCCGGGTACTGTTAACTTATTCGTGCTGACAAACGTCTTCGGGCAATCTAATGATTTATAGATTCAGAATACAATTGACGTTGAATTGATTATGAGTTGAGATATTAGATTTAAAACTGAAAAGATAGATTTAGCTTTTGTTATATCGGGAGTTTTCGCTTTTTTGCTACCTGACAAATTATAAGAAGCGTTGTCACTTTTATTGGCTAAAGTACAGTACCTTTTAACGTATTTTATTTCAGGTTATGTTAAAAGAGTCTGGAAATCTTAGGCCCGTATTTTAGAACCACACTCCGTACTGAACCTCGATTTATCTAAAGACAACAACCTTAGCATGGCGGACATCGACAAAATCGAGACATCTCTTCGACCAATGAAATCGTTGAAAAAAGGTGTCACATGACCAAAACGTCATAATGTAGACATATCTCATCAACTTCATTGGGCGAAGAGAAGCAAAGAAATAATATTACGTCTACGCTGAAGGCTGATTTCATAGCTTGTCTACACAATCTGTGCTAAGATAAAACAAGATTCAGAACTGATTACCATTCTAGAATACCTCAGATTGATTCAGAATTCCACTTCACTTAAAAACTTAACTTCACATCCCTCGTTTTGTTTTTTACAGTACAGCTACTTTAGTTCCAGATATTATACATGCAGCGCTGACGCCATTCACCAGTCCCAGCCAAACATCAGTATTTCTTTAACAGAAATTCCAACACATTTACAATTCTACCCCAGGACCTTGCGGCTGTTTTATTTTCTCGGCTGAATACATCTGACGTAGTATAAACAGTTGTTTTGCTTTCCCTAAATCTGCATACAACTGTTTATAAAACGTTAATTCAAATTTGCAGACGCCGAAAAATATTTCGACAATATTTTACTACAGTTAAAGTCAGCAAAAGATTTGCAAGCATCTTATAAATTCAAATCACAGTGTGGGGCCATTGTGGCTATATAGTGGCTTCAATAAAGCCAGTAATAAGTGCGGCTGAGACAGCACGATCCTCAGTAAACATACCCTCATTATGGACCTCAGGTCTCCAGTTTTTGTCACGTGCAGCTGAACACTCCGGTGTCGTGATTGGATCTTATTTACATAAGTTCACACAGAGGTCTGTTTAATAGAAAGTAAGTAGCTCAATGACTGTGGTTATTGTAATTTGGTTCAACAGTAATTTTAAATTCTATAAATGACTATAGTTTCAGACAAGGTTATAAAATAAATAATAGAAGATACCTACATAGAATCATTGATTTATATTGTTACTAAAGTTGCATAGAAAGAACTTTTGACACTTTAATTTTTATCTAGATCACATTTGTGGCAGATAACTAGATAAGTCACCTTATGACAAGTTACTGTGTTACTGTTTCTTATGGATATGTAGGTATGCAACACCACAATTCTGAAATTGACTTTTTTTATTTACTTATGCAAATTTTCTAAAATTCCGATCATATCCAACGCTTGCACATTATTATTTGACTTATTTTGACTACCGTCTGACCCCTTAATTCCGAGAAGAATACCCGCACCATAGCCTCGACCCATACCATCCATGCTTATAAATAAGATAAAATAATACAAACATCAGAAGAGTACATAATATATCTGTAACTGAGTGAATCACTTTTATTTCAGTCGACTTTCTGAATTTTAAAATAGCGAAAAAAAATTTATTTTTTCTATTCTTTATCTTATTCTGTGATCATATTTTGATTCGGTTTCTTTCAATAAGTTTCTTTTCTTTCCAGTTCTGTGAAATCGAGGATCTGTCTACAATCCCGGCATAGTTCCTAACTCCGGACTAGCTAGTTAGAATTCTCTCGAAGTGAAACTCATTAACACGGTTCAAATCGGAAATCCAATACAGAGACCATATTAATATCTAACTTCGTGGAGTCTGGGCTTGAAGTGGCATTCCGCTGTACATAACTTAATAGTCGGCAGTACAGTACTTGTCGATGCTATTAAACTTGAAGAAATTAAAAGAATATTCCAAAAAGATATATAAATCATAACCAAAACGTATAAAATGAAATAAATAAAAAACACTAAGAAGATCGAAACAAGCTCGATAGCCTGCATGGTGCTATCCATTTGCAAATCATAAATCGTTTATCGAACTTATTCCGATCTTTTCAGCATCGTCAGTCGGATTTTTATTTTTACCCGACTGCCGAAAAAAGGAGGGTAAAGTTTTTAAGAATTTATTTTATCAATCGTTTGTACTTACAATGATAGTAGATTATTTTAACATCAATACATACCATCTATAAAGGAATGACATCATATACCTAAGTTTTGTAGAAAATGGTACCAATCCACTTGAGGAGAGAAATCAAAAAGAGCAAATACTATTGTATTTGCTCCTACCTACCTACCTATTGGTACCATAAAATGCCCTTAATTTGCCTACTAGCCTAACTTCAAAATTGTGGAACAAGTAAAAATGATTTAATATAAACTATGAATGTTACATCACTACATTATTATATGCAAAACAGATGTTTCAATGTTGATCATGTGGTAACGCGGTCGACGCGTTTAAATATTGAAATTTGAATTGGGTTAAAATAATAAACCGCTACAAATTTTATTCCGTTGATTAACCACTGTATTCATAAATTATTAATAACATCGTTTAAGTATTGTGTTCTCTTCAAAGATAGGGTAAAAAGTACGTTTTGAGCCGGTTCGTGTCTCAAAATCTCAACTTATCGTAGCCCGATAAGGTGACGCCCGAGGGGTACTGCACGAAAAAAGGGGATAAAAAGGAAATGGCACAATGTAAAATTTTTGTTTAAAATTTAAAAGAAAGATTGAAATCAACTACTTTTTAAGACCGATCGTTTTGATTGCTTAAAGCTATGCATGTATGGGGAGGCAATTGTTAAGATAGATGTGTGAACTGTGAAGTGACGAGAATGGAGAATAAGGAACGAGTATAATAAAGGGTCCGTTTCGATAAAATGAGTAGAATTTGGATCGGAAAAGATAGACTGATTTGCAAAATTGAGGCAGTATTAGCTGCGTTTTTGTCCGGTGTGACACTTCGTAATGAGCGAGAATAAAGTAACCCTTTTACAATTAGGCTATTTTACAGACGAAATTACCCTATTTGCATTGTCTTAGGTTTATATTTAATCATAGGCTAAACTATGCTAATCTGAAAAAAAGAATAATAAACTAATTCAATCCTAAAACAATTATCATATTTCAAAATTCAAGGGCCAAGAGACTATAACTTGATTATGCGTACTCTCATGAAATTCACAAGCGTCTGCAATCTTGGACCATCTGAAAGGTCAAAGTCTTAATAGTTTTTATTACATTATATATCATGAATATGAATAAATGAGGTTAAAATTAAATCATAAGTAGTCTATCTCTGTAAAAGTTTCATCAAAACTTGTGTGAAAGCAAATAGACAGAGTTATTTTCACATTTATAATATCGTCACAGTCTGATGAACGTTCTACTGTCATATTGTTATGGATTCAAAATCATGATGTATTCAGGTTGTACCACATCTAAGTAAAACTTAGATCCAACCATTCATCTATGAGAATATAGTTTGCCATTTAGTAAAAAAAAAAGAAGTCCAACGAAATAACTTTTTCCATTCCATCATCCTGTCTTCGTTCAATATTTCTTAAATCGTAAAACTGTGGTGAACTTTTGTAATTATTTTCAGAGTTGTTGCAAAGTTATAATATTTTAAATATTATTCTGAAAAAGTGAGAATTTTGTTTTTAAGTTTTATCTACTGCGGTTTTGTCAGTTGAAATGGAAAAATTCCCGCTCTTGAAACTGATGGAATCCACAGGGATAAAAAGTAGCCTATGTATTCCTGACTATAATTTACCTCTGTACCAAATTTCAACACCTAACACAAGCAAATGAGCTTAGCTGGAAGGGTTGAAGGGTATATATACAGGGCGTCATGGAGGGAAAGTACCTTAAATCCTTAAGTTAGCTCATTTTACTTAAAGGAAACATCATTTTATTTTTGAAAGGAAACAAAACTGCATTCAAAGATTTTTTAAAAATCGCTTGCCACACCCGGTAATCGAACCGACTAAAATCCGAAAAAGTAACATCCTGTATTTTTATGGCATCAATCGATAGTGTCAATTATAAGGATCAAATCTGTCTAAGAAACATGGCAAATTAAATGAAAGGAAGTCCTTGAAACCTAAAATTTTAAATTCAATTCGGTAAAATAAAACGCTTTCTTATAAGGTACCTATCAACACTAGAGATATCTTTGATGAAATTAATTTAGTAAAATGAGTACTAAATAAATGAACTTTGTTACCTGTTTAGAATGTAACTTTATTGGGCAACTGCATGAGGTATGTAGGTAGGGTAGGTAGAGTAGGTAGGGTAGGTAGAGTAACTAGGTAGTTATTTTTGGGTGCTTAATTAGAAACCTGCACGCGGTATACCCTGGGCAACGAAGATGTCGAGAGAATTGCCCTATTGGATCAACTTATAACCTGCTAATTGAGACGGCGTGCGGTTTTAGTCGGTTTGAGTTCGACATACCTAAATACTACTGCTGACCAGCAGTGGTCTCAGCACAATAAAAAAGAAAAGTAATTTAAATATGGAATTTTATTGTTAATATGCTATCAGATGGATGGATGAACTTTGAGTTGAAGTGTTTTATTTTGCCAAATTTAATTTATAATTTTAGGTTTCAAGGACTTCCTTTCATTTAATTTACCATGTTTCTTAGACAGATTTGATCCTCATGATTGACACTATCGATTGATGCCATAAAAATACAGGATGTTACTTTTTCGGATTTTAGTCGGTTCGATTACCGGGTGTGGCAAGCGAATTTTTAAAAATCTATGAATGCAGTTTTGTTTCTTTTTTAAAATAAAATGATGTTTCCTTTAAGTAAAATGAGCTAACTTAAGGATTTAAGGTACTTTCCCTCCATGTGGCATCGCCGTGGGACGCCGTTTTTTTTTTTTTTATACCACTTAGGTGGTAGACAAGCACACGGCCCACCTGATGGAAAGTGGTTACCGTGGCCTATGGACGTATGCAACACCAGGGGCGTCACACTCGTGCTGCCGACCCTGAAGAAACCTTCTAATGCCCTTCTTGAAGAACCCCATATTGTAGTCGCTTGGGAAAACCATCGCGGGGAGTTCGTTCCACAGCTTGAGTGTGCGAGGGATGAAGTTCCTTTCATACCGCACAGTGCGCACCATTTCCGGTCGCAATGTGTGAGGATGAATTCCCCGCCTATGACGAGAAGTGCGATGATAGAATGTAGCTGTGGGCATCATGTCAAACAATTCATCAATTAACAATATTTAAAAAGAAAAGCTGAGGATAGTGACCATTAGGTTTTTGTGGATTGTATAAATAAACAAAATTGAAATATTCAATATCTAAAAGAACATTAGATTAATCGATCGAATACTTAAGTCGACCATTCTGCATTATGATTATGTGAATCGCCTGTAATAATCTAGAAATTATCACAATAAAATGACCTTCCTTCTCTAGGTACAATATTTTGATCTCCGCACAAGACGCCCATGGGAATCGTTAGCCAGAAACCATTGTACTTAATCAATCAATAGAACGGGTATGTAATTCCTGGCCCTTGTGCCTAAGGTTGACACAAACGCACCTTAAATATATAAGGAAAACGCCTACTTTGAAGAGAGTCCAATATTTATATGACTCAGGTACCAGTATAGGCGAGAATCTCGTAATATTTTTATATCTTATTTATGTTAGGCCGGTTGCTGGATTACCACGCAAGCGTGAGGTACACCTATCAAAATGGTTATAGATTTAATGTTTGATAAAGTACCTGCGGAAGTGGTAACTTCCAATTACCTACGTGCGTGTAAGAGAAAGGTAATGGATTGCTGAAGTTATTGAATTTTATTGTATTTTTTGTGTGTTAATTTTATACGTGAAATATAAATTGTCCTCACTTAAATGGTAATTAGTGTCGCCCCAGTCCTACATAGTCACGTATAGTGACATCGTTGGTAGTCAATCGAGTTGTGAATTATACTGAACAGTGAACATCTATATATTAGGTACAGTATTTTATTGCCAAAGGGATTCAAAAGAGATATTTGGCTCAACTTTTCCTTGATTGATATTCAAATTCAAATTTCAAATTTCAAATTCATTTATTTCGTGAAACATAGGTATAATAGATGTTGTAAAAAAACAATTAAATAGTAGGTACAAGCTATTTCATTTTCTATCATTTAGTATAAAATCTACATATTGAAGAAAATAGAATGGAATGTGGAAGAAAATGCGGAAGACTGGCGAGATATTATTTTCGATAACTAAAGAACCTCAATATTTTCACCCCACCTAATTGTCATGTTAAGGTGAAATCTACCACTTAAATGCTAGTAATAAAATCAATCTATAAAAATGGTGACCTCCACTCAACTTTCATTCGACTTCGTTCGACTAATCACTCTGAATTGTTCACTAGCTCATCATTCGGAAAGGTTCACTAATATTTTCAACACTTCCTACTAATTCTACGCTTCTTACTAAGTCGCTACTCGCCATCAATGCGACAACTGCCGTAAGCTTTTATATCTGAAATACGTCCGAGAAATATACTTCTAACAAAGAGACGACTCTTTCATGTTCCGCGAATAAAATTCGGGTTTGATAGACAAAGGGTTACAGTTCCATATTGCAGTAATAGGAACCGATTGGGGTCAATTGAGTTATGCGTTGGTACCAACTTATTGTATAAGGTCTCTTGAGGCTTGATGAAAAGGACGCTATTAGTTCTTTTTGTTTGTTTCGGTACTGTGACATTAGTATGATAGTAACGTCAGGGTTCCCGGTCGGCACGTACTGTATCGTTGTAGATAGTAGTATTGGTAATTTTCTTTGTATAATATTTTTCTGGGTTAGAACTGAAAGTGATCGTCTTTGACAAATTATTGAATAACACTAGTGGTTGAATTATTTATATCTACTAATATCTGATTGTTATCAATATCTTCAATGACATCTTATCTCTCTCTCATTTCTTTGGAAAACATGAGCAAATATTACAGGTGTCTTAGAGTGACAGTTGAGTAGATATATCACCTTAAAACAATGGCGTACGTTGCCCATTCAAGTCTGTAAAAATAATGTTACGGCTTTCTAAGAGCTTATTACAATACTAACTGTTGTTGCTGTACCCATTCCGGTAGCCCATGGGAACCCATTACAGGGATAAAAAGTAACCTACGTGATATTCCAGACTCTAATCTATCAAACGAAATGCCAGGTCAAAAGCCCAATCTACGTAAACAATATGAAACTAATAAAAGTAAAACAGATATATGCCAGGATCGTAGTTAGTAGAAAAAAGTTTCAGCCTACTGTAAAAGAAGATGAGTTCTGTGTTTATAAAGATCTCGGAATCACTCTTCTTGGCAGATCGCAATCAGCACTAGACCCTTTCTACCTACACTCATTACCGGCTCAGCTCAAGTAAAAACTCGAGACATAGGTTGTATTGTTCCGTATATTTTATATGAAGACATAACGTCCTACTTCCGCGATGTCAAAAGCCTCGCCTGCCTTTGTAACGCGGCACTAAGACTCGTGTGAAGAACACTTAGACTTTAAAAAGAATTGTTTAGTTTGTGTTGTTGTAGACAAACTAAACCTTTGTTAGTTTATATAATATTTTCAAACATAATAAATAGTTAGATTTATAATATATAAACTAACAAAGGTTTAATTTGTCTACAATAGCTATTTATTATGTTTGAAAATATTTTGTAGAAAATAAAATATTCTCAGTAAATAAAAACGGGAATAAGAAATGTGAAAAATAACAGGTCCACCTTGATATCTAGATTGTAGATTTAGTCATAGAGAAAGGTAGCAACAATTTTGTAGTCTATCATGCACTATAATAATAATATTATGTTTATTGTTGAATGGAAAGCTGTCTTATCTGTTAATCGCCTACTACGACAACCACGGGAAAATTATTGAAATAGTCTTTGTGTTCTTTTTCGTCTGGAATCATACGACCATTGGTTTCTCGACACTAAAAATATTCACAGGAAACTTGTTTATTATGTAGAAAAAGTTTCACCTTCAATGAAGTTTCTTTATTAGCATTCTTCTTTCATCTCCCACAACTTGGGTAGTCACGGAAAGCAAGCGATATTTATACCGACGTAATTTACCCTCTAGCTATGATTGAAGTGAACAAGAAAGAATACTGAATAAATAAGTTGGTCCTTAGAAGTTGTTTCAGTGAGTTTGAGATTGGCAGCGGAGAAAGTAGCAATCGTAACAAAGTACTTAATAAAAAATACAAAATTAGTTTTGATCTTAGTGGTGTGAAGGAGTGAATATTATTTTGAAATGGTAACAGAAATCAGTCAAGCCGTTCTTAACTTTAGAGTGGCTAATAATTTACTTTATACTAAGTCCCGCCATAAGTATTATCGAAGTATATTTTTTATTCTTATTGTACTTTGAATTGTATATGAAGTTGAATGTTCGTCCACAGTAATTTTAACAGTCATAATAATATGACAACTTTTACAATTTCAAGAAAATAAATGTAGGTACAATTTGACGCAATCTAAGAGTTGAGTGAGGTAAGAAGTAGCACAAATTTTGTTAAAATTTAAAGTATCCCTAATGGCGAAGGTCTCCCTACAGGGGTCGCAGCTACGGAAGCGTGTAGTGTTATTTTAGGGAGGATTTAGATTTTTTTTTGAAATTTTCTTACATTTTTTTTGATAGCATAACCAGAGTAATATTTTTTATTGTTCTACTTACCGTTTGTTCTGTTTTATGTTAATATTTTGTCTAAACTACATAACTACACAGGACAATACGTGCAGGACTTAGATGTCACCCACATACGGTGCTGAATATTCCGTCAAGAATCAAGCGGTTCGGCGACTCCTTCCTCTGCCGCACCATTAAGTCTTGGTATACCAGTACATGTGTGTTTCCCTCTTCCTACAGTCCCGCGTCCTTTAAGCGGGGCGTGAAAAAGCATCTGATGAGGCCGTCAAGCTGAGTGCCACTATTGTAACATGTTACGTGTCTATAAAAGTGACCCTTTTTTCCGAGATTTTGTTTTCAGCTTACCATCAGGCGAGGTCCTGTACAAAAAATAACTGAAATTTATTCAGAACTATGAAGAAACTTGAACCTTTTGTATTTCTTGTGAAAGAAGTTATTCGCAACCTTGATTTGGGTTATGCTAAAGAAATTTTGACAAACACAGCATTTACTCATAGCAATCCTTCACATCTGGATGAAATATTTATAGACTTCATAGAGCATTCAATCTCCAAGCCTCATTTCGAATCTATCTAGATCAAAAGCAATACACTCGTAAGCCGAACTTCTAAACAAGCCTCATTCAACAAATTGTTTTTGTAACTTGAGAGCAAACAGAAAAAATAAGGATTTACGAAACAAAAACATGTAGGCACTGGTACCAAGATGAGTCGGCGAGATCTCAACTTTGTCATTCGTGGCTGATGAGTTAGCTACGCAATGATCCATGTGATTACTGAGCTTGCGATGGACGCGGTGCGCACTACAAGAAACCGAGGCTTAACATTGAATTGAAATTTCAGGGAATCGTGTACCAAGATTAATGGTTGGGTAACTCGGTTTTAATAACATTTAATTTACAAGAACTTGTTGTTGTATCGTCAAATATTTTTGTATTTAATTGTAGATTTACATTTTAAACATATACGGTAATTTTCTAGTAATTACTGATATATTTACTAATATATTTTTACCCCTCTTTTTATTCTTGTAAATATTTAAGTGTATTATTTCTAATTAAGTCATTAATTAGTCTAGTTTATTTTTTCATAAGATTATAAGTTTATTATTGGCATTAAAACTTAACTATAATAAATAATGATGAACAAATATCGGCAGAAATCTCTTTAAGCGATAAGGTCGCCCATTGTACCAGTTCCATAGTTGTAGATTCCAATAATTATGTATTTTAATGGTGTACATTTGTACAATAAAGTGTAAAATAAATAAATAAAAACGTTTTTGAAATATAGGTTTTTTCCTTGATGACACAATAAAGTTATAATAAGTCAATTGTAGAAAAATAATTTCGCTTCATTTTATGAATTAACCCACACCATTATTGCAAGCCATAGCACTACTGTCAATCATTATTGAAAGTCCCAGGATTTATTGATGATCAATAATACAAACAATCTGAACTGCGGCTTGAGTACCAAATTTATATTGATCACGTCATTATTTAATGTATTCATTACGTATCAAGATGTGTATATTTATAGTAGATACAAATATACACATCTTGGTACCGTAAAACAACGTGTAGGACGGTAATGTGTATTTTATATACAGTGTGTGCAGTTTAATATCATGTGG
Organism: Eilema depressum; assembly: GCA_914767945.1. Classification (NCBI taxonomy): domain Eukaryota; kingdom Metazoa; phylum Arthropoda; class Insecta; order Lepidoptera; family Erebidae; genus Eilema; species Eilema depressum. The sequence goes on from OU612021.1 coordinate 22,094,110, forward strand.
TTGCAGTACCTATCCTCCGATTTAAAAAATAAAGATAGGATGTTCCTTTGATTGGCTAACAATACGAGAAAGTCTACTCTACACCGATAGGGTATTGAAGACAATTTAGAATTGGAAATCGTCATGGATTCTCATAAAATTATTTGTTTTCTGGGTAATGTCATACATTTAAAAGTACGTTAACTACTGTGGGTTTTTTATAGATTTAATTACTAAAATCACTTCTAAGTAGGTTAAGGTTTATTCTTACTAAGCTAACATTATTAAATATAACAGAATAAGCAGGCTGAAGTGGCAGTGGGCTGGCCACATCTGTCGAAGGACTGATGGCCGTTGGAGCAGACGGGTCCTAGAGTGGAGACCGCGAGAGGGAAAACGTAAGGTGGGACAACCCCAAGCTAGGTGGACTGACGACCTACGAAGGGTGACTGGGACGGACTGGTTGCGGAAGGCGGAGGATTGGCAAATATGACGCATATTGGGAGAGGCCTATGTCCAGCAGTGGACTGCAATAGGCTAATTTGTTGATTGATTGATTGATATGAGTAGATTACAAAATAGATACAACGAACGAAAAATAAACACCAAATAAACGAACTGAAAGCATATAAAAGTATAATGTAGCTGAATTCAGTAAGAGGTAAATGTGGCAGTAAGAAAATTTATATGGATTATGATAAATGAATAAGGTAAGGAAAGGATTGAACAAAATAATATTCGGCAAATGTAAAAGGATACGCATAATATAGGTAGGGCTAAAGAAACACGACTATTGAAAACGGGCGCGTATTCTTGAAAGGCTTAGTTCGGGGTAATTGAAGTACGTGCATGCGTGACTGACTGGTTAAGGGATATTATAGATTATATTTGTGGTGCTATTGGGAATAATAATGAAATGGGAAAATCAACTGAAATCAGGCTATCGTGAGTAAATATTCTCATGAAGACAAATGGAAAAATGAATATTCAAAATAGGAGGTGAAGTAGTGACAGTAAGTTCATTAGCATAGCATCAAGTAAAACAACTACTGACGGGATTTCAGTACCTATGAAAAAAACTTCCACCCTGTATACAGAGATCCGCGGTTCCGCGACTCCTTCTTCTGCCGCACCATAAAGACCTGGAATTCTTTGCCAGCTCACGTGTTTCCCTCTTCCTATAGTCCTGGGTCCTTTAAATGGGGGGTTGAAAATCATGAAGCCGTCAAGGTGAGTGCCACCATTGTAACATGGTACGTGTCTATAATGGTGACCCTCTTTTCTGAGAGGTGTTACATGTGAATTTTTACAATTTGTTTAAAGACGTGTCGGTAACGGTGTCGTGATTTCAATATAGTACGAGAGCCCACGACCAAAACCATGTATCATAGCAATACGGCAAAAACCCTATAAAATCGTTAGATTGTATGATTCTGAACCCGACTAGGTGTGTAGTAACGGTCGAAAGTGTAGCAACTGCGTGGGAGGCCATTTCTGCTGTGTCAAAAAAAAAAGGCAGTCGGTATTATAGCAATACGTCTGATAGTGAAAATGTACATAGATTTTATAATTGTATTACGAAAAAGTTTGTTTTCAGACATTTTGTGCGTAGCACATAGCCTGAGCGCATTTTTGAAAATGTCAACAAATTTTAGCCGACCTGTATCATAGCAATACGGATAAATTTTTTTTTAACTTTTCGTATTGCTGCCATGATTACCAAAAACCTGTTTTCAGACACTTTAAGTGTAGCATATACTCCCAAAAACGAAAATAAGTACGAAAATGTTTTTTTTAAATTTACAGCCTTCATAGATATTCAAGAATCTCCCTTGTCTAATAAATGTACTTTGACAGATGACAGATGTCATTACTTATTTCTTTTGTAAAAGTTATTTTACAGAAGAGGACGTTGAAGATCTCCCGAGCGATGTCGAGAGTGATTTCGAAGACGACGATTCCGAATCCGACAGCGATTGAATACGAGAATATTTTGTAACTTTGAATAAACCGTTTTTTTTTTCAACTTCATCCCAGTTTCCTTTTGTGCGATTTATTTCAGTCCTTCAACTTCAATGTTACGGTTTCGGGTAAATTCTTTGTTAATTATCATGTAATGAATTCAGGGTCGCAACGTATTCATTGGTTTGTAACAGAGAATTCAAATTTCAATTAAATGATATCTGAGTATCGAAAAGATGTCTGATAGAGAAGATGCTACACTTAATTTGTCTGATATAAATTTTTTGCACATGTGGACAACTTATTTTATCATGTCCAACAATTTTCAGACATATTGCTATGATACCGATCGGTAAAATTTGTTAACATTTTCAAAACGGGCTCAAAATTTAATGCGTTCACATTTCCGTCTGAAAATTGTTTTGTTCGCATCAAATAACCAAAATTTACTAATAAAAAAGATTTTCAGACGTATTGCTATGAGACATTTTTTTTGTCTCATTTTTAATTTTTTTAAGTGATTTTACGGGTTTGCGCTACACCACTAACGTCTGAAAAATATGTTTCCGGTATCTCAGAACTATCATTCAACTACATACTGCAAATCAGACATATTGCTATGATGCAGTTCGGTAAAATTCTTTGACAATTTTGAAAATTCGGTCAGATTAAACGCTACGCGGAAAATGTCTGATATTGGTTTTTTCGAGTTCAGGATAATCGTATCTATCGATTTGATGCGGTTTTGGCTGTATTGCTATGAGACAAAAATTTTGGTCGTGGGCTCTCGTACTAATAGTTTTATCCCATCTCTAAAAATGATGTACGAAAAATGCCCAATACTCCTAAAGAAATTTTCACTTCAAAAACTACTTTAATGTGAAGAGGGGTGAAATAAGATTTTTTTATCCTACTCTTACTAATAGGTTTTTTTTTTATAGGACACGTCAATTTGACTTCGCCTCGCCTGATGATAAGCTGAAGGCAAAGTCTCTGAAAAGAGGGTCACCATTACAGACACGTATCATGTTACAATGGTGGCACTCTGCTTGACGGCCTCATCAGATGCTTTTTCACGCCCCGCTTTAAGGACCCGGGACTGTAGGAGGAGGAGGAGGGAAAATATGTGTTGCAGGACTTGCAGGAACGAGATCAAATTGCATACTATAAAATAAATTACATTTAGCCGCATTTGTTTCCGGTGGAGTGGAAAAGGGCCACCCATCTCTTTCTGTGGGTCTCGTAAAAGGCGACTAAGGGATAGGGCCGTTTTACATCCTACAGTAAACACACAGCCTATGACAGCCCACTAGACGGCAATAGGCTCGCCCCCTATTACGTGAGAGCGAAAATCATAGTTGCCGAGGCATGGGTGTTGATACACCCGTGCTTACCACTTCGAGGAATTACAGCCGTGAGTATATACTCAACGTAATTACATATACATACAGTTTTTTTCTACCACTACCAAAATAATTAAAATAACTTCATAAAACATAAATTATCGCCATTAATTTAAAAAATAAGAAAATTACAGAGCATGCAAAAAATCCTGAGTAGGTTGTAATTCACAGTGGTGATAAGTTATACGAGTAATCCTCTGTAGACACTAATGGCTGCTATCTAAGTAATAGATCGTCTGAGGACAAGCCAGCGTATACCTCGTGAATCTGTACGTAACGCCTCTTATCTGGTCACTTAATCAGACCGACGACGATCCCCCAAACCTCTCTACACTTTTTAATTTTATTATTTTGATAACGTCTACTGTAAGTGTACATATTCCTTTCATTAAGGGTAAATTTATAATCTTAATCTTATAATGAAACTTAAATAATATGTAAAGTTACTTAGTTAAATTTGCAATGAGCAAGAATTCGATCGCTCCACTGCCAGCCATATAGGTTTTGCTATAAATATAACAATACACTGAAGCATTTATTTAAACTAATGTCAATAACTTTTGTTTTGGTTTTACTTCAATCGATTAGTTAATCACAGTCCACTGCTGGACATAGACCTCTCCTATTGTTGGGTGGCTTTGGTCTACTGTTTCCACGCTGGCTAGATGGGTTGGTACAGGGTTTTATTTTGAGTTTTCTCTCGCATAGATATCGTTTTCCGTTAGTCGCCTCTTACACTCGCTCTTCAGATAAGATGGGGTGGTGACATACGGATGTACTACTTTTTTAGTATTATTAATATCTTTAATCACTATCATCGTCACAGCCTTACACCCAGTTGCATTTGATGCTTTTGCTAGATATGCCAGAGCATCCCTTAAATCGGAGATCACGGGGAGAAGGGGAGGCTATTAATATATTTAATAACAATGCTACAAACTATGAATGAAAACATACCTACAGTACTTCCATTACAAGAGTACTCACTCAGCAATATTACAGCAACTCCGAGAAAGTTGAACTTTTCCAGTACGAGTTGATACCGCCCGCTCTCGGCTCCACTGCATTTAAAAATGTTCGGCGCAAAGAAAGTAATGCAGTTATTTAGTTTCAACCTACTTTTATAATACCTTCCACCGTTTGAAAGGATATGTGTGGCCATTGAAAGTTTGTTAAATCTTTTACAACTTCGGCTAGGTATATAAAAGATAAGTAGTTGGAAATTGAATTTGGATAAAAGTGAATCATTTTTGTGGTAAAATTAAATGCTATATCCCCGGAGGGTTAGTAAGAGAATTAACACCCACAATTCACCAATCATTATATTAGGTCCCACGTAATAGTGGGTGAGTCTATTGCTGTATTCTGGGCACTATTGTTGACTCGAGCCATGCATCTGAGGCTGAGGCTGAGCTGTACCTATATGTCTGATGTTAAACAGCCCTATCCCTTTGTCAACTTGTACGACCTCGCATGGAAAGAGGAGATGGGGTGGCCCAAATTCTACTCTGTTGGGAACCACGCGGCTATAAAATACGCGGAAATAAAACTACAATATTTAATTTACAATTCTCCATGAACTATTTTGATTAACTATTTTGGATTATTGTTGTTACATATTTCCGTAAAATAGGCAGCACTACTGAGAATTATTTACTATCGAACCAGAGCTCACAAAGTTCGAAATTATTTCTCATCGAAACATTACCGGAAATACACATTTGTTTGCCTACAGTTTCATGATTAATTCCGGACTGGAAAATAATTTTGAGTTCACATACGATGAGAAAATAACAACCAGTGTTCATGTGTGTTAGTTTGCATTTGTTAATTTTAGAGCTCACAGTTGGGTCAACAAGAAAATTCAATATTGACATAACTATTTGGATAGAAATAACCTTAGCTTCAGGAGAGATACCTTTATGGTAGAGACCTAAATGACCTTTTTGTCCATTTTATTTCAACCTTAATAAAATTATGAAAAATAATTAACGTTTTATATAGTTGCATCCGAATTCAGTATTGTGATGTCCGAGATCCTTTGATTGGTACATTGGTTTTTCTGGGAGTGACTACCGTTTGACCTCCCAACCCCTAGACGAAACCCTTTTTTGGAACCGATGGTCTTTGAGTGGCTCCATATTCCCAAACTTACTTTTTCAATCTCTGTCTTCTTATATCTGCGATTAATGCTATAATATCAGTATATCCCTGCTAATATTATAAATGCGAAAGTAACTCTGTCTGTCTGTCTGTCTGTCTGTCTGTCTGTCTGTCTGTCTCGCTTTTACGACTAAACCGCTGAACCGATTTTGATGAAATTTGGTATAGGGGTAGATTAGACCTTGAGAAAGGACATAGGCTATGTTTGGTCGCGATAACCGACATCCACGCGGGCGGAGCCGTGGGCAAAAGCTAGTTGTATAATAAATACAACATTAATATTTAGCTACTATCAACAAACATGTTAGATAAACTAAAATAATGTAGTTGTACAAGTAACAAGCCATGATATTGTGTTAGCAGTACGCCTGCAGCTCCTAATCAGTGTTCGTACACATTACACTGCTCTGTTTGTTCTTAGACTTGTGCATTAGCACAGGATTATTCTAGTCTTGGATTTTGAAACGTTAACTTCTACGTTTCATATGGTAAGTGTGAATCCTTTAATCTTATTCATGTTGCTTATTATGCAGTGAGGACTTGTGAACGTTTTGAGGAAAGTTTTGGTTTATCGATTATTGTGTAAGTTTTGGAATGGTTTAGTAATGTTGATAGATAGGAAGTGTACGAACATCGGCAGTCGTTACGGGTAGTTGGAGCCCTAAAAAGTTCAACAACAACGGTCTAACTGCAATGCTTCAATACCGCCTAATACCACCATTGAGTTGTGGAGGTCAGGTGGCAGTCGCTTCACGGAAAATATTGAGGTCTAGCCAAATCCGCAGCTAAGACTGGACTGGACTCCGAGGTGAAAGCTTCGGATGCGACTGGAAATTAACGCTAGGATGAAGAAGAATACCTGCGTCAAATCTCATACATTCATCAATAAATTCTACAATACGCCAACGATTTACCACTTATCTAGGGGGGCTGCTCAAGTTTCCATTTTGCGTCTTATGTCAATAATTGTCGCGGTAAATATCGAAAGCAATGCGCCGAAAATTGTACATTTCATTTAATAGCGGCTTTGAAGAATGTCCAAAATACTTGGCATATTTTGGCGTGTCTGCTATTTAGAACTCAATATATAAATACCTAATAAGATTTTATTCCAGAAAACTTAAGAGCGGGGGCACACGGTGCGTTGCGGCGCCGCACCGCAGAAATTTCGGCCAATCGGCGGCCATACGAGCGGTCCCGCACGGCTCGTGTGGCCGCCGATTGGCTGAAATTTCTGCGGTGCGGCGCCGCAACGCATCGTGTGCCCCCGCTCTTAATGGTTTAATACACCAATGCATATTTACTCGTACTACTACTTTTAACAGAACATACAAAGTTTATCCCAAAATTTTCAAACTTCCCTTCAGATTTTCTTGAAGGGAAACTTAGAAAATTTGGATGAACTTTGTGCGTTCAGTTGCCACTCCTAGATATTTTAAATCGTTGAAACTAAAACCCTTATATGATTATAAAGATGAAACTCCTTCATATTTTATAAAACTTTTTCCAAAAACAATTTTTGTATGATAACTTGTAGGCAACACGGTGCACATAATGTCATGTAGATTATATGTAAATCTGAAACTGCAAACACAACTAGATGTAGGCAGCCATCAAATTGGATGCGAAGTTTAAAGTAGCTGCGCTCAATTTAAATTTTAAAATGCATTACTCGCTTTCATACTTACAATGGTTTGGAATAACCTTTCTGGACTTTGAGAGGTAGTTAGGTTAACTATAGAAAGTTTATGTGGAAATATAATAATAGGCTTGAAAATAGGTGAAATTTTTAGTCTTCCGATTTTTACATCTCTATAGAAAGTTAAATTACGTAGGCCCATTGACTTAGAATCATGAAATCTGGAAAGAAGTAATATTCTTGTAGTACAAGATAGACACAGCAGTTTATAGTACAAGATGCATTTTTGCACGGCGTGTTGAATGACATTTGCTGCGTTTAGGTATAGGTCTTTTCTTTATATACTACTAAGGTCGCAGATCTGAATATTATATAGTCTAAGAGTACAAGTAAAGGTCAAGGTTAGAATTATGTAAATTTATAATTTCAATACAAAAAAGCGATTAGAAATACGTTACCGCTACTTGCAGTCTACCTACCTATTGCTGGACAATTTATGACAGTCCTGTTTCAATGTGCGCATCCAATACGTCGTCTGTCGCCTTCCGCCTCCCGTGTCGCCCAGCGACTGTTTTTGGAATCTCTTGGTGTAGAGTATTAATATCGAAATTGAAAACTGAAAACGCCAGTACGATAACAATGAAAAGGCATCGTAGTGTCAAATTGTGAAGTGCCTCGTTGCGATGAAAGAGTGTAAAGCTGAAATAGGTATATTATATCATAGTTATAAATAGTCACTCAATTATTTTTTTACGAGTTTCCTTTCTCTCGCAGTGATGTCGTCTACGTATTTTCCGTTAGTCCCCTCTTATGACACCCTTCGGATGAGATGCGGTGATGATACAATTATTTCTACGTTACCATACGGATCATCACGTATCTATGTATATTAAAATTGAACATTTTCTGTATAAAGTGCAATTTTCAGTGAGTAATTTAACGTCGATTAACGCCATATAATTATGATATTTAATAGGCTCTTACAGCAATAGTTTAATGTGCTATTAAATATTAGTACATCATTTAATTTTAACTTTGAACGAATTCCATTACTGAAGCCATTAATTTCGATTAAAATATTCAGTTACTATACTGAAAAGTCGACATTTGAAATTCGCTAATTACGTAAATTAATGATTAAATTCAAATAAAATTACAATGTACGAATGAAACTGCCGTTTAACAGAATATTTAACGATTACATGACCAGTGCACCCTCTGCCTATAGAACGAAAGCAATTCAGTTAATCCACAGAGTACATACGATTAAACTGATTACATATAATTAATCAAATAGATACTTCAAACAGATCCGATTGAATACTAATGAGTTGCTATCGACGTTGCATTCATAGAGGTTTAGGATGCTTTGGGATGGTTTTACTTACACAAAGTACACCATACTGATTGTTTTTGTCGTTGTCCTATTTTTTGTGACATTTAGACGGTGGGTAAGCACACGGCTCACCTGATGAGCTGTTATCGTGGCCTATTGACGGGTGTAACACCAGGGGCGTTACACGACCTCCTAATGTTCTACTTGAAGAACCCCATATTGAAGCCGCTTGGAAAACCAAGGCGATCAATAAGCAAGGAGATCATTCGCACACGGCTGAACTTTGCAAATTCAATATGAATTGGCAAAAATGTGAGGTTTCCCCTCCGGGGATATAGGCGTGATGATATGTATGTAAAAATAAGATGTAATTCATGCTTCTATGGTAAATTAACGTCTACAATATGCAGATCTATCTTATTCGCTTAAGACACATCTGGCCATAAATGTAAATGTTGGAGCAGTTAATCTTGGCGCTCATAAGCCTTCCTTTATGACCTCAATGAATAAAGATGTGCTAAAATGTTCTAAAAATTCCTCTGAATCATGAACGTGTAAAAGAACTTTATGCAGAAATATTCTTGGTAAGGTTCTTTTTAGCTTAAAGAAATTGTAAAACTTGCTTTTGTAAAATTGAAACTGCGTGTATTGTTACACAACAATTCACGGAACTTAAGCATTTTGCCTGAAGGCTGTGCCCAAAAATGATCGAAATAAACACTACATTAACGAGTGAGGGCGCTGGCGCCAATGCGCGACAATAGAGCGTACAACAAAGAGGCCTTTGTTCCGTTCCATTGTCGTCGGGAACATGTTGCGAGCGTGTTTTCAACGTTACGGGTAACTTTTTTAAAAGGTACAAAATTGAAACATGGTCATCTGGGAGCCATTGTTAGCGGAGTTATTAGAAAAGTACTTTGTTGGTTGCCTGTAAGGCGAGGAAATGAGAGTTATCACATTTCCATGAATTGATTAAAAAACTGTGCAATGCTGCTTATTTTCACAAGGTTTACATTCAATAATTTTAAGCGGGAACGCCTACCCTGGTTGCATTCAAAGCTTGTATTTTAGAGTCCAGGAGACACTTTTTGGTTACTTAATGTTACTTAAATGGAATTTAAAACAAAAAATCCTCTTAGCTGAATCTATCCCAATCCCTGCACAGCTCCACGGATATGAACTAACAAATGGCAAAGGCACTTTCAGTTTTTGCCAAACCCAAGCGGAGCAGTGCTATTAACTAGTTCATTAATCTTTCCTTACATATTAATGAGGCTATTTAAATTTTAATTCCGTTAATGGAATTTGTGTAGAAAGTTTCGAGTGAAAAGGTTTTCACAATGTATCCTGTAAAAAGTGAAGTATTAAACCAATTTCAATCTTAAATACAGGGCAGGAAAGATCATTACTGCGTGTGCAGATGCCATGAAAAGAATTTGTATAGTTTAAATCTCAAAAATAAGCGCTACAAAATTTGGTTTTGAGAGCACTGGCAAATTATTTTATTCCTTCTCTTTTGCAGGCAAATGCTTATATTATACCTATAAGTATATCTTGTTATATTTTTCTGTCGTAGTTATCACCTTAAAACTACAAAAGTAGTTAACGTTTATGTTATTGTTATGTTTTAATAAGTATTTTTGATGGTCATAATTATGTATTCCCTTTTTTACTGTGTTCGTTATTATCAGGACAAAGTTTGTATGACCGGACATTCTTAGGAAGTTCACGGGTAAGTTGCTATAATTACGCCGCGCGCCGGGGCGAATCTGGGGTGCACAGATAATTAGTTATATAAATAAATTTTACATAAGAAACTTTTGTATTAACTGGTTTATAATAATAGTACCTACGTAATCAAGATATTAATTATAATTATGATGCCTGTTACCGAATCGAAATTTCTCTTAGGATTAATTCACAAACAAATTTCCAGTGAAATGTGAAACCCATTGATTTAAATTGTTACTTTGGTGAAACCTAACTAATAAATAACGTTTAAATTTCTATAGATCAAGCAGAATGGAGTGGTGGATTACGTGAAATTTAATTTTCAATGGTTTTTTTTATGCCACTAAGGTGGCAAACAGGCACACGGCCCAACTGACGGAAAATGGTTACCGTGGCCTAATCGACGTGTGCACCACTACGCTAGTGGAGTCACACTCGTACTGCCGACCCTTTATGAAACTTCTAAAGCTCTTCTTGAAGAACCCCATATTGTAGTTATTTGGAATAACTTCAGCAAAGCAAAATTTTAAATATTTTAATAATTAAATGTCTTCGGTATTTACTGCATTTTTTATTTATCAATTCATTCAAACCTTAGCGTATACATTATAAATATAGAGCGCGCCTATCACTCAGGTCTTTGGCGCCGAGTGTTAGCAGATACTTTGCGATGGTATAGCGCACCTATAGTGACGTTTCATGCATTACCGAAAACATCAATAGATGCACTTATTAATGTAATTTGTTATTGTGATGTTTTTTTTTTCGATTTGATATCATCATCATCATCATTTCAGCCATAGGAAGTCCACTGCTGGACATAGGCCTCCCCTATAGATCTCCAATAGGATTTGATATGCATGGATAAAATTAAAGCCAAAATACAAAAAAAATGGCGTCATTTTGCGGTATTTTTGCGTTATTATTACTACAAATATACGATGATTTAACATATCGAATTAAATGTTATTTGCGCAGTCATTTTGATGGGTATTGTTTTGCTACTGATTGAGGTTGAGCCAGGAGCCTCGGCGCTGTTCATACCCGTGATAGCAGTTCATACTTGTAAGGCGCGCTCTATAGCAATGTATATATACTCTAAGATTCAAACCATTTGTAAACGTTACACTATGTTACGGAATTGATTTTACAAATGTAAAAATGTTACATTTATAAAGGGGTGGCAATTCCAATAAATATATAGTAAAACTTCTTGAACATTTTTCACGCTTGCATTTTGAAATTAAGTTCTTCAAGATTTCAGAAAAGAGTTACAGATGAAATTGCTTTTACGATTTAAACCGGTACAGTTTATTTGCTAACACAAATTTATGGTGAAAGATTTATATTTTAAATCTTTCGATTGTGAATTTCACCTTGGTAGATGTTTCTATGGAATACCTTTCCTATTATATAATACCTTTACCTGTACATGTACTCGAAAGTAATTTTTAATCGTGTGTCAGTGAATATTCATACATCAAAAAATAGCATCTTCTTAACAGTGACAATATTAGTATTCACAAATATGTATTATTAATGATGAATCATTTGTCGGTCATTTGAATTCATAATGAGCAATCGTTTTTATATCGCTATCATTTTGAGTGAGCTGTAACGTAATTTTGAGTAAATGTCGTGTTTATAAGTATAATATAACTGTATACAGTCAGTCCTTTAAAATGTGAAATAAGCACGAGGTTCATTGGATTTCTTTCAAAGTAGAGAGCCGTGTTACACAGTATGTGAACTTTATTTTTAACTGAAAGCTTTTCAATTTACTTCATTTTGTACTATTACTACCTCGGTTTTAAGTGATATTTTTATTGAAGAATACAGGTAAAAATCTAAATTGTATTAGTGTTGTAATTAGTATGTTTCCCATCAGGCTTCACCTCACCCTCCTCTCCCTGTAGGCAGGAGGTAAGAAGTTACCACTAGCAAAAAAAAACAAAAAAAAAACAGCCATATTATTACAACAGCAATAACAAAACTTTCTACCATTGGAATACAAATATTCCTGCCCAAAACTGCTTCAGAAAGACCTCTGAATATATCTGGCACAAATCTTGATAAATGTTTTCAAATAATTTGATACAACTATGGGGCTAACACCTCTAAATGACCCTCCGCTATCTGATCTTTTAACTAATTACTACTAACACAAAGTTAAGGGGTGAGAAGGCGTAATTAAGTTTCTATTAATTACTTTGATCAGGCTAGAATGTATCGTAGTAATAGTGATCGAGCTACTTGAGTATGACTTTTCAAATTATAAGAATTGACAGTATTGACACATAACTGATTTGACGTGATGTTTACATAGGAAAGGGTTTAGATTGCGTTATTTTAAGCGCATTTTGGTTGTAGAGTTGAGGGAAAAACAGCAATGATCTCATTTCAACTGCAAAAATTATACATCAAATAAGACGGAAAGAAGTTGTTAACAAAATTCGTGAAGAAAAACCATCATGGGTGAATTTGATGATGATTTCTTTACCTGAGTACTATGTGTATAAGTGGTTAGATCTGACCTAGAATTAAAAACTGACTAAAATTCGCTTTCATTATTACCCTAACGATAAGTAACAATCTTCCAACTATATTTGCCTCTACACACGTGATAAATGCCTGCACAATGCAGTTTTTGAACTACATTCTTTCTAGGATTACATTGCAAGCTGCTTTTTATTTCGTCAAATTAAATATGTAAGTTATTCGTTAAAATATTACTGCATTAAATCATAAATATAATAAAATTAAATGCTGCATTATCATGCATGTTCAAGTATTATTATATATTTTCTTGAATTCGGAACTATTCACTGAGGGGAAAATGACGACCCTAATAGAAGATCAATCTCTGAATCCGCTAAACAGTCGAACGATGTTACAAAGCTATATTCTCATTTACTCTTACTTTTATTTGTAAATTGAATAGAAGACTTTACCGTCACATTTACGGAATTCTAAAAGCAAACTAGATACACAAAGTACATTATTGGATTTTCAACAATTGGATAACATTTGTCACCTGCGTGTTCCCATAGAGCAAAATCTCGGCGATACGAATCTTTTTGTCTTCCATTCTTTGTTTCCTTCCTGTTTCATACAAAACCTTATCGATGCTTACTAAGACCGGAATAGGATCTGATCCGATTATATGAATTCGTTATCAGACGGTAGAATTCACGTGTACTGTATTAACATACGTTAGTTTGAAAATATATGTTCAGCTATTTCGTCTGTTTTTTATCTTGGATATTCTATCCAAAATTTTGTGGATACCCAGGAAAGCATGAAAATATACATTTTACTATATGCTTGTGTGCTACTCTGGTAGTAAAAAAATCCAGCTGTTATAAAACTACATATATAGACGAAAGCATCAAGTTTAACTTATCTAGTATTAGCTTTCGCCCGCGGCTCCGCCCGCGTGGATGTCTGTTATCGCGACCAAACATGGCCTAAGTCCTTTCCCAAGGTCTAATTTATCTTTGTACCAAATTTCATCAAAATGGGTTCAGTGGTTTAAGCGTGAAAGTGTTACAAACAGACAGACACACAGACAGACAGAGTTACTTTCGCATTTATAATATTAGTATGGAAGTATGGATTCTTGCGGTAAGTAACGTCGACAAAACTGACAAACATACAGCACCATCTTGTGAAGTATGGTTAAATGAAAAGAAAACTATTGATTCTGTATCGCGCAACCAATATTGTCGCACTATTTTTTAAAATTCAGACTAGATTAAATAGTAACTTTATGGCTATAGGGCCAGCCCTTATGATCCAGAGGTCCCGGGTTCCACTTATGGAAACAGAATCGAATACATAGTAATGACAATTACTAGAATTTTTTAAAAACAAACCTGAATAGACCCTATCTTTGTAATGAAAGAACATTAATTACACCCAACTCCAAGTGGTCACTGCGACATGATTGGAAATATTTAGGTATAATTTATATAAAATATATTGTATGTGTGAACCATTTACAGGATCTATAAAATTACGTATCCATAAAATACGAACTTACACTCCATTAGAAGATGATAACATTAGTCCAGAACAACATTGCCAAGTTTATCTACATTGTAGGCACGGCAAATCTGTTTGGCATTCGGCCAGAAAAAACGTTGAGTCAAATATTTAACCACTGGAGTACACAAACACACCACAATTTATAGACATTGTATTTACTACGCTATGATAACGGTCTTTTGATTGTAAAGTGTTGGATATACTTTACAATCAAAAGACCGCTTGGAGTGAAATAAGCTTAACTTTATTGTAGGCTCATCTGAAGATTTTATGCTCTTACCCCCTTATTCATACAATATGTAAAGCGGGCTTTAGTAATTCTATTGATCTTTTTCTTCTTTTTACTCTTCAGATAGCAATACATTTTCTGCGTATTAGTTCTAGTACTCTTTTCTAAGTGCTTTTATAAGTATCTTGAAGCAAATAAGTAGATCTCACTCTAATTTGGTTTAATAGTGATGAATTGAATGATTCTATCAATAGGTTTTGACTGAAGAATCAATTTAAGGATAGTACACTTTCAGCCGTAGCAGGGTTAAAGTCAACCGGCAAGTCAAAAAGCAGGCAAGATCGGGTACAAGCTTGGCCGCCTAGGACTTGATTCTAAACTGAACTTCCCTTTGACTACCGTGAATGAAAGGAAATTTTCTGTACCAATATTTATTCAATGAAAGAAAAAGAAACCCCACACAGAGAGGAAAATAAATGAGGTACAAATAAAAACGAGAGAAGTCGAAACATTTTTACTAAGAATAAGTTTTGAGTTAAAATATAGATTTCAAAATGCAACAGTAAGGTTAGCTGGCTATGTCTCGTTCTTGCAACTTTATTCAGTTGCAGAAAGAACGTTTACTTTCAGTTATAGCTGCATTAACGGACAGGTAGAACTATGTAAATAAACATCAAGTCTTGCCAAGACTCGCTATAAATTCTTGTTTAGCTCATGAATGTCCGGTTTCATACTTTTGCTGCAATCCTTTGTATAAAGTTGGAGTTTGTATTATATAGTTCGTTGTTGCAGTAGGTTAGTTTACTGTATTTTTATTTAGAGCGGGTTTGATAGAGGTGACATGTTAAATATTGCATACCCACGTACCCATCCATCTGTCAGTTCGTTTGCATAAATTTTCCTTATTTTTTTTTTCATTTATATGCTTGGGTATTATTTCCAAATCTGAAAAATCGTGATTTTTTTTTTTGATTATTTATTTAGTTTTAATTTTTTTTGATTATTTTAGGAATTCATTCTTCTTCTTCTGTTAAGTCGACGGTATCTTGTGTCTCTCTCTCTCAGACGAGGTGGAACCACGATGTGGAGCTACGCCACAGACTATGACCCACCTGCTTGCGTGTGCTGCCTGCCCAAGCACGTGTACTCCGGAGGAACTCATGAGTGCCTCTGAGAAATTCATTGAAAAATAAAGTAACCTAAAAATTCTATGTATTTGTTGCTCTTTCTTTTACATTTCCAAAAACTAATTTAGAATTGTATTGTTAATTTGTATCTGTATAATTAAACTGTTAATGAAAGTTGTTATCTTAGGGCCTAGCTTGTAATTTATGTTTTAATTCATAACTGAACGATATCAAAATATTAGTTAAGTGGGAAAGCTTATGAAATCTGGACCTACCGGTAAGTTAGTAAAGTCGGAGTGTAATATGAGTTATTCCTTCTACGTATGATCATAGATCTACGTTTGACTGCCTCTGTGGCGTAGCGGTAGTGAACGCGGCTGCTACGCAGGAGGCGCGGGTTCGATCCCCGCTCAGTGCAAATATTTGTATGCATGAATATGAATATTTGCATTGGTCTGGGTGGTTCTATGTATAATATGTATGTATTAATATATATGTATCTAAGTATTTATATCCGCATTCTAGATTCCATAACACAAGCTAATTAAGCTTACCATGGGTCTAGATAGCGTTGTGTAGAATGTTGTAGAATAGAATATTAGAATATCAGTATAATAACTGTTATTATTATAGGTCGCTCATGCGAAATACAGATCCCATTCGATAGACCCACAGGCACTCTCAGACCTATGTTCTTCCGATTGATAACAAACTATCTACCTGTACTTATGTTATTCTATTTGTCGCAATGCCGTGTATAAAGCACTTTATCTGATAAAATATTTATTTTCCCCTGAGCCCATATTGGATGAACCGAAACCATTAATCTCAATTCCGAGCTAAAACCTTCAAAGTATATATATTTTTATCAAACAACATTTAAAAATAATTCAGGGCTTACCCAATATCGCAGCTGTCCCTACAGATTTTTATTATCCCTGTCCATTAGGAGTATATTGGTACTAGATACGGTGTTAAGAAGATTAACAGGGCGACCCCACTCCATCGCAGACGATTCGTTATTTTATGGATGGGACTGTACCTACCTTATTTCGATACTTCAATATAGGGTTGGATTTTTGTGAAGATTATTTTTTACTAGCTTTGCCCGCGGCTCCGCTCGCGTGGATGTCGGTTATCGCAACCAAACATAGCCTATGTCCTTTCTCAATGTCTAAACTACCCTTATACCAAATTTCATCAAAATCGGGTTAGCGGTTTAGGCGTGAAAGCGTAACAGACAGACAGACAGACAGACAGACAGACAGAGTTACTTTTGCATTTATAATATTAGTATTAGTATGGATACGTGAAGATGTTCAGTGGAAATATGTACGCTTTTGCACAGTCTGTAGTCTTAGGAAATATTTCTGGATACATTTTTCACCAACCATGAAGTTTAGTATACTTTGGCTTTGGCATACGCTTATAAAATCTTGAAAATAATAATGCAAGCTCTGTGCTACACTCGTAAGTATTTCCATAAAATAATTTATTTTTGAACGACTTCAAAAATAGGGGAGGTTCTATATTCGCCTCTATTTTGTTTACGTATATCTCATTATCTTAATTTCCTTAACACGAGTTGGAGTAAACCTGGTATCAATACGGAGAATAGGTATTGTCCATTCTTTGTGCCTATGAGCGTTTTCATATTATCCGATCCGATATCTGAATCGGACGATGATAGCGACACCCGATAGCTCACAACACAGCGATTGTTTCGGTATCCGTAATGGGCCGGACAATGTGACAGACAGATACATTTTTATTTTTTATTGTTCTATATTAGGAAAACAAACAGTTTTTACAATTCTCCTTAGTGAGTGCTTTAAATAATGTCAGAAAACCATTTATTAGGTTTCGCTATAATGCATATTTTATAAATTTTACTTCCTCCGATATCGGATCGGCGTCTGACACCGATATCGGATCGGATAATCTGAAAGCACTCTAACGTCGGCTAGCCTATATAACTTGTATATTTTATTACATATACAGAGAATGAACGCTGATTAATCTGTCACAATACCTGTACCCTAAACTTCTGTACCACGAACCACCATTTTTATCCACCAGGGATTCAATCTCCGAACCAATACAAAGTAAAATAAATTAACTACCCACCTTCATCATGCAGTCCATGTTTCTGCCAACGGCCAAACTTTTTTTGTTATTTCATCTGTTATGTCCGACGCCAGAAACAGACACGCCAACTGGGTGGCTAAATAAAAGTTGGTAAATTAGTTGGCACAACTCCGGGACCTACAGTAAGATTACAACTGTAATTCCGTTAAATGAAATATACCGCCTTTTTGGTGTATCTTAGAGTGGCAGGTGTCAGTACGCTAGTCATGGATGCCTATTATTGGAGATGATGCTTTTGATCATGAAATATTTTGGGATATAAATGCCGTAAGCTAAGCGTAAGCTAACTTTACTATATTTTGAACGAAAATATACAAAGCAGGATCTTCCATTGAAGTTAGAGTTTCATAACTAAGGATGAACCTTTACGTTACAGAAAATCACTGTTAGATAGCAATTAATATGTGGTGGTAATTAAGTAAGTCGAAATTCCTTGGGTGTGACATGCCAATGGTATATTTTTCGTACTGATTGCATAAAGTTCACTAATTCTTTCGACTCTCCAAAAATACCGTAAAACTTTAACAAAATATTAAACATTGACACGAAGAAAAACAAACTTCTTTTTCTTCGTGTCAATGGCAGCGATATAAAATAAAAATTAGATGTGCCTAGCCCAAAACTCGGCGACATGGGCTGCACTTTCTGAATACTTATTTCTAAAATGTTATGAATTACTATTAGAGCTATTGGGAACTTTAGCATTAATATAAATCAATGTATCGGGATATTCGCCATTCGTTGATGTTGTATTGATTCGAACTTCCGATATTTCGTCGCTGTTGCAAGCACCATGATCACGGAGTAAATAACATGGTAAATATCCCAATAGCTATAATGGGAATGTTGGTGACCATCACGATTTAAATACCTATAACGTAATTCATCGTTTCTTAAACTAAATCATAACTCAGACACGTAAACAGTAGATATTTATTCCAATACTGTCATCCAAAATGGCGAAGTGTGATACACCTCGTCTGCCATTCACCTCGTAATGATACGAACCAACCACTTGTCCATTAAAACTATGAAATTATTTTGTTTAAACATCCATGTCACCTCATGGTGACAAAATTATTATATAATTTAATGTAATCAAAATGCCTAGTCATGATCCCTATTAGAATAATCCCCGGAAGCACAAAACTTTACCAAAGCGAATGGACTCACTTACTGAGTCACAGAGTTTCCTCACCTTGTTAATATTGCTCCTTTGAAACTTTCCTGTTAACACCATAGACCTTAAACACAGCTAACACCATTTAATTTGGAAACTCTAATACATATTCAGTACGGAAACGGTGGAAATGGTTCAGGGTGGTTAATTTATTACTGCCAAATATAACGTGCGGGGAGTTGGATCCGGTTCCTACGCAGATGCATTTTCAGAGGTGTGTTTCTGGAATTAATAAGTTAACTAGATGTTCGTTGCATAATGAATAATTTATTCTGTTTTGCAGATATAAATCTGTCATTGTGAATAAAGTTGTATCTTCATTGGCTTATTATTTACATTTATGAGTGTACTAAAGTAATAAACGCACTCGCTATGAGCTTGGTTATCATAATATTTAATATAGATGCAATATGTGCCTTCTCTAAAACTGTTTTGTTTACAAATTGAGGGTGTAATGAAGTTCGCTGGTCAATATCATGAGTATTCTTCACTAAGGAAGATCCGTATGTTGTGTTCAATGTGTTGGTTGTCATGAGAGGTTCTTTGAAATAATTTGGATGTATTTTTAGATAAAGCAGTATGAGGACATCAAAAGAAATAGCTACGTTGGCAACTGAACTGAAAACGCTTTTATAAGTTTATATAATTATAGTTTATATACCTATCGATATCTTTTAATATTAAAGTTTTATTCTAATCCTATTTTGATGAGCTAGAGGTTAAGTTTACATACATACTGACATTGTCTCCTGCAAATTCCCGACGGGTTAGACAGAGGTCCCATGTAATAGAGAGTGTGCACATTGTCGTCAACTGGGCTCTTTATCGTTGGATATTATGTTTACTGTTGGATGAAGAGCAGGAGAGTTTAAATTTGTTTCATGTTTATTTTCGTTTGCACCAGCTACACATTGTACATATGTATCATAGAACAATTAAGTTCTCTTGAACAAATTTAATATATAGCAACAAATCTCATAACGTTGATAGCGGTACAAAATCTCATAAGATTAGGCACAGCCATCAAAGCCCATGAAAGCTATTTGCGATTAAATATTATGTTGTTCGAAGAAACTTAATGAATGTTTCAGAAGTTTTGTGATTACAACACGCAGTCATGTGTGATCTGTGGTTTGGTGTATTTAGAAGGCAAACTTCAAATTAGTGGTTAGCATACAAACATCTATATACAAGTAATGCGTAGCTATATGGGCAACGCCGCCCTCTTGCACGCAAAAGTAAGACTCCTACGCGAAGGATCGACCAGGCCCTTGATTCTGGTATATCAAAACTACTGTCATGCCACTGACACTGCAAGAAAATTCTATTTAATTTTAGCCTTTAAAGTAATGCAGTTAAAGTTTCAAATTAAATGGCATTTTGTAGAGCGAATGAGAGAATGTAATGAAACTTTTTTCATTTAATTTTCGACTTTGACTCTATGGAAATTAAGTCTATAAGTTGCAAAAAACTGCAAAAAATGGCATTAAATGTTAGACTTTATTGCTACAGACTCAAAATTCAAAATTACTTAAACGAAAAAGAGTTCATTACATTTTCACTTTAGCAGAATATACCATTTAACATTTAATTTTACTTTAACAGCATAGTCTAAAACGCAGTGTCTGTTGTATGAATGTGGTTGACAATTAGCAGACTCGGCGTCAGTATCCATGGTGGCAGACCAAACTTCTATTAGTCTACCCATCACATACATCAGGGGATGAGACATACATCAGGGATGAGATGAACTCCACAACAACATAATATGATACTTATTTAGAGAGAAATGGAGCGGCAAGTTATCTTGTGGCAAATAATAATCAATAACAATTATAGTCATTAAGCAGCCTTGGACCTTTAATTTGATACTGTTGGACTACAGACATGACATGCTGAAACGTTTTTTTAATGTTCGTGTTCCATCTATACTATTATATAATTGTAAAGTGGTCGTGTCTTTACAATAGAGATATTTAAAAAAAAATACTTGGGTTATGTTAACGATACTGAACACGATACTATTTTTTTTGAATTTCCTGTCTGTTTGTCTGTGTGTCTGTTTGTCCGCGATGGACGCAAAAACTACTGGACGGATTTTGATGCGTTTTTTTTTGTTACAAAGGGCTTACTCAGACTTAAAATCTTACGTTTGTTTGATCGCAATCGGTTGAGTAGAACCGAAGATATGAGCAAAGGTCGCGTTAACCGAGATGCACGCGGGCGGAGCCGCGGGCGGAAGGCTAGTGATTTATAATAATGTTACCGGAAATTATCGCAATCATTGTATAGGTATATAGATTCCACAGGCCGTGGTCACAGGCTGATGGCAATTCAAAGGAATTAACGCGATATATACCATGATCGCGTTAATTCCCGTTAACATCATCATTTTTTAAATATTGACAGCAAAAGCTTTAAATCTTTTTGCAATGACAGCGTGAACAGTTATTGTGGAATAATCTGCAGTGCTTCCAGTACTATATTACGGAGGAGTTGCTTTTAAGAACAAAATGAAATATTATTTGACAATTACACTTAATTATGTGCATGATTCAATTTCTCACAACAATTTTAAAACGTTTATGCCGAATACGAATGAAAAGCGAACACAATTATGAGAAAATTAATGAACTTCAGATAAGTTTTGGGGTTAATCAAAGTGCTCGGTGTAATTGGGTCGTCAGACAAATTATGTCTAACATCACTTAAATTATTGTATCTATTAGTTTAAAATTTTGATGAAAATATAACTTACAGTGGCTGCTACTCCACCCAGTAGTTCTGACCCCGTTACCGGGACTCTTAGAAACTATCTATCCATCTCAGTAAAATGAAAAGTAGTCTATTGTTATTCTAGCCCGTATTAAGATAAAAATGAATCGGGTCCCACCGGGACGGGTGCCTCAGGAACTGGGGCCCTCAGGTACGAACCCGTATCCCTCTATCACATTTCAGCTAGATCCGGTCCATCGTTTGAGTGTGATAGAGTAACAAACGTCCAAACACCTTCAGATACTTTCAAATCTATAATATCACAGCAGGAAGTAGAATAAGTTAAAGTTCATACATTTTTTTACCGTTTATAACCATAAAAAGTAACCCAAAAATACCCAAGAAAATTACAGTATTGAATTAATTAGCCATTCATTTATAATGCGTTTTTTTAACATAGCCGGCTTGAATTAAGTTTAGCCAGTGGCCTCTCTTAATTAAGATACTTCTCGAGATAGACCTCTCTTCTTCGCCGTAAATTTGCCAGCACTCCTGAAGTTACGACGAGGGCAAAAAAATTAAGATCTTGTCTTTATATCTGTTTAGCCTTTTTGGCATAGATTGTAATCAGATATTTATAATGATAGCTCCTGTTTAGAATATTTACCGGAGTTGCCAAGAATCTTTACAAGTTAGCTATCACATTGTAACTTTAACTTCGTTCATAAGCTTTTTTGTGTTCACTAGCCTTATTTACGAAAGCAAATCTACCTACTATTGAATGATATTTATTTTGTCCTTTCATATCGATACTATTCATTGAAATGAAATAAAATTTTTAAGTATTTGATTTCAGAATTCTATTTCATCAAAAATGACGACTACCGCGGTTATTCAATGTTTTAAGTGTTTTTAGTGAGTTTTTTTTAAATTTTTTTATAACTTTATGGAACCTATCTAAATAATGACTTTCGTGCTTAAATTTTTTGATGATAATCTTTCATTTTGTCTATAAATTATTTTGTAAAGTTTAATTAAGTGTTACAAAAATTATTAAAAATAAGTACTACTTTAATTTTATAAAGGTAATTAAATCTTATGAGCTGAGCCCAAACTCCGAGAAATTCTAATTAATGTCTCATTTAAAATAAACAGTATACCGTTAATTACGACGCCCTTTAATTAACCTGAAACAAAAATATTATACATCAATTATAACTGCGCCTATACTATCATAAAATTGAAGATTAGTCGTATCTGTACATTGGACACATATATTTTTAACGGATGGATGCAAAAATTGCTGATCAGAATTTAATGTAGTTTTTTTTTATTATGAAGGTCTGGTTCAGACTTAAAATCAGCCGATGTTTGATCGCAATTGGTTATGTAGAACTGGGGATAATGAACAAATAACGCGATAATTGAAATGAACGCGGGTAAAACCACTGGCTTCAACTTGTTGTTATTACAATAAATTGAAATGAAATAATCAACATTACGAATTTGATTGATCAACTCATTAAAGGAGCAATTACTTACTAACATGAAATATAATTTGCTTATGAATTGCCTGGTTGGTTTCCGGTTGAGTAGGATCGGGCCACCCCATCTCTTCCTGTGGGTGTCGTATAGGGCGACTAAGGGATAGGGCTGGTCTCCATCCGACAGTAAGCATACAGCACATGACGCTTGACGGTAATAGGCTCGTCCCCTATTAAAACCATAGTTAGCGATATGTGGGTATCAAGAGATCCGATTCTCAGCACTCGGATGGTGCGTGCGGTCGCCGGGTCCATAGCGTGATACAGAGAGGAACACCGTGACGGCGACTGGGACTTGCGACCCAGATGTAGGTTTAGGGTGGCCACCTTGTGATGCATCAGCGCTCACCTCCACCGTCAGTAGTGTTCCCCCCCTACCTATCCAAAGGTAAGATCCTATCAATGCCAATTTTGATATTCGATTTAGTAAAGAGCTTACTGAAGCTCTTGACAATCCGAGGTCTTTAAATAAGTTGTACAGGGATTTAGCTGGAATTCCCCTTGCTCCTACTTCTACCTCTGTATGTATGTAAATAGATGGTCGTATCCAAAAGTCACGATAACCGTCATTCATATAGGCGGAGCCGCGGGCATTGGCTAGTAATTTTATAAAGTATTAACTTGGTTTACTTACCGAGTTTAGCCAAACCTCAAGTTTCACCAAGCAAATTAACCCTAGCAAGAAACAATATTTTGAAGCATAAACAACAAAATATTTATTTACTTACTTACGAAAGTAAATTGTTAGATATAATAGTTTATTGTTAATTTGTTATGGCTACGAGTATAATGTTTCAGAAGTTTGAGAACAGTTGTTATTAAAACATTGTCGATTAAAGGTTAAGTGTAAATTATAATTTGTCCATCAAACAATTTCAAAACATGATTTCTTCTAGTAGATATTGGCTATCATTTTCATTTGCAATACTTCTAACAATAAAAACTAATATAATTTGAAATAATATGCTATTTGGCTGATAGTAGCGTAAAGCATAAATACATAAATCTCAATTCTATTATAAAATTCTAAGTAATTTGGTCATATCTGTACATTGAAGATATAAAAAAAAACTTGGGTTATGTTAATGAACCCTTCTAAACCCAAAAATATTTTTGGCACGGTTTTGTTTATGATGGACGCAAAAACTACTGAACGTATTTTAATGTTTTTTTATTATTAGAAAGGTCTTGATCATATTTAAAAATTTGATCGCAATTGGTTCAGTAGCACCGTAAGTATGACTAAAAGTTACGAGAACCGACAATCACGAGGGCGGCGCCCCATGCATCAGCTAGTATTCAAATATATTAGTAGCGCAAACACCAATGCCTTCAATTGACTGACGTCCTTGATCTGATGTTGCTATCTATAATTAACAACTAATTGTGAAAGGGACTTAATTAAAGAGACTAATTACCCGTGCAATAGCTACAATCAATGGTGGGCTGATGAATTATTGTGGTTAGTTGTAATAATAGATTTGAATTTGTCTTTAATATTATGATAGTATACAACAACCTATGTTCTGTGGATTGCGACACCATTATCACTACATATTATAAAACAAAGTCGCTGTCGCTGTCTGTCCGTCCCTATGTATGCTTAAATCTTGAAAACTACGCAACGGATTTTGAAGCGGTTTTTTTTAATAGATAGAGTGATTCAAGAGGAAGGTTTATATGTATAATACATGCATAATATTGTAGAACACCAGGGGCGTCACACTCGCGCTGCCGCCGACCCTGAAGAAACTGATAAATTTAGAGATATGCAGCGGGAACGGGATCAGAATACCACGGGGGCGGAAAATATGGCGGTACGAAGTTCGCCGGGTCAGCTAGTTAACAATAATTTAGAAAATTTGGAAGATCAAGCACGTCCTCTACTTTTACATTTTCGCATTACATGAGATTCAATTATGTATGTTCTTCATTGGGGTTCTTCAAAAAGGACATTAGAAGGAGAAGGTTCTTATAGGGTGTGAAACACGAGCGTGATGCACTTTCATAGGTCACGGTGATCACTTACCATCAGGTAGGACGTGTGCTTAACTATGTCGTATATCTACCACTTAAGTGGTGTAAAAAATATTTGAAATTTTTAATTGGTCGAAACATCAGGATAATCAAAGGTTGAAAGATCAGCAATCTGTTGTTAATATAAACATTGTACCTATAATAGCGCATTTATGTGTACGGCATGAAAATTTAATAATACTTTTTGGACTCTTTAAGCAAGTTTATTTAAAAGGACAGTCATGTGCCTATCAGGAAAAACTTCACATTTAGGAAATACTACATACCTATCACATTGTAATTCAAATATTCTATACTCTTTTTTCAACTGTTAGATAAATATTGATTAGGTACGTCGACAAGTCGCGGATAATATACTTCATTATACGATTATGTCGAAAAAATATAATACGCGCGATGTCAATCAAACAAACTTTGCTTGTTAACGATCGAGTCTTATGGAACGGAAGTCACGGAAATATTTCTAGCATATTATATGGATCGCTGTCAGGTGATGTATGAAAAATTATTCACCTGTTCGACTAAACGTACAGAGTTCAGGAGTTGAACGGCCACCGATTCGGGGGAGTATTCTATTAACCTGTCAAACTAAAAAGTTTATTGGGCGTTCTTCTTTAGTCGATATCAGGTGATCGGAAATAACGGAAATTGTGCGTGACTACTGTCAGTTACAATGATAGAATACGAGATTTTCTAATATTGCATGTAAATATGAAAATAATAGGCAAATAGCACGCTGCGTGTTTCAAATATATTATAAGCTTTGGATGCAACCGGGACTAATACTGTAATAACTCGAAATTAATAAAGTTTTTTTTTAATACAACTTAAGTAGCAGACAAACACACGGTACACTTCATAGAAAGTGATTACCGTGACCTATGGACATATACAACACCATTCGTGCTGCCGACCCCGTAAGAACCTTCTAATGCCCATTTTGAAGAACCCCATACTGTAGTCGCTTGGAAAAGCCACGGCGAGGAATTCATTCCACAGTTCAAGCGTGCGGGGGATGAAATTCCTTTCATACCTGACTGTGCAAAATATAAGCATAACAGTATACCAGGAAAAAATAATAAACGTGGTCTGAAAAGAATACCTATACAAAGTTATTAGAAAGTTAGTCCGCTACAAGAATTTGATAAGAAAATCTCGCAAAGTTAGTTAAGAACAATTCGCGGAGGAGAGGCACGCACGCGCCACTGATCCACCGATATGAGAAAACCTTGTATCAGTGCGCCGCGCTGATACCTACGTATCAGATTCTCGCTGCGAGTTTCGTTTATTTATTTTTATTGAGAAACTTGTAACTCACTAACTAGAAAAATACGAAATAAACAAACCTGTTTCATGTGTCTAGTGGCTTTTTATGAAATAATGAACGGTTCGGTTGCTTTCAGCAATCATGGTAACGAGAAGACTGAAACTGCCGATGGTAGGTAGGTGGAAGAGTAAAAAAAAAGTATTTATTAAATTTTAGTGTTCAGTTGTACAACTAATTAAATTATTTTGTCACTAGTACTACTGGTAGTACTAGAGAAACAATAATGTATCATTTGTATAGTAGTAAAAACGATACATTAACTACTCAGTAGTACCACTGATCCGAAGGGGGTCACTAGTACTACTAGTAGTACTAGAGGGTAACTAGTACTACTGGTAGTACTAATGATACAATAATGTATCATTTGTACTACCAGTTGTACCAATCAGTAGTACTACTAATCCACAGCGGACATATGTCTTGGGGAATACCACAAGTGTGCTAAGTAATCGCCATTGACACCAGCCCTATGATTTGAACTGATTCGACTTCTAGCCTGAGAGTTTGGAAACATCATACTTTCTAAGGAGTGAATATGTAACAGCCAACTAGCTTAGTCAGCCGTTCAATGAACTGCCTCGGCTGTTAATTAAACGGCGCCTAATAGTCAGCCAGTTTGTTAAATGTTGTATTAAACGTTACGGCTGAATATGATTCAGGCGGGTTCGATCCCCGCTCAGTGCAAATATTTGTGTGAATGTAAGATGAGTATTTGCATTGGTCTGGTCGTGCCTCGGAGAGCACGTTAAGCCGTCGGTCCCGGTTGCCATAAGAACATCTATGGCAGTCGTTACGGGTAGTTGGAGCCCTAAAAAAAAAAAAAAAGCTAAGACTGGTAAAGCGGACACCAGACTCCGAGCTGAAAGCTTCTAGCTAGGCAGTTAATTGAACGGCTCATTAAGCTAGTTGGCGGCGACAAATACATAACATTAATACGAGTAGTTAAGATGTTTGATCTAGTGTGTTTCTGAAGCAGGTTACAATTTATCATTATTAATAAACCACAGCCCAATTTAAACACAAGCAAACAAATTACAAACTGTTGTGGTTCACATGTACAAGTAACTTTCCAATTGCAGCCGAAGCTTAAAGTGTTTAACGAAAGTCTTCCACAAATTAGTTTGCAACATTGTTCCTTGTGAATGTGCAAATCTCCCGAAGTTGCCAAACATTCCTATTGGAGCACGCACACGTAATCGCGTTAGATCCGTGGATGTTCGCAGGAGAGATGGAAATCCGCCACGAGATTGGATACACGGCCCGCTTCTACCTATTCTAAGGCCATATCCAGACTACAGTGCTCACTGTATACTCTCATTATAATCTTTAAATGTATATTTTTAAACTTTTTGTGAATTTTCATACTATATCTGTCACAATAGTTTGAAGTGTGTGTACAAAATTGTAGTTCACTATAAAAATTCAGTCGTCCATTTATCAGTTTCTCTAGTCTTAAAACACCAAACGGAATTTTGATTTAGTACGAGTAGCACGGATCCACGAAATTATCACATTAAAAAAAATCAGAATTACATTTTAATATCCTATTTCAATTCTGAGTATTAAATTTTCTAATTCTAGATTGCCAAGATACTTTGGTTGGACATTTGTGAGATATTGTGTAATGATTAACCACACCCCTAACTAAAAAGGTAAAAAAAAGTAACAGGAATAGAAGTGGTTATTTAAATGACAATAAAGACTTCTGATATTTTTCAGATTCGTGCTTAACATAGAAAAGTATCGCTATACTTTCGGAAGAGTAGAAAATACAAAAAAAAAATTACACCACACGTAACACATTGCAATTTTCAGGAAGTGTTATAAAAAATGAAAGGATACACATGGCAAAGGCACGAATACATATATTCGTATGTCATGTTATCGCATAGTGTGGATAAAGCCCTACGGCGCTCAGAATAGCGAATTCAATTCTACACGTACAGTTTGTTTAGCTGTATCGTGATAAGATAGACTAGTTTTCAGCCTAGTTTACTATATTCACAAAATATCACTTGTTTCAATAATATACTAAGAAAATGTTTCATTCAATAAACATACACAGGTACATATATTATTATGACGTCTTTTCCTGGAGGGTTGGGCAGAGCTGAATTAACACCCATATTTCACCAATCATTAAATTCGGTCCCACGTAAGAACGTATTGCCGTATTCCGGGCACTGTTTTTGACTCGAGTCATGCATCTGGACTGTATATAATATATTTATTTATTTATTTATATAGCAGCAGAAGAAGACCAGTGTTACGCATGATAGGGTTAAGACGGATACGTACGCGTCTCAAATACGAGTCTCTGGCGCTTCCCGCTCGCTCATTAAAGTCTATGTTCGTTAAATATAATCATTTTCGTTCTGAATTTACATCACTGTTGTGTTTTCCTATAGTAAATCTTTTATTTATCACCTGCAATCGTTTCATTTGTAATAGTTTGCAATACCAGGAATTAAAATGATTGTTAGCAAGTCCTATGGAAGTAAGATTCTACAAGGGCTACAACTAAAACAGTAACCGGGAAGGAGTCATTCTTTCGAAGCTGGTGTGTTAATCATGTACCTTCCAAAGTATTGAAAAAGTGTACCAATATCTATATACGTACACTGAGCAAGTGTAGTAGGAGCAACTTTAGGGAGAGGGATAAAAAAGAGGGCAAGGACAGTACGTGACTAAATTGTGGATCCAGCAAAACTATACCATCCACTAAGCAACACCAAATAAAGTTAAATATTTATCTATGGACGGTGTACAATTTCTTAGCATTACTATCAGCTGGCACACTGTTTCGAGAAGGGCATCACGTGTTATGGATATAATATCTTTTTCATCCCACCATCTCGGAAAGACTATTTTTGCTCTTCGATAACTGAGCGTAAAAGTCGTTTTTATCCTCTAGAGAGGTAAAGTAAATTTGAATTTAGAACATCGTGTGTACTAGGTTTGTGGACTCAAAACATCATTAAACCTATTTACTTTTACCTCTGTGGTGCCGAATTTATCATACAACTTTTTTTTAATTCATGAAAAACTCAGACTCGTAACCTCCTTGGTGTACTTTTTTTTTAATTTGCTTTGCGCGCATCAATTTTTTTCACGTCATATTGTTGACATTGTTGTTGAATTTTTATTTTGTTGTATTTTATTACTAGTATTAATACACATATTATACAGCCTCCATGGCGTAGTGGTATTGAACGCGGCCGCTACGCAGGAGGCACGGGTTCAATCCCCGCTCAGTGCAAATATTTTTTATGCATGAAAATGGGTATTTGCATTGGTCTGGTCGTGCCTTGGAGAGCACGTTAAGCCGTCGGTCACGGATGCCATACGAACATCTATGGCAGTCGTTACAGGTAGTTGGAGCCCTAAAAAGTTCAACAACAACGGTCTGGCTGCAATGCTTCGATATCGCCTAATGTCATCATTGGGTTGTGGAGGTCAGATGGCAGTCGCTTCATGGCAAATATCGAGGTCCAGCCAAATCCGCAGTTAAGACTGGTAAAGCGGACCCCGGACTCCGAGGTGAAAGCTTCGGATGCTGACTGGGAATTAACGCTAGGAAGGAGAAGCATTTCATTATTTCCTCGCTGAGGTGGGATGAAAAGTTACGTGTTGCACTCGAGTGCAAAGATTTTTCACCTTGTGCTCTTTTGATTCCCTCGCTAACGCTCAAGATTCTAATTTGTGAATCACTCGCTACGCTCGTGATTCAAATTTAGAATCTTTCGCTTGCTCGGTCATCAAAAATGAGCACGCGGTTAAAAAGCAACTTTGCACTCTTGTATAACAAATAACTATTATTTAAGTTAGCAGTATTTTATTTAAATTTCATTAATTTGATTAAAATACAAATTTAAAAAAACAACTTGATTAATTTATGCTTCGCTAAAAATACAAAGTGTAAAATAGTGAACCCATGTTTATAAATTGTTCATATCAAGAAATAAGCAAAAACTATTATCTTTCAGTAATAAATTTTAAATGGAAACTGAAATTTTGCTTTGTGAGAAGTAAAACTCTCAATCTTATCAAAATGAATGTGTTAAGTGCGTCTGGGTGTCGAGACAAGGCAAAGAACCGATCAGTACCGTAATTTTATTCCCAACTAAAAGATACTGAAAAATAAATCACACACAACTTTATAGCAGAACATGTGATAAAAGTGTTGTAGATTCCGAAGTTTACGAGCGACGCAGACAAGAGGGCGGCTACCAAAAGATCCGAAACTGCTGAGGATCTTTATCACAAATCTATAGCGAAAATTTCATGAATAGGGTTTAAAATTGATATTAATTGACTAAAAGTAGGTATGTATTATTTTATTTTACTACTAGCATACAAAATGCTTTAAAATTATCTAAAAGTGTGTAGTCTGAACTGAGTCTAAGCATAAAGTAGATGTTTAATTAAAAAAAAAGCAGTGATAATCTAGGAGTGTCGACAGAAGTGAAAAACCTAAGTTTCTTGTAAATGGGCCAATAATATATAAATATACTTGTATTGACACTACACCTCGTAGGTAATTAAAAAAAATAAACTGTAAAGGTAACAGTTTCACGATATCAATTTTTATTCACCTCAAAACAATAATGGCATGTCAATTACAATAATGCCCAGCCAAAATCTAATACAAACTGGTATTTTGTATTTCAAAAGAGCGCAGTGCATAATGTAGTGTATATTTAAGCAGCTATATTAAAAATCACAATAAACCACAACATTATATTTTAAGAAAATTCTGGCAAGCATAGGTAAAGTTTTCAGTTACAATATTAAACAAACAATCTTCCCTAGACAAGAGAACTCAACAGCAATTTTAAAATAAGTTGAAAGCATACAAAACGATTTTAACACTAACTTTATCTTAAGATTAAATTCTTTAGAAGCAAACGATGGCGAGACGATAGATTTCCCTGCGGATGATAACGCTTAGTAACTGTACTGGTGCCATTTTGCTAGCACGTGGTGCACGTGGCTCTGCACTGAGTTGAAGAAGAAAATAAAATCCACGTGATCACGTACACAACGAAAACTTTTCTGAATTTGTTACATTCCGAACTTTTTGGTTCCTCTTAAGTTGAATAGAAAAAAAGAATGTTAGCTATTTTATGAAGATTTAAAAACCTTGAATAAAAAATGCATAATTGGTTGCGATATGAAAATTTTGATTCTTTCAAGAACAATAACGATTTTTATTGTTATATTGATTTAAGAACGATGTCCCTATTTGTATTATACTATTGTCCAGGCTGTAATTTATTTGCTGCAGACGTTTGCATAGACCATTCAGGTTAAATTAGAATAGTAAATGCTTCTAAGAAAGATGAAATTAAGTCTATCACGTAAGCATAAAGTTCAAACAAATTAGTATTTATTAGGAAAATCTTCAAAATACAGTCTATTTTTAGCAGGTACCTGCTTCTACAGCTTAGATTTTTCAAGTAAGGTACAACAAAATTTGAATAAACTCTTATATTCCATCATCTTCATTCACTATACCTACTACATACCGATGAAAAGATGTCCTAATTCGAACATCATTAAAACATCCCACAAAAGCCCTCATTAACGGAATTCTTTTACAGCTTTCCAGAACTTCTCATTCTTTGTATTCAATAGCATCACAGGATTTTTTCAGATGCCAAGGGCGCTATCAGAACATACTAGATTGCCTTGCAATCGATCTTGGGGTAGACATATTTTTGTATAACGAGAACTACAAATGGGATTTGTATCAAATACGAGAACTTATTGAAACATGATTAGTTAAAATATATATTCTTTTTTATACCTTAGGTGGCAGGTAAACATACGACTCACTTGATGGGAAGTGCTTACCACAGGATATGGTCGTTTGTTACATCAGAGGAGTCATACTCGCGCTGTTGACCCTGTAAAAGTATTAATAGTAGGTACTAAAATTTGCTAATAAATTGACTTTATCGTAAATCAATTTACTTGCAATCCAAGTCAGAATTCTATATGAGATTTCAGAATCAAATCTGAGTCTAGCACAAGAAAACTAGCGTAAATGAAATTTTTTAGATTCTTTTGTCGGTCCGATGTGAGAATCCCGCTCAGGTCCTAAGGTGTCACTGTCGCATACTTCGCGAAGTTATGCTTTGAGTCACTCGGTAGCTCACATGCTAGCGCTGGCCCGTTCTCTCCGTTGAACATCGCAGAAAGTGATATTGCGCTAGAAGTTGAAATGTGAAGTAGGAATTTCTACAAAGTAAGTGATATAAAAGTAGTTCTCTCTGCATTTCAAGATAACTACTATATATCAATTGCTTGAATAGCAGCTTATTGTAGTTTGTAATCTTTAGCTATCAAAGTTTGAGTTTCAGTGGTATTTTACACAAAGACAGGTTTATTTTCTTCACCCCTAGTGCACTAGCCCAACGTGTATTGCGCACAGGCAGCGACTTTTCATGTCTATCATATATAAAAAAATCTGTAAAAATGTTTACCTATTTATGTTTGTTATGATTGAAAAAGTTTATAAAATCTAAGCTATATTTGACTACTAATTGTCGCGAGATTCAGGCAGTGAGCATTTTACCAGTATAGATCATAAACAATAAAAAAAATAGGCATAATAGGGGAAAAAAAAAAGAAAAATTTCTCTATAGTTTTATTTCAAAGCATTAATAATTGTTTTATTAATTAATTATAGCAACATTTATAAATATAAAAGATCTTGAAACAAAATATCGTTAATGAAGCTGTAATCATTTGCTTTTCAAAAAACAAAGATGTTATTACCTCAATACCATAACTGGCAGCTATTCGCTAATTAAGCGAGTTGTACTGTCTTATTAACGTTTATTTATGAAAACAGCTCTAAATAATGTAGTATAATTATTCAAGGTAACGGTGTTGTTAATTATTATATTCTCGGCACGTTAATTAGAATTTACTTCACGTACTTGTATTGATTAAATTAATCTCGTTTATGTATACCTACTTGGAATTTTTGAGAAATGAAATGAAATTTCTTTAAATAATAAATTGTGTTTTTTTAAGGGAGGATTCGCTTCAGATGATAAAATATGATAGGTTGACTTAATAAGTACTTTAAAAATAAATCATTATGTAAGCATAAGTGATCAGCAAGACGCGCAGATGCGGTTCAATTCAAGTACATTTTTGGACTGCGGTCGCGCTGGATCTTAATCGCATCGCAATTGAATCACAGTTTCGTAAAAAAAAACAGTACAAGTAAATTAGGCTGAATAATGCAACGGAACGAACTTAAGATTACTTGTTAAATAATGAATTAATAGAAACATGAACAAAACTTTGATGCAAGATATCGTAATATTTAACTTTCCCTCCAATTAAAACCTCTCGTAGAACAAGTTTTCATCGCACAAACTTCATCTAGATGATCTGTAAGACTGAGGTTTCTTATGAAACAGAGCGTTCTGATGAACTAGAGTTTGTTCAGGAAGTTAGTGGGATTTATTGCATAATGCGACACGGGGCAACGACCGCAGAGCACTGAACACCTGCGCTAGACCGAGAGGGGTATTACGGGAGTGTAGATTTTGAAACTATGCAACTTTTAATATTAATTCTCTTAATTGTACTCTAGGGCCTTTGTTAGTGTACGTCTGTAAAATTTATTTCGTTAAGTAATTTTGTTTACTACTGCAGTAGGTACCTCTAGGATGGCTAATATCAACAGTGATATTATATATAGCTTTTATTTACATACTAGCTTTTGCCCGCGGCTCCGCCCGCGTGGATGTCGGTTATCGCGACCAAACATAGCCTATGTCTTTTCTCAAGGTCTAATCTACCCCTATACCAAATTTCATCAAAATCGGTTCAGCGGTTTAGTCGTAAAAGCGAGACAGACAGACAGACAGACAGACAGACAGACAGAGTTACTTTCGCATTTATAATATTAGTAGGGATTAGAATTCTATTCCATTTTATGATAAGCAGTGGCTGCAATATAGCCACCTTTTCTGATAAAAACACTGAATCACTAGATGTATCTCATATCCGTTGCCACCTGTCTGTAGAAAAACGACAAAAAAAATAAACAAATGAAAAGTAAGGAAGGAAGTTATTAGAAAACGTACAGAGGGAAATTTACTGCCACTTAAAGTCGATAATATAATAACCGAAAAGGCTGTATTTCGTCGAGCTTCCAAAAGTCTTCCCTTACCTAATGTCAAAGGTCTTACGATATCTTAGAATATTCTGTAGCTATATTTGTACTCTGTGGCTTTTTTTTGTAATACTCTATTCAGTGAGGTAAAACATTAATGTGTTGCCATATATACTAAAGAAACAAGGTATTTAACTACCTTATGCCAGTGTCAAACAGATTTCCGCGGATGGTACCTATGTGAGACCGAAAGTGCTGATGAGTGAGATGATCACCATACAAACCCATCGATTTGCTTATTTTGACTTTTGCGAGAGCGAGTGAAACATCTAACCTACCCCGAGTCTAACCTAATCCCGAGAGAAAAGCTTACGTCAGAGTTTACTATGTACCGGCTGTTCATACCCGTGCCTACGCTTGGCACAACGGACCCGAGCGGTACGCGCACTCTATATAGATATAGGTTGATTTACATCTGCAGACGAGCGAATGCTCAATCTATTCATTCCACGTCAAATTATTTTAGTGTAAACAGTGACAGAACGGGTAACATTCTTTTGTTGTTCTTTGTTATGTAAACGCTGATAAATTCATTTTTAACAAAAAAGTTTAACCGACTTCAAGAAACGAAAAAGAGGCACTGAAAAGCGAAAAATAACTTAATTTACAGACTTACTGATTTATTAGAAGTCGGTACCTAGCCCAAGAGAGGCCATATTTCAATTGATTGCATCATAGTAGTTCAGACACAACAAACAAAGTTGGCTGTCACCGACTTCTAATAAATCAGTAAGTCTGTAAATTAAGTTATTTTTCGCTTTTCAGTGCCTCTTTTTCGTTTCTTGAAGTCGGTTAAACTTTTTTGTTAAAAATGAATTTATTTTTCTCTTTTTAGTGAGTTTGTACAGTCTCACGACTGTACATCGCATGTATAGTGACCTGACTGTACATGCGCTGCTGACGCTGCAATACAGATCGAACCGGCCACGCTACAAAAAAAAAATTAAATCATTATTCAAAAAGAATTTTTAAAATCAATGCATATACCTACACCGGAAATATAGCTGAATATTCTAAACACTTCTGCGTACCCCTTCAAAGGACTCAGGCGTGATGTTATGATGTGTAATGGCAGAAACATTGCAATAATATGCCATTGCAGCAATCGCGGCTGATTTCCTGGTACTTTTTGAAGAGTTCCTTGATCTAATCTCGGAAACCCATCATCAGATCTTTACGAAATTAAAATGGGACCACTTCGGCATAATCTACTTACGAACATAAGAAGAATTTTCAAAATCCGTCTAGAATTGGCTTCACAATCGCGTAACAAACATACAAAAAAAAAAAAAAAAAATAGGGTACGAATTGAGAACCTCCTTTTTTGAAGTCGGTTAAAAATAAGGTTTCTATTACACTAAAATATAATGAAAAAATGCACTGGTTCTAGGTCTAGCTCTATGTTCATTTGATCTAAATCCACCTTATAATGTATACTCTCAGGTTAAGACCTAAAAAGGACAGACAGACAGACAGACAGACAAAACGAATCTATAAGGGTTCCGGTTTTCCGTTCCGGAACCCTAAAAAGGACAGCCTTTGTGGTTTTCACTAATAAAAATCGGTTCAGTAGTTTTTGAGTTTATTCGCTTCATACAAAAATACAAATCTTTCCTCCTTATAATATTAGTATAGATACAAACAACAGAGCAAGAAACTCAAAATAGACATGCAATTTTGTATATTTCATACTAGCTATTGACCGCGGTTTTGGCCGCGAGGATGTCGGTTATCGCGACCAAACATAGCCTATGTCCTTTCTCAATATTTAATCAACCCCTATTCCAAATTTCATCAAAATCGTTTCTGTGGTTTAGGCATGAAAGTGAAACAGACAGAGTTACTTTCGCATTTATAATAGTAATACGAATGTATTGTAGGACAGCCTCCGTGGCGTAACGGTAGTGAACGCGGCCGCTACGCAGGAGGCGCGGGTTCGATCCCCGCTCAGTGGAAATATTTGTGTTCATGAAATATGATATATAATCGCTTCACGAAAAAATATCGAGGTCTAGCCAAATCTGTGGTTAAGACTGGTAAAGCGGACCCCAGACTCCGAGCTGAAAAGCTTCGGATGTGACTGGGAATTAACGCTAAAATGAGAGAGAAATTGTACGAGTATAATATTCAATTCACATCTAAAAACATACAACGTTTTGTAACCGAACGTCGTGACGGTAAATCCTCATAGAGGTGAGACAGTTCGCGCCACTGTGTCGTCTTTTCAGTCTAGATTATGAAATTCCGCGAGCTTACAAAACTGGTTTTGAGCGTCTCCAGAGTGCACTATGTTTGAATGTAGGGAGACGCTGGCTACGTAATGTGACTTAATGGTCTTGGTAGGTAGGTACTCTCAGATCGAGCTATATATCACGTACTAGCTGTTACCCGCGGCTCCGCCCGCGTGGAATTCTGATCCCGTCATCGCTGATACATAGCCTATGTGTTATTCTGATGTATAAACTATATTATATTATTGTAAAAGAACAATGGCAGCCGCCCATACATGATATTATTTGAGAATGAAATGATGCGTCTTTAAATAAAAAAAAATACTGTTTGATACAGCATGATCACCTGTTCTAATACGTACTAGAATTTCAATCTGAGAAGGCCGAGAATAAAAGATTTTCGGTGTTGAACATTTTGTAGGTTATACCTTTAGACCTCTATTATTGTGTCAATGTGTTTGATGAATGGTGTAGCTGCATAATCATTTTATATATATGTATGTACTATACAGGGCGTCCCACGGCGATGCCACATGGATGGAAAGTACCTTAAATCCTTAAGTTAGCTCATTTTACTTAAAGGAGACATCATTTTATTTTTAAAAAGAAACAAAACTGCATTTAAAGATTTTTAAAAATTCGCTTGCCACACCCGGTAATCGAACCGACTAAAATCCGAAAAAGTAACACCCTGTATTTTTATGGCATCAATCGATAGTGTCAATCATAAGGATCAAATCTCTCTACGAAACATGGTAAATTAAATGAAAGGAAGTCCTTGAAATCTAAAATTATAAGTTTAATTTGGCAAAATAAAACACTTTAATCCAAAGTTTTCATCCATCCAAGATATACCATATTAACAATAAAATTCCATATTTAAACTACTTTTCTTTTTTTATCGTGCTGACACCGCTGCTGGTCAGCAGTAGTATTTAGGTATGTCGAACTCAAACCGACTAAAACCGCACGCCGTCTAAATTAACAGGTTATAAGTTGATCCATAGGGCAATTCTCTTGCCATTTTCGTTGCACAGGGTACACCGCGTGCAGGTTTCTAATCAAATCAAAGATATCTCTAGTGTTGATACCTTGTAAAAATTTCTTACAAGGTATCAACACATCAAAGATATCTCTAGTGTTGATACCTTGTAAGAATTTCTCACAAGGTATCAACACTAGAGATATCTTTGATGAAATTTATTTAGTAAAATGAGTACTAAATGAATGAACTTTGTTACCTGTTTAGAATGTAACTTTATTGGGTAACTGCATGAGGTATGTGTATGAGGTATGCGTGTGTGCTTGATTAGAAACCTGCACGCGGTGTACCCTGTGCAACGAAAATGGCAAGAGAATTGCCCTATGGATCAACTTATAACCTGTTAATTTAGATGGCGTGCGGTTTTAGTCGGTTTGAGTTCGACATACCTAAATACTACTGCTGACCAGCAGCGGTGTCAGCACGATAAAAAAAGAAAAGCAGTTTAAATATGAAATTTTATTGTTAATATGGTATCAGATGGATGGATGAACTTTGAGTTAAAGTGTTTTATTTTGCCAAATTGAATTTATAAGTTTAGATTTCAAGGACTTCCTTTCGTTTAATTTACCATGTTTCTTAGAGAGATTTGATCCTTATGATTGACACTATCGATTGATGCCATAAAAATACAGGATGTTACTTTTTCGGATTTTAGTCGGTTCGATTACCGGGTATTTTTAAAAATCTTTGAATGCAGTTTTGTTTCTTTTTAAAAATAAAATGATGTCTCCTTTAAGCAAAATGAGCTAACTTAAGGATTTAAGGTACTTTCCCTCCATGTGGCATCGCCGTGGGACGCCCTGTATACACATACTCGTATATTCATCTATAAGTATATATTCCCGGTTTTACACCCACATTTTGCTGTTACTACATCCAATAAGTATGTATGACCTATATCAGTAAATTCTTTTTTCTTACTTGCCTATTTCGACATGTACCTAATGAATTGTACATTCTAAACTAGTAAACATAACATCAAAGCTACGAGATCCACAGAATATGGCAAGATCGGAATCCAATATACAAACAGCACAGTCACTCAGTTAGTATCAGTATCAGAGTCCTTAGGTATGCAGGGGTCACAAAGAGGAAAGATCAGATTCCTTAAGCAGTCCGGGTCACAAGAAACTTAAAAAAAAAACGGTAAAGATGGTTGAAATCACTCCACGAGAAAACACAACGAACGTAAACAAACGTCTATGTCTGTCTAGAGTTGTCAATGTTACCATAGTAAAAAATATATTTTACTACTATGTTTTTGGTTGCTTGCTTATATTTTCATTACAGAAATCCTATAAGTTTGAAAAACATGCATTTAAAAACATATCGAATACGTGGACCGAACAACTGTCACTTTCGAACAAGTTTCAATCTAAACACGGATTGACCCTCCCATGGATCGATCGTGAATAAGGATTGTCAATGCGATCCATCGATTGAATATTTATGGACGCTTTATGCAACGAATCGATTGAAATTCGGGTTTCAGATTGGCATATTTGGATTGAGATTGCATATTAGGTTCGGCCGTAAGTTAATAAGGGCCGAGGAAAAGAACAGAAATTATTATGAGCTCTATTGATTAATTTAATTTCCTTATCAATTCAATGTTACCATTTTGCAACTATTCTTATAAAATGTAGAAAAACTATACAGTAAAGTGTCGTACTTTTGTAAATATTTTTAGTTTTATAATTTTAAGAACTGAATCAATGAAGTATGTTAGTTATTGATTATCAATAACTAACATACTTCATTGATTCAGTTCTTAATTGATTCAGTTAGTTATTGATTATCAATAACTAACATACTTCATTGATTCAGTTCTTAAAATTATAAAACTAAAAATATTTACAAAAGTACGACACTTTACTGTATAGTTTTTCTACATTTTATAAGAATAGTTGCAAAATGGTAACATTGAATTGATAAGGAAATCAAATTAATCAATAGAGCTCATAATAATTTCTGTTCTTTTCCTCGGCCCTTATTAACTTACGGCCGAATTTCCCCTTATTCGATCTTGTAATTTTGACGTTACATTTTGGATTGTTGGTAATCTTTGTTTACGATCTCCCGAATTCGTTGGATTCTAAAAAAGGATTTGCAGTAAATTTGTTGATGTGTTAGAATTTGGCTGCTAATTATGGCTAATAG
The DNA here is from genome assembly GCA_914767945.1 of Eilema depressum. Classification (NCBI taxonomy): domain Eukaryota; kingdom Metazoa; phylum Arthropoda; class Insecta; order Lepidoptera; family Erebidae; genus Eilema; species Eilema depressum. Next base: position 22,134,313 of record OU612021.1, read on the forward strand.
GATGGCTAATGGATATGGAAGTATTATTTTTTTTTAAATATTTTACAAAAATATTCTACAACATTCTACACAACGCTATCTAGACCCATGGTAAGCTTAATTAGCTTGTGTTATGGAATCTAGAATGCGGATATACATACTTAGATACTTTTTTTTTGTAAATACATACATATTATACATAGAAACACCCAGACCAATGCAAATATTTATATTCATTCATACAAATATTGGCATGAGCGGGGATCGAACCCGCGCCATAAAGTATTAATGGAGATATTGATTCTGAAGATGAAGAGCGTGTCTTTAACACACGGTTTCTTAATATAAATCTTGTTAAGCTTCATTTATGCGTCGTCGGTACTTACTGGTTGTTCACTTCACAAGTTCAAACTCAAAAAAAAAACAAAGACAAAGAGAATTTGAAACTGAACTGTATTCAAATTCAAACAAAGACCCAAAACAGATGTGTGGCAGATGTGTTAAACGTTTCGTACTCTGCAGGATTTACAATTCCGACTTAAAAAAAAATGTTCCATGATAAAATCAAGTTAAAAAGGAGATTTCATTTACCTCGAAAAATCATAATTTAATAGACTACTGGCCCGTGTACAAAAATGATGGGTCATTTGAACCACCAGGTGACCTATATAGAACGATATAAGAACATAAAATAATAAGATTCAGCACTATGCCGTCACTTGTAAGCTGTCCAACTGAGTGCAGGTGAGTACAGGTACAAAGTACAGGTAGAGTGAGTACATTTTGGTCATATATTTTTGTACGGCATTCTTACCATCGATAGATCCATGAAAAATAACAAGCAAACGCGTAGTGCTGTACAAAAAATAGTGAGCCACAAAGTCGGAATTTTTATTTTATTTTCCGACATTACCAGGGTAAATTTGGTCATTTGATTTTGTACGGCATCAGTTTCATAATATTTCAATACTGCTTCTAATCCATTATTCCGCAACGCCGTACAAAAATCATGCGACATGGTGAAGTAATCGTGGGTTACAACCCCCTCTTCTTCACCTGCACTCAGTTGGACAGCTTACAAGTGACGGCATAGTGCTGAATCTTATTATACATTATAGATAACACACTTGTACTTTTCCACAATATTTATTGTTCTCCTAACCGGTTTCACCTCACGGGCATTCTCAAAGGATTACATTGATTACAAAGTACAAGTGTGTTATCTATAATGTATAATAATAACTTCCACCAAGTGCCATCAATCAACAGTATAAATAGTCTGAATCTTATTATTTTATGCTCTTATATCGTTCTATAAAGGTCACCTGGTGGTTCAAATGACCCATCATTTTTCTACACGGGCCAGTAGTCTATAAGGTTTTTAACCATATTCTAGTTCAGTTATAATTTATATTGCGATATCAATCCCACGTACATTACGTACAATAAGTACGTTGCACAAAATGTATGCCTATAACGGAACGATAGGGAGGGAAAAGATCAACGCCGATCCACCGTGCAATCTGGATTCCGAACGTGGCAACTGCGTATGTGGACGCAGATCGGAGATCGATCTGGGGATCGTGTTCAATCTTGGTTTGACTGCAATCTCAAAACACGGATCGTATATTTGGTTCGGCCGTTAATGAGTACTTTTAAAATAAATAATTATGTAAGCATAAGTGATCAGCAAGACGCGCAGATGCGGTTCAATTCAGGTACATTTTCGGACTGCGGTCGCGCTGGATCTTAATCGCATTGCAATTGAATGACAGTTTTGTAAAAAAAAACAGTACAGTAAGTAAGGCTGAATAATGCAACGGAACGAACTTAAAATTACTTGTTAAATAATAAATTAATAGAAACATGAACAAAACTTTGATGCAAGATATCGTAATATTTAACTTTCCCTCCAATTAAAACCTCTCGTAGAACAAGTTTTCATCGCACAAACTTCATCTAGATGATCTGTAAGACTGAGGTTCCTTATGAAACAGAGCGTTCTGATGAACTAGAGTTTGTTCAGGAAGTTAGTGGGATTTATTGCATAATGCGACACGGGGCAACGACCGCAGAGCACTGAACACCTGCGCTAGACCGAGAGGGGCATTACGGGAGTGTAGATTTTGAAACTAGTCAACTTTTAATATTAATTCTCTTTAATTGTACTCTAGGGACTTTGTTAGTGTTCGTCTGTAAAATTTATTTCGTTAAGTAATTTTCTTTGCTAATGCAGTAGGTTTTTTTTATACCGGTGGCAGACAAGCACACGGCCCACCTGATGGAAAGTGGTTACCGTGGCCTATGGACGTATGCAACACCAGGGGACCTGTAGGTACCTCTAGGATGGCTAATATCAATATTATATACAATATAAGTATTTTTTACATATTAAATTACTGAAATAGAATTCTATTCCATTTTATGATAAGCAGTGGCTGCATTATTATATAGTCACCTTTTCTGATAAAAACACTGAATCACTAGATGTATCTCATATCCGTTGCCACCTGTCTGTAGAAAAACGACAAAAAAAATAAACAAATGAAAAGTAAGGAAGGAAGTTATTAGAAAACGTACAGAGGGAAATTTACTGCCACTTAAAGTCGATAATATAATAACCGAAAAGGCTGTATTTCGTCGAGCTTCCAAAAGTCTTCCCTTACCTAATGTCAAAGGTCTTACAATATCTTAGAATATTCTGTAGTTATATTGTACTCTGTGGCTTTTTTTTTGTAATACTCTATTCAGTGAGGTAAAACATTAATGTGTTGCCATATATACTGAAGTAATAATGGCTTTAACCTCCTTATACCAGTGTCAAACAGATATCCGCGGATGGTATGTGAGATCGAAAATGCTGATGAGTGAGATGATCACCATTCAAACCCATCAATTAGCTTATTTTGACTTTTACGAGAGCGAGTGAACCGTCTAACCTACTCAATCCCGAGAGAAAAGCTTACGTCAGAGTTCACGATGTAGGTACCAGCTGTTCATACCCGCCGTGCCTACGCTTGGCACAACGGAGCCGAGCGATACGCGCGCTCTATATCGATGGGTCCTACATATAAGGGCCAAACTAACAATTTGACCATTTTGACTTTTTTACGGTAAACGCATCCTATTGATATAATTATTAATCATGTCGCTATTAAAACAGAACAATTCTGCATGAAAACACGATGTTTTATTGTAGTGTAACGGCTTATGTGACATTCATACTTCGATATCCATATCCATACTTCCATACTAATATTATAAATGGGAAAGTAACTCTGTCTGTCTGTCTGTCTGTTACGCTTTCACGCCTAAACCACTGAACCGATTTTATTGAAATTTGGTATATGGGTAGATTAGACCTTGAAAAAGGATATTGGCTATGTTTGGTCGCGATAACCGATATCCACGCGGGCGGAGCCGCGGGCAAAAGCTAGTGAATTTAAATATTTACAAAGGCCAAAGAGGTTCTTGTTCTGTTCTTTGTATATATATAAATAACAGAGCAAGAATGTATCATAATAGGCATACAAATACATATGTATAAAAGATCTCGTCATACAATTGCACATCTAAAAGCATACAACGTTTTGTACCAGAACGTCGTGACGGTAAATCCTCATAGAGGTGAGACAGTTCGCGCCACTGTGTCGTCTTTTCAGTCTAGATTATGAAATTCCGCGAGCTTACAAAACTGGTTTTGAGCGTCTCCAGAGTGCACTATGTTTGAGTGTAGGGAGACGCTGGCTACGTAATGTGACTTAATGGTCCTGGTAGGTAGGTACTCTCAAATCGAGCTATATATAACGTACTAGCTGTTATCCGCGGCTCCGCCCGCGTGGAATTCTGATCCCGTTCATCACTGATACATAGCCTCTATGTGTTATTCTGATGTATAAGCTATACTATTGTAAAATTTCATTAAAATGCATTCAGTATTTTTTACGTGAAAGAGTAAAAACTTTTTTTTTTCGCGTTTATAATATTAGTAAGATCTACCAACTTAGATGTACTTATAACCTTTGTCGTTTTCATCCTAGCGTTAATCCCACTCGCATCTGAAGATTTTACCTCGGGTGCGCTTTTCCCAGTCTAACTTCGATATTCTCCGTGAATCGGCTGCTATCTGACCTCTACAACCCAGTTGTTGAACTTTTTAGGGCTCCAACTACCCATAACGACTGCCATAGATGTTCGTATGGCAACTTTTTTTTCCGGTCGACCGACTAACCGAAAAATTACTAATATTTCCTTTAACCCCTCCCACTAAGCTAAATTGCTTGTGCTAGGAGTGGGTTCACGTCGGTAGTGTAATAGCCAGGATTCGAACCCGGGAGCTCTCGATCGTAAGAGCGGGGGCACACGATGCGTTGCGGCGGCGGTGCGGCGCCGGAGCGGCGTCGCTGCGTCGTTTTATTTAGAAATATCTGTGGCATGTCACACGATGCGCTGCGTCGCCGCACCGGACTTGCAACCACCGAGACGAGGCGGGGAGGGGTGAATGCGTTGCGACGCCGCGCCGGAGCGGCACCGCTCATTTGTTTGATAACAACGCGGCGGCGCCGCACTGCTGCCGTCTGCTAACAAAAAGGCAGCTAAGTGCAAAAACGTATTTTCGAGAAAACGCAAAAACAAGTGGGAATTGATGTCTCTTGAAAAGTGTGCTACCTAGGAACAAGTTTGCAAGTTATAATTGTAGGCATAGTCTTTGTGCACAATATGTGATATATTTTATTAATTTATATTCATTATATTTTGTTTAAATTTGTTTTCTAACTTTTAGCTAAGCATTTATTTTCATTTTTACGTAATATACTGCACTTTAAGGCCGCTAACCATACCTTAACTGCTTTATAGCAAAGCAATTTTTTTGTAGCTGCCACGTTCTGTACTTATAGTAAACGTTAACAAAATATACTTACTTATAAAGCAGTTAAAGGATTTTAACAGTCTTACAGCCTAGTAGTTAACACTTGGCGGACTAACTTCCCTTACTTAGAAAGCAGTTATGGGATTTTAAACGCTTTTCAGCTTGGTATTGTAAAACATATTTTTATACTGGTTCTCCTATTGCTTAACTAGAAGGCAGTTAAAGACATCTCGCTCGCAATTAACTGCCTTTTAAGTAAGCACTTCCGGATCAAAAGTTGAGAAGTTAAAAACTATTTTATGAAATCAGAACTTTATTCATTAAAAAAGAACAGACAATTAGACCTTACTAAACTTATCAAATAGCTTTATTAATTAAACAATACAAAATAAAAATAAAGACAACTTAATCAAACTTTTAATAATCTTATTCAGTAATATACTTAATCAGTATTCGCGAAACCATAGGACAAAGAATATGGACATTATTTTTATTTTTTTTATTTTTTAATAATAATGTATATTATTTAATTAATTAATTTAATGCAACAATGTCAAGAAGCCAGCCAAGCTTTTGTCATGAAGATAACCCGCCACGGATATTGTCTGGTGCAAAGGAGCCCAGAACGCTGGCCGCATTTCCTCGTTTAATCGCAATGGCTAGCCTTTGCCCCAGGTACGAGCCGTAGCGAGAGTCCCCAGTTTTTTCCCTTAATTGTCGACCTATATCCATCACCAATTTCTTGGCTTCTGTACCCCAACTGCCCATGGTCTCGACCGCGACCGGTGCCACGATATATTGTGGCTCGAAGGCTGCATACTTTGCGAGTTTTGTACTGGTCGCGTCTTCGATCGCGGCTGCGGGGAAAAGAGTCGTGCGGCCTAGGTGACTCGCAGCCACAGTATTGACGCAGGTCGCATCCCACACCAAGCACCTACGCCTCCTCCAAGGCACGAGAGTTAACCCATCTGGTCTCTTGCCATCCGACCTACATAGGCCCGGCGGCTCAAGCATACAAGGAACCTCTGCCGAAATCGATGTCCGCAACAAGTCATTAATGGCTTGGTGTCGAGGGAACCTGCCTGCGGCACGACGACTACTCAATGCGTGATGGCCGTCCCCCTCCACCATGGAGGCTGCATTATGGAGGTGCATTTATGGGTTTCACACACCCTGCAGCCCAAGCGAAGAGTCACTGCCACACGCAAAGAGTCATCGTTCAATAATGTACCCATTTGAGGCAACGGCAGTACCTGCAGCCATGCCCCAGCCTCCGTCTGCGACACAGCGAGCAGTCTCGCCCGATCCGCTCCACTCGCCTCTCCCAAACGCCGTGTGCTAGGCTGACTCCCACCTCGTCCCAAGACTTTTGGATATGAGAAGCGGCCGGAAGCAGCGCACCATTATTGAACGTCGACCAAATCTCTCACGCCTCGGACGCAAAGGGGTTGCTGGGGCCGACTCAGTCAGAGTTAATTATAAAAGCTACAAGACCCGCAACCCCATGCGTCGACGCAAGGAAAGCCGGAATGCCAACGTCCTGTGCGCGCCGTATCCCAAGGACCCCGTATCGGATTGGCTGAGATGCCAGATCCCACTGGGGCTCAGTGAAAGAAACGTTGAGGACAGACTCCACGAGTGTTTTCAAAGCGTCGTCAAAGGAGGAAATTTCTGCCGCGCACATCCAAGTAGGGGCCGTCCTTAGCAGGTATGTAAGCTTTGGCATAGCGAAGCACATGCGCAGCAAAGTCAAAGCCACATGTGCTGACAATCCCTCGAGACGACCCTGAGCGTTCTGGAGCAGATTTTTACGCTCGTTTATGAACTCGGGGAGAGCATCTGGAAAGATAGGAGACCCTAGAAGGTGAAAATATTGTTTAATTAATAAATAAGAAAGATTTACTAAATCGTAATTGTTCATGTGGGCGTACTTTGATTCTTTTTGGCTAATATTAGACTCTCTGGCTCGTAAATTGTGGCGCCGCACGTCCGTCCGTCCTTGCACCCGAAGTGAAAAAGATGGAATTATCGCTTGAGCTGGTCAAACGCAAACTAAAATCACAAGCGTTTAACTGCTATTTAGTCTAGAATTGTCGTTTAGCTGCTCTCTAGCGATTGATATTAGCTAAATACTAATTCCAATACATAACTTAAAGGCCGCTAGTGGCGTATAACTGCTTTCTAGTTTAGTTTAGTGTTAGTTTTTCTTAATAACTGCTTTGTAGTTAAGTAAATTTAGAAAAAATGATACATGAATTTGCCGTTAAAGTATGATAACGTCTTTCTAGAGAAGAATTGTGGCTTAGCCGCTTTTTAATTAAGGAAGTAACAAAATTTACGTGGTTTAACTGCTTAGCAATGTTCTGTATCTCTAAAACTATTAATGATAGAAAAATGAGTCTTAGACCAAAAGATAGAGCGTCGAAAGTTGTGTAAGACTGCATTAAAAAGTGAAAATCGACCAACTGTGGCTTAACGGCCTTTTAGTTAGTGTAGGGCAGACTGCTCGTGTGCCCGCCAATGCGGTGAAATTTCTGCGGTGCGGCGACGCAACGCATCGTGTGCCCCCGCTCTAAGGCCGACTCCTTAACCAACGGTTTAAGCTTAACGTACTCTCCGTGGCACGACCAGACCAATGCAAAAAGCCATATTCATGCATATAAATAATTGCACTGAGCGGTGCTGGAGTGGAATGAAGAAATTAATCATTATTATCCGTAAATTAATTTAACTAAGCCAGGGGCGCGAAGTACGTTATCTACACTAGAGGTGGCGAGGCATTACTGCGGACACACAAAGTGCTACTTTATATTTTATATTTAAATTAAAACGTTTCATTTGTTTTCTTTTGCATTAGGTATATACTTTTATACAGATTAGTTATTTGTAAAATGGTTATAGTTATATTTCTGAAACAGTGGGAACGAAAAAATACGATGCAGGTTTAACACAAACGAACAATAAAATTTAATTGAATTCAAACGTGGTAATTTAATTTAAACTCATAAATGGGTAGTTGATATTAAATGGGTCAATAATTAACATTTCATTGAGTTATTAATTTCATGAGCTAAGCGGATTATCACTAATATTTAGCTTAATTAAAATTATACAGTATTTGACAAAACTAAAATTTGTATTTTGTTCAAAACTTTGTACATTATTATTATTATTGAAGACTAGTGTTTGTTACAAAATATTTTATTAATACTTTCTAATTTATTTGTATGGTCGCAGACAAGCACACGTCTCACGTGATGCAAAGTGATTACCGTGGCATATGGACGAGTGCAACACCAAGGAAGTCACACTCGTGCTGCCGACCCTTTAAGAACAGAGAGATTCAGTACCCTCAGCGAAGATGACAAGCAGGACAAGGACAAACCTTGCCTTTGGTCTTCCTACTGACAGTACAATTCACAAATAAAATGTTTTAATTCACATATAAGGGGTATTACAAAGAATTCATATATATTCTATTTTAAATTGTGTGATGCGTTGGGGTCCCATTTTTGTGAACGGTTCAATATCAAACGTTTTCAGAAACACGTTGCGAAATTGCTCAAAATCAATTTGATCACAAATGAATTCTCAATCAGCAGAGAGCTGTCTCAAAGATTTTGTTTATTTGTACAGTATGGTCTCGGTACGGCGAGCTCTGTACGGCCGGAGGGACGGAGGCACGTCCCGACATACATAATTTAATAACTTTTCAAATACAAAGGTTAGTTTTATTTTGACGATATTTTAACCCTCCGGTACCATCCGTCTACTTTCCCGATCTGTCCACTTTCTTGATAGAGTAGAAATTTTTAAGACACACAGAGATTCACAGTCACGTAACAGTGAATTTTAAAAATAGCAGAGTGTTTGTTCACAAACATTTTTAAAGATCAGTAAAGATAGATAAAGCCAGAAATATAATTCTCGTTAAAAAAATTCAACATCTTAAAGTAGTATTACCTCTGATATTTTTCAAGCATCACATTTTATAGCATTTTTTATATAGGATACCTCAATGTGACTTCACCTTGCCTGATGGTAAGCTAAAGGCAAAGTCTAGGAAAAGATGGTCACGAAAAAAAAAACACTTTCCTATATAACTCGTATCTTGAAAAAATATTATGTATTTTCTAGAGGTTTCACGTCAGGTTTTCGATTTTTTTTAAAAGTCACAAACAGGTTTAAGCTTCTGAAGGTTTTTGAAGGTTAAAAAAATCCTCATATAGAATAAATCTCATGTCTTACTTTCCTCGTATAAATTGAAGACACGAAAAACATTCGAGAAAATAATAAAGAAATAATAATATTAAAAAAAACAATGAAAGTATGATAAAAAAAATGCCGCTTGCCCCTTATTTTAAGGTTCGTTTGTGCGAATTTGAAACACAGGCTACAGCACGGTGTAGAAGATTCTCTTGGGAAATTAATAAAATATATAAATATGCCAAATGAAGTCCGCCATCGTAAAAAGCGCAGAGTATTGAAAATCTCATGAGCACGCAAAGGGTCATCATTTATGCGCAATGCTGGGGTTATATTGAGTTCTTCTTTTTTATATAGGACACGTCAATTTGACTTCACCTCGCCCGATGGTAAGCTGAAGGCAAAGTCTCGGAAAAGAGGGTCACCATTACACGTACCATGTTACAATGGTGGCACTCAGCTTGACGGCCTCTTCAAATGCCTTTTCATGGCCCGCTTAAAGGACTAGGGACTATAATTCCGTGTAACTTCGGGTTAATTTATTAGTTAAATATTTTTTAGATATTATGGGAATTCTTCATCTGTCTGTTATTCTAGGGCCAAAATCGTTATACATAAAGAATATGGTGATTCTGAATGCGTAAAACAAAGCAAAGTGGTCGATAAAATCACAATCAGGACCATACAATAGAGCCAGATCGTATAAAAGAAATCAGAGTATGATCAAAACATCAACAATAAGAGTGAAAGTAAAATTCAAGGGTGATTTTTGTTATATTTTCGTTTCATTTTGATTCAAAACAAATATTATTGCTTCCTAAAGAGAATACAAATGTGGGATCGATTATAATCTTTTTATTTTATTACTAGCTTTTGCCCGCGGCTCCGCCCGCGTGGATGTCGGTTATCGCGACCAAACATAGCCTATGTCCTTTCTCAAGGTCTAATCTACCTCTATACCAAATTTCATCAAAATCGGTTCAGCGGTTTAGTCGTAAACGCGAGACAGACAGACAGACAGACAGGCAGACAGACAGACAGAGTTACTTTCACATTTATAATATTAGTAGGGATAGTTAATCCGTCGGTTTGCGTTGAAGTTATGCCAGTACGTTTGCACAAATGCAAGCTTATCGCAATCAAATAAATGGTACGGTGCGGATAACATGCGAATAAACGTACATACATAGGTTTTTATGTAGGTACCTACCAGATTATCTAGTTTTTTTTTAAATTATGTGGTATCAACAACACAGTAGGTTGCTTTTACCGATAAGCGTTCAAATTATTGTTAATTCCAGTTATTCTCGAATTCGCAGTAATTGTTCGCTTTTAAAGAGGACTGTGCTATGAATTAAATACGTTTCTTTAATTTTTATGAAGATAGACCAGCCTATGAGCCTGATGCTTTGGTAATATTTATATTTAATAGACGTCACATCGACTGGTGGCTGTTAAAACACTTTTTATTACCAATATGGCCGCGAGATTACACTCACAGCTTGACCGCCTGACCAGCTGTTAGTGTTATTGTATTTACGTTCATATAAAAGAATGACATATATCAGCAAATAGATAATAAGGTATGTAAGCTGTGAGATTTTGACGGAAATAGAATTGCAAATCTTGAAGTAACTCTTGCTAATATTACAGACGTTTGTACTGATTTGACACAAGCTTCAAACTGAGTATAAGCTTGAATATAATACGGTTGTTAACACGATTATGCTGAGCTACTCTCATAGCTTGATATATGATTAGCAAGGTTCATTTCTGAACTGTAGTACGCGGGAGGAATTAGCGTTGAAAGCTAGTCTCGCTCGAGGAGACTTGGATGAAGCTGAGCGTGGTGTCGAGTGATACGACGCTAAAATAGTTAAGCTATATTGTTATTTCAAGCAGTTTTTAGAACATGAATGAAAGGAGATTTTTGAAAGTTTACTTTGGAAGGAATGTGAACGTTTCAATCAATCAATCAATAAGCCGTGGACTGCGATTGGCTAATAATTGTGAACATGTTTCGGTGTTTGATATTCAATCACATTCTAACGGTGCCGCGGTGGAGCGGATCTGAGTGAAATTTGACCCATAGATAGATTATAATATTGAAAAACACATAGGCTTTTTGTCCCGAGAATAGGTTCACTTGGGTTACGGAATTGTCATTGTTGAAACCGCGAGTAACATAGCTGTTAACTATTTAAATGAAATCGCCATAGAGACTTCTAGACAGCCTAAATCACGCTGGACTTTGGCTACCTAGCAGAGCTGGTTTTCCACCTACGTATAATAGCATCGAGTATCATACATTTAAGAGCTTTACTCCATATGAGATTTGATAACCTTTTATTATCTGCCAAGACATACTCGTGGTATGATTCTTGGCAGCTAATGGAAATGAAATATTTTAAGATATAATAAAAATTCAAGCATATTGCTAACCATATAAAGTCTTCTTATTGTATGGATATTATCTTGAACTGAATACATAAAATACAATAATGCCATTTTCGTAGTCTGTATAAATATGAAGTAGGGAGTGAAAAGCTACTAGTATCTATTGATGCCGTTAAATTGAGACTCGTAGTTTTGGATTTTTTTACTGTTGGTATCTTTAATGGTGGTCTTCATCCTGTAGCCCTCAATTACAGCTTCTTACTATCTAGCGTGATGATGTTATAATGATATGCTCAATAAAATTATACACAGAAGTGTATTTTTAGCTAATTATGCCTGAATTAAATACGTTCTTATATTATTTAATACGTTCTAATTTATTTTGATAATAATGTGAAGTAAAGTAAATAAACCACGTTTTTTTTCAGCGCTGTCTGTAGTTTAACCTTGCACTGTGTGCAAATTGATGTAAATATATTATAAGGTTAGACTATTTTATTGCTTTGTTATTGATAAAACCGCAATGAATGTCACAATAATTCAAAGAGCTAAAATGGTCCCTCTTTAAATATTTACATCAGCGCACGACAAGCACTTTTGAAATTGCCTCTAATCTACAAAATAAGATACAAATTTAGTATTTTTAGACAGCTTCTTTCTTTGGAATTATATTTTATCATCTAAATGTGTAAAAGATAACGCTAGAAATGTTATCCATGCTTTATTTCAATTTGTTTGCATTTCGACTTCAATTATTGAGTTAATTCATTTTATCAGTGTTCCGAGTACGAGGTACGTACTTTTATAGTTAGAAAAAGGTTCGAATAAAAGATAATTTCGGAAATTCTACTAAAATAATTCAGCACCTCCTGACGTCGCTGTCGGTAGCTAATAATAATATCTGAAACTACGGAAAAAAAGGAAATTTTTCTACTGACTCTTCCTATAGATTAAATATGAAACGTCAACACTCAGAATAGGATAAGGAGGAGTAATTGAAACATACAAAAGTCAATATTCAAAACAATGGAATCTGCCATCGTCATAACTTAGATAAAAACCAATATATTGCTTATGCACTTTAGTAGAACGAATACTAAAATTTCTTTTCTTCTGGAAGTTAGTACAAAGGAAAAGTCTCATATTACACTCCCCACAGTGCGGCATTAAAGCGGAATATTGCAGGGGAATTACTAAGCAATTCCCTTGATCTTGGCAATCACGGTCTACGCCGCGGAATGTTAGGGGGGCGTTCCGTGGGCGCGACTGCAATGCAGATCATAAGTCTTGTTGCCCCACTCGGGCTATTTCAATTAGCAATTTTCAGATACAATGTATTTCATAGAGCATTTTAGTTTTAATTCACTAGAGTTGGTTTCATAAAGTAGTTTGAAATATTTGTAAAGTGTTATACGAATATGGAATATCTATGTCTATGTCATTTTCTGTAAGCAAATGGAAGTAAAAAGGTGCTTAGTTGATGGTGGGATGGGCGTTTTAATATATAGACTGAAACTCAACTTCGACTGAATAAGGAAAAGGCTCTGATACTGATGCGTTTGGTTTGATTTTTTCCATTGTCCATTTCAATCGTTTGATCTTGGCCATTTGTGCGACTGCCCTCTGATCCCCCAGCCCTGGATTGAAGGAAAGCCAGAGCTCTAGAGCTTCATTCGATATTCAGCAGGTTGGCAAGTTTTAGTGTGTGAAGTATTTCATCAATTTGTAAATTTTGATTCATGTATGATAATGTATATTTTTTAATATACTTACATTGTCTCGGCTGAACGAATCTTCTTACTTTGTAAAAAGCAATATCAGCTCATATTTGCTTTGGCTATGTCTGAGAAAATGACCAAATATACGTACCGTTAATATGATCTATAACACTGAATACATGTCATGCTTTTTGACTTTGACTATTCGGCTAAGCAGCAAGACCGCACCTTAACCATTCCAGTCTCAGTTATATGTTCAGATAAGGACATTCTCGCGTTACACGCACTTATATTCTTTTTGATAACCATTTGCTTGTGTTAACCGCGATCCGAAGCTATTTTCTATTATAATAGTACTACGGCATTTGTTTGAATGTCTCGCATCATAGATTATAAGGAACGATATTGATTTCGAAGTGGTACGTATATTGTTAGGGTGAAATATAATAATAATTGCGTTAAGGATTTCTTCATGTTTTCTTCTGATCTTGATATTTATTATTCCCCTTAGGCGGCAGACAAGTACACGCCCCTGATGGAAAGTGGTTACCGTGGCCTATGAACGTGATCTTGATATTTATTATAATCATGTTTTTACAAATAATTCTTAGTGTGACAATGTCGTGACAATGAAAACAATGTTTAAACCATTTATTAAAAAAAAATACGCTACTTGCAAAAACTATCATTTCATGGGTTCAAGTCCAAAATTTTCCTTTAAATACCCATAAACTTTTGGCTTTTAGTTTGTTCTTAATTAGAAAAATTCATAGTGGTATTATTTTAGGGTAAAACGTCACAGGATATATCTCAGTATTTGGATAGTGGTCTAAGCTCTTGTCTAGCTAAATTGAACGAATTCTGTCTCTAAACCTATTTTCTGTTTTTGCATGGACCATAACCGTATCACTAGTGAAAGCGAGCCCACTTTAGCTCCCGGCAGAGCCTCTATTTCGTTACGAAAATTCAATAAAAGCGGCCCCCGAACTCCATTCATCGGACGTGCGCCATGTAACCAACTGAAAAAAGTCAAATTATAAAACCCTTTGAACAAACCCACAACGGAGTCTCGTCAAAAGGTCAATAATAAAATGGTATTTTTTATACGCAATATCGTTTTTTTCCATTTAGAGAAAATGACGAAAGCCGTACCTAAAGTGGAGTCGGCAGGGAAATCTCAGTAATTAATTTATAAGGGTCGAAAAATTCTTTTCAGCGACTGTACCATAGGTCGACAATTTCACATTTGTCGGTGGAAATCTGACTTTGTAATGTTCGTTTCTGGCGCGTGTAAAAAGCCAGATTAAATATTGAACATGTCAGCTTTGTCTCTTTCCATTATTGCGAATGGTTTTAAATCGCTAAGCTTTTTAAATATACATCTAAGGGTTTAAGACTAACTTGTTACTGCCGTAGCTATAAGTCTCTGTTTATTTCTGCGTGTGATCATGGACCCACGGAATTCGACAATGCCATGTTGGCGATTAGATTTAAAGAAAGCAACCGAAATCCATACTAATATTATAAATGCGAAAGTAACTCTGTCTGTCTGTTACGCTTTCACGACGAAACCACTGAACCGGTTTTGATGAAATTTGGTATAGGGGCAGATTAGACCTTGAGAAAGGACATAGGCTATGTTTGGTCGCGATAACCGACATCTACGCGGGCGGAGCCACGGGCAAAAGCTAGTTACTTATATTCCCTCTAACCCTGGACGGGTAAGCTGGCTGGCTGGCTAAGCTAAATTGCTTGTGTTAGAAATAGGTTCACGGCAGTAGTGTAATGGACAGGATTCGAACCCGGGACTTTTTGATAGTAAGGACGATTCCTTAACCACTAACCCACCGCCGCTTTTAAGGTGATGTTTGATTTACATCACCATAGAAGTTATTTAAAGGACAAGAGTCACCATCTAAAATTCCAGCTCATCATGTAATCAGTAATAGTATGTAATCATTATAAATATACCTGCACGATGCAATTAAGCCTGGCATTGTAGGACATGCATTGATTACAAATTACGTTACTAGCGTACGAGCCGATCAAAGGCTTACTCGATAACGTTGATCGATAGAGCAGAGCTTGGCAGTTACGCCCGATTGGAGATACATCTAACTAATATTGTAAATGTGAGAGTTTCTAAGGATGGATGTATGTGTGTAGGGAGCGAGCCTATTGCCGCCAAATGGGCTGTTTACTGTCGGATGGAGAACCACCCTATCCCTTAGTCGCCTTCTACGATAACCAGAGAAAGAGATGGGGTAGCCCTATCCTACTCCACCGTTAACCAACACTGCCACCTTTTTTTTATACCAACTAGTTGACAGACAAACACACGGTCCACCTGATGGGAAGCGGTTACCGTGGCCTATGGACGTATGCAACACCAGGGGCGTCACACTCGTCACTATTTTAACAAAAAATATAATAGGATGTATTTTTATTAGTAAGGGCCTTACTGGATAAGAGTGAATGTGATTGTATTAAACCGTGGTCTCATTATTAATTGATATGAAATTATTATAGGAGGAAAATTTAAAAGCTCGTTAAAAAGAGTACCACTTGGAATCATTAGAATTCATAACTTTTGGGGTAAGATGACGGTAGGGAACATTTTAAATGAATATCGTTTTAAAATTTAATTTCAGGAAATGAACTTTGGCATATTTAATATTCATAAAAATGTAATATTTTACTGAACATGAAGAGGGTAAAAATGATTACAATTAACTTTATCTACTTGGTCGTATTTGAAATATTACATTTATAATCTAGTTACTTTTTATAAATACATTACTATTAGAGATGTCGGGATATTTATCATGTATTTTATATTATATACATACATCACGTCTTTCTTCCCGTGTAAAATTCCAAAACCTTTAGTTTCATACAACACGCTTCATAATATATTCTCGGTCAGTTATTTAATTGATGATCGAACCTATTTATCATTAATCATTATTTAAGCATTGTTCTCGGTTGCATCCAAGGCTTTCGCCTTAAAGCCCGTAGTCCACTTACTTCTTTTGGCAGCTTTAATGCGAGCGACTGCTATCTGACCTTCCAAGCTCGAGACGTAAAACTGTGTTCACCAGATTTCAGGTAAGATTGTCTCTAAAGGTGTCAGTGCGGCCCGACGCTCTCCGACTATACTTTCTTCAAATCAATGTTCTGAAATTGAAAATAGGTCTATAATAAATAAATATTTAAGACCATCAAAACATAAAACTTTATAAATAATCAAAGCTTTTAGGCAACCTAGATTTTACAAGTTATTTAAAGTTAATTTTAACTGAAATAACATTGGACCAGACGTGCTAAATATCAAGTAGATGCAAATGATCTATTCAAAAGTAATGATTCAAAAGATACCTACTTAGTTCAAGGAAAATTTGAAAATAATATAAACGAGTAATTTTCAAAGTCTCGTCAATGGCTAAAAATGTCAAATTCACATGAACCTCTTTTGAACAGTTAAGGTTGATTTAGATCAAACGAACATACAGCTAGATCTAGAACAAGAGCATTCTAAGAGCATTCTGTCTTAATATTTTAATGAAAATGAATCCTTATTTTCAGCTTTTACATAAGATAGGACAACAAACGAATGTTCTGTCTCTGTTTACACTAATAGAATTTGACGTAGAGGGGATATACTGAGCATTCGTTCGTTTAGCGCGCCTTACAAGTATGAACTGCTATCACGGGTATGAACAGTACCGAGGCTCCTGGCTCAATCTCAATCAGTAGCAAAACAATACCCATCAAAATGACTTCGCAAATAACATTTAATTCGATATATGTTAAATCAAAATTTTACACAGCATCGTATATTTGTAGTAATAATGACACAAAAATACCGCAAAATGACGCCATTTTTTTGTATTTTGGCTTTAATTTTATCCATGCATATCAAATCGAACAAAAAACTGCATAAAAACAAACTACATGAATAAGTGCATCTATTGATATTTTCGGTAATACATGAAACGTCACTATAGGTGCGCTATACCATCGCAAAGTATCTGCTAACACTCGGCGCCAAACACCTGAGTGATAGGCGCGCTCTATATTTATAATGTATACTCTAAGGAGTCTAAGGTATAGATTCAACAAACAAAATATTGGAAAGAAGTCAAATAGTTACCGTGGCCTATGTACGAGTGTAACACTGAGAGGTTCTGTACCGTCACCGAAGAAGACAAGCAAAGTGAATCAACCTTTAGAAGTCTACGAAGTGTGCTAACGACAGGAAAAGGAAAGGTGACGTCACAACTCGACAATCGATCGCCATGATCCCAATCATTTCTTTTACTCCCATTATCCGATCAATTTAGAATTTATATTTTTCCGAAGCAGATTTTAAGCGCTTATATTTTCCCAAAGCAGATTTAAAGCGCTGTTTTGTTGAATAAATATTTTACTTTGAATGGGAAATAAAAGCAATATGTTCAATGACTAAAATGTTTTGTTAAAGCTCTATTTTCCAGTGTTTGGATTATTGAGTTTTATAACCGTATGTTTTTATTATATGTTAGTATATATTATACATTTAGGTCTGCATGAGTGAGCAATGAATGAAACGAACAAAATAGTAGCACTATGTATATTCAATTGATTACCTGTCATGGAAGATTAGATAGAGGTGATCTGGTGACATATCTTACCAGTTCAGACACCCGTCAACTGGCAATCTTTATTGTTTTATATTGGACACGTCAATATGACTTCACCTCGCTTAATAGTAACCTGCAGGTAAAGAAGGTCACAATAATTAGTTACTGAATTTACTAATATTCCCTCTAAACCCACCTGCTAAACTAAATTGCTTTTCTTGGAAGTGGGTTTACGTTCGTTAGTGTACCTATTGGCCAGGATTCGAACACACACTTTGCGGATTCAAACACATACATTGCGGATTCGAACACACACTTTACGGATACGAACACCCACTTTGCAGATTCGAACACACACTTTGCAGTACTTCTATATTTATCTCTGTTTGTTCAAGTACCAAGAACCGATTTCACTTTCGATATTCCATATAGCTGAAACAATATTTATTTTCTATCTTCTGGCTTCTAAAAAAGGTAATTTGTCGTCAAAAGACATCTAAAGAATGGAACTTTAATCTGGCCGAGGGCGGCGGATTCACGTTCGTCTGTCAAATAAATAAAATTCCGCGCCGGTAATCTAACGTGGTCCAACGTCAAACGTGAACGATTACGTTTTTGCTGGGCGTCGGTGCGGGATATAAAAATCTTCAGCCTTAATAACTTTGGTTCAATAACTACTTTTTTGCTCAAGAATTTTTTTTTTTATTTCTTTCCAGACATAAATTGAAAATGTCCTTAATAGACGCAAGAGCGTTAAGTTGGTTTCAGTATCTTTCCCCTAAAAAGTAGTAGGTAGTAGGGTAGTAGTCCCCTAAAAAGTAGGACAACTGGTCTAACTTCAGAACTTTAATATCACCAGTGAGTGAGTTGTGAAGGTCAAATGGTAGGTCCTTCGTGGAAAATATGGAAGTTCAGCTGTCTAGAAACCGACTACTGGCTGTTTACACTAAAAAGACGGTCCCAACTGAATTGGGAAAGGTTCAGAGGATATTTTTTTACCACTTAGTTGGCAGACAAGCACACGGCCCACCTGATGGAAAGTGGTTACCGTGGCCTATGGACGTATGCAACACCAGGGGCGTTACACTCGTGCTGCCGACCCGGAAGAAACCTTCTAATACCCTTCTTGAAGAACCCCATGTTGTAGTCGCTTGGGAAAACCTGTTATAATATATGTTGTTATTGTTGTTGTTGTTAAATAATGATGAGTGTTAATATTAATCAACTGCTAGGTAGGTTAGAAAGCTTGTCAGGCTCAATGGTGAAGCGTCTTTCAGGTCGGATACCGTGCTTTTGAATATATCTGTAGTTTACACACCTTACTTCATCAAAGTATATAGAGGCAATCACCCGCCATTTGCTTCTGTTCTTACACTTCAAGAGCTGTCTGTAATCGCTTAACACTTACACCCCTGCCAAAGCTCGAAAGAGGAAATTGTGAACATGATTGTCGATTGGGACGGTCCACGCATGACACGCGTGACACGCCGTGACACAGCCTTAAACGTTAGCTCACAATAAATAAATCAATAACACCAATATTTGTAAATGTCTCGGCTCGAACGTGACCGAATTCTTGCTGGGAAATGTGACGTTTGTGTTATTAGAAATAGGTATAGGCAGTTGTTTTGGGAAGAAAATCTTCCCAGTATCCTTATCAAGTATCTTAATACAATGCGTATTCTTCAAGAAGAGAATTATAAGGTTAACAGGGTAGGCAGCACAAGCATGACGCCCCTGGTGTTGCACACGTCCATAGATCACATTAGCCACTTTCCATCAGGGGGCTCATGTGCTTGTCTGTTACCTAAGTGTTATTAAAAACACGGTTCTGTCGAAAATTACTACATTTGAAGTTGACGAGAGGTTTAATTATAATATTCTACTCGTAGTACTGTCTAGATCCTGCGGTTTTATTCATGGATTATTCTTTCAGGATTAAAAGCATTCATGTGTTTTCATATCCAGAATACATGCTGCAACAAATTTAGGGTTGAATTTCACAGTGGAACTTTCAACTTAAAATTACCTAGCCATTGCAGGGTAAAAAGCAGTATCATCCGCACTCAGACAGTCACAATCTTTCATTATAAGATCGTGTAACCTACTATTTATAATAGGACACTGCAATGCTCTACTTGTGAATATATTTGGCAACTATGGGCGAGTGACGAAGCCAAAACTGCGTACATTATCTTGGCTTAAGTCCATCATAATTACTGCTGTGGACCCATTGCTTGTATAACAACGGTTTAGAATCTGTACGGAATATGATTAAGTACCTATAGTACGCGCCAGTTAGTGTGGCAATACGAGTGGAACAAAGTCTTACGAATACGAAGTAACAAGAAAGGTAAATCAAAAATATTAAGAACTAGCCTTCCGCCCGCGGCTCCGCCCGCATGCAACTCGGTTAACGCGACCTTTGCTCATAACTTCGGTTCTACTTAACCGATTGCGATCAAACAAACGTAAGATTTTAAGTCTGAGTAAGCCCTTTCTAACAAAAAAAACCGCATCAAAATCCGTCCAGTAGTTTTTGCGTCCATCGCGGACAAACAGACAAACAGACAAACAGACAGGAAATTAAAAAAAAATTTTTTCGTGTTCAGTATCGTTAACATAACATAACCCAAGTATTTTTTTTTAAATATCTCCAATGTACAGACACGACCACTTTACAATTATATAATAGTATAGATTAAGAATTATTACATTATCTTTTAACATTGAAACTGTCGTTTTTGCAAATGGGGGAATGTAAATGACTCGTATTGCCACACTAACTGGCGCGTACTATATACGCTGCAAAACATTTTGAAAGAGTAATCGTAAATCACCAGAAAGGTTTTCTAAGCGGCCTTTGCTGTAACTCGCCATTGGAGGTGTGATAATGTAAAGTAGTAGAACTATTTTCACGCACACGTGTTTCCATCTCCCTACAATCCCTGGTCCTTTAGCAGGGCGTAAAATAGTATCTGATGCGGCGGCCATCTTGCTACGTCACAGGATGATGACCCTTTTTCCTTCGCCTTCAGTTTACTATCTGGCTAATCAAATTGACGTGTCCCAAAAAAAAACAAAACAAAATATAGGATGCTTATGCATTGGTAGTTCAGTGGTTAAGGAGTTAGCTTTACTACCGAGAGATCCCACGTTCAATTGAGATTAGAAACTTTATATAATAATAAATAATAAATCTACACAACGCTATCTAGACCCAAAGTAAGCATAGCTTAACTAGCTTGTGTTACGGGTTCTAGAATGCGGATAAACATACATAGATACATTTTTTTTTGTAAATACATACATCTTATACATAGAAAACACCCAGACCAATGCAAATATTCATATTCATGCATACAAATATTAGCACTGAGCGGGGATCGAACCCGCGCCTCCTGCGTAGCAGCCGTGTTCACTACCGCTACGCCACAGAGGCAGTCAAATAAACTTAGGTGACGTCTACTTTTTACTTACATTAAAGTTTAGGTATAACCTGAACGATTTAAGCCCTGCGTCGATAAATCAGTCTACCAGGACAAGACTAAATGCCATACGAGTATAAATATGTTCAGAGAATGCTTCTCTGTTTTCTTTCATAATGTCATTTTTACTAACAGGAATGTCAGGAATATAATTCTTTTCGCATCTGCGCAGCGCTGTGCCATTCTTGTTTTATTTTGCAAACGGTAATTGTATCCTATTTGGAAGCGGTAATTGTGCCTCAACTGTTTTGAAAAGAATTCCATTTCCCCTGCCCATTGCAAATGTATAAACTTTTAATGTGAATTGGATATTACATTTATTGTGAGAAGGCAATGAAATACTTATTTAAGTTGAATTAAAATCTAAATTGAATTAAATTGAAAATAAATCCCTACTAATATTATAAATGCGAAAGTAACTCTGTCTGTCTGTCTGTCTGTCTTACTTTTACGACTAAACCGCTGAACCGATTTTGATGAAATTTGGTATAGAGGTAGGTTAGACCTTGAGAAAGGACATAGGCTATGTTTGGTCGCGATAACCGACATCCACGCGGGCGGAGCCGCGGGCAAAAGCTAGTAAATTATAAGTTGAATTAAATAAAAAATATCATGTAATTAAATATAATGTAACTTAAGATTATTAGTAGATTAGTGTTATTTAATTTTTACGTACTAATTAGTAATTCATCACTTTTTTATATAGAACCCGTCAATTGACTACACCTTGCTCAATGGTAAGAAATTAATGTAGGAAGATAAATTTTAAAGTTATTTTTTATATTCAAAATAGATAATAATATTAGGTATGTACCGTTGAATACTGTAGGTAACGCTGCAATCAGAGCTAATATTTAACTATTTTTTTCATACCTATGGCCTGAGAGTATTGTCTACACTTAATATTATAGAGGAAAGATTTGTATTTTGGTCTTCTTCCTCCTAGCGTTAATTCCCAGTCGCATCTGAAGCTTTCAGCTCGGAGTCTGGGGTCCACTTTTACCAGTCATAGCTACAGATTTGGCTAGACCTCGATATTTTCCGTGAAGCGATTGCCATCTGACCTCCACGACCCAATGTTAGGCGATATCGAAGCTTTGCAGCTAGACCGTTGTTTTTGGACTTTTTAGGGCACCAACTACCCGTAACGACTGCCATAGATGTTCTTATGGCAACCGGGACCGACGGCTTAACGTGCTCTCCGAGGCACGACCAGACCAATGCAAATACCCATATTTAATGCACACAAATATTTGCACTGAGCGGGGATCGAACCCGCGCCTCCTGCGTAGCGGCCGCCTTCACTACCGCTACGCCACGGAGGCTGTCTATATTGTTTGATATGTAACGAAAATACTCAAAACTGGACTGGACTAATTTCAAAAATTCTTTCGCCATTAGGTGACTACATTACCAGGTATTAACATAGGTTATATATTATCACGCTACTATCTGTGATGAACAGGATCAGATATCAAATATATTATGCCATAACAGGCCATTTCAATTCTAACTTCCTGGGGCAAAGAATGGCTATTACGATTCAGCGAGGCAGCGTTGCCAGCATCGGGAATGGCATAAAGTGGGATATTTAACGTGATACGTGTACCTATTTAAAATTCTAATTTCCTAATTTTTTTTTAACAAACGTCCGCATAATTCAGAAACTAAAACTGGTTTTGTAAAATGTCAATCATGAAAATAATTGCAGTCGCTTAAAATCTAGCACAAGTTGTAAAACAAAATGAGTCCCGTCCGTTCCCTGCATGCGTCGGCAGGAACTTTGCAACTAACATTTTATCACACTACACGTATGATGCGCGGCAACTTTTTTAATAACATCGCATTTAGAGAAAAAACTCTTTGTAATTTTAAATGTGTGGTGAAATGTGGGAATTAATTTACCTCAGCCTAACCTCCGGGGATAAAGGCGTGATTATATATATATGTATGTATGTAACTTTAAATATCAAATAGAATTTTACTATGTAAACTCACCAAAATTCAAGTTGGTTATTCCAGGGGACGAATGGGTCCCTTAAAAATTAAATAATAATTATATTGGTCTCCTACCGAGGGATCAATGGGCACCTAAAAGGGGGTCGAATTTACAACTTTTATGCTAAGGGTCGAGTTTTAGGGGACCAATGGGTGCTGACCCGAATTTTAGCTCACATTTCTCTCAGCCTCAGATGCATGGCTCGAGTCAACAATAGTGCACTAATACGATAATAGACTCATCCCTTAATACGTGGGACCTAATACAATGATTGGTGAAATGTGAGTGTTAATTCAACTCTGCCTAACCCTACGGATTAAAGGCGTAATTATGTGTATGTATGTTATCTTTTCATTTCATTTCAAAGTTTGTAAAACGACTGCGGTTTATTCTTTTTAATCTGGATCAGCAATAAAATACATGATCTGAAACAAGTGTAAGTTGCAAAATTACTTTGGATTCCTGCCGTTCTGCATAGTAATGGGAATACGCCTCCCTCGGGATCTCAAATCTCTCACCGGGAAATTAAAAAACTTTCTAACCACTTCGGGAAACTTTATTACTGAGATTTTTAAGATGGAGGTGATTTTTTAAAAACGGTTTAACGCTAAAACATTCAAACTTTGTCTCTCATTGTATTAAACTATTACTATAATATATTTTTATTACCGAACTAATTTTATAAGCTTACGAGCCAGTCAAAAGTAATTTTTCAGTTTGATTCCCACTATACATATATCAGTGATGCTTAGTACAAAGTAATCAAACCAAGAGTAAAAAAATACGAAGTTCAATGGTGAATTAGTAGGTAATGGGTAGGCCTTATGGTAAGGAGGTCCCGGGTTCGAATCTCGGCCATTACACTACCGACGTGAACCCATTCCTAACACTAGCAATTAATGGTGGCGGTTTTTTTACACAACTTACGTCGCAGACAAGCACACGGCCTACCTGATTGAAATTGGTTACCGTGGTCTATGGACGAGTGCAACACCAGAGGAGTCACACTCGTGCTACCGACCTTTTAACAACAGAGATACCGTCAGCATAAAAGGCCCCCTACTGACATCACAAAACCTCTCACGCGGTTACTAATATTTTCAAGAAAATGTACTGTTATTTATTCGTACCTCCATAATTGAATACAAAGATTTTTGAGGGAAACGAACTAAAATAGGAATAAACTCTATTCCTATAAATGCAACCCGTTCAGTAGTAGGTACTTAGCTAGATATTTAGCCTGTTGTAGCACAATGATGGACTTAATAGCTTGATGCCTAGGCACGGTAGGTAGCCTATTAACTTCGCTGGGAGATAAAATGTATGAAGTAATTGGAGTTAATGAGGCTTTTTACCTAACGTTGTAGTGGATAACGATCCACATTAAGACAGGAATTCTTAGTCTACTACAATATTCAGGGCAATATGAGTGTAAAGACTAAAATAATAAGGTTTATTGTTTACATTTTCTATAAACACTTGTGATCAAAAACTCAATTATCATATGAATTGATTCTTTTGGTGCGGAAATCCGCGTGGATAGGCCTTCGACAGCCAGCAGGGTCGGTTATGTCGAACCGACTAAGTACACCGTCGTCAGTTTTCATATGCCGGGGTGTAAGGTAGCCCAATAAGGCATATCCCTCGCACCCGACGAGGTGTGATACCCTACAAAAATTAACAGACAACCGCTAAATTAACAAAACAAGCACTAAAATTAATTACTATTCAATGTAAGAACAATGTCAAGCTGAAACATTTTTCGGATTCCAGACCGTCACCTAACTTCGAGAATCCGCAAAACTGTCAAAAAATTACAATGGTAATTGTATATTCATGAACAAACAGATACCAAGTAACTTTTTTGATGAGAAAACTTTGGCATCAGAAGAAAACAGCAAGCAGACATGAATGGAATATTATTTGACGAAGAAATAAGACAATGTCTTCGTACGACACCTAAGTTATGAACAATGGAATAGTTTTATATTAAGGCTAAGTTACCACCAAAGAAGAATTAAGGTCTAAAGTTTGGTTAGTTTTATGAGAAATTATTGTTTGGCAGGTAATAAAAAAGCCTTCTGTTAAAATCATAATTTTATAGACACTTTAATACCTATAAGTATTGAGAATATTATAGATATGAAGGAACGGAAAGGAGTTTGGGCCACCCGATCTCCTCCCACGCGGTGTCGTGTCATGCGACTAAGGGATAGGGTTGTTTTAAATCAGACAGATACAGCCCAGGCGCAGCCTCAGGCTCACCTCCTATTACGTGGAACCAAATACAATGATTGGTGTAATTTGGGTGTTAATTCACCTCTGCCTAACCCTCCGGGGATAAAGGCGTGATTTTATGTATGTATGTATGTATGAAGGAACGAAATGTGATATCCCTTCAATACCTACGATACGAAGGGAAGATCCTCTGACCAATCAAAACAATAATCAAAAATGTTTTTGGAATCATTAACATAATAATCTACTATTACAGATCCATGATTGCAACACTTATCACTGTTTGTGTTGAATATTGTACGAGTAAAATAAAACTCCAGAACTCCAAACCTAACTTTTCAGAGAATTGCGAAGCAAATAAAAAAGTAAATAGTGTTTTAACGATCAAAACAAAATTCAATCATGAATATCAAGTTTTGATATGCGAGTATGTTTCGAATGTGAATGATAGTGATGATGAAAAACTTAAAAACCAATATATATAAACAGTCACAATCGAGATTCGAGAATAGAATAGGTACATCTAACAGAATTCTTAGGATTTTCTTTAAAATTAAACTCAAGCTTCAATAGTTTCACACTGCCTTTTCACCAGAAAAGTGCTTTGCTACGATGCTATGGATGTGTTCGATATCCACCTATCATATTCATTGCTCAACATAGCACAGTACTGTTGGAATGGATTCAGCTAAACTATGTTTTTTTATATAGAAAAATGCGTACTATAGATGTGTGCTGTGGATGCGTGCTGAATGAGAATAGATTCGAATTTTGAACATTTGTAGGAAGCTTTTATTCTGTACGGGTAACTGTCTTGGATTGTTATATCACATTACTCGCTACGCTACATAACATAGCATAGTGTAAACAGTTACATAGTTTCACAGCTTAGCTTTTACATTCTCGTAGCATAGCTGCAAAGCACAAATCTGGCGGAAAGGCAGCCACATACATTTATTCATAAACTGTATTCAAATGAAGCGATCAATCGGTTATTCCCAAAATAATATCAACTAATCGTGATATATACAATAACAAAGAAAATTCAACGAGATAGCATCGCCGCATCGCCCACAATTTATAGCTAATCGCAAACCCGAACATAACTCGACCAATCAGAATTGAAGCCGACCGCACAGAGAATGAAGTGGTCGAGGATTATTATACCTACAATTTTCAGAGGTATTGAACCACTTCATCAATTGGTATTATTAGATTGATAAGCGCTTAGTGAAGTTTATTTGCTAAATTAATTTACTTACGCACATATGGGGTTGTGCACCTGTGTAAAGGACTGACGTCCTTGAGGTTCAAGGCAACCCCGACTGTAAGTCGGTAGGTGTTGTTAAACAACGAACGAGGTATTTAAACTATCATAGTCATTCACATTACTATTTTCACTACTACCCGGGATATTTACCATAATATTGTTTGGAGTTTCCGATATTTCTTTCTTGAATCGCAACGCAACTTGACGGGTGGGGTCGCCTGTCACCCTAGCAGAAGCAGGCCACGGCGGTGGCGCGCATTGCGTGCCACCCCACACCCGGGGGCGAGTTGGGGACTCCGTGGTCCCCACACCGGAAGAGGGCCAGATCGAGAGATATGGCCCTGGGTCGGTCGGGATGCGAGGGATATGGCTATGACAATCTCACCTCCGGCAACTGACGGCCCACAGAAGGCGTGCGTTTTAGTCGGTTCGAGTCCGACATAACCTCCTCCTCCGACCCCGGCGGGGGAGATATCCGTGGGGATTTTTCGCAGGATAAAAAAAAAAGTAATTTCTTTCTTTCCGATAGCTTCAATAGTAGGGTGAATTTCAACAGGTCCATTAAAATCTTCATTCCGTGGATTTTTTTTACCTTAAGTTTTATAGTTAAAACAAACAGCGTTTATTAAAGGTTTTGATACTACATATATTCTTGCTTAATATCTAGCAGATAACTAAAAAAACTAACGAGATACACAAGATCAAAAATTACGTGCCACGGCGATGACACATGCGTGCACGGCTATGAAACAAGCATCCACGACCATGAAAGAAATGTGCCAAGGGAATGAAAAAATCAACCACGGAAATGAAAATACATATAAAACATAATATTTTATATACCTACTTACATGAGTAATTATACTTACATACAATAAATACAAAGGGGATTAGGCAATTTTGTCTGGACAGTGGCGTCATTTATTTTTTCAGCGGTACTGTGTTAAACACGCGTATGAGTGTCATTATTTTCATTGTAAGTAATATCGGAGCTGCAATATACAGGGTGGAACATTTCGACTTTACCTGGAGGGAAAGTACCCTCATACTAGAGATAGCGAATTTTACCTAAATGAAACATTACTTTATTTTTAAAGGGAAACAAAACTGCATTCAAAGATTTCTGAAAATGCCACACCCGATGGTCGAACCGCCTAAAATCTTCCTAAACGTTCTCTTTTATGGGTTTCCTTTTATTTAATTTACCAAGTTTGTTAGAGAGATTTGATCCTTATGATTGACGATTGATGCAATAAAAATATAAATTTATCCGGATTTTAGTCGGTTCGATTATCGAGTGTGGCCAGTGATTTCTCGGAAATCCTTAAACGCAGTGTCTTTTTTAAGACTAAGAGAATGTTTCCTTTGCTGCTGCCCAAACTAGTTGGATCCTGGCTATTTTTTCTCGAAGTTGTTTTTACTGAGTTGGATAACTTATCCCAGGTACATATTTTCTGGAACAACTTCGAGTGTAGCCCCATTGATGGCTATCGGCCTCGGCGTTTTCCATTCCAATATTATTATTATCCCATTACACTTTTGCTATCAACTACTATTTTATACCAAATAATTCATTCATTGCTATGCAGACGATAGCACCTTACACGGGAGTTATCACGGACATCCTGTGGCCAAGCAGTCTGATATCGCGGAAAAAAGGCAGCTTCTCGTCATTGAACTTGACCGGACCCTGAACCACGTTTCTCAATGGGGCTCTGAAAACCTGGTCGAGTTCAATGCTAAGAAGACGCAGGCATGCGCGTTTACAGCAAAGGTATCTTCGTTCCTTCCCCTTCCAACTCTTCAGAGCATGCCACTGCCACTGCAGGACAATCTCAATATCTTAGGTATGGATATCCGCTGCAAACTGAACAGCAAAAACTACATTGAGAGCATCATCAAAACAGCCTCACAGAGTCCTGAACAGAGTGAGACGTTTTTTTACGCCGGAGCAGCGGTGCCTTCTCTACAAGACACAAATTCGCTCTTGCGTGGAATACTGCTCTCATCTCTGGGATGGCTCCGCAAAGTACTTACTAGATGATCTCGACAGGTTGCAGCGACGTGCAGTCCGCATTATTGGGAATCCTGAGATCACCAAAACCCTCGAGCCTTTGCAATTGCGTAGAGATGTGGCATCTTTGGTGGTATTTTACCGTCTCTACCATGGTGAATGTACTGATGAGCTCTTCCAATTAATCCCACTCTCTCCTTTCCTATGTAGGACAACACGTGCACGGCTTAGATGCCACCCGCATACGGTGCAGAATATTCCATCAAGAACCAAGCGGTTTGGCGACTCCTTCTTCTGCCGCACCATTAAGTCTTGGAATTCCTTACCAGTTCACGTGTTTCCCTCCTTCTACAGTCCCGGGTCCTTTAAGCGGGGCGTGAAAAAGCATCTGATGAGGCCATCAAGCTGAGTGCCACCATTGTAACATGATACGTTTCTGTAATGGTGACTCTCTTTTCAGAGACTTTGCCTTCAGCTTACCATCAGGCGAGGCAAATTCAAATTGACGTGTCCTATGTAAAAATAATAATAATACTAACTATCAAAAGTTCAATATGGGGCTGTGGCGCTGGAATGAGCGAGCGAGGCAATCCAGACTTGAAAATTGAACTGGTTCCATGAGTAACTGAAATGGAAACTTTCCAGTGATGGTTCACCTTATTCCAGTAGCATTCCAACACCAGATTCGCTCACCGGACTGGAATGCTATTAGAATAATGTGAACCGAGCATAATATTAGATAGAGGATACGCATTTGCGTTGGAGGTGTGGAGGGAAAGTACTCTAAATACTTGAGATAGCTAATTTCATTCAAAGAAAACATTTCCTTATTTTTAAAAAGAAAAAAAAACTGCGTTTAACGAATGCTGAAAACTTGCTTGCCACATCCTGTAATTGAACCGACTAAAAATAAAATAACAATCCAATAAATAACATCCTGTATTTTAATGCCTTAATCTATAGGATTAATCATAAGACTCAAATCTCTCTAACAAACCTGGTAAATTAAATAAAGGGAAATCCATGAAAGACAAGGTTTAGGAAGATTTTAGTCGGTTCGACTACCAGGTTTTTAGGAAAAAGTTGTATGCAGTTTTGTTCCTTTATAAAAATAAGGTTATGTTTCCTTTGAGTGGGATTCGCTATCTCCAGTATATAGAGTACTTTCCATCCAAGCAAATTTGAAAAAATACCACCCTGTATAGCTAAATTATATCTAAGTCTTAAAGTAATTATATAAAAGTAACTTTGGCTCACTATATACTGTACTTTCATATTATACCAGTTTCATTCATGGCCGCTCAATTCCAAAACGACGCTAACCTTACCCAACCCCCTTTCATAGGTTAAAAATCTACAAAAGGAGTACAATGAAACAAAGATAATAGAATCAAAGCTGTCCGATCATTTATAATTCTTTCACACAAAAAAGAAATTAACAAATATGATATAATTTGTTAATAATATGCTAGGCGATTAAAACATAAGTTACGGAAATGAAACATTTGGTCACGGTAATGAGACTAAATTGTTTTACAAGGCATGGCAATGATTTTTTTTTCATTCCCGCATTTTTTTTCTCATTACCATAGCAAATTTTGGCCACGGAAACTATGGCAATGAAAGCACGGTTATGAAAAACGAGCCAAAAATATAAAATAACAAAAAATCTATTAATTATTCGAAGAAATAAATACTTCACGAATATAAACAAGAGAAATTGCGTTCTATTGAATGTTTAATCAAGAGGATAAACTTATTGGAATATAAAGTTATACCTATCCATGGTGATGAAAGAAAAAATGTCCAGTAACAAAAAAATTATATACTTTTATTTATGGTGCCAAAACGCAGGCACTTGTGTACATCCTTGCACGTCAAGCACTTAGGCGGCACCAATATGCAACGTTTAGCGCATATGAGGGAGGATACAAGCCCTTAGATAAAACAATATTCTAAAATATGTTTAGAACACGGCGATTAAAGGAAGGTCTAGGACAAATGAACTTTTATTAACCATTCGTTGTATTATTTAAATATTTGAATAACTGTATTTCGTAACAATGCTTTAACTATACACGTATCAAATAAAACTAGGTTTTAATTAAAAAAACCAATAGATTTTTATCAATGAGGTATCACGACACAATAGGTGACGTGTGGACAAACACGGCAATGAGCAATTTCGAGGTTTAAATTTTTTTTTTGGAGAATCTATAATCCTATTTAATAAAATATTTAGTGCTCCACATAGATCACTATTTCACCTAACCAGAAAAAAATATTAGGGTATTATAACTACGATTTTTAGTACCGATTTCATCGATGCCACGCAATTTTTGGTCCCGGGAAATTCACCCAGTAACAGACAAGGCTTTCGCGCAGGCTTTCCTCTCAGGCTTAGGAGGTCAGACAGCATTCGCAGCTATAATAATCAAAGTAATAGAGCAGACTCATGCTTCAAAGTGTAAACTACTACACTAAGATCTAAATGTATGCGTGCTAATAAAAGTAATTTTTTTTTTATATATAGGACACGTCAATTTGACTTCGCCTTGCCTGATGGTAAGCTGAGGGCAAAGTTTTGGAAAGAGGGTCACCATTATAGACACGTACCATGCTACAATGGTGGCACTCAGCTTGACGGCCTCATCAGATGCTTTTTCACGCCCCGCTTAAAGGACCCGGGACTGTAGGAGGAGGGAAACACGTGAGCTGGTAAAGAATTCCAGGTCTTAATTGTGCGGCACAAGAAGGAGTCACCGAACCGCTTGGTTCTTGATGGAATATTCTGCACCGTATGCGGGTGGCATCTAAGTCCTGCACGTGTTGTCCTGTATAGGAAAGGGGAGGGTGGGATTAATTGGAAGAGCTCCTCATAACATTCACCATAGTAGAGACGGTAAAATACCGCCAAGGCCGCCACATCTCTACGCATCTGCAGAGGCTCGAGGGTGTTGGTGACTTCAGGATTCCCAATAATGCGTATCGCACGTCGCTGCAACCTATCAAGAGCATCTAGTAAGTACTTAGCGGAGCCATCCCAAAGATGCGAGCAGTATTCCACGCAGGAGCGAATTTGTGTCTTATAAAGTAGACACCGCTGCTCCGGCGTGAAAAAACGTCTCACTTTGTTTAGGACTCCGAGTTTTCGTGAGGATGTTTTTATGATACCTTCAATGTAATTTGTGATTTACATGGGGTGGTCCAAATTCTACTCTGCCGGGAACCACGCGGCTATTTACTAGAACAACTAATTAGTTGAAACAAAGTGAACTGCAACGCCAAAGACATAATTAGTTGAAACAAAGTGAACTACAACGCCGAAGATATTATAATTAGTTGAAACAAAATGAGCTGCAACGGGAAACTTCAAACAATGCTCATCACTAACAGACTTGTGTTGTTTATCGGCGGTGTTCCCACGGCGATAACAATGTTCCTTAATAGTTCCAAAGTCGTAATTATTGTTCAGTTTCAGGGTAGTTAATTGACACCCAGCTTAAGGTACAGAGGATGTACATTATCTATCTATCTACCTATAATACGAGTATTAAATGATTGTAAAGTGGCCTTGCAAAAAAAAAACTTGGGTTATGTTATTATTAACGATACTGAAACTGACTGGTCGGCAGCACGAGTGTGACGCCCCTGGTGTTGCATACGTCCATAGGCCACGGTAACCACTTTCCATCAGGTGGGCCGTGTGCTTGTCTGCCACGTAAGTGGTATATAAAAAAAAAACTGAACACGATTTTTTCTTTAAATTCTTGTCTGTTTGTTCGTGATGACTGCAAAAACTACAGAACGGATTTTAATGCGGTTTTTTTTCTTTCAAAGGTCTTGGTCAGACTTAAGCTTACGATTTTTTGATTGCAAATAGTTGAGTAGAACTGAAGATATACATAATCAATCGCTTTAATAAACATGCGCACGAACGGAGCCGCAGACATGGACTAGTATTATTGAAACCAATTGCAAACCGAACTAAAGTACTTTAAACTTATTTTTATTTTCTCACTACATCATACTGGTACGTTTTATTCGTATTTCAAAGGCAATGTTGTCCTAGCATTGTCCCAGGCATGTGTTGACACCCTAAAGGAAGTGTCATATATTCCGACCGTAACAAAAACCCGGACCGGAACGGCCATCACGGCCATTGTGACGTCACAAATAGCCTCAGCTGACCCTAAATGAAAATTGCTGGCAACTCAGGGTGTAAAAAGTTCTTGGTAAAAGGGTAAAAGTGTCATAGTGTTCTAGGATTATCAATGAGTTGCAATATATGATGGTTGTGAAATGATGACAAAGTATTTAAAAGTCATATTTTATGTTTTACGCGTTATGGCGGCACTTTACATAGTTATTTGTATTTGTGTATTTAATATATTTGGCAAATAATGACCACGTGCGGACAGTAAATTTGTCAAATATTGGCCTTATTGGCATATATGGCCAATAGAAGAATGGCATAAAGGAATAGAATGCTATTGCTGTCAAATGTTGATGTGTTTGTTATTTGGCTGCCATATGCCATATTATGTTAATGGTCGTATTTGCCTATATTTTTCATATTTGCGTATTTGCAAAGTGGGGGTAGTGTATTCGACTGCTGCGCAGGTGGTTTGGGTTCAATTCCTGCTCAGTGTAAATATTTATATGCAGGAATTGGTATGCCTTTATGTATGTATTTGCGATAAAAGTATACGTAATGGTTATAGGTAAGTATTATACCTATTTAATAAACTACGTTTTCTTTGGTCTGGAAAGCGGTATGTAGAATGTCGTAGGATATTAATAAAATAGCTATTTCTGCCTACCCCAGCCATAAAAAGTAGCAAGTGTACGACATGTATGTTCACAAACACAATGTTGTTAAGACCCAAGTCTGTTCTAGGTTCATCCTGAGCTACAATACATCACACAGAGCGGTCTGGGCTTCTCTGCCAGTCACTCTTCATTACCAGTATCCTCAATCTTAGTGTAAAGTTAATCGAGCTTGCTAAGCGAGGATACGAGAAACATAATTAGATATAAACAATATCTCCAGTTAAATTTGTTTTGTACTGGAATTACATTTTCAACTCTGAGAAAATGATGTTAGAAGACTTCTTTCTAAGACATTTTATTAATTTTATAACTATAAACAACTAGCTGACCCTGCGACCTTTCATTTTTTTAGACTTTTACGGTAATTTTACATCCAAAGATTGCACTGTATGAGTGATATTATTATGTAGCGGAAACGTTCTAAGGTTTTCTGTACATACTTATTTCCAGATCTTCATCCTAGCGTTAATTTCCAGTCGCATCCGAAGCTTTCAGCTCGGAGTCTGAGGTCCGCTTTACCACTCATAACTACGGATTTGGCTAGACCCCGAAATTTTCCGTGAAGCGATTGCCATCTGACATTTCCATTGCTACAGTTAAATAAAGTGACTTAGATCGATAAATATAATAATTATTAAATAAACACAAGAATGTAAAACCAGTGCAAAACTAAACAAATCAAATAAAATAAGCTGAAATCAGATATCCACGAATTTAGAATTCCAATTGTATTGAGTTAATTACATTACGCACTAACAATATCTGTTTGATACAGCCATGTAACAAATGAAACTATTCAACACGTGCTATGCGCTGTAACGAGTTCAACAAAAAAAAAAAATCTTTTTTATATGCCAATATGGTAGTCAGTTCTACGACACATAGGACGAACCTAATCAATGTGATCATAGAACTCTAAATAATAAGATTTAGAGTTCTATGGATGTAATCGATCGTAACTTTAACTTGCCACTTTGTATGCCACTTTTCCCTAGAATATATTGTTTTGTTAGAGTACATAAGTGGCATACGACCACAACATTTACTATCCTAGATATTTTCTTGCTTAATACTTTTTTGATCGTGATTTTTCAGTAGTCGGGTTTTAGTTTTTGAACTTAATTTTTCTCGTTTGAAATGTGCATGAGCTCCAATAATTCAATTTCAATTAGATCTATAAAAAGGAGCTTCAACCAAACCATTATAATCAATATCTATTGTATAAGACATACATACCAGTTATCTACAACCAATAAAATAAAACAGTCCAGCTTAACGACCCAGAACAAATACTAACAACGATTCCAAATCACTTAATAAAGAGAAACTAAACTGAAACAAGACCAACACATCACTGCTAATCCAATACATTGGACTACACGTAGTACACGTAGCTAAACTGTTGGGTGAACCGATAGGTTTTTGAACATTAATTCAGTACGTGATCGGAATACCTTGCTGATTTAATTGCTCTGGATAACAAGTTACAAAGTCGTGAATACCGGTATCCATTTCTATTTTTTCAGCGTTAAAATGGTATAGGTATATTCTGCGGCAATATTTTTTTACCGGTGCTAACTCAATTTTGGTGTTTTTTTTTATTATACGGGTAACTGTGAAGGGCCTGTGTGGTGTGGCGGTAGAAGCCTTTGCGCGGGTTTGTTGTCAATTATTGTAAATTGATTTAATTGATAATGATATAGCAGTGATTTGGCATGACAATATTTTTGCACCATTTTTTTTTATACCACTTAGGTGGCAGACAAGCACACGGCCCACCTGATGGAAAGTGGTTACCGTGGCCTATGGACGTATGCAACACCAAAGGCGTCACACTCGTGCTGCCGACCCTGAAGAAACCTTCTAATGCCCTTCTTAAAGAACCCCATATTGTAGTAGCTTGGGAAAACCATCGCGGGGAGTTCATTCCACAGCCTGAGTGTGCGAGGGATGAAGTTCCTTTCATACCGCACAGTGCACACCATTTCCGATCGCAATGTGTGAGGATGAATTCCCCGCCTATGACGAGAAGTGCTATGATAGAATGTTTTGAACCATTACCATGGCAACTATTGCGACGGGATCAATTTGAATTGAAAAAAGCAAGATCCGAATGAGCATTCGCAATTCTCCTATGCACCTGTGTAAATCACAAAATGGTTGTATAGAAGAATTTAGAATGCTCTAGTAGCTCCGTGATCAGAGCACTTCCCCTACAAGAACTAGTCGCATGATCAAATCCCTTTTGAGCATTCAATTTTTGAAACCTAAAGCAATAATCATTCTTATCTCCAGCCAAATTGTATATAGTATTGTCTATCTTTGTCAAACTATAAACTCGTATAGATCTTCACCAACGTACGTGCTTCTCTCCTCTCATAATCCTGAGCTTGTGTAGCGATGCGTGAAACGGTATCGCTCAAAGCCTTCAAACTGAAATCCTATAGAACTTACCTACTAGAACTTTCTCTGAACATTTGATGTATGTATGACGAAGAAGTTTAAATGGTGAGACAATTAATATAACTGGAGCAAATATATTATCATTTGTAACTTGGAATACTTCAGTCTTTAAAGTCAAATGTTACCATTAATATTTATACACAGTCATGTATGCCTCTTTCCCATTTATCGTTGGTAGCTTAAGTATCTGTTTCGCAGAAGTATAACCTATGTCCAAAAATGTTAAAGATCTTAGCGTTAATATCTCAATTAAATCTTCATCCTAGCGTTAACCCCAGTCGCATTAGCAGCTTTCACTTCGGAATCTGGGGTTCGCTATACTAGACTCTGAGGTGAGAGCTTCGGATGCGTCGCAATGCCAGAGTAGAGTAATTTATTATACATCTTTACAAAACTCTCACTTCAATCAAGAGCCACTTTCAAACGACATAGTATTTAAAATCGTAGTAGGACACTTTCGAACCTTAAAACATCCAAAACGAATTCCAGTGACATCCCATTACCAAATTAACAGGACGTAAAACGCATTAACCCCTTCCCAGCTTAATGCCGGTAAATTTCAAATATTCACGTACAGAATTAATGGTAGCCGCCATAAATTAACACCAATACAGCCCACTATCACCTGCTACATGTATTAAAGTCTCTTTAAAATCCTCTGTGAAATTCTCCAGGTAAACGCAAACGACATATTTTCCGTCCCTTTTTAGGGCCTATACGAATTGGTGACATTAAAATTTTATTGTGTAGGTGTTATACGGTAGAACAATGAAGATAAATAAATATTTTTTGTGGTACTGTCAGCAGTTTACGCCATATTATACATTGAAATAAAAACGCTTTACGAATTTTTAATTATAAATGTAAACAATACTAAAAAAATCGCAATAGAATTCATTAAAAAGTGATTTTATTTTAATATTTATGGCGTTAAAGATAAGCGAATAATATTATCGAATCGAATATTCCAGTAACCATATTTTATATATTCATGAATAGCAAACTACGAGGATATCAGGTATAACATTACTTTGTTACATGTAACAATCACATACAATGTTAATGCTGTTGTTACGTAAACAGGTGTTGGTTAAGACGTAAATCGTTATACGTATATTGCAAGTACATAGTTGCTAAATCCCAAGCACAACACAGACTTAACATACTGTATTTCTTTCTACTATGACATTAGCACCTACGGAGATAGAACTAAAATGGGGGCTTTAAAACAAACGGTGTACCTTTATGTGGCTGACATTGTTCAGTGACGTGATTAACTGGGATTTGTTTGCTTTCAACACTTCTACTGAGGGTTGAATATATGTTGTGTCAGACGCAAACTGCTGTTTGATTTGTTATGCTTTCACGTCGGCATATTCTACGAGTATTCTAGGGAGATTTATCTTAATGATAAAAATGCATGGTCATCCTAATCACTGCTCGCTCGCACATTATAAATTGTATAAAAACTATATTAAAAAATAAAATAAAAAGGATAATTGAGTTCTCTGAGTTTCTTGCTGGTATCTTCTCAGTAGAACCAACTACCGAACCTGCGAAAGAATCATTTTCAAATGATTTATTTTACTTTATTTAATAATATCTTATTTATTTTTTTAACTTGACATAATAATTGTAATATTCGACGTTCATATGTGCTCTTTATGTGCCTAAATTATTGAATAAATGAAATTGATTCTTTGATTCTTTGATTCTTTGATTCTTTGATTCTTTGATTCTTTGATTCTTTGATTCTTTGATTCTTTGATTCTTTGATTCTTTGATTCTTTGATTCTTTGATTCTTTGATTCTTTGATTCTTTGATTCTTTGATTCTTTGATTCTTTGATTCTTTGATTCTTTGATTCTTTGATTCTTTGATTCTTTGATTCTTTGATTCTTTGATTCTTTGATTCTTTGATTCTTTGATTCTTTGATTCTTTGATTCTTTGATTCTTTGATTCTTTGATTCTTTGATTCTTTGATTCTTTGATTCTTTGATTCTTTGATTCTTTGATTCTTTGAGATACTGGAGTAACTGGAGTAACTGGAGTAAAGGCTTCAGAAATCGATGATTTAGGATAACTTCTTCTTCTTCTACTCCTCTTATTGCTCGGAATACATAACTTGGACCTAAAATGTGCTCCAAATCACCAAAAATGATTGATAGCTTCGTTTGTCTCGCGTTTTAAGTCCAAGATACGTGTTCCGAGGTATACCAGCGAAGGTGGCATGTCAGAAAATTAATACCGGCGAAACCTCGTCAAAGATTTTTACCTCTTGTATTTATAATTAGGTTTTAATGATAGACTTAGGTTTCAAAGAGTGGTTCGTCAACTCGCTCGGAGGGATCTCGCTCGGTCGAGCAAGTTAGCACCTTCTGATTGTACCTACTTTTCTTGTCGTCAACTCGCTCGATTGTTATATTAAGTCAATTTAAGTACAAAGATGAAATTTATGTTACATACTGTATACCTACATAGGGATTTTTTTTAGTCTTCAATAAAAAAAGATTATGATATTTTTTACTGTTCTGAAAGTCTTGAGTATAATATAATATGCGCATGTAAATAAAGTAATCCACAAAATTGTTTTTATTTCTTCTGCCAATTTTATTAATGTAAAAAGTATTGGTTTACGAGCGTGATGTCTTTGGTTGTATTGAATTGCTACAGTATATTATTTTCGTGACCTAAATTTTAGCACTTAAAAGCGGACTAAACCAGTTTATGGGTGATCTTTTATGGGTTTTAAAAATGGTTACGGGTATGTTATATCCATAATAATATTATAAATGCGAAAGTATCTCTGTCTGTCTGTTGCGCTTTCACGCCTAAACCACTGAACCGATTTTGATGAAATTTGGCATAAAGATAGATTAGATCTTAAGAAAGGATATAGGCTGTTTCGTCGTGATAACCAACATCTACGCGAGTGGAACCGCAGGCAACAGCTGGTAAGGAATATAAAAGAAAGAATTGCTAAAAGCTTAGTGATACAGATAGATAAACCGAACGGAACAGCCTTCTTAGACAAAGTAGCAATTTGTTGGCCGACGTATATTGTAGAAAAGAATAATGAATGTATTGGATTTGACATATATGACATGTATTTTGACGTTTTACGTTATCGACTGTCATATACGTCAAATCCCATACATTCATCATTCCATTGTAGCTTTAGTTTTAAAAGGAGATTGCGGATATTTTTGCTCGAGCATCAAAAACAATTTGAAAATATGCGAGGGAATGTCTCGCTTATATAGGCTACTAGCTTTTCCCGCGGCTCCGCCCGCGTGGATGTCGGTTATCGCGACTAAACATAGCCAATGTCCTTTCTCAAGGTCTAATCTACCCCTATACCAAATTTCATGAAAATCTGTTCAGTGGTTTGGGCGTGAAAGCGTAACAGACAGACGGTCAGAGTTACTTTCGCATTTAGAATATTGGTATGGATGTACTAGTTGCGGGACAAGTTGTAGCCTGAACGCGGCTTGCAGTCTTTTTTTATAACATTCAATTTTATTTTAACTTTATTTTTATTTTTTTAATTGTGCCAAACCAGTATTGATTTCTATTATTGGTATTAGTCACTGTCAATTAATATATTATTTCAATTTTATATTTATTTATTTAACTATACCTATTTTAAACACATTCTAATTCTTTTCAATTCTTGAATGTTACACCCGACTGAATTTTAACTCAATTATATTATTTATTGGCTTTAATTGAATTTTAATTTAATTTACTTGAATTTTCAGTCTTCTTTCGTCTTTTGTTTGTATAACTCTTGGTTATAGTTAATTTTTGACTCAATGTTGACCTAATTATTGACTTTATTTCTTAGTTATTGGTTCTGTTTCTAAGTGTTATTGTTCTAAGTTATTTATTATGTATGCAATATTGTTTTCAATTGATTTTTCATTGTTTTAATTTATTGTGAAAATATGAT
Source organism: Eilema depressum (assembly GCA_914767945.1). Taxonomy (NCBI): domain Eukaryota; kingdom Metazoa; phylum Arthropoda; class Insecta; order Lepidoptera; family Erebidae; genus Eilema; species Eilema depressum. Next base: position 22,174,363 of record OU612021.1, read on the forward strand.
ATTTTTATACTCATGGTTGCGACTGAAAACCAGCGTTGGGTGCTACCCAACATTATGCTGAGTTGTAACCCTTTAGCAATCTATGTAGAATATATAAGTGTATAAAACATTAATTGTATGAATTGGAGGTTGCTAATAAACATTTCTTTCTTTCTTTCTTTCTTTCTTTCATTGTACAATACGCCAGCCAACTTATTGCCACTTATCTAGGGGGCTAAGGTAGTTTAGACGCGACCATCTTTCAACAGTCTGAATAGAACTTGTATTCTAAACCTGTACTTTATCTAGTCTCTACCAATGATGTATTATTTTTATAGATACGTCATACACGAAGATGGCGGCTTTCAAAAATGGCGCAAACACAACAAATTAGCTACTTCTAAAAATACGTCAATGTTATTAATTTATATGAATTATATTATTATTTAAATTAATAATATTTTATTATTACGTATTTATTTATTAAAAACGTTTTTTTTTTAGTGTCGCACAGTCGCGATTTTGATTGGTGCATAAAATGATGACCAAAAGTCATCATTTTTTTGTCGCCATTTTAGAGTGTGGACAACATATCTATAGTTTATAATATACTAGCTTTTGCCCGCGGCTCCGCCCGCGTGGATGTCGGTTATCGCGACCAAATATAGCCTATGTCCTTTCTCAAGGTCTAATCTACCCCTATACCAAATTTCATCAAAATCGGTTCAGTGGTTTGGGCGTGAAAGCGAGACAGACAGACAGACAGAGTTACTTTCACATTTATAATATTAGTAGGGATCATTGGTCTCTACCTCCAATTCCTGTGCTTTTGCTACGAGTAACTTTTAACGGCTGAAATAAGACCTACAGTCCACATTTACCTCCGGAATTAACAATGCGGGATTATTCACGTGATTTTGACTACGAATTAGTACATTCAGCTTATTTTCTCCATTAACAAAAGATTTTGTTGTTAAAAATTAACCTACTGCCTAATAATAACAACCTTCATCCTAGCGTCAATTCTTAGTCGAATCCGAAGTTTTCACCTTGGAGTCTGGGGTCCGCTTTACCAGTCTTAACTGTGTATTTGGCTGGACCTCGATATTTTCAGTGATGTGACTGCCATAATATGACCTCCACAACCCAATAGTGACATTAGGCGATATCGAAGCAATGCAGCTAGACCGTCGTTTTTGGACCTTTTATTAAAATATGCCTAATAAAAACAATCTAATTTCTATAAACGAAGAAAAGAGAAAGAAAACCACAAACCGTGTTATTATAGTACGAAATATTCACTTAGTAACAATTATATATCTCGCTTATGAAGCAGAAACATAAACAATATCTAAATGGCTTCCAAGCAGTGGCTGGCAAAAGGGATTTGAAGTCCTTTAATGAAAATTAACTCTTGTCTACGAAATTCTAAACAAGCTGTACCCAACTATTCTGCAAAGTTCAAACGCTCACGGTTATTGAATCTCTAAGGACAAATTATTTTCAATACCTGCGTTGAGGCCGTAATTGGGTGGAGAGGGCTTAAACAAATAACGAGATCAAAGGGTTTGTGGTCCATGGGAGAAATCCGTTTTGATTTGAATGTGTCATTTGTAGAGTCAGCATCATATAGATCTTGACTAGCAAAGTACTTATAATGTTCTTTACTCGTAAATTGTATGATAATCCGGGGCATATCATAGTATTAAGATCATTTTGAGTACTTTGCTAGTCAAGACCAATTTATTTGATGCTGACTGTACTATGAATCAGCATAATTATAATTATTATGTAGATCCTTGTTTTATATTTTTTTTACATTTTGTTTTGTTTATTTTTTTCTTATTGAATATGCCTCAATGTATTATTATAGAATATGCCTAGGTTCAATTTTAAGTGTATACGGTAAAAATAAATGACTATGGAAATAATGAATTTTTGAAATATTTTATACCAGAAATTAATCATATATTTCCTCTATTTCACGAAATACATCGTTCAATATGGAATATAATGTTTCTGTAACAAATATTTTATTAGAGTTGTTTCAACGCATTCATTTTCATGGACTTTCTTTGACGTCAAAACTTATTGCCGCTATAGGTTTATTATAAGCAAACATGCACTGAAAGAGAAACAAATGTTACCTTAAAACCTTCCAATAAAAATCACCAACTTGACAAAGAAAAAAACCTTAAAAATATTGGCGTAATATCTTCACTAGTAATATAATAATGCGTGAAACCTCTGGGATTACAACAGTAATTTTGGCAGGAATAAAGGAATCCGCCCACTGGGATAACGGGCACTTGACATCGTGTCAGCCCCCAGAAAGACATTTTATGGAGGCGAATACATGACATTGGGTAGAAGTACCAATTTGCGACACTATGATATATTTTTTACTTAACGTGTTTGAGTGCGTGAGTTTACTTTGGTTTGTTATTTATTAGGTTTTTTTTATAGAGGACACGTCAATTTGTCTTCGCCTCGCCTGATGGTAAGCTGTCGGAAAAGTTTTGGATCAGAAACGTACCATGTTACAATGGTGGCACTCAGCTTGACGGCCTCATCAGATGCTTTTTCACGCCCCGCTTAAAGGACCCGGGACTGTAGGAGGAGAGAAACACGTGAACTGCAAAGGAATTCCAGGTCTTGGTATAGGTATATAGATATGCGTATTTTTTCTTTAACTGACGTTACTACAGTCAACCTATAGTTTATTATAAAACCTTTTTCAACGTTTCTGTATACCATTGGTTCACGCTACACTGTATTGTAAACGGACGGGAGCCGGGCCCAGGTTGGAGTACGTGTACGTTGTTGTACGTGTACCATGTATTACCGGTCGTACAACAGTCTGGCTAGGTGGCTAGTCATTCATGCACTGTGTATGTCCTGCATAGCCGTGTCGCATCCGAAGCTTTTCAGCTCGGAGTCTGGGGTCCGCTTTACCGTCTTAACTACAGATTTGGCTAGACCTCGATATTTTTTCGTGAAGCGATTGCCATCTGACCTCCACAGCCCAATGATAACATTAAGCGATATCAAAGCTTTGCAGCTAGACCGTTGTTTTTGGATTTTTTTAGGGCTCCAACTACCCGTAACGACTGCCATAGATGTTCTTATGGCAACCGGGACCGACGGCTTAACGTGCTCTCCGAGGCACGACCAGACCAATGCAAATACCCATATTTCATGCACACAAATATTTGCACTGAGCGGGGATCGAACCCGCGCCTCCTGCGTAGCGGCCACTACCGCTACGCCACGGAGGCTGTCCTGTGTTTTGTTTTCCATCTCGCCAAATAAAGATACGTCGATGACTGAGTACTCCGGACCCTGGTCAGTATATGCACAGTTCATGCACAGATTCCCTAAATAGTTGGGAATACGTTAATGTTACGTATTGTGGCCGATCAGAGCCGGATCCGGGAAAAATACCCACTATAAATGTATTGACATTATCGTATTCCAGCTGTGCTCCAGCCTAGCATGAAGCCGTCAAGTTTAGTATGAATTGCTACGAGTACATACAAAGTATACTATAGTTTGTTTGACCGTATCCCGACCGGAGCCCGGTTGCGATCGAAACAAAATCTACGTTACAAATGACTAAGAAAAAAAACCAAACTCTCTTGTCATTTTTTGCTTTTATTATAACTTAGAATTCAACTTACACATCATTAATTATTACAAAAAAGGAAAACCTAACTACGAATCACCAGATATAAAAGTCTTGTTGTACCTAATTATAATTTATATTTTGTTAATGATTCTAACGTTTTTCATAATTGCTTTTCAATGGTATCCGATTTATTTTGAACCTGTTTCTGATTTGACGGATTTATCTTTTTTTCCGATAGGCAATCTTTTGTATTTGAATACTCTTTTGTTAAACGGAAATGACAGTATCGTTGAACCTTTCAAATGAGGGAAGATATAACATGTTGCGACAAGTTTAGTGATTTCACAACAAAGAAACGAAGTTATTTTATCATTCAGGAGACATTTCAAATTCAAGTTTTTTTTCTATAATCCACAAAACTGTGTGATACGCAATCGCAAAATAAAGAATCCTTCTACCGCAAATCATCACAAATTCACATCACTCCACTAGGAATCACTAAAAGATGAATTCATGCTACTTGCTAAATAAGGTTATATATTGTATATTTAATCAATTAAAACCGTATTAATAATAAACAATAATCAAATAAATCAAACTGTTATGAAATCTGCTCAAAAACTTATCAAAATCTGATTTCTTCTAAGTTTCAAAAAAAGAAATTATGAAAATATTTAACCCTTGAGACAACGACGTAGAAACATTTTATTTTATACCAGCTTTTCGCCCGCAGCTCCGCCTGCGTGGATATCGGCTACCGCCACATTAGTATTTGTTCTAAACTGACGGACTTGTTGTTATAAACTTTCAACGCCTATTTCACCCTCTCAGTAGTGAATTTTTCAAAATGTAAACTGTAAGAAACATTGGCCCTGTCATACAAAAAAGTGGTAGGTTTTAAGAACATTATATCAGAATAAAAATATTGTTAGCATCTTTTTATTAATAATAGTAAATGGCAAGAAAAATACTGGTAAGAAAAAATTTACAATAATTGCTAAATATTATACAATGTCATTTAAATTAATCATTTAGCCTATAGCATACCACTGTTGGACTTAAGTATCAACCAATATCCTACATTTATCAGTCTGCTTTACTATATCCCCACTGTCAGTTCCAAGTTCCGGCCCCGTGTGTCATATCATAACAGGGAAGTAGAAACTTCGACGAATTTATCCAATGTAGCCCACCCTATTCGATCCTTTGGTGACCCCAGGTACACTTAATCTTGAACAGCTACGAAAGTCGACCTTTCGATGGGTATCTCCCTCGTCTCATTTCACGATATGAGCTTTTGGGCTTCATCTTCTGATCTTGGAGCTGGACACAGCTGAAGGACATTGTGGCGGCATCATAAGCATCTCAGTGCTCATCATTTGCGTATAGACACATTTTCCTGATTGTGTCCGTGGCCAAGATGACCTCGGAGCTCAGGGTCCGCCTTCTGGCTCTTCGTCCTCCGCTTCGCACGATCTTGGGCGTCCATGGTAGTGAGACCATTTGCATGATCCATTTGCATCGTCGAGCTTGCTCGCGAGACAATTCATGACAACTCTCAAGAACAACATGTAGATATTATGACTCAGAAGTGATGAGTCTGTAATTCTTCTGGCCTTTTCGGAGAACAGTACCACCGCACTCCAGGTCTATGTTCTGTGTTCTGTATGGTGTTGCATACGTCCATAGGCCACGGTGACCGCTTCCCATCAGGTGGTTCGTGTGCTTGTCTGCCAACTAAGTGGTATAACGCCTATTTCATCCTCTCAGTAACTGAGTTTTTCAAAATAATAAATGTAAAATGTAAGAAGCATCGAAAGCCTCTGTGGCGTAGCGGTAGTGAACGCGGTCGCTACGCAGTAGGCGCGGGTTCGATCCCCGCTCACTGCAAATATTTATATGCATGAATATGTGTATTTGCACTGGTCTGGTCTTGCCTCGGAGAGCACGTTAATCCGTTGGAGCACTAAAAAGTTTAACAACAACGGTGTAGCTGCAGTGCTTTGATATCGCCTAATGTCACCATTGGGTTGCGGAGGTCAGAATATGGCAGTCGCTTCACGAAAATATCGAGGCTTAGCCAAATCCGCATTTAAGACTGGTAAAGCGGACCCCAGACTCCGAGATATAAGCTTCGGATGCGACTGAGAATTAACGCTGAAACAGAAGAAATAAGAAGAAAGAATACAGACACAGTAGACTGTAAGACATTGGTATCTTTACATGAATAGTAAATGGCAAGAAAAGACTGGTAGGAAAAAATTTGAATACGTAAAATTATACTATTTCGTTCATATCAATCAATCAATTAGCCTATTGCAGTCCACTGTTGTCCAATGTGTGAAACAGCACCCAATCCTCCACCCAATTTCTCTAGTTGTATGTCCCCATTGTCGGTTTTCACGTTACGGCCCCGTAAGTCATAATATGGAGTAAACTCGGCGAACTCAACCCAAATGGATCCTTATGGTGATCTAAGGTAGACCTATTCTTGAACAACCTCGGGTGTCGACCTTGCGGTGGGTATCTCCGTTGTTTCATTCCACTTTGTAGGCTTTTAAGGCTTCGTCTTATGAGCTTGGAGCTGGACGGACATTATGGCGGTATCATGTAGGCATCTCAGCACTGATACGTCATATCAGCACGATACCTTAGTAGAGAATCTAGAAATACCCAGGTCTCGATGAAGGGTTACTTGTAATCTACAAAAACCGTACACAGCGGCTGATTGTACTCTCAGGTCCTTTGTATGATCTGCTGGACAATGTTGGCTACAATACTATAACCCTTTCAAAATCCGGTTTGCCCCCGTTGGTTGGAACTCATCGAGCTTACTCGTGAGACAATTCATGAACCAACGTCCCTTGTGTTGTCATTTATATTGTATCAGCGTCAATAGGTTTAAATTCACATACCTTGCTGTTTCAAGGCCTGTAAGTGAGTATTCAACTGGATGATAACGTGTTGTAGCATTGCTTTTAGGCCGTGGAACTTACTGAAGATTCTATTTCTTTTAGATTGTTTTTCTATTTCTAATCAATTAAATAAAGAAACTGCAGTACATACATAATATTTTTCACGTTCTTGCTTATTATACGTGACAGAGAGTGACGTTTTAAGAATATTATCATTTGACAGATCAAAATGTGACACCATCACTTTAGTTCCGTTGTCATGGTAACAATTTTGCTAGCGATATTAGCGCCATAATATTTCGTATTTTCTTTAATATTACATTATTTCGTGAATTTGCCACATTTTAATTGTGATAATTGCTATTCGGCGACAAAGCCAAATTAAAAAAACCAAAGATCATAAAAATCTGTTCAGCCGTTCTTGAGTTATAAGAAAGTACGTTTTTGGCACTTTTTAGGCACTTAGGGACCGAATTTCGAAAAATCGTTTCTTAGTACACCTCCACGCATCAAAACATACATTCTCTATAAATTTCAAGTCTCTAGGACCAGCGGCTTAGGCTGTGCGTTGTCTCTAAGTCAATCAGTCAGTCAGGACTAAGAGTTTTATATATAAGATTACCTTGATTAACTTTTTAGGTCGCCGTTTCATTTGTCGGTCGAGCGTAATGTTTTTAGATACGTAAAAAGGGCATTTCCTAAATTGTCACATTGTCCGTTCAGCTAAACACGGGGCCGCGAGCGGGTACACGGCCCTTAATTAGTTCGTCGTTTGATTACGGAGCTATGGGATATGTTTGTGGATATTGTTCTGTGCCATTTTTGTGTCGGAAATTGAAACCACCGGTGATTTCGGCGTATCGTTCTGTTAGGCAGAACAAGGGTTATATTTACTGCAGTGGAATTAGGCAAAATGATAACATGGGCTGCTTCATTTGCCTTTATTTATTAATCTCTACAGGATTTCTTAATATAAATATTGCTATTCAATTATGTTAACGGGAATTAACGTGATCATGGTATAGGTACATACATATACCTTTGATTTGCCTGACGTTTCGACCAGGTTACACCAGCCGTGGTCACAGGCTAACTCAGCCGACTCAGGCCGACTCAGGCTGACTCAGGCCGGAGTCACCCTGTGACCACGGCCGGTGTAACCTGGTCGAAACGTCAGGCGTCAGGCAAATTGAAGGTATGTATGTACTATCACGATCATAAGTGCAGTACCAATCTGACGCAACTATTGCGCGTCAACATTAATCGTACTTATGACCTTATTCTTTGAAGACAATTCACACACACATACACAACACTAGTCGTACAGTACTCTTACTAAACTTTTGAAGTTATGACCTTAATCTTTGAAGATAATTCACACACACACATACACACACATTAATATTGTTCACTCGTTGATTGATATTGGTAATTTCAATATCATACGTAAGCCGCCCCGTAGCTGAGTCGTTTAACGTGCGGCTTGACGAATAGTATGAAACCTGTCGGTGATGGTTCGAACCTACCGGAACTAATATAACTTTTTGTGTTTTATATTTAAAAGTTATGATATTATAAATGTTGATACGAATATAAAAATGTTTCTTAGGTAGAATTTTAAACTTGGCGAGAAAATAATTATTTGAGGGTGCATTTGAAATAAAATGGATTCATTGGCTATGAGTGAAGTTGTTGGTTGGACTTAGATTCAGTGTTCGGTACTATGTTGTTTTCACACCACCGTGTTTTATCCTTATGCCATAAATGTAATCTTCCTTTTTGAGATGATTTAAACGTTTTTTCATCAGAAAATATTGTTGATTCCCAGTTAAAGTAAATACTCTTCGTTATTCGTTTCATATTCTGCTACCATATAACGCCGCTTCAGCAGGTCTTCCATTTCTCCTCCAACTCTGCAACTCTTCTTCCTCAAATTGTTTCACGCAACGACTCCCAGTATTTCTCTAAAAAAACAACAACCATATTACACAATTGCAACCAATGAACAAAATTGCACTACAACAATATTAATTAATTAATTAACTTACAGATAAGCCCGTCTCATTAGAAATTTGAGATATATTCAGACCATTCGAATATGGCCACAATATTAGCTTTTGCTTCAATACTTATATTTGACATATTGATTTATTAAAAAAGAAATGTAATCGCTCGAACAGTAATTAACACAAACAGTCGTAACCATAGATGATATAATATATAAATAGGGTAGTCGTAACTGACTTCACCAAAAAAAGTAGGTACTTTTTCAAAGAAGTGGCGGGCAGAATAAATAATTTTATTTACGAGTCCTTTCTTAGTGATTTTCTAAAAATAGCAATATTTTTATTAAACTCTCGCGTTCCATGATATACAATAATGTTAACGAGAATTAACGCGATCATGGAATAGGTACTATCGTAATTAAAAGTGCATTAGCACCGTAATGTTTATAATGGCTTGTCCACTTAAACGCGTATCTTTGTGTATGTAATGTTTAACGCATACATTTATACGTCACACAGTATCGATATGAGAAAATATAAATGTGTGTGATGCGAAACAAAGAAAACTTTATGCTCGCCTTTTCATACTATTATGTTCGAAGCATGCATCTATTTATAGTAATGCAAAAATTCGTGATTCTACGTAAGGCAGTGCGTAGCCTGGTCGGTAACAAGGCTGCTACGGATAGTGTTGAAATCGGATGTTGTGGGTTCGGATCTTAGTTTTTCCACTTTTTGTTGTTTTGTTTTCATGAAATTTTAGGAACAAGTTAACAGAATTAGAAATAATTATTTACAAATAGAAAAATATTATACTTAATTTACAATAGATTATAAATAAAACAATAGTTTAAAAAAAAAATTATTAAAAGAATTATCCAATGTTAATTTGTGGTTATAATAATTTCATCCAAAAAATATACTTTTATAATAAAATTATACTGTTGATTGATGGCACTTGGTGAAAGTTATTATTATACATTATAGACAACACACTTGTACTTTTCCACAATGGTTACCATCAATGTAATCCTTTGAGAATGCCGTGAGGTGAAACCGGTTAGGAGAACAATAAATATTGTGGAAAAGTACAAGTGTGTTGTCTATAATGTTTAATATTGCATATTGAGGTTATAGCTTAATTATTCATTTTCTCGAAAGTTTTTTTTCGGAAAAGAGGATTGAAACTTAACCTCAACCATACAGTCTTATACTAATTACAGGCCAGCACGTCCCTTGATAGGCTCAGTAGTCTCAATAGGCTCAACTGAAATTAAATAACAAAAATATTTAAACAAGGGTTCAAATCAGGGGATCGTGCTGGCCAAGGAAATTCAGTGGCGAGGAGTACTCATAACACGATTCCTGCCGGCTTGCTCTGCAAAGGGAAGTCATGGTAGAGATGCTTAAGTTTAATGCATTATTACATATATTACACCTAAAATTCAGTACCTATCTAAAATTTGAGAGAATTTCATACAAAATTGCCATGGTTGTTCTTTGGGATTTGCCACCGGCTTCCCTTTTGAACATTTTTACCCTTCGCTACAGCAAGGAATAAATTTACGTTCACTAAACCATTCGCGAAGTATGGTGGCTCGATGGATGGGAGAATTATCGTGCACAAAACTTATATCATTTTTTTATATCACTTAGGTGGGAGACAAGCACACGGCCCACCTGATAGAAAGTGATTACCAAGTCCAAAAAAAAAATCACTTTCTATCAGGTGGGCCGTGTGCTTGTCTCCCACCTAAGTGATATAAAAAAATGATATAAGTTTTGTGCACGATAATTCTCCCATCCATCGAGCCACCATACTTCGCGAATGGTTTAGTGAACGTAAATTTATTCCTTGCTGTAGCGAAGGGTGAAAATGTTCAAAAGGGAAGCCGGTGGCAAATCCCAAAGAACAACCATGGCAATTTTGTATGAAATTCTCTCAAATTTTAGATAGGTACTGAATTTTAGGTGTAATACATGTAATAATGCATTAAACTTAAGCATCTCTACCATGACTTCCCTTTGCAGAGCAAGCCGGCAGGAATCGTGTTATGAGTACTCCTTGCCACTGAATTTCCTTGGCCAGCACGATCCCCTGATTTGAACCCTTGTTTAAATATTTTTGTTATTTAATTTCAGTTGAGCCTATTGAGACTACTGAGCCTATCAAGGGACGTGCTGGCCTGTAATTAGTATAAGACTGTATGGTTGAGGTTAAGTTTCAATCCTCTTTTCCGAAAAAAAACTTTCGAGAAAATGAATAATTAAGCTATAACCTCAATATGCAATATTAAACATTATAGACAACACACTTGTACTTTTCCACAATATTTATTGTTCTCCTAACCGGTTTCACCTCACGGCATTCTCAAAGGATTACATTGAAAGAAAGAAAGAAAGAAAGAAAATATTTTTTATTCAACCTAGCAATACACAGTTCAACAAGATGGTAACCATTGTGGAAAAGTACAAGTGTGTTGTCTATAATGTATAATAATAACTTTCACCAAGTGCCATCAATCAACAGTATAATTTTATTATAAAAGTATATTTTTTGGATGAAATTATTATAACCACAAATTAACATTGGATAATTCTTTTAATAATTTTTTTTTTAAACTATTGTTTTATTTATAATCTATTGTAAATTAAGTATAATATTTTTCTATTTGTAAATAATTATTTCTAATTCTGTTACCTTGTTCCTAAAATTTCATGAAAACAAAACAACAAAAAGTGGAAAAACTAAGATCCGAACCCACAACATCCGATTTCAACACTATCCGTAGCAGCCTTGTTACCGACCAGGCTACGCACTGCCTTACGTAGAATCACGAATTTTTGCATTACTATAAATAGATGCATGCTTCGAACATAATAGTATGAAAAGGCGAGCATAACGTTTTCTTTGTTTCGCATCACACACATTTATATTTTCTCATATCGATACTGTGTGACGTATAAATGTATGCGTTAAACATTACATACACAAAGATACGCGTTTAAGTGGACAAGCCATTATAAACATTACGGTGCTAATGCACTTTTAATTACGATAGTACCTATTCCATGATCGCGTTAATTCTCGTTAACATTATTGTATATCATGGAACGCGAGAGTTTAATAAAAATATTGCTATTTTTAGAAAATCACTAAGAAAGGACTCGTAAATAAAATTATTTATTCTGCCCGCCACTTCTTTGAAAAAGTACAGTAAGCTTCAGAGAAAAGGGACCCCCCTTGATAATGACATGAAAGCATTGAAGTTTTTTGAAACTTTGTGTAAATGTCATGTTGGTCTAGTGGTTATGACCTATGCTTTGTGAATACGGTAACCGGGGGTTCAAATACTCAGACACAAAGTTCTTTTTTTATTTCGTATAATTATTTTTTTATTCTCATAAGCACTTTTGTTAATTATTATTTAAGGAATCAAATTTTATAGTAGGTATGAGGTTTGTAAGAAAAGATAGGCTTGTTGTATAAACAATATTAATTTATTTCTCGAATTACATTTCTAGGACTACATGGAGTCCATTTCCTGGTTGAGTATACAGTTTTTCTATCTGAGTTAAATTGGGGTTACTTATTTTTAGATTTACTTATTTTTAGAACGTAAATTTATTGACAAAACACAATACCCTAAGTATAAAATGTTTACTTCACTTAAGGTCTAAGTGAAGTATAAAATGTTTAATATTATACATAGTTCTAGAAACATAACTACAATATTTATTTACTTATTTATTTAAAGTTGCAAACATTAATTTTTTACACTCTGTATAATCTTTGAATATAAAAGAATGGTTGAAAAATGAAATGTTAATTTATGCCTGTGAATCACAAAGAAAGAACCAACATGCTAAACTATAACAGTATAGCAATATACATCTTCCTCTTTGATCACATTTTCTGATAAGTAACCCTTTTAACACAACATTAGAAAAATATGTGAGGTCAGATGGTGTATCGTTAACACATTAGAAGATTACTAAACTTGTAAACAAGAGTAATGGGATTAGGTATTAATAATAATATAATATTATTATTATGAATGTTAGGACACTATTTCGCATTAGTTCCCAAGTTCTGTTTACCTTAGTTCCAGTTTAAAACCATCTGACCCCACAAGTTTTTTATAGGATTAAGATCCGGGCTTTTAGCCGGCCACTCAAACACCGTTATATCTTCTTGTGCATTTAGCCAGTCTTGCACAATTTGGGATGCACTAAAGGGTTATCCTGAACCAGGTAAATTTGTCCTTCTGGATATGCGACCCGCACTGATTATGCGCAGCATTACGTCTTTCAACACTTCAACTACCACTAGCTCGCCTGGGCCCATTGAGGACATCCATCTCCAGTAACCTAAAATAATAAACCTTTTCAAATCTGTTTTTTTTTTGTGATTTTATTTTAAAGAATATTATTATAATCATTTACTTACCTACCTAATGTTAACCGCCCGCTTGTTCTTAAGTCTTATACGTTTTTAGGGTTGAAGGGTGCCACTGAGTGAACTTCCACAATATCATGGCGCCGTTCTGATTCATGAGTGTAAGCAACTGGGCGAGGTCCTTGGCGTTCACATTTTATATCACCCGTCGCTTGATATCTTCGAATCCATCTACGCACTGTATTTCTCTGTAATGAAAATGATAATAAATAAAAGAAACTCCAAAAATCTAACTTGTAAATGAAAATGTAACATGATTAAGCAATAAATAGGTATATAATATATTTTTATCGTAACTCTTACCGTTATGCCTCTATTCTTGCTCCCAGAGAATAACAATTTTAGCTTTCAAAAATGTTGTTATTCGAACTATACTTTCAATTTACTCAAAAAACTGATCAACAACTTAATAAATTGAATAATATTACGAGGAGGATTAACACCGAATTATAAAGTTACCTTCAATCACAGTTTAGTAAATAAGACAAAGAAGTATTCTAATTGCAACCTTAGCGCGCTGTCACAGATATTAAAATACTATAGCCGCAGCTCATACAGCAGATAAGTTTTTGAAGTAAAAAACAAAATGACGGTAGTGCAATAAGCTGTATCAAGCGTAATCTATTGAACTAAACGAGAAATCTATACTAATTTCAACCTTATCTTTTAGTCAATTGAGCAGTTATTATTATCACATTATGGTGTAGGTAGTTGAAATTTAAACCTTACGATCTACAAAATAACACCGTAATCAACTTTGTTCGATAATAGGAGTAGGTAATGTGATTCATATTTTCGCCATAATTATCAAGTGAACCGTAGCCTAGTGGAGTAAGGCGCGGTCTAAGTAATCGGCTGGCGCTGGAGATGCGGGTTCGAATCCTCAAACGGCACATAAATTAATGTGGCATCTTTTTGTGAGTATGTTGTATCTTGGTATACAATTGAGCCGAAAGACGAAAAATATCAGAAAATTACAAATATGAACATGCAAATAAAAGGCAGATGAAGCTGTTTGCAGCTCAGCGACGATCGCATCGCGTGACGTCATTCGTGAGTCATGTGACGCGGCCGGCGCAGGCGGCGATATTCTTTAAGTATTGAGGGGGTCTGTTTTCTCTGACGCTGACTGTACCTACTTTTTTTGTAGAAGTGTTACTTTGAAGATCAGGTCTGCCAGTGACTCAGTATTCATAATATGAATATTGCTGTTAAAAAAAACACTAATAAAGGACTCGTATTTATTATGCCCGCCATTTCATTGAAAAAGTATTTTTTTTTTGTGGGAATTTTACTTTGAAGATCAGGTCTACCAGTGACTCAGTATTTATGGACCTTACAGGACATTACAATGCAGACTTCTCAATTTGATAAAATCCTACGTAACATTAACATCTTACTAATGTATTTAATTTAATGACAGTAACGTAATGACTAATGCATTAGAGCTGGAGACCACGAGCTTGCGGTTTCCAACCATATCCAATACACTACCACATTAACGTGAACCCAGTTTTAGCGTAACCCCTAACTAATCTAAATTACATATCAATTATAGCTAACAGCTAAATTGATAAACATTTTAGCTTATTCAGTTGCTAGAATATGCACTTATATGTTTCTGATAAAGCGGACCCCAGACTACGAGGTGAAAGCTTCGGATGCTGGGACTTTGGGATTAACGCTAGGATGAAGGAGAAATAATATATGTCTATAGCTATTGTTATGAGATTCTATCGAAATAGCAAAAGTCAGTTAATTAATCTAGTTTTATTAAGCTATTGCATAGCTTCTATCGCGGGCCTTGAGCGTGGAGACCGAATCCCGAAATTCCGTAACGAAAAAAACCTAACACCCCGAAGCTCGCACGAATCGAGCCGAGCTGCTCCGAAGTAGCTCCGCTTAACGTAAGTAATTATAATTGCATAAGTTCATAAAAACTGCTATGCAATAGCTTTACCGCGGCAGTCCCCGAGTGCCACACGTCTTTTTTTATTAGATATGCTCCTCGCTGGTGTGCATAGTCTATCGCAGTAATCGCCAGAATACATGGGTGACAAAATGTTTAACCCTACTGCCTTCGCCGGATCCCAGTTCTAGGGATTTGTAAACCCAAGAAGTCCTGGCTTGACATTGCAGAACATAACATGCGTGATCATTATCATCTTTGCATTAGTCCCTATCGCAACTGAAACGAACAACACTCAATAGTATAATATCGACCTCTGTATACTTCCAAAGTAATATAGGTCCAAAAATAAAGTGTACAGTAGAGAGCAGTAATGTTGTTTTTGTTTAAGGAATTGAAAGAAACATTCCTTGAATCAGTACTGACATTCCAAAAAAAATGCTTAAAATTTTGCCAAACTTGGGAATATTCGATTCATGTATCATATTTACAGCTACAATAGCATGACCATTATAACCTGATTGACTTTCAATAATACAAGTGAAAAGAAGTTCAAAAGAGAGTTACTAGTAACCCGAATTGTATTGCCGATAGTCTAAAATCGTACTAAATCCTCGGTTGAATTCACCACAAATGTAAAAGGTAAACAATAAATCCTGCTAGCGAGTCCTAATCCATTAAATAAAAGGTGAACGTTCGATGAATCGGTGCACTATCGAATCAAAAGAGATTTAAGATCATGTAAATATTCAACAAAGGCTTTTAAGTATTTTAGTGATTTATTCTAAGCCATGGACGAAAAAACATTCATGTTCACCTGCTCGTGTCTCACGGTAAGAAAAATCTACAAAAGAGCAACAAAAATAGAAAAGGTTACCAAACCACTTCAAAAAGATCCAAACGATTGAATATTAAGTTTGTTGGAGAGCTTTTATGGTGAATTAGTATTCACTGAAACATTATTTATTTAAGAACTCAATAACAATACTTTTACGGGTTAAGATTTTGTGTATTTCTTTATTAGCATTCGACAATATACTAGCTAGTACCCACGGGAGCCGTGGATAATAGCTAGGATAGGTAGGTAGGTTGGCTAGCTAGCTAGGGTACTAACAGCCCCATACCTGCGTATGTCAGTGATGACGTCGGTTATCTTGACCAAACTTAGCCTATGTCCTTTCCCAAAGGTCTAATATATCTCTGTGCCAAATTTCATCAAAATCGGTTGCGTGGTTTAGGCGGGGAAGCATAACAGACAGACAGAGTTACTTTCGCATTTATAATATTCTACCATCCATACTAATGGTAGATTTTTTAAACATTAGGGTTATTATCACTAAACTATAGCAATTGTTTGAAAGTCTACAGTGCTTGTAGGGTTCTAGAGTTCTAGAAAAATATGTCACTATTATCTATTCTATGGCAGAACTTAAAAATCACCTCGACGAAACGAGATTCCCTAACAACAAAATAGGTACACATATTAATTTCACTTACAAGCTACTTTCAATTACCATTACAACTGTGATTACGAACCCATGAGGGTACACTGTGGTGTCCTTTAAGGAAAAGGTCCTCGAAAAAACCAGAAACAGTCCCCTAAAAATAAAATAGCGTTTCCCGGGTACGGTGTTACGGGTCAGCTTATATCTGGTACCGTAAGCTAGGATAATTGAACCGTCTATTGAAGGCCTTCTTTCCGAGAAGAAATAACGACCTTTTAGAAGGTTTCTAATAAAGGAATTGGGCAATATTTAACGAAAGATGTTCTGGTTACTACTGATGATGTATTTAAAAATTGTACTCAATTTTAATTTCCGTGCAATAAAAAGAGTTTGTTGGCGTTTTTCTTTGGCTATTTTTTACTTTTTGCTATGTTTGTATTTAATATTTAATAACAATAAACTAATTGAGCGATATAAATGAAATTTAGCACAGACAAATATAATATTCTTCTTCATCTACAATTCCAATATCGGTCAGATGACAGTCTTTTCATGGAAAATATTGAAGTTTGCCCATTTCGTAATAATATTATAATTATGTCAGAGAATTTCAATTATGAAAACAATTGTTGTGTCGTCAACCTTTCGACCAAAACATTCAATTCGACTATCTATTCATTAGATCAATCAGCTTACAACCAGGAAGGCTTCTATTGTGTGCCCGTGTACCGTGCGACTGTTGATCATATTATTCTGTTTGCTTTTGATACACTTTTGACCTTTGCTTGCACTCGGAGCTCTGTTTACACGTTACCTGATAACTCGCCTGACGACTCGCTTTTTGTAGACTTTGGTTCTATTTGCAAACTGAATTTTCGTTTGCGGAGGGATAACGTATAATAGAGTAGAGCAACAAAAATATTGAATTTTTACTCACTTTTTACATAAATCTCGGTGTAAACCCTCACTTCAATAAAAATCTAAATTATTCGAGGCTGCAAAAATAGATCAATCTCCACACACTTTGCCCTTTCTCCTCTAACATTAAAATTATATAACGTAATTACGCCACAGCCGACGTTATGATTCTAAAACGCATTTTATTGGCACTAACAAGACATAATTGGTTCATAAAATTCAGACAAAGGAAACATGATTTAGATATAGACGTATAACAATGTATTTTTTTCATCTTTAGAGGTCTAAGTAGGAAAAGGTAATTTTAATTGATTGATTTTTTTTTGTCTTTTCTGCCTAGAAATGCTACATTATGTAGCCCATACATACATATAATCACGCCTTTATCCCCGGAGGGTTAGGCAGAGATGAACTAACACCCACATTTCACCAATCATTGTAGTCGTCCCCCATAAGGGAAGATTCACTTGCCGCATTTCAGGCACTATTGTTAACTCGAGCCAAGCATCCAAGGCTGAGAGTCTGGGCTGCAGTAAATATCTGTCAGATATAACTGTTAAAAAAGTCACTTACTGCCTAGAAATTTAAATGTTAAAAGAAACTTTTCCGAGTTAAATCATTATCTTTATACGGCTGACGTCCTTCTGTTATCATTACAGTAGCAAAATTCATAAAAATAAATTATAACAATTCTGTCTGAAACATAACACGTTCTTTTTTCAAATTTCTCCAATTATGCAAATAAATATGTAGATGTGGCGTAAAAATTCAAGCTTCAGAAATATATTCAATTTTTAAAAGCGAAATAACATGTTCTTGTCTTTCATTTAATTATGCACATAAATATTAAAATGATATATGTTTGGCATTTAGGTGTATGGAGGAACGAGGTGTGATGTCCCTCCAACACAAAGGGAGGCTCCTCCGACCAGGCAAGGTGATCTTGTATACAGGGTTGAAGATTTTATCCTTACCTGGAGGGAAAGTTCTCTAAATACTGGAGATAACGAATTTCATTCGAAGGAAACATTTCTTGATTTTTAAAAAGAAATAAAACTTCATTCATAATTTTTTGGAAAATCGCTTGCCACACCCGGTAATCGAACCAACTAAAATCCAAAACAATAACATCCTGTATAAATCATAAGGATCAAATCTGTCTAAGAAACATGGTTAATTAAATGAAAGGAAATCCCTGAAAACTATTTTTTAACAAAATAAAGAACTTAACTCAAGGATCCAGGTAAGGTTGAAATCTTCCACCCTGTATAGCTTGTACCAGGGCTGGAACTTCACTTTCGCGATGCAGGATCTGTAGCGACGTAGTAGTTTGGCTTGCTATCGCTAGATGGCGCTGGGTACAGGTGGTATAGCCACAGGTGTATGACAGACCCTTGCTAACGTAGGTACTTGACTTAGAGTATATAGTATAAGAGACGAAACTACTACGATTTCATTCATAAAATCGACTGAAGTTTGACGCCAAATCGCCATCTTTTGTTCCAAGCAACAAGTACATAGTTACGTCATTCGAGGCTTGTTTACCATTGTTTACTACGATTATCTAGCAAATAAACGTGTAATCCAGTGATTTTGGTGTGTTAAACGTGTTAAGTGTGAAAAAATATGTGTGACAAAGATGCCTACCTGCTCAATTGTTGGATGTGGATCATATTATGCAAGAAATAAGCCAGAAATAACATTACATAAGTACGTATTCTTCTCATCGAGATATCATTGTTATTTGTTGACCTACGACATCAATAGTTCGTTTTGTCTGTCTGTAAAGCAAACAAGCTTGTAAAACTCACAATTTAAATCAATAATTACGTCGTATTTTTCTAAAATTCAATAAAACATCTTTGTATGGAAAACGCTAGTGTTGCGGTGATACGATTTTGATTATCGATATTTTTTTTGTAATTTATATATTCATAAATTAATATCCACTCCGTATTGTTATTCGACTGGCCCACGAGGCAAATTTTCTACACGCGTATATATATGTATGTACTTTTATTTGTATGTATTAATTTATTTATTAATAGATACATAATATTCACAAAATTTTCTTCACCAAACTGCTACAGCAGTTTGTAGGCATTCGCTCATACAGTTATTATAGTTATATCTACCCATCTTTCCAGCAGCAGTCGGGTATTTTATTTTATTACCTGTATAACTCGGTGGTACAAAATGTATTAATATTTTTAGATTGCCGGCGGCTGTTAAAATAAGAAATGCTTGGTTAGAAAGTACAGGGGTGGAAAATTTAAAGTCACACAAAACTATCTATGTTTGTTCTCTGCATTTTGAAGATTTGTGTTTCAATCGCACTTTGAATTATGTGAAGCTGCATGATAATGTTCTACCTTCACGACGATTAACCGTAAGTCATATAATAGTACATTATGATATAAGGGAGTAAAGTTGGTCTCACGCGTGGCATACGACGTTTTACAACACACTTGCGAAGAAAATAATACTACACATACTAAATAAACAATACTACAAATTAATTAGTTTTCCTATGCGCGCGCATCTAACAATGGCGATCGGTCATATTTAAAAGAGTGAGGTTTGAATTTAACTTTTTTTACTGTTTTTTTTTCTGTACTTAGAGACAAAAAAAGTTGAATTTGAGTGAAAATTTTGTTTATTATACAAGTCTTATTACAAGTTGAAATTATTTATTTAAATACGAAAATGCATCAAATGACCATACAATAGGCATATTAATTTATTCGTACTATTAAACACGTTCTTTTTTGTATCGAAACTTTTTGAAGAACATAGAAACTTAACCCATAAAATTTAAAAAAGAATCTGTAACTCACTTGCGAATAATAGCAATGAAAAAGTCACAGTTTGATAATAGGTGTCATTACGTGCCTAATTGCGGTGAAATAATATCAATTTTATGAGCAGGTGTGTTGTAAAAGTATATTATACAATTACAAAGATGTTGTCGTTTACATAGGACAAGCAATATTATTGTAATCTGATACAATTAACAATGTATCAACGTGATGCATATGTTATAAATATCAAGATAGATAACTCTTTATTGCACTCAAATATCATGTTAGTGTATAAGAAAGTAACATCCATCGATCACAATACTTTAAGTCACATGTACAATGTTCTTTTTTGCAGAGATGTGCCGGTATTATAAATACCCAAAAAGTACTAAGTGAGAGAAATGCAGGTCCTTGTATGGCACTGTCTCAAGCTGATGCTCATAGTATGGTAAATATCAGTAGTCTATAATTCTATTAGTATTATAAAACGGTTCCCCCCCGTTTCACCGAAATTTTTATGTCATAATTTTGTTTCGCATAACAACGCATAGCATAAACTTCATTTCGCAGAAAAAGGTTTGGTATACAGTCATTCGTCATACTTTCATAACGCATAATTTTGTAAGCCAGAATCATCTTTTGGCATAACTTTTAAAGCATAATAATCAAAAAGTAGAACCGTCATGTCGCAGAAAATTTACACGCAGAATCGTCACTTGGCATACATTTTACATGCATAATCTTCAAACAAATTGGCATACAAATCCTATATAAAAAAGCTAACATAATCCATGCATGCAAACAAGTAAGCATAAACCCTGCATGTAGTAGGCATGCAGCAAGCATCAGGCATGCAGCATGCAGCAAGCATCAGGCATTTAGCATGCATCAGGTATGCAGCATGCAGCAAGCATCAGGCATTTATCATGCAGCAAGCATCAGGCATGCAGCATGCAGCAAGCATCAACAAGCACCCTAATGAAATTAACAATCTATCTACCTCAGTGCTGTGCAAGGTATTCAAGCACATCTTTAATTAACGACCCACAATATGGTTTCAGGCCGAAACAGTCAACTGGTGATCTTCTGGCGTACGTTACCCATCTTTAGAGTGAGGCTATGGACAAGTAAGGCGAGTTACTGGCAATTAGTCTTGACATTGCCAAAGGTTTCGATAGAGTCTGGCACATCGCTCCTTTATATATTTGACGCGAGACAAATGTACATACGTTCATATTTAGTCTTAAGAAACCACATTTTGTAAACTGACGTCTTAAAAATGCCGCAGTGGAGTTTGTTGCACCATTTCTTCTCCACTAGCGCCTAGGAAGCGGTGGTAAACTTAGTTTTAAGCAGAATTTGACGTCAAAAAGCTGTAACAGTGTTGCACTATTTTGAAAAATAAAGAATTTGAATTTAAAAAATACCTACAACGTATGTGATGGAATTATGTGTTCTGAATGAAATATAATGCATGTGCTAAGTATCATGGATTCTATTTCGTGATGGTGTCGGTGACTTGAATATTGAAACGTTATCAAAGTTTTTTATAGGTTCCTCGATTATGATATGCATATCATACCATAATGTACTATTTTTAAATTTATTTTGATACTGTGTGCATAAAGTTCATAATTATCCTTCATTAAAGTTTTATTTTTAATTTTTTATTGTGTACATTTCAGTATGATATTAAATGATGAAGCTACATTATGAGTGTGTTAAAAATTTGTTGTAAAAATAAGCTTTACATTTGCCATTTAATATATTACTGAATGTTACATTTATTATTTGACTGCCTCTGTGGCGTAGCGGTAGTGAACGCGGCCGCTACGCAGGAGGCGCGGGTTCGATCCCCGCTCAGTGCAAATATTTGTGTGCATGAAATATGAATATTTGCATTGGTCTGGGTGTTTCCATGTATAATATGTATGTATTTACAAAAAAAAAATGTATCTAAGTATGTTTATCCGCATTCTAGAACCCATAACACAAGCTAGTTAAGCTATGCTTACTTTGGGTCTAGATAGCGTTGTGTAGAATGTTCTACAATATTTATTTATTTATTTATTATTATAACAGTAGTAATTATTTTTAGACAGTATTAATAACCATGCACTGAAAAAAAATGTATTTAAACATACAATAATTATCATTTTAACGAAATAATAAAATTGTGATTTAAGTAAAAAGTTTTACAATATTATGTAACGTACTGCCCGTTCTTCTTTGTAATATAAAGGACATATTGAATAAAAGCACATGTACTCTTCCACAATTATTTAATTTTTTGTTGCCTAACCGGTTTCGCCTTACGGCATTCTCATAGGTTTACAATGGTTCAAACTATTATATTTAGCAAATATATGCTAAATACTAGCCTTTCGCCCGCGTGGATCTCTTATCTTCGGTTCTACTCAACCGATTGCAGTAAAACAGACGTAAGATTTTAAATCCAAACAAGACCTTTCTAACAAAAAAAACTGCATCAAAATCCATTTTAGTAGTTTTTACGTCCATCGCGGACAAACATTTTCCATTTACAATTATATAATAGTATAGAGTATAGATAGATAGATAATAGTTTAAACCCTTGCTTACATTTTTAGTCTGTGCTTCTTTTATATCGATAAGTAGTTATCGACAGTTTACTGGGCTTCTCTATTATAGACGCCATTTAATGTTCCAATCCAAGTTTAGGTATACAGTTTTTTTTCGTAGGTATGCCACCTCTTATATACTCTAAGGTACTTGAGCACAAGCCAACAAAAGTCAGCCTTCTTCTTCTTCATCCTACCGTTAATCTCAGAAGCATCCAAAGCTTTCACTTCGGAGTCTGGGGTCTGCTTCACCAGTTTAACTGCGGATTTGGTTGAATTTCGATATTTTCCGTGCAGTGACTGCTATTTGACCTCCGCAACCCATTGGCGATATCGAAGCATTGCAGTTAGGCATGTTGAACTTTTTAAGGCTCCAACTACCAGTCGAAGACGGTTTAACGTGCTCTCCGAGGCACGAACAGATCAATGCAAATACCCATATTGATGCATACAAATATTCGCTCTAAGCGGGAATCGAACCTGCGCCTTCTGCGTAGCGGCCGCGTTCACTGCTGCCACATCAGAGAGGCTGTCTTTATGTTAATATATTTGTTGATTGATTGATTTATTTATTTAAGTACACACAAACAAATATAGAAAGATACATAGGTGGAAATAGTAGTACAGAGGCTCTGCTTATTTCTATAAGAAATTTTCATCTCGGAACTGGGAGGTTAGATGGCAGTGGCTTCTATAAAATTCGTATAAGCCAAATCCAAAAGTCAGCGAAACCTGGGTGCCAAAGCTTCAGATTCTATTGATATACTATTATTAATCAATATACATTTTCTACTATCTATTCTAGATAGCGTTATATAGAATGTCCTAGAATACATACATACTGTATGTATGTATTACAGTATGTATGTATTCTAGGACATTCATACATATGTAGCGTTATATAGAATGTCCTAGAATATTTATACATGTATTTATTCTGTGCCGTTTTTGTACACAAATGCTACTAATGTGTACATACATGACTAAAATGTACATCAAATAACTTTACCGCCATAATTGTTAAACACTTACTATTCAATATAATATTTCTGTCAACCTTGAACCCATAGGAGGCAGGGCTTAAAGGGAGGTTGGATTTGGACCCGGTTGAGTGGGGTCAGTACAGTCAGTGACAGAAGTTGTAACCTTTATAATAAATTATGTAAATAAATCTTCCACAGACAAAGTAATTAATAGTTTTATTACAATTAAGTTACACATACCCATTATAATTTTTTTTTTTTACACATAATCAATTTTGAATGATCCTCCGAATTAAAAATTTATATTGTGTAATTGCAAATTCTTGGGTCTTGGTATGGATCTTGATGACAAGGCAAAGTTATTTTTTCTTAGTATATTTCCCAAAATAATTAATTAAGTGTGTGATATTTGATTATGTTGCTATTGTAAATCTTGACTTAGGTGAGTGAGACTATAATAAATAATTTTATTACTTGAACCTTACATTGATAGATAGAATTCTTTATTGTACACAATTAGATTCATAGTATGTCAAGTAGGTAGCAAGCATTACATAATATGACCTATAAGTATAAGTCCGTGATTCTAGACTTTTGTTTTGATAGCAGTATATCTGCGCTAATCAAAATGTGCTATTTCTCCACAATAACCGTTGAAGGTACACCCACACTAAAGAACAGAGAATAAACCCAAATGATATAAAGAAAACTTACAAAAGCAACACGCTCATGAATTCACCATCTTTAAATTTATCGACGCAGGTGCTATAAATAAGCGTTGGCCATTACGCAAGATAACTCTGTTTTATTGTAATTTTATGCGCGACTGTACCCACCTACCGCTCCGTACAAAATGCAAACCGCCCAAGAGATTAATTAGACACGCTTGCTGCCAAAATGTACAAAGTACAGGTAGAAACAATCGTCTTACGGTGACGGCTGCTGATCTGATGATAAATATTATTGTGTTCTGGAGTAACTTGAATTAATATTACTTTCACTCTAGATACCTTAAGATTTATGACCTCCCTTACTACGTAAGGGACAAACATAGTATTATTTTATTTGCTGACGATACTTCGTTAATATTTAAAATTAAGAGGCAACTAAACAATTATGACGAAGTGAATGGTGCAATAACAAGAGTGGTCCATTGGTTTAGTACAAACAATCTTTGCCTAAATGGGAATAAAACTAAATGTATTAAATTTACCCTACCTAATGTTGCACAGGTGGAAACCAATGTACAACTCAATGGTCAGGTGTTGAACCTTGTGGAATCAACAGTGTTCTTAGGTTTGAGTATTGATGCCAAACTGCAGTGGGGATCACATATTGAAAAAATAGCCAATAGATTAAGTTCAGCTTCCTACGCTGTAAAAAAGATTAGGACTCTGACAGATGTGGATACGGCTAGAATAGTTTATTTCAGTTATTTTCATAGTATTTTGAGCTACGGAATTCTCCTTTGGGGTAGTTCCGCGGATTTGAATACAATATTTATATTAAAAAAGCGGGCTGTGCGAGCTATTTATAATTTGGGCCCAAGAGTCTCCCTCAGAGAAAAGTTTAAAGAAATAGACATTCTGACCGTAGTGTCACAATACATTTTCGAGAACCTAATGTATGTTAAGAAAAATATTTCCAAATTTCCCAAAATATGTGACAGGCATAACATAAATACGAGACATAAAAACAATCTTGTAGTCTGTGATACCAGACTCCAAAAAATTAGCAGTTCTTTCCAGGGTAACTGTATACGCTTTTTTAACAAGCTCCCTAAGGAAATTAGGGATTTACCTATAAATAAATTTAAAAATGTAGTTAAGAGGAAATTGTGCCAAAAGGGCTATTATAAAATACAAGAATATTTAGATGATAAACTAGCTTGGAAATGAGCTGTTCACTCATGCATGCTTCTCAAACAAATTATTGTATTTAGACTAAGTAGACTAAGCATTATTTGTAAATAGACCAAAAAAAAAAAAAAGCCCGCTGAGTTTCTTGCCGGAGTCTTCTCAGGCCAGGGCCGCGTTTCGAACCGGTGGTCCATTTGCTAAGCTAGTCTTTAGTACATAATTATATATTTTTGACGTTTTGTAAGTGCCGTTTTAATGGTCTATACAGAATAAATGATTTTTGACTTTGACTTTGACTTTGACTATGGAAGAATATTTCGCATAACTATGACACTATACAAAAGTACCTGAAATAGTAGATGTTTATTAAAAAGTTTTATTAAGTCCTAAGTAGAGAGATTAATGCGCTTTTAACTATTTCCTACCTTAGTTTATTTTACATTAAAAATATGTGATAAAAAATAAAATTATTGAGTACCTAATCATAATCAATGACCTTTGACAAGTATACATTTCCAATCAATCCTACGTATTGAACTCCAAAGTCTAGTTTAATGATTTCGAAACAATAGGTATAAGCTAATAAACAACCGATATTGACACTAAAACCTGTGAAATTCGTTATATAATACTTCCGATAAATATATTCATTCAGTTAATTGAATAAAGTCATTACCTGTTAAAAAGCTGGTGTTCCCAATTAAAAGTATCTCTTTCACACCGCTCCGAACCGAAAGTAATCACACCCGGAAGATGGCCATCCCTAACCTTAATGAAAAAAAATCAAAAGCCGGTTTTTATTTTCCTGTTTCATGCCATACTGCTATAGAAAACCAACGAGGAAAAGCAAATTGACTTGTTTCTTTTTGCTATATATATTTTTATGTTCCTATTTAAGTGTTTATTTTTGGCAGACGAGCTCTGCAGAACTACAGTTCCGTGTTGTTGATCTCCTTGACTTTTGTCCATTATTTATTGTTTGTTCACCACTAAAAAGTCATCCTTCAGTGTCAAACGGACTAATGAAAAATGTAACAATATCCTAGCTAAGGCCTGTGGGATTTATATGCGCATCACTCCTGAAAGTAGATTTGTGTTCAATTAAGATGGCTACTATTACAAACAAATTGACAATCAAAATAACTTTCACAGTACTATAGATTGATAAACTCGTTAAATTTCGAATAAGGCATTAAATCACATGAACAAATTGTTTAATTTGAAATGAATTTGTATTTCAGCCGGTTTATAATCAGTTCCTTTAAGTGTTGCTTTCAAATAGTTAAATAAAATGACGGAGTAAAACACTGTATTAGGGAGATCTTGGCTAAATCCGAGGATAAATCACTTTGGACTAGATGTAATTTGTACTGTAAGAGTTTCTTTATTCAGAGGGCGTTGTTTTGAAGCTAAGATGGACGGTTGCGTAGACGGAAATAAGATCTTGGTTTTCTTAGTAAGGCAACTACGACAATGTACAGAGGCTTTGTTAGAAATACCTACTTTTATTGTATTAAGGTAAGTGAAAAAGGTTTGAGTTTACTTGCGGATGCTGTATTGATATTTGTAATTCGTTAGAAATGCTCCCAATATAAAAAAAAAAACAAAGTATACAAAATTGGTTTCAAAGAAGATTGACAGGATCGAAATAAAAACACTTTTTAACGGAATCTATCGCGATTTATTTGTTATTATTAATATCATGAATCGCAAGTATCATGTTGATATGATATTCTAAACTAAAGACATTATAAATCATATTAATTCTGAGTATTGATAACCCTGTAAAAGTACCGAAATGAATTTTATTATGACTTGCATAGATGAGTGAGTTCTTTATGTATCTCATTTGTCTCTTGTGGAGACAAATATAACTTTTATTTCAGTGATACGTCTGACAAGATTTGTTTTTAGGGGTAACAAAGGAGGGAGGTTCTCCATATTTATCAACATAGTTTATCTAAATAATAGCCAACACTAATGTCGTCGATGACCAACTGCAAGCTGAATATTTTTGAAACTAGTTTTTCTAATTACCTTTATTTTGTTTTCATTCAGGACTAGAGTATTTTTTCACCTTTAACTCACATTTTAACGGATTCTATCGCGATTTATTAGTTTTTATTTACTTTTAGCCCGACGTTTTGACTAATTTTCAGCAGCATGGTCACGGGGTGACTAAATATAGTAGTTGTCACATAGTTCTTTGTTGTTCCAAAATAGTCACTGCCGCAAAAGAAAGGTGGGTGGTACAGAAATGAGCAAAAGTACCTAATCGTTTTCGTTTTGTTTGTACTGTCATGTCAATGTCAGAAGCAGTTACATTGGAGCCAGCTGGAATTCATAAGGTATAGAAATAGTTTCTGTAGGTATTAATAAGAATGATTCCAAAGCTACAAAACTGACTGTGGTGCTTTTTGGAACCGTATATTTTCGGCATCCTGTATGGATTCTTGTAATTTAGCCTGTGACAGTAACGGAATAATAACGAATCTAACGACACAATTATTCATCAAAAATGGTTCAATCATTTAGTAGTTGCGAGAAATCTTACTGACGGATACAGATATACGAGTCATACAAATAACCTTTCTTTGTCTATTGGTCGTAACTGGATAAAGAGAGAGAAATAGTAACCTTCATTGTACCATAGATTTATTAATCGAGCAGCACCAAGTCTAGCACTATATCAAACAAATTAGTCAATCTAAGTACAATCGGAAGCGCCTAAACAAGCGTGCGGACCATCCGATCCCCAAACAGTCAGTAAATAAAATAAATGAACAATTAATTCAACATTATTACGTTCCACGTGTGGAGGTTCTATTTGTTCGGCAGCCATGTTTGTGTTACAGCTTTTCAGTGGTTTAGCTTTCACTGAGCCGATGGAGTAAACATACGCTTTATTTGCTAGGAAAAAACATTTCAGTGATTAACAAAAAGGTTTTCGTTGGTATAAAAAGATGGGTTCGTTCGGTGTACGTAATTATTTTTATATCAAGACTAATGTGTATTAAATTCATCACTTTAATAGCCATTACTGGGCCTGAAAAAACTGAATTTTATTGCCGTGGTTTTAATCTGAGTGAGTATGAATGCTGTGCAGGTAGTACCGTAAGTTAAATTACTGGGTCGGCCGTGTGTAGTGACTTATTTCGAAGCCTGCAGCGTTGACCGTAGTATCCTTTTATCTTTGTTTTACAGCCAGAACCTTTCTCTACAATATTATAGTACCTACATGCAGTACTGCCTCCCTTGCGGTGTCGTACAAGGCGATTAAGGGATAGGGCTGTTTAACATCAGACAAATATATACAGCCCAGGCTCAGCCTATACATGGCTCGAGTCAACAATAGTGCCCGGAATACGGCAATAGGCTCACCCCCTATTACATGGGTCCTAATACAATGATTGGTGAAATGTGGGTGTTAATTCACCTCTGCCTAACCCTCCGGAGATAAAGGCGTTATTATATGTAGGTATGTAAGCAAACTGTTAAATGATTCGTTTTGTAATATCGTCTGAACTAAAGGTGTGTACCAATCAGAACACTCAGTCAACAGGAAGAGGGAACACCAGGGTATTAAATCATTTTGAGTACGTTGCTACTGTTGTTAGTCAAGATCAATCTGAGGCTGACTGTATCATGATTTGCATCGCATAGGTATGCTATATTGTTACTTGCTCGTATCGAATAATAGTAGGATTTTTGGTAGCTATCTTTCTTTGTAGACACATTATTTCCGTGCACTGTTAGACTGTACTGTCTCGTGTACAATGCAGACTGGATTACTTTGAAGTACTCACAAGTAATCTACAGTCTCTCCGTGTCAGGGTGCTCAGTATCCAACTCTAACCAAAAAGTTCCTCTTAGTTCTAACCATTATGCTGAAGGCATGTTTCAACTGATAATAAGTAGGCTAGTTCTGTTCTAACTTTAAAAATTTGTGACCGGAGCACCGAGTCAAGTTATAAAAAAGATCTTGGGATTTGAGAGGAATAGGTATAAAATCTTGGGACCCCTAATACTACCTATTTTTTTTAAAGAAGATTAGCAACCGAAATTACTAATATTCCCGTTAACCCCTCCAACTAAGCTAATTACTTGTACTAGGAGTGGGTTCACGTCGGTAGTGTAATACCTAATCAGGATTCGAACCCGGGACCTCTCGATTGTAAGGCCGACTCCTTAACCACTAAGCTACCAACGCTTTTATTTACTTTCTTACATTCATAATTAGCCTTTTTATAAAATTAATTTAGGGCAGGTAATATAATTTTACTCCGCTGTTAAGCTGAAGGCAAAACTCCTAGAATAGGAGCCGCCATTATGGTTGCAAGTAATACCTACACCTTTGAGTTTATAATAAGGTAAAGTAAAACAACAGCCTCCGTGGCGTAGCGGTAGTGAACGCGGCCGCTACGCAGGAGGCGCGGGTTCGATCCCCGCTCAGTGCAAATATTTTTGTTCATGAAATATGGGTATTTGCATTGGTCTGGTCGTGCCTCAGAGAGCACGTTAAGCCGTCGGTCCCGGTTGCCATAAGAACATCTATCTGGCAGTCGTTACGGGTAGTTGGAGCCTAAAAAATCCAAAAACAACGGTCTAGCTGCAAAGCTTCGATATCGCCTAATGTTATCATTGGGCTGTGGAGGTCAGATGGCAATCACTTCACGAAAAAATATCGAGGTCTAGCCAAATCTGTAGTTAAGACGGTAAAGCGGACCCCAGACTCCGAGCTGAAAAGCTTCGGATGCGACTGGGAATTAACGCTAGGATGAGAGAAAGTAAAACAACAAAATTTCATAATTCCAAACTTTATTTTTTACAACGGAACATGTCAGTATATTTAATTTTTTACATTATTACATAATTTTACATATAATAACCTTGTCAAGTTATAGAAACCTGTGAAACAAAGTCGGTCCGAACAAACAGTTTTGCTTCCTCAAGGCTTCCTATGATAAATGACTGTATAACAACTGTTGGACACTGTAATTTCCTCAAGACAAGGAAATGTAGAATATTTTTTTCAGAACTTGGAAGGGTTTGCGATCATTCATCACGCAATGTGCCAAATCACGTCTGGAAATATTAAAGAGTGACACCAAAATTGAAGACAAAAACAGGAAAAGGGATGACAATGATATATTTTGTATTATTGAGGACGTTATGAAAGTCAAATTAACATAATATATGTGTATGACTGACCCTGTTTGCAGTGCTAATATATGCTAACAGCTGCTATTTACTAATATAACCACAAGTTTAGAGCAGGCTTTATACCGCATATGTATCAAATATTATTCAAACCGAGCATAGGTCGACTATGAACTGGCGTGGTTGCAAGACTAGGAGCATGGAAAGAAGAAAAAATGTATACACTTCACTAGTTTGAATCGCTACTAGCCCACTCTAAACTTGCGAGTGTAAAATTCTGGTCATCTGTTTGAAATCAAATACGATACTGGTCTCTAGTCCTGGATTAACATATCCTGTAAAATTAAGATTTAAACTTCCGCCCTATGATTTATTAAAAATTATATTTATTGGGAAGGTTGACTATGGCCAGTGCAAGTTCAAGTGTTAATTTTCGCATAGGTACAGCTTATTTGGCTAACCAGATATTTCGTAAATAAGCCTATCTACGAGTATCTAAGCTTACGTCTTTTTGAACATACAACTAACATTTACTTGGTAACTTTTCGGCCATTTTCCCATCGTAGGCCCGTTTCACCTGAATCCCTGATCAACCCGAAACGTACTCACGTTAACCTAACATAATATAAATATTAGTGGATCTAATATAAATGTTAGTGGATCCAATACCAGTATTGGCCCTTCAAATAGTTCTATTTGTTGTACCAGTTAGTACAATATTGATTTCTACTTCGCCTGTCAAAGTTACCTTGCTCTGTTCGCCATTTGCAAAATTAATTTGGAGAGAAATCATTGACACAAGTTGAATGTTAACTACATTCAGTATAAATTAAATGATCTTTGAGAGTAATGATGTTGAAGATGTTAGTTATGCCGAAAACTTTAAAATTGTATGAGTTTGAAGCATAATTTTTAGTTGAATCAGCAATTTGTTTTTGCGACGGTAAAATATCCAATAGTCTATTTATAATTTAAAACGCAACCAATATCTGCGATATGGAAAAAATGTTCTCGAGAACTCGGTACCTACGAACATCGTAGTATTTTCTTTATTGCAATTGATTTTGAACTTTTACAAACAAAAATATCTGCCTCGACAAAAGCATTTCTAAAAAGTTTTTTGCTTGTGTGTTCATGCATTTGAAACGCACTGATTGATAGATGTGGCCCATTGTTATGGACAAAATACAGGTCTGTCTACAGGTAGCCTTAAACTAGATTTTATTAAGTATATTGACTTATTTAACAATTATTTTATATCGTGTCCTATGATATGACTATCTTCGTGCAAAATTATTTACAGCGAACTATTCATAAATACCTAAAATATATACATTTAAACAATACAAAATATAGTAATCAGCAGTCGTTGTGTGGTTAAACATTACAAATGAATATTTCGAACCAGTTTCTTACTAAGTAAATAACTATATGGATCAGACATGGCTTACTTACTAAGAACATGGTTGAACAAGTAAACTAAACTTGACGGAACATTTCAAATGAAGTTTGAAATTTCAAAGCTGCTTTAACAACCTTTGTTATTCACTGTAGTACAGTTTTAGGTCACGCTAGGAGCACTACCACGAAGGCTAACAAAGTCCACTGCTGAAGGCAGGAGATGGATGCTACGTCATGTAGCGGTGGCCATCCGTCGCTCCAGGGACCTCGCCCTCCAGCCTCCGGTCACATCGTCGTCACCATTTCTGTGGAGAAAGAAAAGCTATAGTGCCGATATGGGCAAATTATAAAAAAAAATGTCTTTTGTGATCTCTTGAAAACTTTTGTGAAACTCTTTTGTGTAAGCGTGTAGAGGAACACATATTGGTTAAACCAGTATTTATAGGTACCAGTACCCACTTACAAATTAAGTTAACCGTTTCTTTACTAACAAACATATCTCAATAGTATGAAAAAGAAATCACGTTGATTTCACAGTTTGTAGTGAAATTGAGGCTTGAAACAGCCTAGACTAGATGTTCAATCAATTAGGGCCAAGAATTTTAGCGTTCAGCAAATAAAATCTCAAATTAAAACACAGGAGTGTTGAGAGTTTCTGTAAAATCGAAAATAACTTGGATGATTTATTTTCGATTTTACAGAATGTTTAAAAATAGATGTCCAATTGTTGTACAAACGTTTGCACGTTACGTAAAGAGTAGGTTTAGAAAATAATTAAGATTTTTATAACAGATTGTTTTAGGCACTACATGGCAGACTTGATACTCCTAAACTAGTAATTGGGAAAAGAAAGCTGCTACCCGTCCATGAAAAGGATACAATTTTATTAATATTTACGCATACTAGCCAATTAGCAATGTGAAAGTTAGACACTATATGTAAAATATAAATAAAGGAGTCAACAGAATTATACACTTCAATATTGATACCATAAAAATAAAGTCTTTCGTGTAAACAACCCTGTCGAAATGAGTTTCTGTTATCACTCAACTTGGCTGTCAGCCTTCAAACTGAGTAAAAAGTTAGCTACATCAAAGTAAAATAAAAAACTTAGTTAAGTAAAGTATCTCCAATATTCTCAGCTTATTTATTTGTAAATTAATAACGTCCCATGTTTAAAATATGACGAGTGTCAAGTAGAAAAGTACGAAAAGGGTGAGAGTCATTAATCATGGCGTTTGCATAATAAAATATGTATTTAGCTGCCAGAATCTTGCGAAATTTTTCTGTGTTAAGTGAAGTTATAAATGTTGGTAGACACTTCTTAAATTTATACGAGCAGTGTTCTGTACAACAGTCTGTTTTAGGGTGATTATATTATATCATTCAATTACTCAGTCTTATCCAGGTCACCAGGTAAAATTTGTTCTTCTATAATAAACTTTTTTTAATCTTTTGTGTCTCAAAACATTAAGAATTTTTTATCCCACCTCGACCCTTAAGTATTGTTATAAAATTAAAGAGATTAATTTGGAACCTTTAATCAAAGTTGAGGAAGTTTATACAAAAATTCTACACAGATAAACCTCTGTTGTACTCATTAAGATTATGCCTTGTAATAACATCACAATAACGTTTCAACATTTTGAACAGGTAATTTAACTTTATACTTCTAATGCTAGAACTATACGGATACCAACACTAGAACAGTTTCAATTAGCTGTGTATGGATACCTGCATGATGTTATGTTAGGGGTATACCTTATGTATACCTCCTATCACATTATTAATGTACACAAGACTTAGCCTCTCATTGGATTGCAACTCTTCTGTGCACTCCCGGGTTTGCTGGAAGAAAACTCATTATTGAGTTAAGCTCGCCTTTGTATATAAAATCTCACTAATTTGTATAAATGCCATGTAAGTGTACATTAAGAATAAATAAATAAAATAAATGTTTACTAGAACAACGTTTATATTGTTACCCAAGTTCTGCATTTGATGTTGGCTCAGCACTATGTAAGGCTTGTCAAGTCCAGGGTCTTCCAGCACTCCGCGATGTAACTGCTCCAGATGTCTCTCGGTATCATCTATTTATAACAAAATACACATAATCTGATTCTAATTATGGTAACATAGCCAAAACCAATTATTAAAGTGCGAAAATTACTTTGATAAATAAATACTTTATCGAATTACCGAACCAAACCCTCATCTAAATCAGTCTCAAGTAAGATCAAAAGATTTGCGAGCCCTCTTACTCATCAGATATTTTCAATTCTCTCTTAGGCTTCTAGAGTGCTCACAATTGAATAAACAGATTCAATTTTATTAGTGTTCAGATCTTTACGTCAACTCTTATCATAAATATCATTCAATTCTTTTACACGGTTGAAGTGACCTTTAGAATTGGCATTTATATTCTTATTTATTCATTAATATAGGTTATCTCATCCACTTACATTCTCATTTCTCACTCAATCATTTAAATCCACTTTAATTTTGATTATTCTTGTCAGTTATTATAATTTGTTAATAATAACACGATTATTAAGAATTCTAAAAACCTAATTTTTCATATTTGGATTATACTCGTGCAATTAAACAAATCTAGTAATAAATCATTTATCAAAATCAGTTCAGACGTTAGTAGTTAAGGGAGAAAATTCCATCAGTAAAAAAATAATAATTCTCCTAAATAGTGGTGTAATCATAAAATTCGCTACAACTTCGTTTAAAAATGATGAGGATAACGTTGAAGATAGGTACTTACATGGCAACAGCGTTGTTGTCGGCGATGCTGGCGTTGTTGTTGTACTAGTTGTAGTCGTTGTTGTTGTTGTAGTCGTGGTCGTTGTCGTTGTTAACACTGCAACAGTCAGAAGTTTGAAACAACAGGCACAGTAAACAAGGACTGAAATGATACATATGAAAATCGAGACTTGGTAACTCAAAACAACAGCTCAGGATATTCAGGTACAAAAAGTGAAATGGCTATTATGGAGGAACATGGTGATAACGTGGTCGAACTCCTTGAATAAGAACATAACCTTTCTTGGCAGTCGGGTACAAAGGCAATATCGGATAGATATAGATACTAACAGTGCAAGAACAATTCAGCTTGAGCTCTTCCCTGCGAGTTCTCCACATGACAGCGGTAAGCCCCCGCGTCTTCTCTCGACATCTCCGTCACCATCAGGTTCAACGTGTGACGGTAACCTCGTGACGTCATGCTCAAACGGTGCTTTGTACCTGACAACAAAAATAATAATGGCAGAAATCTCTGAACATACTTCAAGGGAACTAAATTAACATACTGCTTACTTGCTTACAGAATATTATTATATTTACTTAAATGTTATAAGATAATCCTGTTTCTAGTGTAATATTATAAATTGCCGAGTTTGTGAAGATGTTTATATTTGTTATTCAATCATGCTCTTTGGTACAGGCATAGATTATAGACTGAGTTGCCAGAACGAAATCAGAATTCCCCACCGGCGTAACCACGGTCAACAGTTAGTTATAAAGTTTTGTTTTACTTTGTTAGTTTAAACTAGAATGCTAAGTTAGCTTAGCACTTAAAAATTATGATCCATTGTGCAGTATTACACAAAGAAACAAAATTTTCATCATAAAATGGCTCTATTTGGAGTAATAATTCTTAAGTACGAAACTTTGAGAAGTCCGGAGCACTCATTAACTGATACATCAAAGAGTACTAAACTGAAACCAAAATATAATTGTAATTAAAAAGTTGTTGAGCGAAATTGGACGCTTTGTGAGATTACTTAGCTGTCTATCATCAGTCTAGGAGAGTATTATCTAGTTTATTTACTTCTTTTCTGACTATTCTCTGAAGAACTAGGTGTACATTTAGAAAATGATATCTCTGTTAGGCTTTGAAGTTTCAAGTGAGAGTAATTGAAAGTGGAATGAAATTCTTTGACTAGGTACAGCATTTTATGAAAATTATTCTACGTAAAAGAGTCCATTACATTATATTGAAGTCCCATTATTATCTAGTTTTGAATAAAAATATATTTGAAAGTAGAATATAAATAAAGTAAGAGTTATTTAAGGGTACGTCAGTACTTTATGATCATTGTCTAAAATGAATATTTGTTGAATATTCGAGATATTCACAATATTCAGTGACTATGAAACAATTTACTTGATTGACATCTTTCACCTCTCACAGTAGGTTATAAAGTCTACAGTTAATACTAAGTTATGCTATTTTTCTTTACGCACACCTCCCGAGATATTTTTTTTATTTTATTTATACATATATTATACATAATATATCCCTTTCTTTTCTTGATACTGTCTGAAACTTAAGCGAATCTCACTCATTGAATTAAAACTCCTTTTTAACGGATTTTATCACGATATATTATTGTTTATTCTTTATTAAAAGATCACTAAGTTAATAATATTTTATGAAATACTACTCAGCATTATATGGCTTAGATTAAATGGCTTGTAATAGATATGGACCCTAAAATGCGGATAAATATGTCAACTGAAATAATATTTTCTTTTGTAATTACCTAATATTGGGGTTATTTCTTTACAAGGTAGCATCCTCACATTATTAATATGTAGTACATACAAAATATTATTATTTAGCATTGTTTTTATACTTGAGACTTATATTAAAATTTTAAGTATGGTCATCCTCCGCAGTATATTAAAACAAATAGCTTTAAAAACATTAATATATACAGATGAGACCGTTATGGGCTAATTATGTGGGTCCTTTTGCAGTTGGAACTTTTGTTAAACAACAGCAATTGTTTAAAGAAGTAAGCACAAAAGACTGAAATTAAATAGGATTGCCATTGTTTTTATTGCTTTCTTTGTTTCATTCCACTAACACAGCAATTAACTATAATTTATGATAATTCCATTATTTTACAACGAGCGAGTTTACATGCACTCAAAATATGCATGCTGTTTTAATACTACAATTATTAGTCGTTGCTAATTGAAATTCTACACACAAATAGTATAGATACAATTGGGAGCGGGCCATGAAGTAGTTTTTATTCCGGGAATAGTATCCAGTGGGTTAAGGCACCGACACCAGTAACTTACGACTGCTGCTTGTAAACTAGCCCAGTGTCATCGAAGCTTTAGTCAATGTTCGTTTTGTTTACTTTTGTTTGCCACCTTTAGGGCCATATCGTCCACTCTATCAAAATGTCCACCGTATCAAAATGTCCACTGTACCAAAATGTCCACTGTACCAAAATGTTGTACTGGGTACCATAATAGTATATAGAACTTACCGTTGACTATCCTCTGTTCGCCGTTCAGTGTCCAGTAGAACTGAGGGACCGGGTAGCCCTCAGCCGTACACTGAAGAGTGATGGAGCCTCCCGAAGGTGCCCGGATTGCTACCCTGCCCGCCCATACTGACGGAGAAACTGCGATAAAAAGTTAAATGTTACTGTCTAAAAATTACATTTGTTCCACCTAAAACGATGTCATAGCTCATTTACATAAAAAAATCTTCCAGAAAAGATAACCAATATTGCTTTTTATGCGCTTTAAAAAATGGCCGTATTTATGCAGAATGGAACCACGCAGTATGAAGTATAAAAAAGTTTGGTTCCATTCTGCTTAAATACGGTCAAATATAGATATCAAAAGTACCAATGTATTATGAACTAATTACTAACAGAAGCTCGTGAACAAAATACTTTATTCACAATTCATAAGTCAGTTTTAATTTATATGGTATCATCACAAAGGAAGAGGCGGTGTTAATGGTGAACTAAACAGCCGAGTCCAATGCATTCGTATAAAGACAAATGCCTTAGCTCAACACAAAAAAGCTTTCGGACTTCAAAGCGATAGCCCCTTGCAAAACTTTTTCCTTATTAATGAGAATACTTTCTGAGCGTAAAAAGTTTAGACTGTTGTTAAGAAAATATTTCAGGTAATCACCTTCAAAAAAGGTACCTACTATACGGTAATATTTATATTCATCTGAGCGTTACCCTTTACTTAAATTACAAAAACATTATTTAATGTAAACAAGAATAGATTATTTCAGAAGCTTCAGGGCTACGGGGCTTTAATATTTACATTTATATAGTCAGCGACTAAAGTAGTCAAACACGTTCAAATTTACACAAACTTCTGAATCTTTTCAAAAAGTGATATATGAACAAAAATTACAATAACCCGATACTCTGTTAATTGTAAAATTAGCTATTTATTCCTATTTATGATTTGTATTTTAATGAGCACATCGTTGACTTTCAGCAGATCACTTTTGTCATTGACTTTCCGTCTTAAAACAATAAACAGTTTACAGATTGCTACCTACAACATAATATCGGTCAAAGTCCGCACTACTGCTGAGAGGTACTCTCAGCAGTGTAGTGCGGACTTTGACCGATACAAAAAAAAAACGTTTTTCCTGACCTAGGATTGCACCCAAGTCCTCACTCGCACAACAAATGACTCCACTTTGTCACTGAGACAGTCAACATTGTCGCCGAGACAATTTTGTCACCCATATTGTCACCCATAACAGTAACGAAAATTAATTTCTCATCTCATTTTGGATCCTTTTAGATATAATCAACTAAAGTAATGTTTGTCACCGTTTAAGATAATTTAAACCCTAAAATAATTAAGGAAGTAATGTTTATTCAAAATTTTGTAATTAGTTTATAAGGTGCTCAGATTCTGGCAAGTAATTTATATTAGAGCACAAATTGAAAAAGCCGTAAGCCGTTTTCTGCTAAAAGGTTACAGTAAACCTCGCACTAATTAACTTGTTCGATGGATTAGTCTCGAGAATATCACACGTATTTTTGTTTAATTCTAATAATTGATCAATTAATTTCAATCAATCTGCCTATCGCAGTCCACTGCTGGACATAGGTCTCTCCCAAAGTTGGGAGGCTTTGGCCTACTGTTTCCATGCTGACCAGGGTTAGCATAAGGTTATATTTCGAGATTTCCTTCTCTCGCAGTGATATAGTCTCTCTTACGACACCCTTACTTACCCTTACTAATTTGGTTTTTGACAATGAAAAGTTTTTGTTTTATTGAATCTTCAATATGTCTTTCACATTAGATATTAGTTAGTCTTAAACTTCGTTGTAAGCAGGAATGACAGTAAGTTTATTAAGTCTATAATAATTTTCTTGGTGGTCTAGTGGTATAAGTTTCCATGAAATTGGATTTTCTGAACTTTTTATTGATTTTTTATTTGCGCAAAATGTCAATGGAATTTTCTATTAGGAGCTGTATAGTAAATACGATAAGGTACTTTTATTACCGTCTACTGCTAAAATTTCGTATTTACTGTTCGTAAAAAGAGATGAGTCTATACTTACTCATCTCTTTTTACATGGCACCAAAGAAATAAAGCGAGCGAAAATATGTGGATCGAATACACCAATGATTACTCAGTCGAAAATATAGTGAAGTATTTTTTATAAAACAAATAGTTCATAGTGTCCACTCCACAGTCAAGCCAGAATCTCTCAGCCTTTTAATTACTAAATCATCTTTCTAGTTTTTCGATAAAGTTAAGAATAACACAAGCTATAGTCGCTGAGTATTGTAATTTATAAAATATAACACCGAACCTCTTTCAACAGCAACAAAACTCCATCAAGAAGATAATAATTATAATCCTTCACCCCGGGAGTTATTTTCCGGTAGCGAAATTCTTAATTATGGTCATTATAAACGAGGCAATTTATTCAAGAGTCGACTCACATATCACATTAATCTGGATCCGCTTGCTGACTGATGGCGGTACTCCGTTCGTCGCGATACATAGGTAGGCCCCCGACAGTACGCGCTCCACGCCAGTGAGATTCAACCAAGGGCCGCTCCATTTAGACACTGGCAAAAAATACACCGACTTTAATCAGGGATGTAGAATGCAAATTTTCAAACGTGAAAGGAACGCTTGATGTTTTTTTTTTGTCTTTCTTGTAAAATGATCTATTTCCATTTACGTAAATGGTGTTGTTTACTTTTTACTGCATAATATGGCATCAAAGGAACCAGTTTGCGGTTGCCAAAACAATTATTTACGAACAGAATTTATGAATTTTAATACTTACGTACTGACTTCAGAAGGGGAGGCAACAAGAAATAGAAGTGAATTTTGTTTGAGAAATTAATTTAGAACTTAATAAAGTTCTTGTTACCGAAAGCTTAGTGATACCCGGTATAAATTTTACAACAAATCTGTTTCGGTGCACAATGCAAATAACAGAGTTTATATTCAATTTACGACCGCAGGCTCCGAAGTTTTCCTTTGTATACTCATTCGGTCTGCTGACTAGCTGTGCACACTCTGGCAGTTTTTGCATACTGTCACTTTTACGTTTGTAAACTGCGAGCTCACACTACCATCGGCCCAAACCAACGTTAATATACACTGTACTATTTTCGAAGTTATATCTATATGCTATATATACACTGTACTATTTTCAAAGTTATCTCATAATCATGTAGATTAATGTTACAAAATACTAAATACTGTAACTTCTCTTGGTAATTTCTTAATAAGCTCTAAACTTCAAATAGATATGAAAGGATTTCAGCGGTGAAGGGTAGGATTAACTTAGTTCGTACTAATTTCTCCATTAAGATTAGTTAGATATACGCAGGAGTGCTAACGTGAACTAAATAGTGCGGGTGTCGCGCCCACGCTCCGCAGTCGAGACGATGTCAGGGCGCGATAACAGTAAGCTTAAACTTGAGTAATTAATTTTAAGCCTGTCGAGGTACTTTCTCACTCGCGCAGTTGTGAATATACCTATTTGAGCACAATTTCGCAAATAAGGATGAACGCAAACTCTTCTCTTATTTAAATTAATTACTTATGCAAATGTAAATACGTCTTTGTCCTCTGACGATGCCATGTTAAACGAATTGGAATGTGTTAAGGAATCATAGCTACTCGAGTTTCGACTCTAAAGACACATATCACTCGAGCCGAGACATTACACGCTGGCGCCATGTGACTTAGCAACGAGCAAACCATCAATAAATATTTATTTTCTATTAAATACTCATTGATTGTGTTTACTTTTCTCATTATTAGTGTCCATTATCCTAAATGACCTATTAGTTACAAAGAAAAATGGGAGAAAATAATGATTACGGACTCGTAGCCACACCAGAGTGAATAACAGAATTATTATTTTTATTGTTTGTTAATACTGATACATCGATCATCCATCACACATAGGTTCTGTGTGAGTTTTCCGTTAGCTTTAAAATGTTTCGTCTGAATAAATTTATTATTCTTACCATTATTCTTTCGCTCTTTCTTTCTCTCCTATCTTTCTTTCGAATTCTTTACATAGAAACTGTAATAGCAGAAACAGGAGCTTTATCTTTACCTAGGGTTTGATTGTCAATCTTGAAGTGCCTGGAGTCCTCTCTCCTCCAAGCTATGTTAGGTGGCGGAGTGCCCGAGGCCACACAACGTAGGGCTGCGTTATCACCTTCATTTACTAGCACTTCCCCACTGCTATCATCGTCGTCAATGTCTGGAGGAACTGCCAAAGGAACATCATGAATTAATACTATATCTAGGTGATAGTGTTATAATTTGATTCTTTGTTCGTGTAAAAATGTATGAAGATCCAGGGAATAAGAAAGAAGTGACAAGAATGAATGATAGAAATGGACGTTGATAAGTTCAAATAATTTGGATGTGGATGATAAACTGTATATGTAAGTGTATGAGTTATTTTTTATACGTTTATAGGAGAAGTAATGATTCTTCCTATAAAAATCAAGCATCTTATAAGGGGAAGTAAGAATCTTTTACTAAATATCATCTTTTATACCAGCAGCATAAATTTCATTATTTTGCCAGTCATAGTTACGGTTTGTAAGAGTATCAGAGACTTCATCCGTTCTTTCCTTTTTCCTGTTTTGTTTTATTTTTTCCAATTCCAAATTTGGTGTACTGCTACCTTTGTAAACCTTTGTAAAAATGATAATTATTTACATTCAATTATTTGCCACTTACTCGTCACGTGCCACAACTTAAAAATTAATTAAATACATTGTCAGGGCACAGACTTCAACTTCCTCAACTTAATTTATTTTTTGCAGATGGCCCACAAAGCAGAATTTCTTATTGAGATTTTATTACGCCAGGAAAGCGGCATGCAAATATCGTTTTTCTGGTAATCCCAGATTAAAATTGAATTTGATAGAATCTGTCGTATTGTTTTCGTAATGGGATTTTTGAAAATAATAATCTTTTTTATATTGCTAAACAGGTGGGTTCACTATTATGATGAAATGTAGCACAACTGGGTATTTTAATAATTGTTTATTGTGAGAGACGACGACGAACGAGACGAATATTCTTTGCCGTTATATATGTAGTAATTCTGTCGTTTAATTCTTCAACAGTTCTGTTTTATATATGCCCTTAAATGCTTTTATACTCTTTTCATGTACATAACTTATAAAATGAATAATATTACTGTAC
This sequence comes from Eilema depressum, assembly GCA_914767945.1. Classification (NCBI taxonomy): domain Eukaryota; kingdom Metazoa; phylum Arthropoda; class Insecta; order Lepidoptera; family Erebidae; genus Eilema; species Eilema depressum. The sequence continues at coordinate 22,216,927 of OU612021.1, forward strand.
AGACGACAAATAAGATAAGGTTACCTTTAAATATAAAGTTGTGTGTAAAGATGCAACCGTATCCTTTGTCAACTGTACATTTAACAATGCAAAATGTATTGCAGAGGAAAAATATTCTATTTACTAAGTGTATTAAATATTTTCTTACCTACTACATGTAAGAGATGAGTCTGACTCATCATTGGCTCGGTATTCACTTGGCACATGTACCTCCCTCCGTCCAAGGGCCCTATCTCTCTGAGGCTCAGGGTCCAAGCTCCGTCGCCGTGGCTCACGCTTACCCTGTGGTTCTTCGTGATCACGTGGCCAGCGATGGTGAGAATCGTTTGGGTATCGACTCGGAGCCACGCCACCTGCGATCATTGTAATATTTAGTATACTGTCCTAAATAAAGGGGAGGGGAAAAAAGGGAATTACGTTTACTGGACGATATTACCCTGGAGTACTCACAAACTAATATTTGTAATAAGATGGTATTTAACTTGTCGATACAAAAACATGTTACTTAATTGAAATTAAAGAATATCTTGGACAGTTTAGAAACAAATAAGCTACAAGCTACAAGTTTTTGTGAACAGTTAGATATAACTAATATACTTCCAAATCCATACGTAAAAACATTACTCTTATTACTCTTCCCTTTCAATTCACTACCAATCTTTCATTTTTTGATATCAAAGTGTTTAGTTAATGGCCCATTAAGCAGAATCAAACATTGTTGTTATACACCATAACCCACCCTTTTAGGGATATAAAGGTGTGAGTTTGAATGTGAATGTGAGCAAAGGATGCGAGTTATCATTAATTCAAGAAAATATCACGAACTCTTCGGGTTTGTAGCTACTGAATTTTTAATCCATCTGGTTCGCAGGCATGCAAGCTTGCGTGCTAACTTCATGTAACCAATGAATATAATATTCAAGCTGTGTTTTATTATCTCAGAGTAGTTAAATAATAGCCTTTTTATTTCTTAGAATTATTATTTTGTTCCTTGATTTTTTTTCATCCACTTGAAGTATTATTTTATTTTGAAACGAGTTTCAGTCAGAATTGTTACATGAGTTCATTGTTACATGAGTGGTGAGTGGATCCAGTTTAACCAAATGGATCGAATAGTAAAAAGAACTGAAATAAAGTCAAATAACCGGAGTGAAGTGACTCTTTTCATCAGGCAAAGGATTTACTAAAACACAAATTAACTTAACACTACAATAAAAAAAGAAGTTCTACCTTTAAATCTTTCAGGTCACAGCACTATCTATTTTCCACTAAATTATCTGCTTTTAACTAAATAAGAGACAGCGAAAACGAGTTAAAAGAAATTAATTGACGTTTCTTTTGTTCTCAACACTAAGTTTTAGCCGTAAACCTGTACCGTTGCCAACTCAGGAACAATATAAATTATCTCAATACTTTGATAAATTTCTCTCCCACCATTTTCCTCTAACCAAATTGTTTGCTAAAAGCTTCCTCAATTCAAAACAGCGAAGAAACTAGCACATTCCTTTTACGTAGTAACACATGGGCGCCGCGCAATTGTATCCCATCGCTACATTTAATGGAGCCTGAAAATCGTATCCAGTGAGAAGCATTTGGTAATGGAGCATGTTGATTAAAGATTACTTCACAACAACACGAGATACATCGCTGCTGAAGCTCCATCATTAAATGTTGTACTCAGTAGCAAAGCGTCGTTCGTCCACTTCAGTTGTACCTATACGTATTGACGCTGACAAAGTAACAATTTGTTCATTGTACGTACATTTTAAGAACTGTTCACATGATTGTACCTATAAGGCTAAATGTAAAACTTAAATAAATTGTAAAACATAGCCTTTTATTTGTTGTTTTAGCAATAATAGTTAGGTTTAATTAAATATTTAATTGTGAATATTTCTAAGAGACACGTAGATATCTTTTTGTCATACAACAACATTAAAGATACAATTACAGGAATAGGGTGTGGTTTAAATTTAATAAAAAGTTACAAAATTGTATAAAATTAATTATTGGTCAATGTTACAATACTGCCAATTAATGTAATTGGGAAGCATCGTTGAGAATTAATTGGGTCATAAGTAATTACTTGACGAAGTACATAATTACCTTTTTGATAAGCTCGACAAGTTTTTTGGCAATTCCAAGTAATGAAAAAATATCTCATTTCTTCAAATAATAATTTTGCTTTGCAGGTACAACTGAGGTAGTTTTATTGTAAAACAAATGCTATGGTTTTGAAAACAGTACACAATAATCGACTTGGATAGAGATGGCTACATTATTTCCATACTTACTTTGAATGTCTGCAAATTGTCAACCCTACAAGTGAGTGCAGCATCCCTGCCGACCGCCACGGTGACATTCGAGCCCGAGCCCACGAATCTTGGCAGATCTGTAACAAGAGAAGGATAAGGTTATTAAAAATGTAGGATAGAAAACGATTCGAGCTCGTCTTGCCCAGATGCTTGGTCTCAAGCGACAACGTCAGTCAAGAACTTAACAGAATTATTTCTGTCCAATTCTATACATAGTTTTATAGTTTTAATTTTGTATAGCTTTATTTATTACTATACTTTACATTTATTAGTTACTTAGTTAGATAATCAATTATTATACACAATTTTTCGTACACAATCGCACCTGCTAAAACAAAAAATAAACTAATTGTAGTTTTTATTTCTTACATACATTAATATTATGTCCTATACAGTTTCCAACAGAGTACAATTATTTGTTAAGTAGTTAATAATTCCTCTAAAATCATCTAATCTAAAATAACGGGTTAATAATCATGTACATAAACATTTTGTTTGCATCCATGTGTATTATCGATGTAAACAATATATTTTATGTTCACATCCCATAATGAAACCGCTGTACCATCGGTTTATTGGTCGTGAACCTTAAATTTAGCCATCAATTCAAATTGACAAGGGTGGTTACACCATTATATGATAATCTTAAGATTATGCGAGTTTGATGAAAGACTCTATTATCATTAATGTTAACGGGAATTAACGCGATCTTGGTCTGGGATCATTCCTTTGCTTGCATCTTATGTCAGCCTGCGACCACGGCGGCCGGTGTAACTTGGTCGAAACGTCAGGCAAATCAAAGGTATGTGTACCTATACCATGAGCGCGTTAATTCCCGTTAACATTATTGTATATATCATGGAACGCTATAGTTCAAAAGTTATTGACTCCGTTGTCATTTAGTTAGATAAATCAAGTATTTTGGATATATAATTTCCAAAATTATGTAGGTATTATTACAAGCTAAATGACATTAGTTAATTATGTCTATATGACACAAAAAAAATTTACATTTGTTATATTTTTTACCTCAACTTTGTACCTAAGTAGGTACGTACCTAGTTTGTTAATATAATAACGATTTAATGAAATTGAGGCATCATTTTTTTCTGTACAAAAACAAAAATTAATCTCCCTTGTGTCGACAACAGAGGTATAACTCTATTTTATTATGTTAATTTTGCTCTCAGATTTTATGTATAGAATTAGCCCTGTTCCCTTCCATTCATGGACTGGTGAGAGAGGTAATAGAGTCCACCTGTGTGTTCATTAATCCTCGACGCTAAAGCTGAAATAGTAATTAGTTTAAAGGCTTTGTCTGAAATTTAGAACATGGTCCGGGCGACTTTGTTGGGAATTGTATTTACATTGTGTTTGTTTGTACTCACTAATCTCAAATTACAAATGAGAGTTTGTATCAGGAATTATTGGCTACTACGGGAACTACTGCCACTGGGGACGCCGTTGACTAGACAGGATCAGTCCTCTGAGTGGGACATTTCTACTATATAACGACAGCGTAAAACCGGGATAGATGCCCCAGTGGGATAGTCGCCCCAGTTTTAAATTCTAAATTTTATATGATAGGGTTGAGCTGCACTGTTAATTTTTATGACACTACAGTCTACATGAGGAGCTCTTACAATTATAGTAAAGTGTTAACGTCATTAACGACCCTAACATAAAGAATTTAAAACTGGGGCAACTATCCCACTGGGGCATCTATCCCGGTTTTACCCTATATGTGTTCATTTGACAACCGGTACCGACGGCTTAACGTGTTCTCCGGGGTAAAATAACACCCAGTCCAATGCAAACAGACATATTCATGCATACAAATATTTGTATTGGGCGGTAATCGAAAGCGTACCTCCTGCGTAGCATTCGATTGCACTAACGCTAAGCCACAGAGGTTGTTAAATCAGTCCCCCTAGACAAGTAGCAATTTGTCGACAATATTGTAGAATAGAACGACGAACTTCGGATGCGACTGGGAATTAACGCTAGAAGGAAGAAGAAGAAGAAGAATGACGGATATATGGGATTGGTGGCCACCCTAAACCTACATCTGGCTCGCAAGTCCCAATCGCCATCACGGTGTTCCTCACTGTATCACGCTATGGACCCGGCGACCGCACGGTGAATCCATGGAGTGCTGAGAATCGGATCTCATCGCCAGCCAACGAATTGCAGGAACTCTTTGAAAGTGATCGGGCGACGGGCATTTCTTACATTACTAACTTTATAGTGTTCTACTCTAACGATAGTGTATCAAATGAATAGCATCGTCCTTGGGCTATTTTCATGTCAATTTATAGACGTACCTCCATAGTACCACGTTATAGATTGGTGACCGGCAGTAATCCCAGCTTATCCCCGTCACTAGCTATGGCCAAAACCTTCTAATAAATTAGCCTCAATCGTCATCAATAACGAAGAACGAGAATAAAATATAAATAATAATATTGGCGATACTGTGAAATACTTTTACGGATTGACCTCTCCCCTGCAATTTATTATATCACTGACAGCGGCGGCATATGGTCCCGTCATCCTGTTTTATAAATCGGAATATTTGGTAGTGGGTCGAAAAGCGAAGCGTGTTGATCTTTGCTTCTCATAACATATTTAGATGCAAAATCCCAATACGTACGTGCTGATGTTGAATGTGATCTTTTCTAAGTTACCAGCAATGACAAGTTCAATTGACGTAAAATATATTCGCTTGCAAATCATATAAAAAAAACAAATTCTTTGTTGGTGACGAATGTCCGGAAACCTTGATCTGGTGGTAGTCTATTGTGAGTAACATTAGACATTTCAAAAATATTTAAAAATTACATTTTTGATTTATTTATTTAAAGTTTAATGTCCCAGAATCTCTGTATCTGGTTTTAATGTAGGTGATATTTTTATTGTCTGGTATAATAAATTATATTGGTTTGTAAGAGAATATCGTTTACCCGACCATTTTATAGTTTTTTGGGACATAGATTATTTTTTCCAGCAAACATATTTCTAACAACAGATCGAAGACATTATTAAAGAAAGGATATGTAAAGAGTACCCGAAACCGGCGAGCATGTATGAAAAAATTAAGAAAGTAGAAGAAGCGAAAGATGTATGCCAGGATCGTAGCAAGTGGAAAACTGTGGTCTCTGCCTGCCTACCCCACTGGGAAAGAGTCGTGATATGACTGTATGTATGTATGTATGTATGTATGTATGTATGTATGTATGTATGTATGTATGTATGTATGTATGTATGTATGTATGTATGTATGTATGTATGTATGTATGTATGTATGTATTTCTAGCATTATTTTTCAATCATTCAAAATTTTCTTAGAGTCTACATTACGAAGGTTCAGTGTGATACTCGAAGACAATTAATCAGTACTAAATCTTCCCGTCAATAGGGTCACAGTAACTGCGAATGAGGCAGAGATTATGAGGCTCATGATGGGAGTTCACAAGTCGCGAACTCCGCTTTCAAGATATCATTTCACTCGGGATCGGTCTATTTCCCCAGATTGCTTTAGTAATTGGCACCATAATAGAACTGTTTCTTTTGATAAACTGCTCAAGAAAATAACTCTGTTTATTGAAATTTTTAAGCAATTGATATACTAACTGTTCCTATAGATTTAAATTGGCAAAAATGAATGCTCAAAACTGGACTTGAACCCACGACCAACCCCTACAAGGAGAATATTTTTTTTTTATACAACTTAGGTGGCAGACAAACCCATGACACGGAGTCCCCACCTAGTTTCCGGGAATAGGGAAGCACGCATCGTGTGCTGCCGCCACGGCCTGCTTCTGCTAGGGTGACAAGCGGTTCTACCGCCAGAATAATGCTCACTTTTTGAAAATTAATAAGCACAACATATAATAGGTATTACGTAATACTCATAATAATCAGGTAGGTTAAATCAATGAAAATTATGTCTATGTCTATATACCTTACCTTATCTACATAAGATAGGATAGACAGATCTCATTAATTTCAATTGAATATTGATTATCAATAACACATCATAACATTGACAGTGATATAATTGCTTCGGCTATTGTGGAGTGTTCTGGTAGGCTTCTTATGTTTGTCTGTCAGTTGATGCAGTCTACAATAATTATCTATCACTAATTGCCCGTCGATACAGTCCTATTCATATCCATCCATACTAATATTATACATGCGAAAGTAGCTATGTTTGTTTTTCTGTCTGTCTGTCTTTCTGTCTGTCTGTCTTTTTCACTGTCTTTCTGTTTGTCCGTCTGTCTTTTACGCCTAAAACACCGAACCGATTTTGATGAAATTTGGTAGAGAGATAGATTAAACCTTTGGAATGAACATAAGCTATGTTTGGTCGCGATAACCGACATCCACGCGGTTGGAGCCGTGGGCAACAGCTAGTAAAACATAATCACATACGCAAGAACTACAAGAGGTCTAAAAGTAGGTACTTATTTTCACAAATAATCTAGAAATTGTATATAGCCATGAATCAATTTACAGAATTAGATTATCATTGAAACCACTATCCGGCTTTAGGAAATGGCAGTAAAGGACAAAAAGGAGGCGATCCCAGGTTGATTGATGATGTTCTAAATGAATAATACTAAGACAAAGTAAAGGTTCAGAATTTGGTCCAATATAATTCAAAATTCATTTAGAAATTTAGTATATTACTCTCTTACTTACTCACTAACTAAGATTTTGTGAGCTTAAACATTGTGTATAATACCTAGGCTTACAGTAGCAAGAACTAGTAAATGTAACTTAGTATCTACCAACAGAACTATTGATAAACATAAGAGATAACTTTGAATTTAATTTATTCATGTAACATGAGATAGTACTACACATTGAAAATAAACTATTTCCGAAATCATTTTAACCTGTGAGATAAAGAAAAAAGAAAAAAAGGATTTGGGACACACACACACACACACACACACACATAGTCACGTATGTTACCTAATAGGGTAGGAAGATAACACATCTTCATCATTGAAACATTTGAAATCCTTATATAAGTTGGACTAGAATGAAAGTATAGACTAGAAAGAAAATAAAAATCGTGTTATAGCATAATAATATAAAACATTACTTCAAATATAATCCTCAGCAAAAATAAATGTAAAACGTCCAGTTATTCCACCGGACATAATAAAGTCGCCAACTTATCACACAAGCCAACAATTTTTCACGACAAAGAGACAAATGTAACAAAAACACCTGCAGCTGAACACAACCTCTGTATTACACACAAAGGTTTATTTAAGTCACCTCAGATATTTTAATATCTGCTAGACATTGTTTACATTTGAGCATTTTAGTACACTTTGAAATGAAACTGTTTATATCGGATTGTACAGTGACAAATTTTGAAGTTTTCTATCCTACTGATATTAAAAACGTAAAAGTTTGTGAAGATATTTGGATGTTTGATATTATTATTCAATCACGGTCTAACAGTTCATCGAATCTTGCTGAAATTTGGTACAGGAATAAGTTAGTCTGGAAAAACGCTAAGGCTGCTTTTTATTCCAGGAATAGGTTCCTATGGGTTACAGGAACGTGCTACTTAATTTTTAGATTCTCACGCCTGTGCCTACAAAATTCTAAGTTTGTAGCGCGAACAATTTTGATGTTCTGTTAATGTATGACAAGTAAGGCTTAAGAACAAACTCTTCATATTTAAAAAATATTTTGTACCTTTCACTTCAGTTCACTACTAAGTCAAATTTTGTAGTGTAAATAATAGGTGTACCAATTGTCTCTAACATTGAAATCATATGAAACCAACTAAGTAAGGAGGCGAATGGTAGTTGTTCGAAACTCATTCAAATAAATAATGAACAACAGGGGACCAAGTGCGCTTCCCTGCAGAACTTCGCAAGTTATTGTGTATCTTATTGTACCTTGTAAATACATAATATATGAACGTACACAATACATAGCGCATAATATTCTTATTGTAATTGAAATATTATTTGAGGAGTGGAGTGGCGTAGAGAGTGTAGATCACTGAAGTTAAAAATTGAAGGTGGAAGCCTGGTCGGTCGAAAAAACATTGGCAGGACAACATCGAGTCATCATCATCATCATTTCAGCCATAGGAAGTCCACTGCTGGACATAGGCCTCCCCTATAGATCTCCAATAGGACCGGTTGGAAGCGGCTCGCATCCAGCGCGTTCCCGCGGCCTTAATGAGGTCGTCTGTCCACCTTGTGGGTGGACGTGCTACGCTGCGCTTGCCGATACGTGGCCTCCACTCGAGGACTTTTCGACCCCATCGGTCATCAGTCCTCCGTGCTATGTGCCCTGCCCACTGCCATTTCAACTTGCTAATCCGCTGGGCTATGTCGGAAACCTTGGTTCTTCTACGGATCTCCTCATTTCTAATTCGATCTCGCAGAGAGACTCCGAGCATAGCCCTCTCCATAGCTCGTTGGGCTACTTTGAGCTTACTCATAAGGCCCATAGTGAGGGACCACGTTTCAGTGCCATAAGTTATCACTGGTAACACACTGGTCGAAAACCTTCGACTTGAGACACTGAGGTATGTCGGACGAGAAGACATTGCGCAATTTTCCGAACGCTGCCCAGCCGAGTTGGATTCGGCGATTGACCTCTTTCTTAAAGTCGGACCTACCTAACTGGACTACTTGTCCTAGGTAGACGTACGAGTCAACAACTTCAAGAACCGAGCTCTCAACAGATATTGGGGTAGGTACAACATGGGCATTGCACATCACCTTTGTCTTGTCCATGTTCATTTTAAGACCCACCTGTTGAGAAACTCGGTTGAGGCCTTCGAGCATCGTGTTGAGATCTTCCATCGATTCTGCCATGACTACAATATCGTCGGCAAACCGGAGGTGAGTGATGTATTCGCCATTAATATTGATGCCGAATCCTTTCCAGTCCAGGAGCTTGAAGGCATTCTCCAAAGTGGCCGTAAACAGTTTCGGAGATATCACGTCTCCCTGTCTTACGCCTCTTTTCAAAGGGATCGCCCTCGAACTCTGTTCCTGTACTCGAACCGACATGGTGGCGTTATTATACAAACACTTCAACACTTCGATGTACCGATAGTCAATACGGCACCGCTGGAGAGACTCAAGCATAGCCCATGTCTCGACCGAATCAAAGGCTTTCTCATAGTCCACAAACGCTAAGCAAAGTGGCAAATTATACTCTTCGGTCTTTTGTATAACTTGCCGCAGCGTATGGATGTGGTCTATGGTACTGTAGCCTCTTCGGAAACCGGCTTGTTCGGAAGGCTGGAAGTCATCAAGCCTGCGCTCGAGACGGTTCGTAATGACCCTTGAAAACAGGCTTGTAAACATGGCTCAGAAGCGAGATGGGTCTGTAATTCTTCAGTAAGGTATTGTCACCTTTCTTAAAGAACAGCACCACCACGCCTCTGTTCCACGCTTCTGGCGTTATGCCCTCGAGGACGACGGTGTTAAAAAGCCTCTGAAGGACTTTAAGTACCGGTGTTCCACCCGCTTTCAGAAGCTCTGAAGTGATTCCGTCGGCACCCGGTGCCTTGTTGTTCTTAAGCTGATTCAGGGCCATTCTAATCTCGTACAGGCTGATGTCCGGGATATCCTCGGTGAAGTGTCGGGTCAACTTGGCTCTTGGGTCGGTCGCCATGTTGCCAGCAGGATTAGCGACCGAAGCGTATAGCTGTCCATAGAACCTTTCGATCTCCTCCAAAACCTCAGCCTTGGTCGACGCTATACTGCCATCTTCTCTCTTCAGCTTAGTCAACTGGCTTTGCCCAACAGACAGGTTTCTTGCGAACACTTTGGAGCCTTTGTTCCGCTCGATTGTCTCTTTAATATGTTCAGTATTAAAGAGACGTATGTTCAACATCGAGTATTTTATCCCAAACTGGTGGTATGTAGCAAAGGTGAGGTAGAAAGATTAGTGAGAGGTCTGTACCCAGCAGTGGAACTAAATTGGCTGAATTAAAATATAGTGATTAGTGAATCAATCGATGCAGCATCAATCATTTAATTTTCTAGTGCTACTCATTTATAGGTGTACTCAAAGGTATATTGAAGTGCGATTGCGCTTTATACTCTAAAGCTTAGCTAAATTACTTGATGAGTTAACTAGTTAGGATTTAACCTACAACCCCTTAATCATAAATCCAAAGTTTAAGCCATTAAAACACCACAGCTATTCTTAACCTCACATAATATACTTCATAACCTAAAGACGATATAAGGATAACGTCTTCAAATATGCAAAAAAAAACTTCTATGCGCATGTTACACCATAAAATATACTTAAGGAGTAAAATAACTGTCGGTATGATACTAAAAGTATGAAAAAAAAATGAAAACTTCGGTGTAACCAATAACAAACTCGGTGAATAAATTATGTTTACTGTTCAGCATATAGCTTCGGTTCGCGTAGACGTTCCCACTAGAGCGCGGCATTGCTTATAAACTCCTATTTGAGACTCTCATTATTACTCGCTCATTGTGAAATTCTTTTCGACGTGCTCCGTAAGTATGGCAAGAACAAACTTTTTCTCCGTTATATTTTCCAAAGTTTTTACGAATATTACTTATTGAAATATATTTGTGCGAAAATAACAAATAATTCACTGATTTAGTTAGGATATTTTTTAAAGAATACTAGTAGGCGTGTAACCGAATTGACTAATATTCCTACTAACCCATATGGGGACATATAGGGGTGACAAATTATTTTAACAAACTGACAATATAACCTTGCAAACAGCAGTGACTCGTGATACCTTTATATTGTTAAGTATTGGTACAACCGCTAAACAGAGGCTTTCAATAAGATATCAAATTTCAGTTTCATTAATGAAGACTTCATTATGTTGGTTTTTTTTAGATTAAACATTATTTTTTAAAGTATAATACCCAGAAAAATCTCTTACAAAATTTATCTTATAAATAAAACGCTATTCTATCATTTTATTTTCTTAACAATACTAGACAAGATGCTGAACTGAAATGTAAGATTGCCGATGTACTTTATGTGTGAGGTTAAATAAAACACCTCTGGCAACAAAAATGAGTAATTGCTAATCAATCAGGGACACGTGAAAATCTTCCGAGCAACCCTCAGTAGGGCTGCTTCTGCCTTGATTGGAATTAACCATATGCGGCAGTATCTCCCCACTGACATCTCCGTTGCCTAAAGCACACCGCGTGGACCTTCCCAAGAAAATATCACAAGTAACGGAACAAAAACCATAAAAACTCGTGTGCGCTGATTAAGACCGCGGGTTAGCACTGATCAGGTAATCTGTGTCTAAAAAGTTAATCTAAAAATAAAAATACCTATTAACGTCACCGAGAGCCTGATATTTGTAATTATATTTCAGCTTCCGTAATTGTTATACCGAAACTTTGTAAAGGTAATAGAAGGCGAACTGTCATATAGCGTGGGCTCTTTTTGAGTAGGGTTGTTATACAAGTTATAATACAACTTCAAAGAACTTTGTCTAACGCTTTTGAACAAAAACTCTTTACGTTGAACGATCCTACCGCTATTATTCAACATTAAAAGGAATTTAAAATTATGTTAGTACCTAATTGAATTCCATTTTGGTAAACCACAAGAGGTATATATTTGACAGTAATTCCGAAAGCCATATTTAATATAATTATCCTGAGGGAGATTGTTAATAAATTGGTGCAATTTATCTTTAAAATCATTTTGCACTTTTCGAAATAATAAATGAGGCTCTTGGGACGCATTTGGTGGTAGTGCGGATATGGTCCGGCATGTTATTTAAATGAATAGTTATAGGTTCATACAGTATTCGAAACTTTGCTATGGTTTACCTTTTTGTTTTGAATGATTAGTGACCTTAAGTTTGTAAAAGGATTTTGTGACATGCACCGCGGAGCTAGTCGTACTATATGGATCTATTTTCTTCATTAAAGTGATTTGTAGTTCACTTAGGCGTCCCTCTGCATACATGTATTATTGCTATCAACTCATCATGCTTAATTCATAGTTGCTTCCCCAGTTTTATTTACATTAGGTTTTTATTGCTCAGTTTGATAATAAGAAACTACTTTAACTATTCTTTATTTTTCTATAATAATATCCAAATTCGCTGTAAGTTCTAACGCAGCATACAATTCCCCACATAAATGTAAAAAATGTTGCACGTTGGTGGTTATAACATAACCTTCATTGGTAATGGTATGAAAATTCCGCTACCTTCTAACCTGTTTATAAAATAAGCTTGTAGCAAACTGAAATCATAAACGACCCCAGTCACGTAACAGAGTCGTTACGCTAAAAGGGTGATATAAAATGCGATGCAAAAATTTGTTGACAACCAAAGTCATATTTTGTCGGTCTGTAAAGATCTTAGTTACGTAACGTAGTTGGTAGATACCTAATAGATTGAAATAGAATTTAAATTTTCCTTTTTTGGGTGTAATAGTAGCTGCGTGAACATCAGACAGATATATACAGTCCAGACTCAACCTATACAATTGCGTAGAGATATGGCATCTTTGGCGGTATTTTACCGTCTCTACCATGGTGAATGTTCTGATGAGCTCTTCCAATTAATCCCACCCTCTCCTTTCCTATATAGAACAACACGTGCAGGGCTTAGATGCCACCCGCATACGGTGCAGAATATTCCATCAAGAACCAAGCGGTTCGGCGACTCCTTCTTCTGCCGCACCATTAAGTCTTGGAATTTCTTACCAGTTCACGTGTTTCCCTCCTCCTACAATCCCGGGTCCTTCAAGCGGGGCGTGAAAAAGCATCTAATGAGGCCGTCAAGCTGAGTGCCACCATTGTAACATGATACGTGTCTGTAATGGTGACCCTCTTTTCAGAGACTTTGCCTTCAGCTTACCATCAGGCGAGGCGAAGTCAAATTGACGTGTCCTATATAAAAAAAAAAACATGGCTCGAGTCAACAATAGTGCCCAGAAAATGGCAATAGGCTCACCCCCTATTACGTGGGACCTAATACAATGATTGGTGAAATGTGGGTGTTAATTCACCTCTGCCTAATCCTCTGAGGATGGAGGCGTGATTGTATTTATGTATGTATGTATGTAAGTAGTAACCACTTTCCCCCAGGCGGGCCGTGTACTTGTCTGCCAATTAAGTGGTTAAAAAAAGGGTATAAAAAAGGTTTACCAGTTGGCTTGAGCCTCGTAGATCTTAATGTCGTTGCATATACATATACTCGTAATTCTCGTAAATATAATAGAATATTACTATTCTTTCATGAAATATTGATTTTAACAGTTAGCTATCTTTCAGTTCTAAAATTAAAGCACAGATATAAAATTCATAATCTGTAAGAAAAATACAAACCTCTAAAGAAGTGTTTGAACGAACTCAAGTTTCAAAAGTCAACGAACTTAATATTATTAATAAAAGTTTGACTCAATTAGGTAGCGAATGTGTAAACTTTTTACGATCTTGACGGTTTAACGCGCTTTTATTAGTTTTACTTGTAACTAAGTTCGTGAAAACAATGTGCCTCTAGTCAAATCTTTGAACTCAATCTTAACCTACTTTTAACTTTGTAAGTATGAGATGTCTGAATGTCATTATATTTATTTGATACTATCACCTGAATCCGATGACTGATGAAAATCTTGTACCGCTATCAGTGAAACTATCCATCTTCTTCTATCGAATCGACGGCGCTTCTACTATCAAACTATATTTTCCCAGTATGCTACTACCTGAATCGCGCTCCCCGAGGCGCTCGTAAGGTCAGATAGATGGGCATGCCGCACACGTTTGGAGATGGGTCTGTGGAGCAACTCCATAATTACACCGCAAGTCCTCTTAAACCGATTCTCCCTGCTTCGGCCGACCTGTGCTCGAAGTCTATTTAGGGACTTCCATCTGATCCAGGAAAGATCATGATCATGGGAGAGTATGACTGATTTGGTTCATTTTAAGACACTTCAAAACAAGCTGTCGATTAGAACGTAAAATAAAGTCAATACTTTAATATTAGTTTACATGCTGTCTTTCTTGAAAAAATGTGTGATAATAACATCATTTTCGTACAGTTCATGTAATTGTACTTTCAAATCATTTATGTCAAGCAGAATTCAACATTTCTACTAATACCTAATCGTATGTGATAGTTGTTAGAATCTACTGTTACAAAAGACATATAGTTTCACTAATGAACACACGGGGAACTTTATGACATTTGTGAAAAGTTTGGATTAGTGCGGCGGAGGAGCAGCGAGCTACTTGCTCGTTATTGTTATAGCTTAGAACTTAAAGTTTATAGAACCTCTTTTATGTCATGTTCTTTTAGTTTTAATTTTTTTTTATTTTTTTATTTATTTAAATTAATAATACATAATTCTACAATTACATTCGAAAAATGCCACACAAACTCATTAGAGTTTTTCCAGGCATTAGCATCATCAATGTACAAATTGGTTCAAATAAGTTTTTTACACAACACAAATCAATAATTAAGTAGGAGGTTAGGTAACAGGAAATTTACAAAAAATATTTTCACAAGCTTTTAAATATTTTAAGTAGATTTTTCTGTTAATTTCTCAGCATTAGTCGGTGTTACTATCTTAGTGACTGACAATCTATTTCTGTTTGCCGGTAGTGTATCGGTATTCTTTACATAGAATTTTCAAATAACAATCAAAACTGATCAATAAGATCTATAGTAATATGCTGCATAGGCAAACTTGGTATGACTATTGGAAATAGAACCACCTGTGATGGTTTCATCACTTTCATCAAACTCGCTTCCTGTCATTCTACTATTCCTCTTTTCATTTCCATTTCGCATTTTCGTAGTAGGTACCTATTTATAAAAAAAAAATCTTCAAATACAAGCCCGCGTTAATTATTATTTTATGTTCGAAGACATGAGTTTAAATATTTAACTGTTATATGTTACTTAAATGTTAAGATCTCAGCATTTCATTTCAAACAAATAAATACTAACGAGGATTTTATTATTTGTTCATCTAACATTTGATTGATCTCAGTTTATGTTCTTTCAAACTCCCATAAAAAAATCTAAGCATCGTCCGTTAACCACTTTGTGGACTACATTCACTTTCGTTTGATAATTTCACGGACTAGGAGTAGAGGCGACTTTGTCAAAATTAATTCAAAGCTTGCTTTATTACCTCTTTTAACAACCACACTTACAGAGTTAATGAATCGGCCTTAAAAATGTTTTAATCCCAACAGCTTCATTAAAAGTTTTAGATGACAAAGAGCTGTACGGTTTTGAGTTTGAGACGGCGTGTAATTAATCAAGATTGAATTTAGAGGAGCAGATTTCAAATTTCATCATGGCAGAACGTTTTGCCAGGACCGCGTGAGGTATCAATAACTAATTGGCTATTAGGCTGCTCAAATTCCGCAACTTTGTGGTATTTGAAGAACGCTAATTACGATAAGTTTAAAGCTCTCGAACTTATGAGAAAGAGGCGTGAACAACCATCCACACAGTCGTCTTCGTCGGATGGGAGAGCCTTAAACCAACAAATCAAAAAGCTGATACGACGCGACCTCCGACGCTCCAACACACGCGCCATTCAGGAGGCAATTGAGCGTAATAGGGGGTCGAAAGTGTTCGCTCAGCAGTTGGGGAGGCCCCATCTGACGAAACTTAAAACTGAGGATGGCATAACGATAACCTCAAAGTTCGAGATACTCGAAGAGATCGAGAAATTCTATGGACAGCTATATGCATCACGGAAGAGTAAACCGACGGGACACAGCGATGAAGATCACAGAGCCCCACTCACGCGCCACTACACCGAGGATTTGCCAGATGTCGAGCAGTGGGAGGTAGGGGCGGCTCTCAGGCAACTGAAGAACAACAGGTGCCCTGGTGATGACGGAATTACTACTGAGCTGCTGAAAGCAGGTGGCGCTCCAATCCTGAAAGAGCTAGCAAGTCTCTTTAGTTCCGTCATCCAGCAAGGGCTAACACCTAGGGCATGGAGCGGGAGTGCGGTGGTACTGTTCTTCAAAAAAGGCGATAAGACCTTGCTGAAGAATTATAGGCCCATCTCACTCCTGAGTCATGTCTACAAGCTGTTCTCGAGAGTCGTCACAAATCGCCTCGCGGCTAAGCTCGACGAGTTCCAGCCACCTGAGCAAGCCGGGTTTCGAAAAGGCTATAGTACCGTGGACCACATCCATACTGTTCGGCAGATTGTAGAAAAGACGCAGGAGTACAACCAGCCGCTGTGTATGGCGTTTGTGGACTACGAAAAAGCCTTCGACTCTATCGAAACCTGGGCTGTGCTGGATGCCCTGCAGCGGTGCCGTGTCGATTGGCGATACATCGAGGTGCTGAGATGCTTGTATGACACTGCCACAATGTCCGTCCAGCTCCAAGACCAGAAGACGAAACCCATTAGCCTCCAGCGTGGAGTGAGACAGGGAGATGTTATATCTCCCAAACTATTCACCAACGCATTGGAGGACGTCTTCAAGACTCTGGATTGGACTGGGCGGGGCATCAACATCAACGGTGAGTACATCTCGCACCTTCGATTCGCTGACGACATCGTCATAGTTGCGGAGTCGCTGAAACAACTGGACGAAATGCTGCACAGCCTGAATGGAGCTTCTCGACACGTCGGCCTCGGTGTAAACTTGGATAAAACCAAGATTATGACCAACGAACATGTTGTACCGAGACCGATTGCCATCGAAGGGGCGACACTCGAAGTTGTTCAAAAATATATCTACCTGGGGCAAGTTATCCAGCTCGGTAAAAACAACTTCGAGAAAGAAATAGCCAGAAGAATCCAACTAGGGTGGGCAGCATTTGGCAAATTGCGCCGGGTCTTCTCCTCCCCTCTGCCGCAATGCCTCAAAACAAAGGTTTTCGACCAGTGCGTCCTGCCTGTTATGACCTACGGTGCCGAAACGTGGCCACTGACGGTGGGGTTACTCCGTGACCTAAAAGTCGCGCAGCGGGCTATGGAGCGAGCTATGCTTGGAGTTTCTTTGAAGGATAGAATTCGTAACGAGGTTATCCGACAAAGAACCAAAGTTACCGACATAGCTCGCAGAATAAGCAAGCTGAAGTGGCAGTGGGCTGGCCACATCTGCCGAAGGACTGATGGCCGTTGGAGCAAACGAGTCCTAGAGTGGAGACCGCGCGTAGGAAAACGGAGGGTAGGACATCCCCTAGCCAGATGGACCGACGACCTGCGAAAGGTGGCTGGGACGGACTGGATGCGGAAGGCGGAGGATCGGCAAACGTGGCGCACATTGGGGGAGGCCTATGTCCAGCAGTGGACTGCAATAGGCTAATTGATTTGATTTGATTGATTAAAGCAATTAGTTTGCTAGACTAAACAAATTATAATAAATTGGAACCACCAATTGTGACCACTGAGCCACCGAGCTTCGCCCGAGAGTGACCCAATTTTTCCAATACATCCATCTTACGGCGATGGTAGGAGTAATCTACCGATATTCGTACGAACTATCGGAATCAATGAATGATGTTGCAATCATTTTTAAACATATATAGATAATTTTAAAGCAATTAGTTTGCTAGACTAAACAAATTATAATAAATTGGAAAATCAGGAAATCAGGAAAAAAAAAAAAGGGTCAGAGCGTTCCCCCTGTAAGGGAAAGATCGCGGGTTCGAGTCCCGCCCGAGAATTGATTTCGCTTTTTCCAATTTATTATAACGCTAATTACATCTAGCAGTTTTGTTAAGGAACGTGTATCGAGCGAATCTATTTACCAAACATTGGAATATTTAAAACGATTGCTTTACAGTAGATTTATGTACTTACTTCAAATAATTAATTCATCATTACAGAGAACAAATATGAAAGGTAATTATTATCAAAATATTGGTAAAGTTTTGATTAAACATTATCTGAAGCTTATATCAGTTCGTGCTTATTTATTTACCTTGAAATCCGATAACATCTAGTAATGAGTATGAGAAAGTGTGGGAAGATGGGAAAATTAGAAATTTTGATACAGCTGCTTTTGATTAGGCTGTTCTTGATTATATTTTGATGGAGATATGGGTGCTAGAAATGTATAGTTAATGTTACTTTTATATTATGTTTATGTTATCAGCTTTGTATTTTTTAGGCATGTGTAGAATTTGTTATTATCATCATCACTACATAATATAAAACAAAGTCGCTGTCGCTGTCTGTCCGTCCCTATGTATGCTTAAATCTTCAAAACTACACGACGGATTTTGAAGCGGTTTTTTTAATAGATAGAGTGATTCAAGAGGAAGGTTTATATGTATAATACATGCATGATATTGTAGAGAAACATTTTAGAGAAACACTGATAAATTTAGAGATAATACCATGCGGGCGGAAAATATGGCGGTAAGAAGTTCGCCGGGTCAGCTAGCTTATTATAATTCCTTTATCTTACCCTTTTCTTTTTCTAACTGTAACACCTTTTCTTTCTAACTGAAAAAGTGTTAATTTAAGTGTGATTATGTAAAAACAAACACGCTAGGCAGGTTCTTACAGGGGTCGGCAGCACGAGAGTGGCTTCCTTGGTGTCGCACTCGTCCATAGGCCACGGTAACTACTTTTCATCAGATGGGCTGGGTGCTTATCTGCGACCTATTTAGTAGAAAAAACCGTGGACATATTCCCGAGATTAAAACTATATTTTGTTATTCCAGACTATAATCTATCTCTGTACCAAATTCCCATCAGATTCATTCAGCCGTAAAGGCGGCCACCTACTAACAGTCCGCCTGCAGTTTTTCGTCTGTCCGGCGGCCTGCAGTCCTTATATCATCAATGTCATCATAATTTCATTACCTCAGACTAAAATAATAACATTATTTTATTCTTTTAGTCTGATGTTAATACGTATAAAATGCCGACGGCCATAGACTGTCCGGCCTTTAACTGTATTTGCTGACCGAAATCGTCAAGCGGCTACACACATATTAGCCGTTAGTCCAAAATCGTATACGAAACTGTAAGTGTGTGGGCTATTGCGATGAACTGACAGACCGATATCATCCGGTTGTCGTTCGATAAACTGTTAGTGGGGGGCCGCCTTTATAGTGTACTCGAATAAGAAACATCCAAACATCTACACAAACGTTCACATTTATAATTATTATTGGATCTATGATAAGATCTTTTAGTTACAATTCAATTCTCTGTATGAATCTATTTTTTCGTCCTGAATCGATACAAATAACAGAAAAGAAAAAGTAAGTAACATTCAGCCTGATATGAAAGTTTTACGTTGTTTATCTTATCACAGATAGTTTAGAAGTTCGCCTCTCGTTAGTTTGCGTGATACCTATATCTTTTTCAGGTTCGTTTCTTTTCTAACTTATTTTGGCAAATCTGTGTACTTGAGAAGTTTCAGTCGGCATATTTTTGGCGTTAACCGAGCATTAACTGAAAGTAATACACATTTTATATTAAGATATGATTCCAAAGCTGACCGCATACGAAAACTGCAGACGCATGCAGCAAATATAGCGTACCCATTACTTGTTAAACTCTGATACGAATAAAGGGGACCATTGAAAAGTCGCAGCGAATTATGCGTATTTGCTGCGTGCGTATTCTATTCACTTGTGTGTTTACTGTTTATTTTCCTGTACAATAAATCATTGTCTGAAAATAGCTTTTATTATTTGTCTCCCATAATTCCTTCCACAATTTTTTTGAATAAAGGTATGATTCCGAAGCCGATCAGCTTATCCAATACTTGTTAAATTCTGATAAAGGTGACCATAGAGAAGCCGTAATAAATTACACGTAGGTATCAGCTGCGTGTTTTTGCAGTTGCCGCATGCGGTCACCTTCGGAACCATACCTTAACTGACCTAAATAAAATGTGGTTTAAAAATCTTTAGTATGAATGGTATTAATATCGTTAGATTCAGAACATTTGCCGTCGCTTTCTAATTGCTCACTTGACAATTCTGGACAATAAGCATTCATTTATTATACAAAGATCTGCGCCCAAGTAAACGCTACTCATCTACATAATCCGAAAACCAAACGACTTGGAGCAGTTTAATCCGTCTCCTTATAATCAAGGGACGCCATTGTCAGCTTAATTGTGTGAGATATTAAATGGCAGAACGGCTTCTAACTCGGAATTGTTCACAAACTTTTGGATTTATAACTAGGCTTTTGAAACTATAATTTTCAAGGTGAAAATAAGGAACAGTCTTAAGTAGTTGTTAGGTAACGCTGCTTATCACACATTTCGGGATACCTAATATTGTAAATTAAATACACAATAAATTATTTGGTAAAAATTCTGACAAACTATTTAGAGATGAAACTATAGAGAGATGAAACCAAAAGCCGTTGTCTCTGAACGGTTTGTTACATGTGGATAATAAAGAGGGAAATGGAAGAATCGGTAATATTTCAAACTGTATAAAATAGCATACAGCTACACAATGTTGATCTTTGTAAAAACATTAAGAAAATATAAAAAGAAAATGTATTTACTATAAATCTCATTTACATTTCTAATTTACTGGACCACCGATAATGGAGTCACACCATTAATTTATCGACAGTCTACATTATTAATCTATCGGTAACAGTAGGTACTCGTGTACTTTAAATCGCAAAAAACATTACCAAAGCAACTCCGTTATGAAATTGGTGGTAGAATACTAGAAGACGGTAGTCAAGAATTTATTTTAATAGCCTTTAAAGCTTATGTTATTTACCCACTGCTAATAATGAATCTCATAACGAGATCTCAGTTTCCAACTCAGATGAATTAATTCAGAATGTTTTTAAAACTGTATAAGTAGTGCTAAAAAGTGATACGAGGGTATCCTCACAGTGTGGAAGTACCGAATCATATCGGAAAACGATTAACCTCGCGCTCTGGTATCTGAGATTGCTGCACAGTTTTAAAGGTGCAAATTGCAAAACTGCCGTATTGTTGAACTTTTACCCATTTAAAAATAGAGTTTAAATTCGGTTTCTTTGTAATACACTATGTTTATCCTGAGAAATCAAGTAAGTACTCTTTACACTATTTGAATAACATTGACAATGCACAACAGAGAAGTTCGTTTTTTAGGGTTCCGTAGCCAAATGGCAAAAAATGGAACCCTTATAGATTCGTCATGTCTGTCCGTCCGTCTGTCTGTCTGTCTGTCTGTCTGTCTGTCTGTCTGTCTGTCTGTCCGTCCGTATGTCACAGCCACTTTTCTCCGAAACTATAAGGCCTATGCTGTTAAAACTTGGTAAGAAGATGTATTCTGTGAACCGCATTAAGAATTTCACATAAAAATAAAAAAAATTCATTAAATTTTGGGGGTCCCCGTACTTAGAACTGAAACTCAAATTTTTTTTTTCATCAAACCCATACGTGTGGGGTATCTATAGATAGGTCTTTAAAAATGCTATTGAGGTTTCTAACATAATTTTTTTTCTAAACTGAATAGTTTACGCGAGAGACACTTCCAAAGAGGAAAAATGTGTCCCCCCCCCCCCCCTCTAACTTCTAAAATAAGAGAATGATAAATCTAAAAAAAATATATGATGTAAATTGCCATGCAAAATACCACTAAAAATTGGTTCGAACGAGATCCAGTCAGTAGTTTTTTTTTATACGTCATAAACCGCAATTTTCGCCTTTGCTACTACGGAACCCATCATGGGCGAGTCCGACTCGCACTTGGCCAATTTTATTTGAGAATGTTCATTCAAAGCGCTTATTTTATTGTGTACCAAATATTAAATGTATTTGATGTATGTAACTACTGATATTAATAAGTGTTCATCATTTTGTAGAGTACCAATCAAACCTAAAGTGAATGAGAATATCTGAAAGACGTAATACGAGAAGTTTTAGGTTATTGCCGCAAAGAACAGACTGCTTTTCTTTTATGCACAAATAATAAATCAAAGTAAATGAATCAGCAGTTTCCAATTTCATTTTTCAGAAACCTTTTAAAAGTTTTGCAATAAAACGAAAACATTATTTTCTATAAGTACTCTTTTACCTATGATACCTATGATATAGATAATCTTAATAATGATAAGTTATCAGATTCAAAAATGCCCCACGTATATTACTAACCTAAAAATAGAGCAAAGAGAAAAGAAAATAAACATTTATTTGGACAGCATCAGAGACAAACCATTCGTAACAGGAAAAAATAAAACGCAATACTAAAATGTCCAAAAAGAGATTGTAGTAACGTAGAATGCGTACTTATCACGACCGATCCAAAAAGGGTAATCAGATCAGCTCTGTGTCAAGTGGATACATCTGCCTGACGCTGATTTCCGTCTGCAACTTCAACCATTTATTTCCGTAAATAACAATAAAAAGTCAAGTAAATCATGTTGTTTGTTTTTGTTGTCATGTAAGTAAGAGAATTCGTGGACAATACACAAACCATTTTACTAATATTATTATAATATATATATGTGGTTGTGTTTGGGTAAGTTTAGTAAGTAAGAAAATAACATTACGATCTTTTAGATACGGTAAAATTGATTTGGAATAAAGGTATCCTGGCTCACAAAATTGAGTATAATATCCTCCTAAAAAAATGCCTCATCAAAGCTATGCAAAACGTACCATCGTACGATTGATGTACCATCAAAATATCACCCTACCAAACACATTAAATAAACAGCTCACTTCCGTTGGGTAAGTTCGTGTAATATAAAAGTTCCTAATAGAACACTAACGTAAGATTGTCAAAGAATTATATAACCATCAAGTTACGATAACATAAAATCAGACCACGTCTAAAAGGACTTTGTTAGAACCGACAAATCCAAACTAGCGTACAAAGCGAAGATATCAGTTATATATGCGAACTCAAATAGGTGGTAATGCAGTTACAGAGAAAGGGTGGGCCCGGCTATTTGACAAAAAAGGGGCTTTTTATGAATACCCTAAAGAGATGGACGTTCACTATGTATGTGTTGATTTACTACGCTCTGGTTTTACATTTTTAGGGTAAGGCAACTTCGCACCTAATAGGGAGTCATTGTTCAAATATTATATTCACAATATTTTTGATACTCGCTGTAACAATAAATTGGATGAAATACGTAACAATAAAGAGATGTAATTTGAAGGTCTTCAAAGTAATCGAGATTTGAATACTCTAATAAAACGATTTACATAATAGAAACATGAAAAATATGGTGCTTTATCTAAACAGACAAAAGCTGGTTCTTTTTTTTTGTATAATAATTAAATAGGGTCCAAACATAAAATCGTACAAGTAGAACATAATTATGCTATAAAAGCCGTAGTTTAACGATAACAGCTGTATTTATGATTATAATATAAATCTCCAGTTATTTTAGATCAAATAGAGGTCATTTTTCAAAGAAGAACCATCCTACGTTATTTATTATCAGAGCCGTGTTTAAATAAATACTTACTAGCCTTCCGCCCACGGCTCTGCCCGCGTGGCCCTTTCTTATCACCGGTTCTACTCAACTGATTGCGATCAAACAAACGTAAAATTTTAAGCCTAACCAAGACCTTTCTAACATAACCGTATCTAAATCCGTTTAGTAGTTTTGCGTAAATCGCGAATAAACATTTCCAATTTACAATGATATAATAGTAACTCTTTATGTTTCCACGTAAATGTCTACTAAGCTAGCTTGCCGACTTCAGATTCATTTGACCTTTTCTTTTTTCAGAACATCACTAATTTGGTCGGCGTATATTTGCCAAGGTTGATATCGATTGACTTGACCTAATTACTTTTAATTTATAATAGACTAGATGTTGCCCGCGGCTCTATCCGCGTGGATGTTGGTTACCACCGACCAAACATAGCCTATGTCCTTTCTCAAGGTCACCCCTATACCAAATTTCATCAAAATTGGTTTAGTGGTTTAGGCATGAAAGCGTAACAGACAGACAGACAGACGACTGACAGACAGACAGACAGAGTTCACTCTCGCATTTATAATATCAGTATGGATATGGATATCCATATCCATACTAATATTATAAATTATAAATATGGATATAGAATTTTCCTTCGTTCCATGTGCAAATATGAAGTTACTTCTGTTCAATACTTGCCATACAAGTAAGATGTAGGATCAACACGCTATTATGAATGTTCAGAACCTTAGGCCCTTTTTTGGGTGCCGATTCTCAACTCAATGATATGTAGTGTACCATTCATACGATTTTACGCATTCACTATCCGTTCAATATCCCTCGCAGCTTACATGCATGATAACACATTACTCAACTATAACTTTGGCATTTCTTTCATTCCTTTTATTGAAATGTTGTATTATACTTATTATTTTATACTTATTAACATCAGACAGTTATATACAAATCAGACTCAGCTTCAGATGCATGGCTCGAGTAACCAATAGTACCCAGAATACGGCAATAGGCTCAACCCCTATTACGTAGGACTTAATACAATGATTGGTGGATATGGTGTTGATTCACCTCTGCCTAACCCTCCGGGGATAAAGGCGTGATTATATGTATGTACTTATTGCATTTGTATTACTTTCAAATACTAAAATGTTTGCATTGAACGGGCTTAAACCTGCAACCTTTGACTTGGCAGTCGAACACTACCGCTTCCACAGAGGTTGTACTAAAGATACTACGTAACTTAGTGATATTAAACAAACCTGTATATAGGCAAGATTAATCCCGGTTCCGGAATCCGTATTTAAAGATTCCAGCCCCGTATCTGAAGGTTGTTTACCCGAACATTAATGATACGTTACATAATGTATCCCTCTTGACCTTTCCTTGACCTTGCTCGATGAACGTGTGAATACCTTTTTGCATTCGTTTTGAGCTGAGCACCTTCATTATGTCGGGCTCCTCTTATAAGTGTACTAGCTGTTGCTCGCGGCGCCGCCCGCGTGGATGTCGGTTATCGCGACCAAACATAGCCTATGTCCTTTCCTAAGGTCTAATCTACCCCTGTGCCAAATTGTACGATGGTTTGTGCGTGAAAGCATAACAGACAGACAGGCAGACAGATAGAGTTAATTTTGCATTTATAATATTAGAATATTAGTATGGCGTATGGATATGGATCATGCATTCGTTTCAACTTAGTGTCTGAAAATTTATGGCTGACAACATAATTTAACATCTAAATAAACACTTACCTACTAGACTTAAGTCAACTACTTATTAGATTCCATGTCGATACCACTATCATACCAATTAGTATAGTAATAAGTCATTCATCAAAATATAATAGCACCCATTCATTAAAATTTGGTGGCAGATCTTGGCACACCTGCGTCTTAGATGAAAAATATAAACAAAAAGGCAAGAATTCATACCAGAATATTATGATCACAAAGTAAGCAAGCTCCATAATAAATACGACTAGTGTTTATTTAGCCAGTGACTTCAAAGTTGTGCCGCCATGTGAGCAACGACGGCTTTAAGCGGAAAAATAGCTACCGTCGTCGTACATTTTTTATGAATACAGACATAAGGAAAGCCGAGGTTAGTCCCGCTTAGCTTAGTTCACCTTTATGTGGCAGTAACGCGCTATTATTTATGTATGGACTACATGTGTTGTCTTAGTACACTCGCTTTCCATTTGCAGTATGGTGGAAATGGCTAAAAGAATGGGTTGTGTGATTATTAATTTGTAGGGTTTCTGTAATGTAAACTTTTATTAGTACGTAAGAGGTGATGTGAGAATTTCAGCTGACTAGTTAGTAGTGTCTTAATTGAAAAGATGTGGGGTAATATGAGGAAAGTGCGATTCTTTGAAGAAATCTCTAGTAGATACGAGTTAAAATCTGAAAAATTAACACTATCACTGGTATTTTGTATTCAGTCTATCACATTTCATCATCATTATCTTTAAGCAAATTTTAACTTAAAAGTTATCGATCACCTTAAATTGAAAATAAGATACCTACCGGAATATCCGAAACGTATACGCTTTGTCTAGTCTAGGCGTCTCGAATGTTGACTTGTACCACTTTAAATTCAGAACAATATTAGCTTACCAATTACTATAACATTCTACCCCATTTATTATCTGTATAGACAATTATCATTGTTGTCTACAAACACAACTCTTACTTATGAATATTATTAAGGCTGATTATATAAATAAATTAACAATTTATTCTAACTAACTAGCTCCTAGCAACGCCTCAAACATTCATTAGACATACCACCGTTTAGCGTAATTACCGAGGCAACTTAAAGCGTTCAGGCGATTAGGTGGGTAGCTTGCATCGTCGGTGGTTAGCGTGGAGCTATTTGGATGGTTGTAATCCATAAAGGCACACAACTGTCCGTCTACACAAAGTGACAGGCAATCGGTCTAACTGTATCCAAGTTGGGAGCAGCTAGCGGAAAATTGCGACACTCAGTTGCTATGTACACTCAGTCACAGATTAATAAATAGTTACTACGTACTATAGTTGAATATAGTTTTGGCTTACGACAGTATTAAATTAGATAAAAATAACAGCCAAATTAGAAATAGTTACAACAGTAACACTTTTCTCATTGACGGTACCACCTTGATTTTATTTGATAATACGCTATTAAAATTTCTGGGGGGAATTGGTAAAAGGGGGAAACAGAACTGACCCAAAAATTAAGGTTGGGCCTTAATTTTTATCTAGGTAGGATATAAACTACCTTGATTATAAATTCTATCATCTTTATGTGAACGATGTCATTATTAAGTAGGTACATTTCTTTTTTACAACTTAGGTGGCAGAAAAGCACATGGCCCACCTGATGGAAAGTGCTTATCGTGGCCTATGGACGTGCGTAACACCAGGAGCGTCACACTCGCGCTGCCAACCCCGCAAGAACCTTCTAATGCCCATCTTGAAGAGCCCTTTATTGTAGTCACGAAATAGAAAAAGTTATTCTGATTTAGTCAACTTCATTTAGTTAAGATACGATAAGTAATAAGATTCGCTCAAGCTTTTAATTTGATGAGGTTTTGGAAACGGGTAGGTGCTGAATGGCAAATTGCTTCACATCTTCACATTTTGAAGTTTATCATCGCGTTTCTGATAAGATATTAATCGAATATACCTACGTGAATAAAGCATAATAATAATGTATGAAGTTGAGATTTCAATATATAAAAGACAGAGGCTCTACAAAGATAGTTGAACATTTTTTTGTCAATACTTGTTACTTGTTTAATTAATTTAGTTCCTTTTTTTATAGTTTTAATAGATTTTAGTTTAATTTAATTCGTATCATAAAAAATGTACATTTTTGTTGAAAATTAAATTACAAAATATATAAAATATTATACTTGTTACATCAAAAACATTCTCAAAACACAGTAGTTTATCTAATAGGTGCTCGTTATTATCTTTAAACATTGTACCTAATAGAATACAATTGTAACAATAACTTTACGTAAACATATAAATCTCAGTCAAAATTATTGTACATGAATTTATGCCTAATAATATATCGCAGCACCTAACTTTTCTGCCACAATCATGAGTTAGACGAATTGTTCTGCCGTATGTCGCTGTCATTAATTTTGCCTGTAATTTGGAGTTCAGTAGCGGGAGATGAGCCACGCCAATATTTCACACATGGCTACACATTTGTATGGAAAATTTGCGTGTTTGGCGCTGAATTCCGTCTTATTTGCATGAAAACTTTGGTACATATAAAATTAATTCTTTATCCCCATTAGCTGTTGCCCGCGGCTCCGCCTGCGTGGATGTCGGTTATCACGACCAAACATAGCCTATGTCCTTTCTCAAGGTCTCTACCCCTATACCAAATTTCATCAAAATCGGTTAAGTGGTTTAGGTGTGAAAGCGTAACAGACAGACAGACGGGTAGACAGATATACAGACAGATGGACAGACAGACAGATAGACAGACAGACAGACAGACAGTCAGATAGACAGAGAGACAAACAGTCAGATAGACAGAGAGACAAACAGACCGACAGACAGACAGAGTTACTTTCACATTTACGAGTATAATATTAGTATTACTTCATAAAGTTTCATATTGCATTCCGAGATCCTCCAGAAGTCTTATTTTAAACGATCTGATCGATTTATATTTAAACTGTGCACATCAACGTAACGTCTGCTTCGTTACACATTGAAATTGTGCTAAGGTGTTCACATTTACAAGCGCGAGACATATGAGTGGATCTCACAACTCTCACTCTGCATATTTTTCAAATATTCTTTAATAAGTACAATTTGTACGATCGGTGCGACGTTCTGTCGTGTGTCAAATTACGATTCACGTGGAATTCGTAATACTTGACGTCAAAGCTCTTTTCTGTTACTTTTTTTCCTACACTCTTCTAGATATGTAATTATTTGAGTAAGTATTTCACATATTCTTAAATTTTGACTACATCAGACTTTTTGCTTAACGAGGTAGAGTATACTCGTGGACAGAAGTATCCCCTGCCTATTGGTAGCTTTAGGCATGTAATCACTTGTAATAACAGAGGGGGCACGACCTGCAGAAGAGGAGAGATAAATCTAAATATCAAATCTTAATAACAAAATACAGCATACTGCTACTTAAACTCCACCTTAAATCTTTTATAAAGTAAAGTTAATGGAAGTTTAATTCCAAATAAGAAACTAATCTACTAAGAACCAATACTTTTAGCAATCGTGAGTGTGTATCTGAAAAGAACAGACCAGAGCACATTCAAATTGATGGATTGAACGTAAAAAAGGGACCATGGATATGGATTACTGGTTTAGATACCTACTTAAATAGCGTATTGTTAACAAAACCTAACATTAGTCTTTTGATAGTCCATTCAGGCGAAAACCGTTATTCAAACATCAAAAATTTTACCTCTCGTTTTCAAGCTGAAACCAATACAAAAAATACATTTTATACAAGAAATATGTGTAATTGAAGTAAAATACAATACGATAAATCTTATTATTAACAACCATAATCGTAGCATTGTGTCTGAACGTACAATAGAAACTGGTAATAAAGGAAAGCTACACAATAGCC